>CM076576.1:47450487-48050487 GCA_034641835.2 Pinus albicaulis | reverse complement strand
CGACACGTGTCCTTGACACTGTTTCAAAACCGTCGCGTGACCGAAACATTTCGCGCATTAAATTTCGTACCAGAGACGCCTAGCGGAATTCACCTCCACCATCCGATCTAACCCCTCCCATCTGACAGTTGTCAATCCTCTGATCTACTCGACCGTTCACCAACCTGCTCGGCGTTTAGCCAAGCCCCCGCGTGGCAGAAAATCAATCTCTGCCGTCGATCTCAGCAGATCAACGGCCAATGTTCAATCCCTTGATTTCGTTGCCCAGTCAAACTATTCAGGCCGCTGACTTTTCTCAATCACTCCCGACCGTTGATCACAGTGCGATTGATGGCTCCGATCGCCCCTTTCCTCCGCACACCCTCCGATGCAGATTTTCCCATATAAACGCATGATTTCATAATTTTGTTTGTATTTTGCAGGTTTAAGGTTCTTTTCGCCATGTCTGAAGAAGATTCGAAGGACAAGGGTGATGACTCTCGTTCTTTCGATTTGTCAAAGGAAATCAACCACAGGATGTTAAATCACGTATCCATTTAGGTTTCATGAGCCGATGATACAACACGCCCCTGTTGAACCTGGAAAGCATCAAACAAACCCAGAAAAAGAGTATCAGTCGCAGGAATGGACCAGAGCAGTAAATGAATGGACAGATGAGTGGGGATTACGACTAAGACGGTTATCAAAAGCCTAATCCCCAACTCAAAGCACAGTTTAAACAGAAAACCTAAAAGTGTTTTACCAGACAAATGCCTCCACCGCCATATCTGAGGCAAATCGATTCCTCAGCTACCACAATGCCACCTATTGCCTCAAAAAACTCAATCAGGGGCCGAATTTATGGAACAGGATCCAATATCTTTCCTTGAAGCAGCCGAAGAAGTTACTTCTGCCATGGAATTTAATAACAGATATCCGCAGAGTAACCCTAATTGTACACAAATTCTCAAAAGGTCAACAAAGCTCCCACTGAGTTAAAATCATAAGTATGAATCAGTTAATACAACGAAACACCTGTACATTTTCTTCGCTGAGCCCCTCAAAGGCCAAAAAGACATTAATGCCTGTATTAATTGATTTTGAGATCTTTTATCATATCTCACCTCCTCATTCTTCTATAAATACTTCAGTAGAAGATGAGTGAAGGGTTGGTTGGTTGCTAATGTAATTGCTCAAGGATTGTTATGTAATTGAGCTGAAGGCTTCTGTTTGTAAATAGTGATTCACTGGCTCTTGGAGCTCTGCTTGTAATAGATAAGTTAGGTTGTGAAGAGAGATGAATTAAAACACTGGAGTTGAAGATTGTAACTGGTTTGGAGCATCAATACAAGCTGATTTATGGGATCCTGATCTATGTTGACGGTGATGTTATTCTCATTGTAACTTGTTGTTTTATTTCTATTTTCATTTTGTTTCATTTTCCACTATAAAGAATAGTTTAAACAGGGTTAGGACCTGCTATATACCAGTAACCTTCTCTGGCTAAAAAATCTTTATCCCAATGTTTTCTTCTAACTGTGTTATTTGAAAATGATTTAATTCAGTTTAGGCATAAGAATGCTGGCATTCCCTCGTCTTATTGCCTTAGTTGGATCTTGTTTTTGAATGTTATTTTCAGTATATGTTGTGTGAAGATAAACTGAAGGAAGATATGGTTAGCCCTGGTCCCAGACTTGTCTGCATGATTATCTGATTGTTTCCCTTAGAATGTGTTAAAAGATGACTAGTTTCAAAGTACTTATCAGATCTTAGGCCATTCTGTGTTATCTATGTGATTGTCTTGAAAGTAACTAAGTAAAGAAGAGCTAGGATAGGATTTGTGGTGAGCCTGGCCCGCTAGCTTCTACTCCAAAGGTTGCCTTCAAGTTTCCCTTTGTTTTTTATGTATTTTCTATTGGAAGTGTATCAAAGGCTGGCTAGTTTCAAAGTACTTACCAGATCCTAGTTTGCTTTCATGTCTTTCTTAAGTGCCTGGTCAAAGGCTGGATAGTTTCAAAGTACTTACCAGATCCTAGGCTGCTCTTTGTTCTGCATCTGTTTATTTTCCCCTTCTTATTGTATCACTCCATTCCATAAATCAAACCTTAAAGAGATCCTTAGGCATAGATGACTTGCCCCATAGACCACTCTTGCCTCTTGTTGTTCCAATTAAATCCTCTTATGACTCCCTAGCTCAATGGACTGAAAACCTACCATCATCTTTCATCTTAGCTAAATCTTACTTTCGTTGCTTGCAACTTCTCACTTTTGAACCTATTTTCATATAGATCTTTCCGCCTCTAACGGCAATCATGTTCAGTCATCCAAACACAAAACCAAACCCTTGAACTTCATAACTAGCCTAATATCATTACCTTAAGCCTTCAAAGACAAATCCATCTTTGTACATATTGGAGAGATCCCTCTCCGGATTCAGGAGGGCTAGATCCTAGAATCCCAAAGTGGTTGAAATGATGTTAACTCTGTGATCGGACTTTTGCCAATCTTGCTTATTACAGAGACCTAACATTTTTGGCGACTCCACTGGGGATCTGAGTTGAGTTTTCACCTTTTCCCCTTTGATTTTCATACAAACCTTGAGAGTAAAAAGCAACCTTTTCAAGCACTACCAAGAAATGGTAATCATGATGAAACTTGCTTGAATCAGTGACAAGCTAGGTGAACCCTAGGATTCTTATAAGATTTTATCTAACCTTGAAGAATCAGTTGGCTTAGCCATAAGAGTAGACTATCTTTGTCTCATAACCGTAGCTAAGTTTTGAAGCAAAGTTAGGACATTCTTGCAAACCTCAAATAAAAACAATTCGGAAAATACCAAAAAGAATTTCAGATTGGTAGTAAAACACTTGCTCTTACATTTCACTTACCATTGGATGTGTTTTACTTAATACTCTTAGACAGAGTATGGAAATGGCCAGGTAGCCTCTGGATCTCATCCTCTTTCAGGGGTGACATATCTGGTGAATGCCCTCCCAGTTAATCTCTGGTTAGAGTTTGTTGTGTTTCGGGATACCCTTGAAAAAGGATGTTTCACAAGCACTGTGGTGGACAATGTATCTCTTTGAAAACACTCTGAACTTTCCACCTGGCGACTCCACAATCCTGAACAGACCTTAAGACTCCACTGGGAAGAACCCTCATCATTATAATATCATTCAAATCCAGTTAGAAGACTGTAGGATTAAAATTGTGAAAACAGATTAGTTAACCCCTCAAATATCGTCATATCTGGTTGAAC
Source organism: Pinus albicaulis (assembly GCA_034641835.2). NCBI lineage: Eukaryota > Viridiplantae > Streptophyta > Pinopsida > Pinales > Pinaceae > Pinus > Pinus albicaulis. The sequence goes on along the minus strand of CM076576.1, from coordinate 48,047,249 downwards.
TTTTCCTGTTTATTTGGGTCTAAAAACATAGCATAGTGGCTCCTAGAAAGATTCATACTAGAGCCCATCCTGACCCTGATCCACCTGAGATAGTTGATAACCCAGAAAGAATCCTTAGGAAGTCTCCTAAGATAGAATCTTCAACTGTTTTCAGATCATCCCTAAGAGCTAATTCAGTCCCTGAAAATCTTTCAACTCTGCAACAACCACAAGCTGACCTATTAAATCCATTTAGAACTAGGTCTCTGGATGATTTAGATCGGTTAAATTCTGAGTCTTCACATTCATCTCCGGAAATAAGTGAACATCTTGGTAGCAGGGAAACAACACCTCCTGATTTACATTTTCTTCTTAACTTAGGTGTCTCTCATCCAAGATCAGCTCCGCAATCTACTGTTGTCCCATCCACTTTTGTTCATCCTTCATCCACTGCTCAAACCACTTCATTTCAGCCCACCCCACCTCTTGTCAATCCACCCCCACCACCTATCATGGCAGCATGGTATGCTCCCTTAGTCCTTCCTGTACCATTAGTCAATCTTCCATAGGACTATCAGTCCAAAATCCCATTGTATGATGCTAGCAATACTATAACTGGATCACAACATGTAGATAAGATGAATGACTGCTTTGACAGAAATGAAATTGATGATGATTCTGTCAAGCTTAGACTATTTGCTCAAAGTCTGGGGGTAGAAGTAAGAAAATGGTTAAAATGTTTTGCCCCCCATAGTATTAATGATCTCCAAGGCTTCTGTTGTAGCTTCTACAACACCCTCCAAAAATCCCACTTAAATTTTTTTTTTTTGGAGCCCCTTGAAAGTAGAGAAAAACCAAGTGAAAATCCATAAGGTTAAGTCGCAAAGTCGCAGAATTCGTTTTTTAGAAAATTGCGACCCTGCGACCTTGCGACCCCGCGACCTAAGGGTCGCAAGGTCGCTGAGTCGCAAAGCCCAACTTTTAAAGAAAACTGCGACCTCATGACCTTGCGACCCCGCGACCCCAGGTCGCCAGGTCGCAAGGTCGCGAAGTCGCAAATCGCAAATTTTAATGAAAACTACGACCTCGTGACCTTGCGACCCCGCGACCCCAGGTCGCCAGGTCGCAAGGTCGCGAGGTCGCGGATCCCCTAAATCACGAAACTTGCGACCTAGCGACCCCGCATTAATTTCCCGCACGTGCAACCTTTTATATAAAGGAGGTCGCTAGGTCGCATTTCTCACAATCGGCGAATAGAAAGAAACGGCTCTGACAAGTCGACTGGCGCGATTTTCCCGGGTAAGTTGTCGTTTCTCTCCTAATTTTTCCTCTGTAGGCATTTCTTGCCAAATTCATGCTTGCCCAGACCTTTAAATTCCCCTCTGCATGAACTGTAATGTTTCTTTTCCAGTTTTTGAATGTTTTGTTTAACCCTGCTTCATCACAACTACCCAAACTCACCACACTTCTGGTTCAACCTCTCATGGCCTTGTCCCTTGCTCCCAAAGCCATCCCTCAACTCTGCCTAGACCCAGCTAGCTTATGATTTTTCAGTAGGAGGGAGAAAACCTTCACGCCGTGCACGCGCAAAACCCCTCGGCAAGCCCTAGCGTGACCTGCAACCCAGCGACCTAGTCGCAAGGTCGCAAGGTCGCATTTTCCTCTGTTTTTGAAATTTTCGACCCAGCAACCAAGTCACAAGGTCATAAGGTCGCATCTGAGCTTATTCTTACACCCTGCGACCCAGTAAAACCAGTCACACAACTTTTCATATCTCAGCTAAAATTCATTGCTAAACTGTAATTGGCTTTATATCATCATGTCGTTCTTATCTTGGGATTCCTTTATGAATTTGACAGGTGAACTTCAAGGAGACATAGAGTGCATACCTGTTCTATCAGATTCTAGCAACATGGCACCCCCGCTGTCCCAGAAGAAGGACAAGAAGTGGCAGAAGAATTTGAGGAGTTTGACATGGTATCCCCACCCCCGATATACAGGTATATACGCTATGTACGTTTGCAAAAGAAGACATTATCCGATGGTACCAAGTGTACCACGAGTTTGCCATACCTGAGGACGAATTCCCAGAAGATCTCCCAGACCGAGAAGTATATTTAAGAGTCAAAATATCCAAACTGCATCTCGCGGGGGCGCATCCAGCCATATTTCCATGCCCAGAGGTTATAGACTGGATCATACATAAAACAGATCCCAAGAAGTTCGTGAACTGAGACAGCGAAGGCAGGGCTTTCGCTACGCTCGTTGGCTCGGATGCCCACCGTTATTACTCATTGCCTCGCCCAGAAGAGTACTTCACACCAGAATGGGCTATTGCTCATGCAGTTCCTGTAGTTGATACTATTAGACAATGGTGGGAGGAGCCCGAGAAATTTAAAGTCAAGAAAGACCAAGAATATCCAGTGGCTAGCCTGAGAAAGGTTTATAAATTAGTAGCCGCCATGCTTTGCAGACTTTACGAGCACTCTGATTGCTCCACTTTTAGTGGTATTTGGGCTACTATCATGGAGCATGTAACGGCACATGGCACCCGTTTCAACTGGGCCGACATATTGATGACTTCGATGCAGACAAACTTGTCCGTGGCATTGGCCCCAGATGATGGAATGCCTTCCGAATTTTACATGGCCTCTTACCTACTGGATGCTGTCTACGCAAGGTTACACTTTGAGGGATGGGCACACAACTGGGATTCCATGCAGACTCGTGCAATTCATCTGCAAATCAAGGTGTTTTGGGAGTCCAGGTATAAACAGGATATAGAGCAGATCTCCCAAGTATTTATCCCCGCTCTATATAGAAGACTATTTGGCCAAGAAGCCCCCTGCATGTCTTGGTGAGCCAGAGAGACTCTAGGCCAAGTGGCACATTGGTTCCCTTTCGCCGGATATACTTTCATACGAGTCTTTGGATCTTTCAGGGCATCACATGCTATGCCTCGATTTGTTACAAACAAAATGCTCATTCAGGAGGTATGCTTTCAAATGTCTCAAGGCTTCTCCAGCGTCTTGTCTAAAGGCAAGAAGAAGCTGTGGCCCACGCTACCCCTCACCATCGGCGCGTGCACAGTTAAAGACTTCAAAGAAGTAGCAACGGAGGGAGAAGAGATGAAAAGCTATCAACTTGGGGCGCTAGAACACCGAACATATGACCCGGAGAGAATAGTTCCTGAACACTACAAGAAAGCTAAATTCAAGTGGACTTATCAGCATATTGAGCGCCCGGCAGAAGACGAAAGAAGGAACTGGTACAACGTTGAGAGAAAATTTGCTCCAGAGGTAGACTTGGGCCAAGAGGATCCGGATGATCAGAGCCTGGAAGATAGAAGTCGTCAGTTGGGAGGTGCCTCTTCCTCTTTACCCAAGAATTCTCGGACCAGCACAAGGCTTACTACATCTATCCAACATAAAGAAGCAGAAGCAAAATCCCAGCAAGAAAGAGAAAAGAAGATAAAGGAGGATGAGGAAGAACGCCAGAAGAGTTCGAAGGCAACACAGAAGAAGAAACAGGCCAAGGAGGCCAGGAAAGAAAAAGAGGAAAAGGAGGCACGGGCCGCAGCAGAACGGGCACTCAAGGCAGAGCTGGACAAAGCAGAAGCTGAGCGCCAAAAGAAGGCTGAATAGGCTGCTGCAGCTGAACGCCAGAGGAAGGCCAAAATAGAAGCAGCAGCAGAAATTGAACGCCGGTGAAAGGAAGAAGAGGAAAAGAATAGAGAAGAAAAGGAGGATGAAATGATAGAAGACATCGAGACGATTCCCCTCGAAATACCTCTGGGCAGTACCAAGCTCTCTGATGTTAGTTCCCCCCAGGGGCAAGAAGAGGAAGTATTCGACGTCACCAGACTTACATTCGATCAATTCTCTTTCAAAATCAGGCAAGAGAAAAGAAGATCTCTGGCGCAAAGCCCATCTGCCAAATCCATAGTGGCAACAGGTAAAGACATAGTCCTTGATACCAAGACTAATCCTGTGATGATAGCATCGGCAGGCACTGCTTTCGCTGCAGCCACGGAAGAGAACGTAACTAGAATGAGTAGAGAAATAGTCTCTCTGCAAAATAGACTGCAAGCAGCCGAGCAGCGCGAGAAAAGAGAAGAACAGGAGAAATCAGAGTTGAGAGCAGAATTTCAACAACTCCGAAACCAGACTCCCCCAGTAAATGAAGTCCCACTAGCCATTTTAAAAGAGTGTGAAGTGTTAGAAGCAACCATGAGGCAGGTGTATGGAGAAATGTTCACCATCAAACAAACAGTCGCCCCACTGGTAAGAGCACGAGCAGAAACCAGGCAAAAGCACGAGCAGCTCAGGGAGGCCTCGCAGGCCTTAGACAGAATGATGGACTGGACAGTGCGATACCCTCAGGCACCTAAGAATTTTCCCAAGAGGGATTGGATTCATACACAGGATGCTAAGGTTCAGCTCTGTATGGAAATACAGTCTAAGGACAAACTATCTAAGGACCTGGACAAAGTAATTTCTTCATACAACCACTTGATCAGCAGCATCGACTCGATGCACACTTTGCACCACATTCCGTCGCTTGGGGCATTGGACGAAGAGAAAGCCTGGGAACAAGTGGATCAAGAGATCCAGTCATTTCTGTAGCCTATCAAGCAAGCCGCTGCTGCTCCCGAGCCCGCAGCATCTCAAGAACATCTGGGTCAGTTTCTTGCCACTCCAGTTTGGATTTATACCAAACTTGCCTCTCTTTCCAACCAGATCTCACAGAAAAGGGAAACCCTAGTGCCAAATTCTTTGGAATGCATGCATCAGTTGAAAGAGGAGGTCCCTCTGGTTTCCCCCATAGCGGCAGAGTACCATACATGGCAAGATTTTCTCAAGGAGCAGCAGATTGACACCCCCGACCTCACCATTGCACGTCCATCTTCGTAGCCTGGTAGCAACAAGGCATTGGGGACGGTTAGAAACAGGTCGTAGGTTGCACCGCCCGGGCAAGTCACAGGTCGCACTTCCTATCCAGGTCGCAAGTCGCACACACCAGACAGGTTGCAGGTCGCAACCTCTTCCAGGTCGCGAGGCAACTCAACAGACAGGCAGGCAAAAAGTCGGGAAGCCAAAAGGGCAAGTTTTGTACTATAAAGCTCCATACGGGGAAAGAGATAGGGGCTTTTTCTTTTGGAAACTCAAGAGCTACATGGAATTGTATTGAAAGATTATACTCTTGTGCATATGAATACAGATACTTGTTAAAACACCCTATGGTTATGATGTGTTTTGCTATGCAAACACTGTGTGTATTCCTTGTACAGTTTTAGAACATCCTATGATTAATGAAGTTGCACTCTTCATGTCATCATTTATGCGTCATGGCTATCTGTGTTGTATCAATGATGTTCAATTTATCATCTACTCTATTAATGAATGTTAATGAACTATTTTTTTAGCATTTATTTTTATCTTTCAGAAAGTAAAGGGATATCTCACCATAAAGAACTATTTCTTTTGTGGTCAAACTACCTTATAAGCATTACCCCAAAAGATGTGTTGCTAATGACATCTCCTGAGGTGTACATGCTTTATTTATGATCTTGCTATGCATAGTGTTTGATTCTTGTTTAATGCATCAATCCTGTATTCTGTATCATGTGAATAAGTGTGTGTCCACAGGTTCAATCAGGTTCTTTTGAGACTGAAGGGAAGGCGTCTTAAGTGGTAGCCGGACCCACACCTCGGACGGGATCCCTACTCCAAACGGTTCAAGGTCTAATTGGGACTTTCTACCAGGGAGATCCCCTACTGTTGGCCGGACAAATTTTCCCATCAACGGCTTCCATCAAACATTCTTAAACAAATGGGAAGTGAGGAAGAACCCTCTCCAATTCCTTGCTGACTATAACAATCTCCATAGGAACCCAGGGGAAAGTGTACATGCTTATTGTACCAGATTTAACAATGTGTATAATGCGCTTTCCCCAGAATTAAAACCTCCACAAGGTTCATCTTTAAACAATTTTCCTGAAGGGTTTGATGTTGATATGACCTATTCATTAAGAGAAAGAGATTTTGCAACCCTTGAAGATATGCAAAGAGGTGCTCTTTCTGTGGAAGTTAACCTTATGGAGAAGAGGGAAAGAATGAAAGTTGAAAAGAGAGTATCTTTCAGAGAGGAGTCATCATCTTCTATGCCAAACTCAAAGATGGAAAGAATGATGGAAGAAATGATGAAGAAAATGAGCATTCTTGAGAGAGCACAAGCAAGTCAAAATCAAACTGCTCCTCAAAATAGAAACCAGAATCAGAATTTAAGAAGAAATCAACCTTTAAACAGACCCAGGGAAGATGATCAACAGATCACTCCTCCTTTTCATCAAAACTATGTAAGTGAGGTTGAGGAATACGATCAAATGACAGAGGAAGCTGATATCAACCTATTTGGGGTAGATGATGATAACTTTGAGGTTCATTATGATAGGAAACAAGGTCTTTATACACCTTACAATGACAAAAGAGATGATAATGAAAATTATTATCAAAACATGGAAAATGTCGTCACAGAGCCTTCAAATGAATATGAACTCAGAAGTAAATATAATCAACAAACCCCCAACAACAAAACCTTTGAAAAATCTTCTCAAAGCAGCACTGCAACCAAGCCTAAGACAGTCAAACAAAAAGACAAAACAGTGGCTGATAATTCTGGTAAAGGTAAAGAGAAAGACACTCAAAATCTTGAAAAACGGAGTGTAAACATCAATAGTACTAACACTTCAGCTAGTACTCCTTTTTCAACCGTTGCATCAACTGTAGATAAAACAAATCAACAAGTTGTTGTTGCTGATAAAGTGGCAGTAAACAAGGCTGAAACCAACACCTTAAAGAATCAAATTCCTTTCAGTCTGGAACAGGAAATCTCAAAGATCAAAATTTCTGTTCCTTTGACTGAGTTAGTTGCCCAACATGTATATAGGTCCAAAATTTTGAAGGCTTTGAACATAGAAGAAAATGAGGATACACTCAATCTTAATGACGACCAGCCAGAGCTTATCTTTGGTCCAAAGATTGAAAGTAAGTTTCAAGAGGGACCTGTCCCTCCCTTCTATGTAAGTTTGAACATTCATGACAAAATTCTACACAATGCTATGCACGACTCAGGTGCTTCTCATAATTTAATTCCAAAATCTATAATGGAAAGCTTGGGTATCGAAATTACCAGACCTTACAAGGACATGTACTCCTTTGACTCAAGCAGAGTTAAATGTCTAGGATTGATCAAAGACCTCTGTGTTAATTTAGCCCAAATTCCAGCCAAGTGTTTGGTCATGGATGTTGTGGTGGCTAATGTACCCCCAAAGTATGGAATGCTTTTATCAAGATCTTGGGGGGCTAAGTTACAAGGGACTATGCAAATGGACATGACCTATGCGACTATCCCTGTTTTCAATCAGAATAGAAGACTTTATAGGGAGTCTCATATGCAATAAATAGTTACAATTCAAGACAGACCTTAAAAATCCCCTCTGTATTCCATGAGTACAGGCCTCGATTCTTTCATCATGCTTAGTGATGAAACCCTCACAGAACAAATCACTTTAACAGGATCAATGGTTGAAACGAAGGAAGAGGAATACAACACTGAAGTGTCGAAGTAGTTTGTTGTACTCGAAAACCTTATCAAACCAAGCACAGGTCTTGAACTACAAATCATCAATCCATTAAACTTAAATCTTGACAGTCAAGAGAACAATCCTCAACCCGATGAAAAACTTGAGGATTCAAATCATACAAAGGACATGCACCAAACTAATAAAACTGAAAATGATCCTCTCTCGACTATGTATTTTGATGGGTCATGCACTAGAACAAATGTTGGTGCAGGTTTCTGGATTACTAACACTGATAGCAAGCACACAGAATGTATTTCTTGCAAATTAAACTTTCAGTGTTCAAACAACATAGAGGAATACGAATCCCTGCTATTATTCTTACAGTTTCTGAAAAAGTTAGGAGCCAAGAAAATAATTGCGTATGGGGATTCTGAGTTAATAATTAGGCAAGTCAATGGGGAGTATAATGAAAATCATCCTCGACTTAGGGCCTACAGGAATGACGTCATGGATCTTTTGAAAACCTTTGAGGAGTCCAAACTAATTTTTGTCCCGAGGAAAAGAAATCTTATAGCCCACAATTTAGCCTTTGCGGCTAGGACGTGTTTAACGCCATATCAGATCAATGATTTTTCACCTCAAATAAAATTTATACCGGTTGTGCCTGATAATAAAAAATATTGGCAAGTGTTTGACAATGACAAACAAATAGAAGACTTCATGCAATTCAAAAACGAATTCGAACTTCATAGTTCGAACTCAGATTATAATACAGATTGCAGCGAAGAAAACTTTCTTGGTGAAGAAGAATCGTCTCCTGAACCTGTCAATATTAAACTTCAAACTAGAAAACTCATAAACAAAACAGAGTGGAATGCAGTATCAGAAACAGAAGAAATAGAAACTCTGCATTCTAAAGATGAAGGTTTTCCAAGTGGTCTAGCCCCTTTAGAAGAGTTGTTTGATCTTAATGATGTGGCCCAAAAACCTAAACTGGAACCTGTAGAGACTGAAGTAGAAGAGTGCAACATAGGTAGTGAGGTAAAACCGAAGATGGTTAAACTGTCTAAAACTTTACCAGCTCATATTAAACTCAAATACATAGAGCTGTTTAAGGAATTTTCAGATTTTTTTGCATGGAGTTACGAAGATCTTAAGTCCTATGACACTGAAATAATACAACACAAAATCCCTCTTAAAGAAAACCAAAAACCATTCAAACAGAAGCTGCGCAGAATAAACCTTGTTCAGTTACCTTTGGTTAAGAAGGAAATCATGAAAATGTTTGATGCCGGTATTATTGTCCCTATTAGATATTCTGAATGGGTATCTAATCTGGTGTCTGTTAGGAATAATACTGGAGAAATCAGGCTTTGTATAGACTTTAGAGACTTAAACAAAGCTTCATTGAAAGACAACTACCCTTTACCTAAGATGGATCATATCCTACAAAGGGTGGTAGGGTCTAGAAGAATTTCTTTGCTGGATGGCTATTCAGGGTATAATCAGATCTTAGTCCACCCTACTGATCAATTAAAGACAACCTTTACTACACCATGGGGCACCTTCAAGTATGTGAAAATTCCTTTTGGTCTAATGAATGCTGGAGCGACCTTTCAGAGAGCCATGGACATAGCATTCTCGGAAGAATTGGGCTTCTTCATCATTATCTATCTTGATGATGTCACTGTGTTTTCAAAAACAGATGAAGAGCACTTAGAAAATTTGAGAAAAGTTTTCGAGAAATGCAAAAAGTTTGGGATATCTTTAAACCCTAAGAAGACTCTATTTGGTCTCCAAGAAGGTAAACTTCTTGGGCACATTATTTCAGAAGAGGGTATAAAGATAGATCCAAAGAGGATCGAGGCCATCTTGCAAATCTCTCATCCTCGAAACATAAAAGAGTTTCAGTCTTTCATTGGAAAGATAAAAATTTTAAGAAGGTTCATCCCTAACCTAGCTGAGCTCCTTAGGAATATCACAAACATGTTGAAGAAGGAGCAAGGGATAAAATGGACCTTGGAAGCAAAGACATCCTTTGAGCTGGTGAAACAAGCGTTAACCAAAACACCGGTTCTCATAAGTCCTGATTTTTCAAAAGATTTTTATATCTTCTCATTTGCATCATAACATACCATTGCAGCTGTCCTTTTACAGAAAAATCCACAAGGACAAGAGCAACCTATTGCATTCTTTAGTAAGGCATTGAGATATGCCCCTTTGAAGTATAACATTATGGAGAAACAAGCTTTTGCCTTGGTAAAAGCTTTAAAGGACTTCAGAGTATACATCCTTCACTCACACATCATTGCCTTTGTCCCAAATTCAGTTGTTAAATACATTCTAACACAGGACCCAGATGGTAAGAGAGGTAAGTGGATTGATGTTGTTCTTGAATATGATTTAGAGATAAAACCCACTAAGCTCATCAAAGGCCAAGGTCTAGCTAGATTAATGGCTAAATAAAATTGTGAAGTTCTTGATATTAACATGATTAATGCTTTGGATAACCAAGAAGAATTCTCAACTCCCATTGTTGAAAACCATTTTATGAATTCTCCTTGGTATGCTGATATTATTTATGTTTTGCTGAATCTGAATATACCTCCTGGTTTATCAAAAACAAAGGCAAGATTCCTAAAGTTAAAAGCTATAAACTATTGCATTATTGATAAATGTATTTATTGGAAAAATGCAAGTGGTTTATTGCTTAAATGTTTGCCTGAGTTTGATGCAAAAAAGATTAAGCAGGAATTCCATGAAGGAGAGTGTGAGGGTCATTTATACTGGAAGTCAACAGCCAACAAAATTTTGAGGGCTGGTTTCTATTGGCCTACTCTTTTTTCGGATATACATAAGATGATCGTTGCCTATCATAAATGCCAATTATTTGAGGGCAAAAGAAAACTGCTACCCCTGCCTTTGCATCCAATCACTGTTGAAGCTTCGTTTCAATAGTGGGGACTTGATTTCATAGGAGAAATTCACCCCCCATCTTCTGCCTAGCATAGGTGGATTCTCACCGCCACAGACTACTTCACTAAGTGGATAGAAGCCATTCCTTGTAGGCAAGCCAATGATTCAGTTATCATAAAATTTATGGAGACTAACATCCTCTCCAGATTTGGTTGTCCTACCAAGATCATTACAGACAATGCAGCAGCATTTGGATCAAAGAAAATGGTTGAATTTTGTCACAAGTATCAGATAACATTCGGACACTCCATAGCCTATTACCCTCAAGGTAATGGACTTGCAGAATCTTCCAACAAAAGCTTAGTGAACATAATCAAGAAACTATTGGAGGACAATAAAAATTCTTGGCACACAAAGCTGATCCATGCACTTTGGGCTGACAGATTAACTTTGAAGAAATCTATTGGTATGTCGCCTTTCTAGCTTGTGTATGGTACAGATGCCATTTTTCCTAACAGTTTTGGGGTACCAGTTATGAAGTTGATCCAAGAGGTGCAGACTGAAGAAAATGACATGACCCAAAGAATAAATCAAACCATTCATCTTCAGCAAATCAGAGAAGAAGTGTATAACAAAGCATTGCAGAAACAAGACAGTATCAAGAAGATCTTTGACAGAAGAACAAAGGCCATCAATTTCAAGATTGGGGACAAATTTTTGAAGTGGGACTCAAGGAGGGAAGAAAAGGGAAAACATGGAAAATTTGACAACCTATGGCTTGGCCCTTATTCTATTCATTCAGTTGCTGGTAATAATGCATTTTTCTTACAGGAACTGGATGGAACAGAATTTTTTGGGGGTCCTGTTAATGGCAAGATGCTAAAGCATTACTCCTCTTAATACATTTTATGTTTTGAAGCCTTTTTACCTTTTTCCATTATGAATAGTCCATCCACCATTGCATTCAAAGTTATGAAAAATCAAAAAATACAAAAACAAAGAAAAAATGAAAAGAGGGCAGGAATGAAAATAAGAAAGGCAAAGCCCCATGCCAAAAAGAGTAACAAATCTGAAAGTGTGCAAGCTCAAATGTCACTCCTTAAAACACACTTCTAGTTAGTCAAACTACCTAATCTTGACTAATTAGCTTTTAAATTTTTCTGCTGATAGTGTAGTGAATTCGATTTTCCAAACTATTCAATCTTGGCTTATCAGTAGATAGATTAGGATAGAAATTGAAGGTTCAAACAAGCTCAAAATCTGAACCAAATTTTCCAAAGAAAGATAACTCAAAACTATTTTATTTTCAGAGTCACAATGATAGGAGATCTGGTTCTAATCAGCCTAAAATCTGAACCAGAAGAAAGCAAAGACAGCTCAAAATAAAAGTCAAAACAGAGCTATGAAGAAAAGAGAAGGCCATGATGAGAGACTTTCAGATCTTAAGCCTTCCATTTTGTTTTTATTTTTCCACAAATAATAATCTATGTGCAGCTTGTCTTTGTGCCATAGATCACAGCAAGTCAAAAAACTTAACCTTGACTTAGCTATGGTTCAATTTCTGTTTTAGAATTTAGAGAATGAAAGTCTGTTGGACAGTTTAATCCCAACGGACAGTAGATTAGGTAGAGAAGGATCTGAGCTCAACTGTCTAATCTGAGTTCAGGGAGAGATAAGAAGTAGAATTAGATTAGTTTTTATGCTTTTAAAAGAATAAAATTATTTTGAAAAGAGTTTTCCAATCCAAGTGCACTCTGGTGAAGAAAAAATGTTAGATCAGTAGGATTGGGTAGGTAGAAAGTTGTATTGATGAAGTCCATTTATCTTTCATGATTGACCCTATTTTTTAGAAGCAGGGCAAAATCATCCAGAAAAGGAAATCAATCCAAACGATCAGGCACAAGTCAGCATCCCAGAAGAATCAAGTCTAAATTCTTGATGCCTTCAGGAAGGCACCATCCCCATGTGGAGCCACTGTTAGCCACCCATAATATTTTGTTATACCAAAAGGTGGCTAAAAAATTTTGGGAGCCTCCAAGGAACAAATTTCATCTCTAAAAATTGTTGGCTCTTGAAGTCTCTATAAGGCCTCCAGCCTTTTCCCTCTGTCCATATCCCATACTGTTGTTTCATACTTCAAAAGCCTCTGAAATCCTATAAAAATCCACAGTTGGATACTTCTGCAAAGGACCCTTTTCCCTTTTTCTTCTTTCCAACACTAACCTCATTTTCTATTCTCCATTTCCCATGAAAACCTCACAATTTCATGTTTATCCCTTTTCATTTCATTAAAATCACTTTTATAAGGTTAAAACCCACTATTTTGACCTTATCGGAAGCCTTTATTTCCCTTTGAAAACCATTAAAAAACCATAGAAACGCACATTTTCTATACGTTGGTCTTAAGCCCCTCAAGCTAAGCCCCTACCGCCGTTTTCTCTCCATGTGACCTGACGCCGTGACCGAAGCGTTTCCCCTGCGGGGGCTTTACTCTATCTATAGGGTCAAACCTTGGTGCCCCCGTAATTGACTCCTCGGGATGGATGAAGACTTAATCTAATGGTTGCCATTCACTACGGGGGGTTGCTCCAAAAGTCTCGTATCCGTACACCTTGGCCCCCCGCAGTTCATCTCCGTCGTCCGATAAAAAACCAATCGATGGAGTGGAGCGCTCTCCCGGTGGACCCCCCCATTTCCCGCACTGATTTCTAAATACCGCCTGTTTCCATTCCGCACCGCCTTCCAGGCAAAGCCAGTTTTCTCCCGTAGGCCAGCGATTCCATATGCTAGCCGACACGTGTCCTCGACACTGTTTCAAAACCGCCGCGCGACTGAAACATTTTGCGCATTAAAGTTCGTACCAAAGACGCCTAGCAGAATTCACCTCCGCTGTCCAATCTAACCCCTCCCATCCGACGGTTTTCAATCCTCCGATTTTCTCAACCGTTAACCAACTTGCTCGTCGTTTAGCCAGGCCCCCGTGCGGTGGAAAATCAATCTCCGCCGTCGATCTCTGCAGATCGACAGCCCACGTTCAATCCCTTGATTTCGTTGCCTAGTCAAACTATTCATGCCACTGACTTTTCTCAATCACTCCCTGTTGGTAGCTTTAATTGTTTTCACAATTCAAGCTCCACATAAATTGTCAACCCGAGGAAGTCTTTTTATTCCAAAGACAATCACGCACTGGATATGCTCAATTTCAAAAGCAAGAACAATGTTGTAGTAAAAAGCCACACAATTATCATACAAATCTAATTATTCGCACTCTATTTAATCAAAGCTGAAGTCACTTATGTTATAGCAGAAATAATTCCTATGTTGCAGTTTAAAATCCAAATAAAGGAAAATCAATCTGCAAGAAAAGAAATCAATCAACCATAGTAGGAACAGGACCCTATTCCTTAATTAGGAACTTCAGCACCTGCTGCCTGACACTAATCACACTGTAGAAAAGATAACTCAAGAGACCAAGACCCTATTCCCATGAACAGGAACCTTCAGCACTTGTTCTCTTGTTTCTAATCACACTGCAGGAAAAGAAAGGCAATTAGTGGGAGCAGGACCCTATTCCTTTGTACAGGAATCTTCAGCACCTGCTTCCCAACATCATACATTCACACAATTAACAGAAATAGATTTCTCAACTTCCCAAGAATGAATGTATTAAACACATACAGCGTTAAGGAAACAGAGTACTCGATGAACTACAGAACTGTGTAACTGATGTCTCAGCAACAGAATTAAAGTAAAGTGCAAACAGCAAAAAGAAATTAAACAAACTACAGAGACAGGAGGGTGAATCTTGTGAGGAAGGCGGGCCCTTTCCCTCTCACAAGATTCCCCAGGAAAAGGATTAAATTGGAGCGCTCAAAAGAAGATTTTATTCATCTGTCAAAAGAAATGATACATTACAGATGGAGTCTAGCTCCAGTTCTCACACACAATGTTCTCCTGTAGCTTTCAAACTCGAACTCCCTACTAATGATGATGTCTCCTCTTTTTAAAGAGGAGACATCTTTTACAATTACATGAGAGCAAATCTACGTTTATCCCAAATCTGTTCGCTTTCTTAAAACGGGACTATTCTATTCTTCCAAAAAAAGATATTGTTACAACAGAGACAACAAGAATGCTATCTTCAGAATGGTCCATGTAACCATGTCTTCATGCTGTTACTATTGTTCCACAAAAGGCTCTTCCAAAATCGCAAATTACGAGTGACGGAATTTGCGTGCTTGCTGGCTGTTTCAGCAACGGCCGATTGTTCCAGCAAAGCATATAACTTATCTGCGATCTTTTAAACTTATGTTAGCAACAATCCACTTCGCTTAATGATAAAATATAAGAGTATTTTGGAATTATATGTAAACAGATTAAACATATAATAAATAAGAGGATTTTATATACCTTGGGATAAAGTAGATGAAAATGCTAATGGAATCCTTTTTAATCATGGTTATAAAAGTAAAATGGTGTCAAAGTATATAGCAAAAATGATACATAGTGGAGTCCTAACATCCCCCCCAAGCTGAAAATGTTGCATGTCCTCAGGCAACCCCTAGTCTGAGTCTGAGTCTGAGTACTGATACTATGCATGCAAATTACTCAAGCAGTAGCTGGAGAAGGTGGCATCTGTAGGAGCTCGGAATCCTTTATTGTTCTGCAATTTCTGCCATATTGAAGCTTCATCTCTGCCAGCCAATTGGTAGTGACACTGATATTTCTCTGAAGGCAGCCATAAAATTGGAAAATGAAAATGATAACCGATCCAGTTTACTCCACAATGTCGAATGCATCCAATGTAATTAGGTACCCTGGAAAGTGCAGCTTGAAGATTTTCAGGGTTAAAAGGGTGATAATCTTGTCTTTCTTTACATGACTACTGCCAAAACATAGTGTTGGCCTTCAATGCAGCAGTCCCCTTTACTCTAATTTGCTGTTGACACTTAAAAAGTGTTGAAGCCTGTAGTTGTTGTATATACCTATGCATTCCTGGCTTCTGTAAGAATTTATGATATTGTGCTATAAACATGGCTGGACTTAAAGGTTCTGGTCTAATCCAAAGGAGTCTATTCTCCTCATTATGACTACTTGCAGTGAACGCAGTTTTCCAAGTGAGCTGGTTGGCCAAAAATGAAACAAATGCCCTTATTTGTATATCACCTGCAATTGGAATAAGATTAACTCTTCTATTGTCGGGAATGGCCTCATTATGAAGGTAAAGTTCGCACAGCAGATGCTGGTCACTTTCAGGGGCCTCAGTAAAAGTCTCAACAAATTTCTCTGAAGTAAGTAATTCATGCGGTCTGCCATCCTTTATTGCTTTTAATTGAAAATAAACTAATCGTTCAGAAAGAAAGAGAGAGTAGTCTACAGAGGGTTTGTGGGTAGCCATCAACTTCTGTACTAATGAAAACATCAAGGCCATCTTTTCCTTAGATTCCTTGACTTCCTTTTTGGAGTCCCTGAGCTGTTGCAACATCTGTTCCCAACTATCCCAGTTAGCATACATGTGATTCTGCCATGCTAACTTATGCTGCTGTAATATTGTATCTTGTTCTTCAGCATATTGTTTCTTCCATTTGTTCATCAGTTCCAATTGATTCCATGGCAGGGTCTGTGTGCTAGCATTAGAAGTGCTGGGTTGGGATATTGTTTGAGTGGCTGCATTGATTAACTCAGGGCAAGATACCTGTGGTTGTGGTACTGTCTGCGTGGCTGAGCTGACTAGCTCAGGACAAAATATCTGTGGTTGTGTTTCTGTCTGAGTGGTTGCACTAACTAGCACGGGGCGAGATATCTGAGGTTTAGTTTCTTTTTCTTCATTTATTGAGAGCCCTACTGGTTCTTGTGGAGCAGTAGGGCATCCCTCTTTTATTCCAGCTGATGTAGATGCCTCAGATACTTGAATTGTAACTAGTTTGTAGCCTGCCTGCTGGTAAATATTACCACACTCATGGCACATGTATTCCTTGCATGGCTCCCTATTTTGCGTTGATGTTGTGTGTGCTAACATATAGAGATTCAATTCTCTATCAAAAGCTTTTCGTGCCATGGTTAATTCATTCTTGTAAGCTTCCAGTTCAGACTTCAAGAATTCATTCTCCTCCAATAAAGATGTCATAGTATGTAAACCCTGTGTGCTAGTTGATTCTGCTGGGGTAGTCTGCTGATGCACAGCCGTAGCTGGTTCTTGTGGGGCAGCTACAGCTGGTCTCCCGATATCATCGTGCTTGGTGTATTTTTGTACCACAGTGGCTGGTTCTTGTGTTTCAGCCTCTGGGTAGGTGACTGGTTCTTGTGTTTCAGCCTCTGGGTAGGTGACTGGTTCTTGTGTGACAGTCACTTTTTGAGCCATAAACAATGTCGTATTATCCCAGGGCACTGGTTCTTGTGTGGCAGTGCCACCGGACGAGACGGGTTGGGGGGTTTGAAATGGGGATGAAGATTGGAGTCTTAACAGAATAGTGGCAGGGTCAGGGGAAATGGGAGTAACTCATGTTTCAACAGTCATCTTCATTTTCCTTTTTGGTAGGAAAGCAGAGAAATCACTGTCTTTCCTTTTCTTTGCGGGGGAGGATTCTTCTCTGGGGGAAGGGCTTTCGGAAGAAGTGAAAATTTGGAATTTAGCCCTTGTCTGTCGTTTAGAGACGGAGACTGTTGGGATTCTTTTCTTCGTTTTATAAGTAGGTGGGGATGGGGGTGTTAGAGAGTCGTCACTAGGGACAGAAATAGTGGGAACGGTTGATTCTACTAAGTGGGACGAGCTTGGGGTTGGGTCAACTGGCTTTGGGGATGAAATTACTGGGGAGTGTGGAATATCATCCCGTTGCCCTTCATAAGGAATCTCAGGAGTGTCTTGGGAACTTTCGGGTTGTTGGGGCATTTGAGCCTGCTGAGGAATTCCAGGCAGCTGGGGAACAAGGAGTGGATTATTCAGAGGGAGGTTTTGCTGAGCAAAACCCCTCTGAATTAACAATTGGCATAAACGATGGTGGGTGAGGGATAACAATGGGAATTTAGCCCGTCTGCAATAATAAGACATGTTTCTGATACAACCAAGCAGATAATAGGGAATATTAACTATTCGACCATTTCTCAAATGATTCATCAAAACGAAGTCGTGATTGTACACTACTTGGTAACGCCCTTCGCATGTCAAGTAGTGCTTGATGAATTCTGCTACTGTTGGCCATGGTCGAGGAAGTGAATGCAGACTTACACCGCGGCCTTTAAGTTCAACTGGCTCATCTAGACGAAGAAAATCTTGCTGTGCATTCAAAATAACCTGCTTTCTGCTGAACCAGCGAGTCCCAATAGCCGGAAATCCTGAAACTTGAACTATGTCCTCCTCTGTTACTGAAATGCGGACCCCTTGAACCACTGAGAAATCCCCTTGAAGGTTCTGTGCAAACTCTAAAACTTGTTCCTGATCAAATTCACCCAACCTTTCAAAATATACTGTCCATCCTGCTTGTTGGAAAATTTGATAGGCTTCCGGGAATAATTGAAGAAGATTTATCGAACCAGGCTCGTGTCTGATGGCCGACCCTCCCATGGCTACTAGCTTTGAGTTACATGCAGAGGCACAGAAGACAGTAATCACAGGCTTTGGTCACGCTAGTTGTTGCAACAGAGGTTGCAGAGTCTCAATGACGGCGGAAGTGGATATGAAAAAGGACGGAGGATTGGTTAATGCGAAATGATTATTCAGTTTTCGAAATTCCCCCCCCTACGTATGGTGTAATGATGATTGGGCGTGTGAAGATTGTAATCATTATGAACGAGATCCTCTCTTTAATATAATTTAACTGTCTTACATTAAAACCACATACCTTACATTTTTACCTTTGGTTTAATAATTCGAAGTGCAGAGTGCTTCAAAATGGCTTAATATACATGGAAGAATCTGTAGATTTCTCTGAAATTTAGAACAGGAGTGTAACAGGATTTGCTCAGTGCTGAATAATTTTCACCCACAGGATCTGAAGTGTAAACGTGGAGAACTAAAAAGCTTGTTTAGCAGCGGAAAGAAATGATGTTTTAGTGATGACAGGTTGCTGAAACTGGTGTTTCAGCAACGGAAAAATGAACGACACGTTGCTGAAACTGGTGTTTCAGCAACGGGAAAAATCAGAAAGATCGGATAAATGACTTGGGTCTGTAAGAAGTGGGGGAAGTATTTGATAAGGGATAATTTCAGCAGTAAGGGATGGGAAATACTAGCTGAAGGAAGATATTTCAGGAATGGTAGGAGTGGGAAAAATGGAAAAAGGGCAATAATGTAGAAGTGAGAATGAAGGGATATTGCTAGGAAATGGGGTAAAATGAAGGGAACAAGCTTCTGTGATTGAAGCTTCATATCTTCTCATGATGAATCTGTCCTCCTTAATGAGCTTTTCCAGAATCTACAAAATTCAATTGTAATATGCCAATCCTTGACAGGGATTATTAGTGGTAAATCTAATCTAATACTAAAAATACAGTGCAGAAAATTAAATGCTGTGAGGAGCAGAAGACTCCCCTAGAAAAAGATAATGAACATCAGTCATGCAAGCAGTCTTGAAATCCTCTTTAGAAACAGGGCGCTGGTATAGACGGAGCCTATGACCATTGACTAGTAGAGGTGTTTTAGAATCATCAATTGTTAAAAGGCTTACCGTTCCATTTGGAAAAACAGCATCTACCTCATATGGTCCAAGCCAGCGTGTACGTAGCTTACCCTGAAAATTTTCAAACCGAGAGTCATACAACAAGGCCCAATTACCTTTTTGGAACTGCTTATGTTTGATAATTTTGTCATGCCACTTCATCCTTTGTTGTTGTATCATGGTTGTTTGATGAATGGCATCTAATCTCTTTTCATCCAACTCAAGAAGCTGCTGCAACCTAGCTGTCTGCACATCAGTCAAATCAAGATTAACAGCTAAAGCAGTTCTTAGAGTTTTAATCTCAAATTCCACAGGAAAAACAGCATTTTTACCATAAACCAACTCATAGGGAGAAAAACCTGTAGTGTTTCTCCAAGTAGTTCTGTAAGCCCATAATGCTTCAGGGAGCCTTTGGGACCAATCCTTCCGATTGTTCTTCACTGTTTTAGTTAGAATGGCTTCTAATACTTTGTTTGTGCTTTCCACCTACCCATTGGCCTGGGGGTGGTATGGTGTAGTCATTCTATGTTGAATATGATATTTCTGAAGGGTAGACTTAAAACCATGAGAATTGAATGGAGGTCCTCCATCTGTAACTAGCTCTTTAGGAATTCCAAATCTAGTAAAGATTTCTTCAAATAAGAAAGCTAGGACAGCCTCTTCATTGGCTCTAATAAGTGCTTTGGCCTCCACCCATTTAGTCATATAGTCTGTACAGACTAATATATATGTTCTTTGATTGGATGGAGGGTTAATGGGTCCTATGAAATCCAAGGCCCATCTTTCAAATGGTTCAGAAACTACCTGGGGGTTTAATGGCATTTGGTCTCTATGATTGGGTTGACCCATTCTCTGGCAGTTGTCACAAGCCCTTACATATTTCTTTGCATCCTTAAATAATGAGGGCCAATAGTAACCCATCCTCAGAATTTTGTGTGCTGTTCTCTTATCAGCAAAATGCCCTCCACAAGGGCCATCATGACAAGCTTTCAATATGTCATACACTTCATCTTCTCTAATGCATCTTCGGATTTCCTAATCAAGCCCTGTGTAGAAAAGACACCCACTTATCCAGCTATACCTGGCACTTTGTTGAACAATTCTTCTCTTTTCTCTGTATGACAGGTGTGATGGTAATTTTCCTGCAACCAAATAATTAGCAATATCCGCATACCATGGAGAGTGAGCAGAAACTGCAAAAAAATACTCATCAGGAAAAGAATCATCTACTGGAATATCATTGTCAGTTTTTAACCGTGAAAGGAAATCATCCACCACATTTTCTTTACCAGGCCGATCTACAATTGTGATATCAAATTCCTGCAGTAATAATAGCCATCTGGTAACTCTAGCATTTGTAACAGATTTGTTCATTAAATACTTAATAGCTGAGTGATCAGTGTGCACAAAAGTAGAATAACCAGTGATATAGTGTCGGAATTTGTTAATGGCATAAATTACTGCAAGAAATTCCTTTTCGGTAACTGTATAATTAAGCTCAGCAGGGGTCATATTCTTACTAATGAAGTAGATAGCATAAGGAAGATGATTTTCCTCTTGTCCCAGGACAGCTCCAATTGCAGTGTCTGAAGCATCAGAAGATATATGAAAAGGGAGATTCCAATCAGGCCCCCTCAAAATAGGAGCAGTAGACAACTGATGCTTGAGTTCTTCAAAAGCTTTCTCACAAGAATTAGTCCACTTAAATTCAGCATTTTTCATAAGCAACACAAATAATGGAGAGGCTATCTTAGAGAAATCTTTAATAAATCTTCTGTAGTATCCAGCATGTCCTAGAAAACTTCTCACATCAGTTTGAGTTTTAGGAACAGAAAGATTCTGAATGACCAATATTTTAGATGGATCTACCCGAATACCTTGAGATGAAATAAAATGTCCAAGCACTATTCCTTCACTCATCATCATATGGCATTTTTCAGTACTTAGGGAGAGGTGAGCTTGTATACATCGTTTAAGTACTTTCTCAAGGTTTTGTAATGCATCTTCAAAAGACACACCATAAGGAGTAAAATCATCCATAAATATTTCCATAGAATCATTTAGCATATCAGAAAAGATTCCTATAACAGCTCTTTGAAAAGTTGTTGGTGCATTACATAGCCCAAATGGAAGAACTCTATAGGCAAAAGTTCCCCAAGGGCTGGTGAAAGTGGTCTTGTCTTGGTCTTGGGGTGCAATTCTTATCTGATTATACCCACTGAATCCATCTAGAAAAGAAAAGAATTTCTTCCCTGCCAGACTATCCAGCACCTGATCAATGAAGGGTAAAGGAAAGTGATCCTTTTGAGTAGCTTTGTTTAAGGCTCTGTAGTCAACACATACTCTCCATTTCCCGTTTTTCTTAGGGACAATTACCAATGGGGAAACCCATTCACTGTCAGATATAGGGTATATAAATCCTGCATTAAGCAATTTCTGAAGTTCTTCTTTAACAACTTCTCGTAAATTAGGATTCATTCGTCTTTGGGGTTGACAAACAGGCCGGCATCCCTCTTTAATGTAAATTCGATGAGTACATAATTCAGAAGAAATACCTTTCATATCCGTGTAATCCCATGCAAATGCTTCCTTATATTCATGCACACTTCATTAACTGCTGTGTTTCATCAACTGTTAGATCAGGATTTATGTTTAATGTCTTGCCAGGTTCAATTTCAACTGTTATGCTTTTAGATGAGATAGTGGTTAATGTCTGAGATGAGTCTTCAGATTCAATCTTTTCTTGAGTATCAGTTTCGAAAATTGCATTCAATTGATTATGTGTTTCAGCAAATACAGAAGAGGGCTCACAAATAAAATTATTAATTATCTCATCTTCTGTATTGTCTTTAAGAGTTAAAGCTTGTCCAATGGTTAAAATAGGCTGAACAGCATTATCATCATAATCCATCCACATAGAATCTTCATTATTAATTATTGGTGTAGCATGAGGATAAAGAGTAAGCTGTTTTGTTTCATAACCGTTAGAAATTGTCATTGAACCAGATCTGCAACTGATAAAAGCATCAGCTGTGGCCAGCCATGGCCTTCCTAGAATTAAGGGATGTCCCCCCAGCTTTGTTTTAGTCCGCAATACAACAAAATCAGCTGGGTATTTCCAGGATTCAACTGAAATAAGTAGATCCTCAACAACTCCTTCAGGTTTAATTGTAGAACGATCAGCCAACTCTAAAATGGTGGGTGTATCTCTAATTGTGTTATTCAGCTGTAACAATTGTGAAGTTTCAAGAGTCATTATGTTAATTGCAGCACCTAAATCTACCAGAACTTGGGGAATCATTGTTTTACCAATCTGAACTGTCACGGTAGGATGGCCGGGATCACCATATTTCACAGGAGGGGCTTTTCCGAACATTAATGCAGACAAGTCACCCATCACATGTACTGTAAGGGGGTCTTTAGTTTTCCTACCAGGTTTCTTAACACAAATATCCCTTAGTGTTCTGGCATAAATTGGTACATCTCTTAATGCTTGTAAAAGTGGAATTTTAACATACAAATTTTGCAATTCCCCTAGAAGATTAAAAGGAGGTGTTTCAGCTGTTCTGGTTAAAACCAAACGCTCGGGGAATGGTGGTTCTGTTATCTCAACATTCTTGTTAGAAGGTGGTTGTGCTTTCTTATGTTTCTCAGTTTCCTCTTTATCAGAATCAGAAGAAGTTATGTCATCAATAATAGGCTCTACTATTTTCCCAGATCTTAAATGAATATCATTACATTGCATAGTAGGAAATATAGACTGATTCTGAATATCAATGACTTGCACAACTTTATTATTGGGGTTAGTATTTGGTTGCACAGGTAGCTGGGGTCTCATTTGGTTATTTGGCGGAGCATTTGATGGCAGAGGAAGTGGTTGTTGGAATTGAGGCAATTGATTTGGATACGGGAGTTGTTGGCTTCTCCAATTTGAATTCCAAGGGTTAAAAGAAGATGGCTGCTGTGGAGGCCAAGGAGTCCATATTGAAGGATCAACAAAGGGAGGGTTTGGTTGCTGCATGGGTGGGAAATTCATTTGATTGAAGGGTGGGTATTGCATTTGATTGAAGGGAGGGTAATTTGTTTGACCGAAAGCAGAATAATTGTTCCAACTATTAAATGGCATACTAGAGTTCATACCTTGTCCTTTTGGTTGCCATTGTCTTCTTTGAGTTAGCAGGTAAACTGCTTCAGCTTCTTCTTCCGTTGGCTGCAATGCTGCCTTTATTCCTGGTAGAGATGGACATTGTTTTGTTTCATGATCTTTCTCACAAAGGGTACAAATTGGTATTTTGTCCATTGGGCATTCCCTTAGTGGATGTTTGTCTCTGCACTTCGGGCAAAAGACAGCCAAAGTTGCTTCTGCTTCAGCCTGCTTCTTCTTTACCTGCAAAGTGTCAATTTGTGAAGAAAAAGAACTTAACATCTCAGTCTTAAATTCTTCAAGTAAATTACCTATTTCAGCTCTTGTTGCTCCTCCACTGGCTGATTTCTGCACTCTTGAATAGGTGGAATCTCTATTACTTACTCTGTTCCTTGCAGCTCCCCTTGAACATCTCTTAGAAAGTTCAACAATCTCATCATATGATTCCTTAGATATATCTCCTTTGCCAAGCATGTTTAACATATCTAAACAATCATCCCTTAAACCTCTAAGTAATATTGTTTTGCGAATTTCCTTACTTATATTCGGATGATCAGATCTCTGTATATTGTACTGCAGCCTTTCTACATAGTCCTCCAAATTCTCGTCCAGCTTTTGTGCCATATTGAATAGTTCATCCTTCTTTTCTCTCGTCCGGCAGTAGTCTTGATATTTAAGCAGAAATTTCTGTTTCATCTGCTCCCATGTTGTGATTACCTGACTTCCAAGGCTCATGAACCATCTTAAAGCATTTCCTTTTAAGGTGGTTGGAAACAGTTTCAACTTTTGAGCATTAGTAACATAATCATAACTTCTGCATAATATATCAAATTCAAAAAGAAATTCATCCGGATCTTCAGAGGATAAACCATGAAAGTTAGGTAAAGCAGACAATGGAATGTTTTTCATAGGAGTTGTCCCTGTAGGGAGATCACTGATAGGAAATCCCAAGGTAGAGAGGGAATTTTCATTCCTTCCTTCTCCTTCAGGATCTACACGTCCTCCACCAAAGAAATCATCATTGTTTCCTTCCATTGTTGGCTCTCCTACTGCACTTGCTCGATCGTCAAGATCTTCTACTGGCTCTTCAATGTTTTCCACTGGTCGTCCAACACTCTCTATTATTTCCTCAATGTGCTCTGCCGATTTACTAACACTTTCTTCTGACTCTCCAGCACTGACTGCTGGTTCTTCAATCACTGGTTCTTCTATATTTTCAGGACCCACAACTTCCTCTGTTTTGTAATCTGATTGAGGGGAGTGCTGAAGTTTTGATCTTCGAGAACTTAATCTCTGTGATGATTGAGCCTTTGATACAATCTCGTCAATAAAAGTCTTTCTTCCTCCCCTTCCTTTGCCTTTGCCACCTGTGGGGTTAGTTTTCTTCTGATTTCCGCGTCCTCTCATACAATCTGCACATTTAAAAAGAAAAGATTAATGCTTTTTAAATCTATAATTTCCTTCCCCGGCAATGGCGCCAAAATGTTGGTAGCTTTAATTGTTTTCACAATTCAAGCTCCACATAAATTGTCAACCCGAGGAAGTCTTTTTATTCCAAAGACAATCACGCACTGGATATGCTCAATTTCAAAAGCAAGAACAATGTTGTAGTAAAAATCCACACAATTATTAATCACACAAATCTAATTATTCACACTCTATTTAATCAAAGCTGAAGTCACTTAAGTTATAGCAGAAATAATTCCTATGTTGCAGTTAAAATTCAAGTAAAGGAAAATCAATCTGCAAGTAAAGAAATCAATCAACCATAGTAGGAACAGGACCCTATTCCTTAATGAGGAACTTCAGCACCTGCTTCCTGGCACTAATTACACTGTAGAAAAGATGACTCAAGAGACCAAGACCCTATTCCCATGAATAGGAACCTTCAGCACTTGTTCTCTTGTTTCTAGTCACACTGCAGGAAAAGAAAGGCAATCAGTGGGAGCAGGACCCTATTCCTTTGTACAGGAATCTTCAGTACCTGCTTCCCAGCATCATACATACAATCAACAGAAATAGATTTCTCAACTTCTCAAGAATGAATGTATTTAACACATGCAGCGTTAAGGAAACAGAGTACTTGATGAACTACAGAACTGTGCAACTAGTGTTTCAACAACAGAATTAAAGTAAAGTGCAAACAACATAAAGAATTAAACAAATTACAGGAACAGAAGGGTGAATCTTGTGAGGAAGGCGGGCCCTTTCCCTCTCACAAGATTCCCCAGGGAAAGAATTAAATTGGAGCGCTCAAAAGAAGATTTTATTCATCTGTCAAAAGAAATGATACATTACAGATGGAGTCTAGCTCCAATTCTCACACACAATGTTCTCCTGTAGCTTTCAAACTCGAACTCCCTACTAATGATGATGTCTCCTCTTTTTAAAGAGGAGACATCTTTTACAATTACATGAGAGCAAATCTACGTTTATCCCAAATCTGTTCGCTTTCTTAAAACAGGACTATTATGTTCTTCCAAAAAAAGATATTGTTACAACAGAGACAACAAGAATGCTATCTTCATAATGGTCCATGTAACCATGTCTTCATGCTGTTACTATTGTTCCACAAAAGGCTCTTCCAGAATCGCAAATTACGAGTGACGGAATTTGCGTGCTTGCTGGCTGTTTCAGCAACTAAGTCAACTGTTTCAGCAACGGCCGATTGTTCCATCAAAGCATATAACTTATCTGCGATCTTTTAAACTTATGTTAGCAACAATCCACTTCGCTTAATGATAAAATATAAGAGTATTTTGGAATTATATGTAAACAGATTAAACATATAATAAAGAAGAGGATTTTATATACCTTGGGATAAAGTAGATGAAAATGCTAATGGAATCCTTTTTAATCATGGTTATAAAAGTAAAATGGTGTCAAAGTATATAGAAAAAATGATACATAGTGGAGTCCTAACACTCCCGACCGTCGATCACAGTGCGATCAA
Organism: Pinus albicaulis; assembly: GCA_034641835.2. Lineage (NCBI taxonomy): Eukaryota > Viridiplantae > Streptophyta > Pinopsida > Pinales > Pinaceae > Pinus > Pinus albicaulis. Next base: position 48,021,018 of record CM076576.1, on the reverse strand, counting down.
CGGCTCCGATCGCCCCTTTCCTCTGCACACCCTCCAATGCAAATTTGCCCATATAAACACAGGATTTCATAATTTTGTTTGTATTTTGCAGGTTTAAGGTTTTTTTTTCCATTTCTAAAGAAGATTCGAAGGACGACGGTGACGACTCTCGTTCTTTCGATTTTTCAAAGGAAATCAACCACAGGATGTTAAATCACATATCCATTTAGGTTTCATGAGCCGATGATACAACACGCCCCTGTTGAACTTGGAAAGCATCAAACAAACCCAGAAAAAGAGTATCAGTCGCAGGAATGGACCAGAGCAGTAAATGAATGGACAGATGAGTGGGGATTACGGCTAAGATGGTTATCAAAAGCCTAATCCCTGACTCAAAGCACAGTTTAAACAGAAAACCTAAAAGTGTTTTACTAGACAAATGCCTCCACCGCCATATCTGAGGAAAATCGATTCCTCGGCTACCACAATGCCACCTATTGCCTCAAAAAACTCAATCAGGGGCCGAATTTATGGAGCAGGATCTGATATATTGCCTTGAAGCAGCCGAAGAAGTTACTTCTGCCATGGAATTTAATGACAGATATCCGCAGAGTAACCCTAATTGTACACAAATTCTCAAAAGGTCAACAAAGCTCCCACTGAGTTAAAATCATAAGTATGAATCAGTTAATACAGCGAAACACCTGTACAGTTTCTTCGTTGAGCCCCTCAAAGGCCAAAAAGACATTAATGCCTGTATTAATTGATTTTGAGATCTTTTATCAAATCTCACCTCCTAATTCTTCTATAAATACTTCAGTAGAAGATGAGTGAAGGGTTGGTTGGTTGCTAATGTAATTTCTCAAGCATTGTTATGTAATTGAGCTGAAGGCTTCTGTTTGTAAACAGTGATTCACTGGCTCTTGGAGCTCTGCTTGTAACAAATAGGTTAGGTTGTGAAGAGAGATGAATTAAAACACTGGAGTTGAATATTGTAACTAGTTTGGAGCATCAATACAAGCTGATTTATGGGATCCTGATCTATGTTGACGGTGATGTTATTCTCATTGTAACTTGTTGTTTTATTTATGTTTTCATTTTGTTTCATTTTCCACTATAAAGAACAGTTTAAACAAGGTTAGGACCTGCTATATACCAGTAACCTTCTCTGGCTGAAAAATATTTATCCCAATGTTTTCTTCTAACTGTGTTATTTGAAAATGATTTAATTCAGTTTAGGCATAAGAATGCTGGCGTTCCCTCGTCTTATTGCCTTAGTTGGATCTTGTTTTTGAATGTTATTTTCAGTATATGTTGTGTGAAGATAAACTGAAGGAAGATATGGTTAGCCCTGGTCCCAGACTTGTCTGCATGATTATATGATTGTTTCCCTTAGAATGTGTTAAAAGCTGACTAGTTTCAAAGTACTTATCAAATCTTAGGCCATTCGGTGTTATCTATGTGATTGTCTTGAAAGTAACTAAGTAAAGAAGCGCTAGGAGAGGATTTGTGGTGAGCTCGGCCCGCTAGCTTCTACTCCAAAGGTTGCCTTCAATTTTCCCTTTGTTTTTTATGTGTTTTCTATTGGAAGTGTATCAAAGGCTGGCTAGTTTCAAAGTACTTACCAGATCCTAGTTTGCTTTCATGTCTTTCTTAAGTGTCTGGTCAAAGGATGGATAGTTTCAAAGTACTTACCAGATCCTAGGCTGCTCTTTGTTCTGCATCTGTTTATTTTTCCCTTCTTATTGTATCACTCCATTCCATAAATCAAACCTTAAAGAGATACTTAGGCATAGATGACTTTCCCCATAGACCACTCTTGCCTCTTGTTGTTCCAATTAAATCCTCTTATGACTCCATAGCCCAATGGACTGAAAACCTGCCATCATCTTTCATCTTAGCTAAAGCTTACTTTCGTTGCTTGCAACTTCTCACTTTTGAACCTATTTGCATATAGATCTTTCTGTCTCTAACAACAATCATGTTCAGTCATCCAAACACAAAACCAAACCCTTGAACTTCATAACTAGCCTAATATCATTACCTTAAGCCTTCAAAGACAAATCCATCTTTGTACATATTAGAGAGATCCCTCTCCGGATTCAGGAGGGCTAGATCCTAGAATCCCAAAGTGGTTGAAATGATGTTAACTCTGTGATCGGACTTTTTCTAATCTTGCTTATTACAGAGACCTAACAGTGTCCTTGTTTGCATCTACAATTCACAATAAAGCATAAAATTATTAATGAAGGAACAAACCGAAAATGGCCCTATTAGTGAATTTTATATTAAAAATATAATAATGTTATAGCTATCTAATGAAAATTTGGTTTAAAATATATATTGTTATAGCTTTCAAATGTGAGGAAAAATTAAGGTTTTAATATATGGAATTTTTTCTCAAACTCAGAATTTCTTTGACCCTTATTGTTTACCCATATTTAATTTTTGACCTCCATTTTCTATATATGTCACCAAATGAAATAAGAAACTAAATTTATGCTTTAAATGGTTTTAATTTGACATTTAAATTTATCAATAAGATGTTCTACACAATCATTTGAATGGTTTTCTTTATTGAAAGAAACTAGTTGCAATGTAAAAAGAGAAAACTAGTGAGAAAATGCATTATAAATAGAGCATAGAGTATCCTCCCATGAGAAGATAGAGATATCATGCCTATATCAATGTAAGATCGTGTAAATTGGTAAAAAATTATAAAACATATAAAAAATAGATAATGAATACCTCATATAGAGGTACATGATTTATATAGTTGAATGTGAAAACAGATCTAATAACACAACATTAAATTCAATGATACAACCATTACATCCACTAATGCAACTCAAGCACCTCAAAATGCACATAAGTTCTCAAAAATAATTAGCACCCACCTTATTTATACTACCACAAAGATATATCCATTTTAGATATAGTCGTATTTGAAGAGAAGCCTATTGCCATAAACCACAAGGAGATAATATCTCTCTCTTGTTCCTCGTTTGGATATATATATCAATGATTCATGATATCATCAAATGTGTTCAATAACTATATGTCATGATATGGTTATTTCTATAATCAAGACATGGGATAATGTGTAGTCCTTTGTATAAATCAAAATTTATATATAAATCCCTTTGATATAATTTCTACAAATATTTCCTCACCAAGTGGGCTACTTAATCTGTATTTAATGAGTGAAACATATCGATACATTAGTCTCTATATGTACATTATTTCAAAATTAATCATACACAAGACATATGAATGAATGCACAAGGGGTTTTAAAGTTTATCAATAATCAAGACATAGATGGACTCATGCATATCAATATGTTTCACATTTTTATATGTAAGAGTAGTTACAATAAAGGCCCTATTTTCCAAAAGAGCCCCATTGGAGAAAGGAAGAGCTAGATGTTCATTCGAAAAATATTTATTATGCCACCCTTAAATCAAGTTCTAAATTTGGTATGCTTTGGAAATGCATTTCCAAATACATCATATCAAACATATTTCATGGAAGTGGCCCAGTGTTCCAAATTTGAGGCATCAATTACGTTTGGTTCTCTTAAAAAATCGTTTTGATGAACTTAAATAAAAAAATATTTCCAACATGAAGGGCCTAGATAGAAACCCATTCTCAAAGGCATCCTATTTAATATAGTGTGCCCATCCTCTCGTGAATAATATTGCTTATGGTTCTAACAATATATGTGACCTAATGGGTGAAGCATCATGTTGGGACTTGTGTGACTACTCGCTATATTACAATGGCGTTTCAAACAACGAATCTTCAGTGTTGTGTAGTATTGAGGGACGTAGTTCACATATGATCATCAATGGATGTGACTGAATATGGCTTTATGTGAGTTCCCATGCCACAAATCAATATATCTAGAGAATATGTGATTACTCATACCACAAAGCAATATATCTAGAGTTTTTTCTTGGTTATTGGGGTATTTTTCAAATTCATTTATCATCCATTGAATTCAAGATATTGTCAAAATAAGATGTAAACATAAAAAAATTTATACAAACCTAATTATAAATAAATATATGTAATTAAGTGAAGTATATTAACTTTTTTACATGGTTTAAATATTCTATTTTTGTAAATGTTTTAGGGTACATTTTCCCAACTAGTTTTCCCCAAAACCTAGTGAGAAATTTAGAAGGAACATTGGAATTGCATGTTTCAGTTGTTGAGATTGCATAATTTGAATTCTCCACAGGTTTTTTAGGTTGTTGAATTAATTTATTCATTCAAAAATAAAATTTAGAAAATTTAAAATTTCAATTTCACCAATGAATGCATACCCAAATTTAGTGTTGGTTTCCAAAAAAATTCAAAAGCTTAGAACCTTTAGACTTGTCCCTAAAGTTTTTGTTGAGGAGTAATTCTTTGAACAACCATAGGAACCAACTACGGATTCCAAACCCAAGCCATGCAATAATACCACTAGGGAGAATGGGTTTCACATGAGGTTCTAATCTCACTCAAGTAAACCCATTGCTTTTATCACAATGCCAACCTGCTCATTATCAAACACTCTAGACCTTCATCTAACCATCAACTAGTTGCAACAATATTTTCTATAACTTCACACACCATAAGTAATATCTTCCTTTTTTTTAGTCGATAGTGCCATATGATCTTCTTTCTTTTCATTTTTCTTCAATGTGGAGAAAAAAAGTTCAAGCTTGTTTGTTTCCTTCTATGAGCAACCTAGAGGGGGAATACTAGGCTTGAGCTATCCATGAGAAACACTATCAAAGTTGCAAGTGCGATGGTGTTTGCTACAATGGTTGTAAACACTCTGATTTCATTCCATTCATATTCTCAGCAACAAATATCCAATTTACATAAGCTCTTACTAGTCATAGTTTCATGGAATTTACTTTTGATTTGTATGAAGAAGCAACCATGGTTTCATATAGGTTTCTTCGTAAGAAAGAAAAGAAAATTTTTAACATCATGGGACAAAAATTTTGATCAAAATGAGAAAAGGATCCATGAAAGAAAAGAAGAATATATATCTTTTCATCAGGCCTTGTCTTTTCCCAAGGATATGACAATTTGTATTTGAACACACATTAGACAAAGATTTTTATTTTTTTTAGAAAGAAAGAACCAACAGATGTCATTAAAATGGAAATTGTTTACATAAATTGTGAATAAAAACATGATAAATAGGGCACACGGTCCCACCAAGGAACCTTGTAAGGAACACTATATATATCCCAACAATGTGAAACCAAATATTATTATGTGGGTCAACAAACCCCAACAAAAATGTGAAAGAAAAAAATGTCACAAGACCTGAAAATAAGACCCTAATGGGTCGCAAACATTCAGGAGCTGGAACCTTGAGAAGAGCACAACACTCAATGCCCAGAAAAACTAGCAACCTCGTAGCAAGAATCCATGATCACGATCTCCCAAACCAACAAATGGGGAATATTTTGAGCAATATAAGAAATAGGGTCGAAGGGCCCAAATAGATTCCATGGAAAATCATCATGTTAGTGAATGACATACACCCTAGCGGGAGGGACAAATAGACGATAAACAAAGGAAAATTTGGGCGGCAAGAAACCCTGAACAGTTGAGTAATCCCAACCTGAACCATACACCACATAAGGGAACCCATGAACCAACACTAAAAATGTCACCAACAAATAAAGGCTCCTCAGAAACATCAAAAGATACTTTAACTAGAAATAACAACACCAGAAGATACTGTCAACAAAAAGAACGTGCCTGAAGATGCTCCAACATGCCTTATGACATGCACATGTGTAATATAGTCCACGCAAACCATGACACCAGTGAACAACAAATGCTCCAGCAAGAGGGTCCAATAAATTATGACAAGAGGAAAAATAGGTGGTAACATACCCTGAACAGAAACGCCCAGAACATAATTGTGGTAGCTAAGAGTGAACTCGACAAAGCCCACCCCAAACCATGCACCATTGAATGAAGCCCGACGAATCCCACCACAAACCATGCATCACTAAATGAAACCCACGAACGAGCACCATATGCAATAGGACATGAGATGATGAAAGAGAAAAGAGGGTGAGAGTAGCTCAGCAAAGAGCCTCAACACCATCACAAACCACAAATAACAAAATTCAAGCCACACAAACACCACAAGGCACCACACCAAAGGTAAAAATCCGAAAATGGGGCACAAGAAAATGTGGTAGGTAGAAACAAGGTAGTGAACATCCAAGAAAACCCGTAATAGTTTCAGTTGGATCAAAAAACACCAACAACAGATACCCCCGACAAAAGCACATAAGGCCATAACTTGAGAAAACATAGAAATGCATAAAAAAAAAACCAAAAACACCACAAAGACAAACCCACAAAGGAAATGGTGGTTGTAACTGCATAAGATGAAAAATATCAGCCATCTCAAAACATATGGAAGCTCGAAACCATGGGGGTCAAGGTGACGAGGGTTCCATTCGCCTGACCCCAATGTAGTTGTAACTTCAAATGGAAACACACAATTAGAGTCACATTACATAAATATTAATGTGAAGAATTTTACCAAAGCATGTGCAAGGAAAGGTAGTATTTCCTAAAGTAAAAATGTGTCACATCACCAACACAACCATTTTCCTCTTCCCCTATTATCATATCATAGTCGTTATTGTCAACCCTAGAGACAACCTTGAGTTGTGAAAGACCAGTGCCTAGGACATCTTATACAGCAAGGAGCATATGATATAACACGGGAAGTTATCAGAAAAGGCTCTCATGCTATCTTTAGTAATAGGAAGGCTTAATTTGAATGGGACTGAGATTTTCAAGACTTTGGCACATGGAAAGCAACACTGCAGGGGAAAATCGTGAAACTCTAACACGAATGTATCAGAAAATTCAAAGGCAACTTACTGCAAAGAGGGATGGATTCTAACTACTTCACAGATATGAATTATCAGAAAGTATTTACTGCATATGAAGAGTAGAGAGAATACTAACTGTGTTTTAGACAATATCCAGGAACAATATTATCATGCGATGGGCTTACGAAATTAGGAATCCACACATGACAATAGCATTTGAAAATAACATCTCATAGTAGTATAGTAGAAGTATGGGTGAAGTGAAAATGGAACAGTATATCATGCCTGAGTAATATTTAAAGTGCCAGATAGGTTCTTGCATAAGTATCAACTAGGATAAATTCGTACCAAAACCAGTGGGCTACTCGCATTCTAGAACATGATACAAGATAAATGGATGTAAATAATATGAACAGCTAAACTGCAACACATAGGAAAGATTTACAAACTGTAAAGAACCAAGACCAGAATCCTCATTAAAGATAGAACTCCTCATCACTGAAACCCAACGGGCTCTTTGCATTCATATTAAAGCTTCAACAAAATGCATACAAAAACTCTTTCATAGTATGTTCTTTAGAAAATCTGGAACCCTTTTTTCTCTTTAGTTGCTGCTTATATAGAAGCCTCAGAAACATGAGCGAGAAGATATTTTTGGGAAAAATATCTTCCTCGCGTGCTAGTAATCAGTTGGAGGTCTCCATCAAAAATAACCAAAATTCATGATGAGGAATAGGGGCATCTCATCATTTACAGTTAGGCTCACGGTCATTTTAAACAAAATATTAAACAACATTTTTGACAGAAAGTAAAATGCAGGAGTGTAATGTGAATTCCACTCAAAATTTAAAGGTAACAAACTAAAGTGAAAATTAAAGGCCACTAGGGCCGAATCATGAATTGACAATATTCACTGACGAGATGGATTCGAGGTGGTCATTGACACAGGTGGCGGAACATTGGCTGATGAGCTAGCGACCAGGCTGGCATACTGGGTGCTTCTCTGCTGACTATCTACTGTAGGTTCAGGCATTGCTGCGAATCCTTCCACCCTGATATAAGATTTGGTGAGGTCGTTGAAACTTACATCGGTGGGGATTTTATGCTTTACCAGATGGAGGAGAGCAAATTCTTGGTGGAGTGACGAAACAATGGTCTCAGCTTTTAACCGGGTGGTTTTACCTGAAGGTATATCTGTCCGGTCCATCTCTTCCTAGAGACGTGCTTCGTACCCTGATAATGACTATAACATGGTAGGAGTGGTGGGATCCTAGCATGATGGGGGACGATGAGGTATGAACCGTCGGATCCCGAGAGATCAAAGGTTGCGATCTAATCGCATCGGAGCAAAGCGGGGTCGAAACTCCGATGGAGAAATATGAATGAACAGGGAGATGCAATGAGGACCGTTGATCTAACTTGGATGGACGGTCACGATTTGGATCGTCGGATCGCAATCGGGGAAGGTAGTGGGTGACACATTTAATAACTTGCGATTGGTGATGCGCGATTGAGCACCAGCTGTCTGATATGGAACAAGAACGATACTGGAGACTCAATTGGCGGGGAGACGAATGGGGGTAAAGGAGTGGAGCGGGAGAAATAAGGGTCGTCAGATCAAAGGGAAATCAATGGCAGAGATTACAATCAGAGGATCAAAATCGAGAAGTGCGGCGGGTGGCACACTTTAAAAGATGTGATTGCGATTGGTGCGGTCGGGAAAGGCCGATGCGATTGTGTGATCGGGCCATTGCAATCGGAGGTTTCAATGTTTACACACAAAAATACTTGCGTTTGTTCGGAAGTTCCGATGTGATAAGCGCTCGACAGGTCTAGCGCCTAGTTCTAGAACCAGAGCATATAATGGGGAAGTGGTTTAGGACTTAGCCCAAGGGGGCTTAAGTCTTTATACAAAAATATGTATTTTTTATGATTTTTTCAATGTCTTTGAATGTATTTGGGGGTTTCGATATAGTTTAAAAATAAGTTTTAAACTATGTAAAAATGATTTTCACGATTGGAAGAAGGGGAATCATGAAAATAGAGGAGCTTTATAGAGAAAACGGGGAGCAAAATTAAGGTTAGTTTTTGAGTGGAGGAGGGGGAAAAAGGGGTTTTTTGCAGCAGTCTTTTCTCATGAAATTAGCAGAATTTCAGAGTGTGAAATGGAAACAATAGTGAAGATTTGGACAGAGGCATGAGGCCTTCAAGAGTCTTCAAGAGATAACATCTTTTATCAATGAAACTTGTTTCTTGAAGACTCCAAAAAAAAATTATACAGCATTTGATATAACAAATTTTATAGTTGGCTAACACAGTCATTATTTAAACTTTTCACCATGAGTCATGACATTCGATACTTGGCTACTCAAGTTTATCTTTAAAAATGACTAATGTTAACAATATGATCAACATTGGCTCCACCTGGGGACGACACGTTCATCCTTGGGTGTGTCGAGAACTTCGCAGACCACTTGTTAATCTTCTGTGTGGACACCACTCTTCAGCACTTTTTATTTTTCTCTTCATGATTCATCACGACACATACATCATTCAAAATAAGATGAAAATAAAAAACTAATGTATAGTATAATACATCAGGCTCTCTCAGCCTGAATTGAACTAGAATTAAGGTTTGAGGAACTGACCATTTACAGGGGCATCGAGCAAGTCTCCCTGTAAATTTTCCAACCTGAAAGTGTTATTGCCCCCTTGTTCCACAATTTTAAAAGGGCTGAACCAGAGTGGGTTGAATTTACCATGTTTCCCCTTTTCAGCTCTTTGAATATCCCATCTAAGCACTAAATCCCCAACCTACAAATTCCTGTCCTTGGCATGCTGATCAAAAAGGTCCTTCATCTTCTCTTGATATTCAGTTAGCCTCTGACTTACCTGGTTCCGTGTTTCTTCTAACTCCACCAGCTTATTGATTCTCCTGGTCACATCATCGGGTTCTTCTTGACTTTCTTTCATGAATCGGGCTACTGTAAGGCTAACTGTACAGGGAATACTGTTTCCCTCCCATATACTAATTCATACGGGGACTTCCCGGTTGCTCTCTTGCCGGTAATCCTGTTGGCCCACAGAGCGAATTTCAACTGGGAATCCCAATTTTTCTGATTTTTGTTGATAGCCTTCTTCAGTGCCCTCACCAGGGTTTTATTTGAAGACTCTGCCCGGCCATTTCCTTGTGGGTAATAGGCCATAGAGTGACCTAGCGCAATGTTATACTGCTGGTAGAAACTGGCAAACTTTGCAGACTTAAAGGCCTATGCATTGTCGGTCACTATCTTGGCAGGGAAGCCAAATCTGGATATGATATTTTCTTCCATAAATTTCATTACCACATCATTTGTTGCATTCCTTGTAGGTATAGCTTCCACCCACTTCGTGAAATAATATGTGGCAGTTAATATCCATTTATGTTGACCACTTGATGGAGGATATATTTCATCGATAAAGTCAATTCCCCATTGCTGGAATGGTTCTTCCACATGAATAGGGATCATGGGCAAAGGTGCCAACTTTTGTCTTTCAGCAAATCTTTGGCATTTCTCACAAGTTCTGACCTGGTAAAACACATCTCCAAAGAGTTTGGGCCAGAAGAAACCAACCTTCAGGATTTTGTGAGCAGTGGCTCTCCAACTATAATGACCCCCACAGATTCCTTCATGAAATTTGGCCATTATACTCTCAACCTCGTCTTCTGTGAGACACAGAAGTATGATGCCTGAGGGATCTCACCAGTACAGATGGCCATTGGAAACTATGTACTTCTGTGATCTCAACCTTAGTGTTCTGTATTTAGCTTTATCATAGCTAGGAGGGCAGCTGAGTGTTAGAAGATATTCCACTATCTCTTTGTACCACGGGTTGATGAGGTACTTCATATGTGTCTTCTGAGTAGCTATCTCTACTCCCTGTTTCTCTTCTTTCTTCTCAGACTCCTCATTTGCTATCATGGACAGATTTATACCCAAAGCTTGACAATTTGATTTGGAAAATATTTTGGCTAACCCTTGTCCCTTGATAAGTTTGGTAGGATGGATGTCTAGCTCATACTCTTGTATTTTGGCAATCCATTTCCCTCTTTCCCTTCGCTATCTCCTTGGATAAGAATATCTTTTACAGCTGCTGCAGGCACAAACGCAGTGATATGGGACTGCAAGACATACATGTGAAATGCTTTAAGAGACTTCACCAAGGCATATGCCTGCTTTTCTAATATGTTATATTTCAACTCTGCATCATGGAGCCCCTGACTAAAGAAAGAAATGGGCTGCTCATACCCTTCTTCATTTTTCTGCAATAAAACTCCTACCACTATATGAGGTGATGAAAATGAAAATATCATGAAAGGTTTGGCATAGTCTGGTCCAGCTAGCATAGGGGCTTCTGCAAAGGCATTTTTTATCCTGGAAAAGGCCTCTCGTGATTCCTGAGACCACTTTACCTCGTTATTTTTCTTCAGCATGTCAGTAATATGTCTAACTATCTCTGCATAGTTAGGGATAAACCTCCTCAGAAAGTTAATGTGCCCTAGGAGCACCTGCACCTCCTTTTTATTTCTGGGAAGAGAAATTCCATTTATAACTTCTACTCTCTTAGGATCTATTTTTACCCCATCTTTGGTCACAATATGTCCCAAAATATTGCCCTCTTCCAATGCAAATAAATACTTCTATGGGTTGAGAGAGAGGCCATACCTTCTGCACTTCTCGAAGGTTCTACGCAAGTGTTCAATGTGCTCTGCATCATCTTTTGAAAACACAGTAATGTCATCCAGATATACACCATAAACTTATCTTGCTTCCCAACAAAGGCAATGTCCATGGCCCTTTGAAAAGTGGCCCCTGCATTAATCAACCCAAAAGGCATCCTAGCATACATAAACGTACCCCATGGTGTGGTAAAGGCAGTCTTCTTCTGATCTTCTGGTAGTACAGCCATCTGATTGTAACCCGAGAATCCATCCATCATCGACATCTGAGAGGCTCCTACCACTTTCTGCAGGATGTGATCTATCTTGGGCAGTGGATAATTATCCTTTAAGGATGCTCGGTTTAAATTTCGGAAATCAACACATAGCCTTATTTCTCCATTCTTTTTCCAGACAGGGACTAGGTTTGCTACCGACTCAGAATACCTCAATGGCACATTGATTTTGGCCTTCAACAGTTTCTAAATTTCTTTCTCTTTGGAGGGGAGCAGCAGAGGGTTAATATGTCTAAGCTTCTACTTGTGTGGCTTTGCATCTCCTTTCAGAGGAATTTTGTGTTGCATGATGTTGATATCGAAGGTTTTTAGGTCCTAATAGGACCATGCAAACACATCTTTGTATGACTGGAATAATTTCTGGTATATCTCTTTATACTCCTCTGGGAATTTCTTGGATAACTTCACAATTTTGGGGTCAGCATCAGTACCGATGTTAAGATCTTCTACCTGATTTTCCTCCACAAATTTTTTCGGCTACAATGGGACAGCGTTCTTGTTAAACAACCTTTCTAAGGGCACTAGTCCTCAGGGCATAACGTTTCCTTTTAGTTGCAGAACTTTATGGCCAGCCACCTTTTCTTCCCATTTATTTTCTGAAGTGTTTTCAGCCTCTTCTTCTTCACAAGAACCAATCTCCATGTTGGAGAATTCACCAACTGTTTCCAGGAATATTTTCACTTGTTCTTCATCCTCAAACACCTACCAATGCTTAATGTAATCTGGGATTGATGGCCGATAATGTACCTCAATTTCATATCTTAGGAGAGGGTTTTGAGGTGGACAGAAGGTACTAGCCGCAACTGCAAGGGAGTCTGCCATCCTATTCTGCTCCTGGGGCATGAACTGAATATTAAATGCCAAGAAAAAAATTTCCTCTAGGTCCAAAACTTCGTTCCTATAAGCCCTCAACCTAGGATGCTTGGTTTGGCACTGATTCTTCATTTGTCTAACCACCAGTTCTGAATCTCCCAAAACCTTTAAACTTTGTATGTTCATGCTCCTGGCTATCTGTAACCCTAACATAAGTGCTTCATACTCAGCCACATTATTAGTGGCTTCATACTCTAGCTTAAAAGACAATGGGACCCATTGACCTATAGGAGAAATCAATAATACTCCAGCCTCATTACCTTCTCTGGAGTTTGCTCCATCAAAATGAAGTGTCTAGATTCCTGCTTCATGGCTCTCTACAGACTGCTCGGTCTTGATCTGGCAGAATGATGGTTCATGAGCGTAATATTGATCTTCTTCCAACATTAGACATGAGAAATCTCCCTCCTTACTATAAACTGGAGAATTAACTGAGTTGTCAGCTTTGGTAACTGTCTTGACAAATCTAGTTTTCCTGTACAACCTCCTCTCCTGGCCACCAAAAACCGGGATAGAAGCAAAGGTCAAGTCCAACTTGATTGACCCACCAATTTTAGTCCCCCAGGACATTGATAGCAATATGCTGAAGTGATATGGGATTTCAGCCACCACGATGTCCATCACCACACTTTTTGCTAGGATTTGGGCCAAATTGACCACCAAATCCTTGATCATACCCGGGCATTTAACTCTTTTGGAATCAAATGAATAGAGGTCCTTGTATGGACGGGTGATTTGTAATCCTAGTTGTTCCATGACCGACAGGGGTAATAGGTTATGGGAAGCTCCTGAATCTAACATGAAATTATGCAACAACAGGTCATGAATTACTAAGGACACATAAAATGGGGGAGTAGAGGCATCTAATTCCTCAACATGTGGGCCAAATAAAACCATGGGTCTTTATTCTTGAAGGTTCATATTGTCTGGAATATGTGTTACTTCTGGGGGAAGCATAAAGGATGTGACCTGAGGCTAATATGCAGGCTGCTTCAACAATTCGGTAAAGGGAACTGGGATTTTGACCTTCTCAAGCTCCTTTTGTAAACTGAAGGCATGGGAGGACATATCGACTAACATCTCTTTTGATTCTTTGCTTTGGACAAGGGGTTTGACTTCCTTTGTGACTGACTTAACATTGGGGGGAGTAACAACTTGTGAAGAGGAAGGAATTTGATCAGCAAACTGCAAAGATTCGTTAAGAATCCGCTTACCTTTGTCTGTGGTCCTTTGAGTTGTTGTCTCCTTTTGAGCAGATGCTTCCTCATGAGGTGCATCTTCCTCCTGATCCTGAGTGCAAGTTCTCTTCCTATAATATCTGAGGTCATATCTTCTATTAAACTGTGCTTGCATGTAATCGACAAACTACTTGCAGTAGTCATAGATCTCAAGATCTTAGGTGCTTTCATTAGCTCTTTCTTCCTCTTGTGACAGAATCTCCACTTCATCACCTTCTTGTAGGGGACATTCTACTTCGTCACTATTCGAAAAAGCAAGGTATGCCTCCTCTTTCTCATAAGTGGTGTCTTCAGTGGGACCATCTACCTGACCTTCCAAGTACAGAGGATGTGGTACCTGATCTTGTTGCTCCTTCCGTTCCCTTTGCAGTATCTGCAAGGAGGGTTTTCTGTACTGAGGGTTGTAACCCCTATTTGGAGCATTATGGAAATTCTTGGAGTTTGAATTCTTGGCCTCCAGTTCAAGTTTGACCAGCTTACTTGAAATATTCTTAATCATTTTGTTCATTTCCTCAATTCTGTCATTAGCTGAGTCTCTATCTTGGCTAGAGGTAGATAATTCCTCTTTGCCCTTTCTTCTAGCATCTTGTTCTGATTTTTATTTTTATTTACCAATGGAGGCAAAATTCGCCTCCAACTCTAGTGCATCTGTTTGAGCATCATCCAGGGTGGCAAGTTTTTTTTCTCTCAGAGAGAAACCGAATTCTGAGTCAAAAGCTGCCATGAAAACAACTTTAGCAGCAGTTTGATGAGGTTTCATATCAGTAGGAAGGCTCAAATACAACTTGTTAAATCTCTTGATGAACTCTGACACCCCTTCATTATGTCTTTTCTTGAGTGTGTTAAACTCAGTAAGACAATGTCCATGATCTTTCTTCTCCCCCCATTTTCTGAAAAAAATATCTTCCATTCCCAAGTGGTGATGGAACAGTCTCCTAATGTCTTAAACCATTTTCTAGCTTCGCCATCAAGAGATTGCACAAACAGTCTTAAGACTACATCTAGGTGTTCCACATTAAAGTTCTCTGCAAAAGAACAGAAGACCTCAAGATGTTTTTGAGCTTCAATCTCATTTTCCCCATTGAATCGGGGTAAGATCTTCAGATAGTCCTGTGGCATATCATTCAACACTTGAGGTAATGCCAGGGGGGCATACTTATTCAACAAGAAGCCAGATCATTGGCCATTGGGGGAGGTGGGGGTAGTGCAAGAGTTTGAGGTGTAAAAGGAGGAGGAGGAGGTGGAAGTGAAGTATGAATGACGATAGGAATGTATTGGACAGTAGCTTGAGGTGTTAACGGGAACAACGGGTTGTTAATACAAGATACTTCAGTGACTTATTTGATCTCTTCAACCTTAGGAGTAGGGTGGAAGGTGTAATATGTGATATCCCTTGATTCAACTTCGTCTTTAATTCGGACACCTCCTCGAGGTGGACTATATGAGTAGTAATCAGTATCTCCCACAGTGGAGTCGGGACCTTGCACTTGGGAAACTTGAGAGGAGGAGGATGGAAAGTATTCTAAAGAGAATTCAGGGATCTCAGTATGGAATGATTGTATTTCCCTCCAACTCCTTCTATGTAGGATCTTCTCTGGGTCAGAAACAGAAGATGTCTTTGAATGAGACGTATCTAACCTCAGGTGTGGCTTACGAGGAGCCAGGAATGCAAGTAAATTTTTCTAATAAATTAATGTGGAGTCACCAAGGTGAGGGATATACAACTCTCAACTCTCCATGCTCACCTATTTGAAGAGTGAATAAGGTTTTGTCGAGGCCCAGGGATTTAACTTTTCTCAACTTCGCTTCCCCGGCAACGACGCCAAAAAGATGTTGTCAACCCTAGAGATAGCCCTAAGTTCTGAAAGACCAGTGACTAGGACATCTTATACAGTAAGGAGTATATGATATAACACGAGAAGTTATCAGAAAAGGCTCTCATGCTATCTTTAGTAATAGGAAGGCTTAATTTTAATGGGACCGAGATTTTCAAGACTTTGGCACATGGAAAGCAACACTGAAGGGGCAAATCGTGAAACTCTAACACGAATGTATCAGACAATTCAAAGACATCTTACTGCAAAGAGGGCTGGATTCTAACTACTTCACAGAGATGAATTATCAGAAAGTATTTACTGCGTATGAAGAGTAGAGAGAATACTAACTGTTGTTGAGACAATATCCAGAAACAAATATCAGCATGCGATGGGATTACGAAATTAAGAATCCACACATGACAATAGCATTTGAAAATAACATCTCATAGAAGCTAGTATAGTAGAAGTACAGGTGAAGTGAAAATGGAACAGTATATCATGCCTGAGCCATATTTAAAGTGCCAGACAGGTTCTGGCATAAGTATCAACTAGGATAAATTCATACCAAAACTAGTGGGCTACTCGCATTCTAGAACATGATGCAAGATAAATGGATGTAAATGAAATGAATAGCTAAATTATAACACATAGGAAAGATTTACAAACTGTAAAGCACCAAGACCAGAATCCTCATTAAAGATAGAACTCCTCATCACTGAAGCCCAACAGGCTCTTTGCATTCATATTAAAGCTTCAACAAAATGCATACAAAAACTCTTTCACCGTATGTTCTTTAGAAAATCTGGAACCCTTTTTTCTCTTTAGTTGTTGCTTATATAGAAGCCTCAGAAACATGAGTGAGAAGATATTTTTGGGAAAAATATCTTCCTCACGTGCTAGTAATCAATTGGAGGTCTCCATCAAAAATAAACAAAATTCATGATGAGGAATAGGGGCATCTCATCATTTACAGTTATGCTCACGGTCGTTTTAAACAAAATATTAAACAACAGTTTTGACAGAAAGTAAAATGCAGGAGTGGAATGTGAATTCCACTCAAAATTTAAAGGTAAAAAAATAAAGTGAAAATTAAAGGCCACTAGGGCCGAATCATGAATTGACAATATTCACTGACGAGATGGAGTCGAGGTGGTCACTTACACAGGTGGCAGAATGTTGGCTGATGAGCTGGCGACCAGGCTAGCATACTGGGTGCTTCTCTGTTGACTATCTGCTGCAGGTTCGGGCATTGCTGCGAATCCTTCCACCCTGATATAAGCTTCGGTGAGGTCGTCGAAACTTACATCGGTGGGGATTTTATGCTTTACCAGATGGAGGAGAGAAAATTCTTGGCAGAGCGACGAAACAATGGTCTCAGATTTTAACCAGGTGGTTTTACCTGAAAGTATATCTATCTGGTCCATCTCTTCCCAGAGACATGCTTCGTACCCTGATAATGACTGTAACACGGTAGGAGTGGTGGGATCCCAGCATGACGGGGGGTGATTAGGTATGAACCTTCGAATCTCGAGAGATCAACGGTTGCGATCTAATCGCATCAGATCAAAGCAGGGCCAAAACTCCGATGGAGAAATATGAATGAATAGAGTGATGCAATGAGGACCATTGATCTAACTTGAATGGACAGTCACGATTTGGATCGACGGATCACAATCGGGGAAGGCAGCGGGTGACACATTTAATAACTTGCGATTGGCGATGCGCGATTAAGCACCATCCATCCGATCTGGAACAAGGTCAATGGCAGAGACTCTATCGGCGGGGAGACAGATGGGGGTAAAGGAGCGGAGCGGGAGAAATAAGGGCCGTCAGATCAAAGGGAAATTGACGGCAGAGATTACAATCGGGAAGTGCGGCGAGCGGCACACTTTAAAAGTTGCGATTGCGATTGGTGCGGTCGGGAAAGGCCGATGTGATTGTGCGATCGGGCCATTGCAATCATAGGTTTCAATGTTTACACACAAAAATACTTGCATTTGTTCGAAATTTCCAATGTCATAAGCACTCGATGGGTCTAGCGCCTGGTTCCAGCACCAGGGCATATAATGGGGAAGTGGTTTAGGACTTAGCCCAAGGGGGCTTAAGTGTTGATACAAAAATATGTATTTTTTATGATTTTTTCAATGTTTTTCAATGGATTTGGGGGTTTCGTTATAGTTTAAAAATGAGTTTTAAACTATGTAAAAATGATTTTCATGAATGGAAGAAGGGGAATCATGAAAATAGAGGAGCTTTATAGAGAAAAAGGGGAGCAAAATGAAGGTTAGTTTTTGAGTGGAGGAGGGGGAAAAAGGGGTTTTTCTGCAGCAGTCTTTTCTCATGAAATCAACAGAATTTCAGAGTGTGAAATGGAAACAATAGTGAATATTTGGACAGAGACATGAGGCCTTCAAGAGTCTTCAAGAGATAACATCTTTTATCAATGAAACTTGTTTCTTGAAGACTCCAAAAATGTTTTAGCCAACATTTGATATAACAAATTTTATAGCTGGCTAACATAGCCATTATTTAAACTTTTCACCACGAGTCATGACATTTGATACTTGGCTACTCAAGGTTATCTTTAAAAATGACTAATGTTAACCATATGATCAACAGTCACATTGTTGAGGACTTAAGCAATTGATTGATTTGGTGGATATTACAATATTATGTTTTTCCTTGTATTCATGCTTTTATATAAGTATAAATACACCATCCAAAACATAACAACCACATTGTATGACCTAATATTGGAAATCATATGGATTCACTAATTAAGCTTTGACATTGACATATGCATTTGGAACTAGTAGACTAACATCTATATCATTTATATATAGATAATTATAATTAAATGCACTTGGCTTGATTCCCATCACATAAACCACATGATACAAATAATACATAATTTAAATTATCATATTTTAGGAATCAATACTATAATATTACAACTCATATGATATAATGGTTAAATGTTAGGAAGGAAATATTTGTATCATGCCAAATTTCAAACAACATCTAGGTGAAATTCGAATTGAATTAAAATAGCTTATAGCGATCTTGTTGTTTCTACCAATTTTGAGTTTTAACACATATGGCGACTTTATTACACACTACGCCTTTGAATTAGTATGCTTAATGAGAGTTTACTATTTAACCAATATTATACCAAGTGATTAAATAATAAGAGAATCAAAATGTTGGGAAAAATACTGAGAGGGGGGGGGGGGGAGAGGGGGGGTGTGAATCAGTATTTATAACTCACTATAAACTTTTAATTTTTTCTTTACTGATTTCTATACGTGACTTTAATGAACCCAACTAGCATATACACGTGGTTATCTTTAAGAAAAATTGTGTATTTCCAGAGATATTGTTATGCAAATAATTCTTTTCTTGTATTACTGCATCATTCATTCATCATATGTTTAGTAAGAAGTAAGCATGTGCAATAAGAATGGAATAAATCATCACACATAAGCAACACACATGAACACCAGGATTTAAGGTGAAAACCCAAGTCGGGAGAAAACCACCGCTATTGTCGTCTCTGTCCTCAATATTTATTATAAAGAAAACTTTTTACAATCTTGTACTAGCGTAGACTCATACCAGCACACAGGCACCCACCTGTAGAAAGCTGCAACCTTCTCTCGTTCTCTAGCTTCTACTGGAAGGGAGCTCCAACCCCCTAATCTCGTTTACCAGCCACTACTAGAAGGGAGCTACGACCCCCTGGTTCTTGTTTACCAACCACTCTTGGAAGGGAGCTACTACCCCCTGATCTCATTTACCAGCAACCACTGGAAGGGAGCTACAACCCCCTCACTGAAGGCTTTGACCCTCAGTACCACCACGGTCAACGTTTCATCAATTTTCACACTAGATCCAACAACTTCAACACAACACAACTTATAGGCCTCTTTTCATCAGATTTTCAGACTGGACCCACTCCACACATTTAAGCTCAAGGAACATACATCAAACTGAAACTCATAACCATATCAAATCATTCTCTTAATCATCAATCAGCCAACCAACCACTGATCTTTAATCATAATCAACCAGCAGCATGATTACTATTCAAAAAACCTAGATCTGTATGAAGATATCATTGATAGACATCAGTAATACAAAAAAACAAATCAGAATTTCCTTCCGCACATTCCAGAAAAACCCTAGATTCCATACACAATTTTGCTGAAACAAACCTACGTATATACATGATTTCACAGAGATGAACCTGCGTATAGATCTGCAAACATTACAAGACTACGCAACTCTTTAGAATAGATAAGCAGCTCAAATCTTACCCTTCACTTCAGCAAACATTCGCCAGATCACAGATCTAAGCATTTCATAAACATTTCTAGAAAATATATTGTCATTTCAGGTCTAGAGATCCTGATCCATCATTATATTCAAGGGTGCATCATAGATTCAGATCTACCAATAAAACAGATTTCATCCCATGCAGATATACTTTAGAGAGAAGTATTCAGTGAGATCCCCTACATATGCACACCTTGCACTATGATCTTCTTCTCCTTATATAGATTTAGCTTTTACTAATACCATGAGCCAAAACCACACAACAGTCGATGGTATTCTTAGAAGGAATCAAATAGACAATACAACGCTCAATATTGTGGGCTAATACCATGGTAATGCCCCTTGGTATCATAATTTTAGAGCGCAAAAGGTACACGTGACTTGGATTCTTCATACCCGCATGTATACGTGACTTCTCTTCATAAACATTGTGTATACATTGAGAAATATTTCATGATTCATTTCTCTAGCACTTACTGGAATTCATTTCACTATCACATCTGAAATGACCTGTAGAAACATCATTTTTACATCTTGAACAAACATGTTGCTTATCAAAAGGCAAGTCATTAACTAGGCTTCCATCAATGACAACTTCATCAACTAGGTTGCCATCAAGGACAACATATTGAATCATATTGCCAACACAAAACTTAAAAAAGAAAGCAATATATCAACTAATATATAAAGGGGAAATATTTAATTGAGGAAATAGCTTGTGTATAAACTTTCATAGCGAAAATTGTTAATATATAAAAACATATAGATATTAAGAAGGCTAAGAATTAGGTAATGAGAGAGGAATTTTTCCCCTTTGTGCAGTGGGAAGGCGTGGGCAAGACACAATTAATAGGTAGCTTTACACTAGATTGATTCACATATTTTAATATTCATAACAATTTATTAGTTATTCTTAGACGCTCTTCTTTTTCATTAATGTTCAATACTTATAATTCTCTTTGTGACATGATATTCTCTCGCGGTTTATACCACAGATTGAGCATTACAAGGATCAACATATCTCACAACTCTCCATTATTAACCTATTAACTATGCTCCCCCAATAGTTTGAGTGTACTCTCCCAATAGTTTGAGGACATGTATTCTTCCAATAATATCATACCTTCATCATCATTAAGGAATTAACCAATCATTAGAAATTGAGAATTCAACCAAGACATGAAAAATCTACATGGTGGGAGGACTATGTAATGAATTCCCATTAAATAGAAATAAATAAATGGCCATAACAATTTTTAGGTTCTAAAAGTGATTTTATTGATTAGGAAATAGCGTGATGTAAACAATAGAATGTTCATGATGACTCAAACTGAAACCTCTTTATTACTAATTTCTTTATTTGATTTTTCCTTTGAGAAAGAGAAGAGAAAAACAAAACATGAGATCTAATTATTAATGGGTAATTTTTTTAATAAAAATAAATAAATAAATATATATATATATATATATATATAATTCCATCATGTATTTATTTATTTTTATTAAAATGATTACTTCATATTTAAAATAAATTTAAATTAAGCACATCAAATTTTATATAATTTTTATATTAAACTTATTAAATTTATGATGTTTTAATATAAAAATAAATATAAACTATTTATCTATATAAAATATTTTTTTCTTTTTTAATTAGTGAAATATAGTTATAAAATTTTAATAAAATGATTTCAATATAATCATGTTGAATTTATAATTCTTTGGAAAGGATTAGAATTAGCCATCAATAGAGGCATAAAGAGAATGTTGGTCCTTGGATATTCAGTGACTGTAATAAGTAAAGTCTTCGAATTAAATATGGGGAGGAAAAAATAACTCTATAATATTGAAAAGGATCATCTTACGACTGAGGAAATTTTAGGAGTTAGACTTGTTTCACATCTACAAGCATATGAATGTAGAAGTAGATAAGCTGGCCAATAAAGGAGTAAGTTTGAGGCAAGGAATAATGGAATTAAACCAAACTCAAAGGATACTTTCCCCAATCCCATGAGGTTCATCCAAAATAAGTCATGCGAAAAAGTTGGCCAACCTTGCCATCAAACTAAGGAAAAGATATGAATTATAATTTTTGGAGGGACCGTCAAAGGAGGTGTTGTTGGCCCCGAGTACTCCACATATGTTGGTCGCCATAGGCTCTTGACTACTCATGGTTTGCATGCATACAACGTCCATCACTTCATGAGTTGAAGTGCAAGCTGATACGCTAGATGGTAGAGGATAAATTATATGTATAAGTGGGATGTGAGCATCCATAAAACACCATTTATTCCTAAGATCCAAACCTTTCATTTTTTCACTCTAGATTTAAGTCCATATCATTTAAGTTCAATATCTGACATAATTCCTTGATAGAAGAGGAGTGACCTTGTGGTTTTTAGATATGGGTATATATGGAAATTAATTCTCCTCATGGGTGATGATGCCTTAAGTCCTAAGCTCCACCTGTATATATATATCTATATCTATATATATATATATATATATATATATATATATATATAGATATGGTTTATATTAAGTTTTCCTCCGAGAGTGCTTCGTTAGACTTATCTCCGCTTTGGTTCACCGTTTGGTTAGGAGTGATGAGGTAGAAAAGGAAAGAATTATGGATACTCAATTCACATCCTGAGGAGAATTCATAGGAGCATTGGTGTTAGTCAATTGATAATATGTTAAGAGAAGTGCAAGATTTGATGAAGATATCGAATAGAAGGCTAGAAATGGTCAAGAAGGAGAAGGGTGTGAAGTTTCAACTGTTTGAAAATAAGTGTGAATGGTTGTACAACAAACTGGATAATAATTTGGTAATAATGGAGCAGAGATAATAGTTTTGAAGCTTAAATTTAATGGAATGGAATCCCCCCCACCTCCCCCCTCACCCCGGTTAGCGAGTCCAGTCCTAAGCTAAAAGAGTGGGAAGTTGCCAAAGGATAACAGATTCCAGAGGTTCGAGGATCAATTGAGTAGGGAAAAAAGCACATCGTGTGGCAGAGGAGAACTTGGGCACAACATCATAAAATAGACCATTTGGTGCATTTTAATTTACAATTTTCTAATAAATGTATTGCACTTATGCTATTTTTTGGGAGTTTTTTGGTAGAATCTATGGTATATTTTAATGTAGAACTATATTCAAGAGAATCCATAGAGGCATGAAACACTTGTTATGAATGTATTGGAATATTGAAGCCTCTAAGAATACTAAAAAGTGTGAAAGGATAAACTTGTTATGGATGTATTGGAATATTGAAGCCTCTGAGGATACTGAAAAGTGTAAAAGGTATTGGATTTGTAACCTACTATTTTATAATATAATATGATAATTTTTTCATTTAAAAATTAAAAAATAATAATAATATTAAATTAAATTAAAAATATTGTAAATAAAGAACTTAGATTCTCCATAATGATATGATAATTGTTTCATTTAAAAATTAAAAAAAAAAATAATATAAATTAAATTAAAAATATTGTAAATAAAGAACTGAGATTCTCCATAACGATATTTGACCATTGTTTATATTTTGACTCCAAAAGAGGATCCATCTTCGAGACAATGGTCAAAGAGAAGAGGAGACAAAGAAAATGAATATGTAAATGTAAATGGATAGGTAAAGGGAAGGTCAGTCGATAAAAACCTAACCCTAGCAATTTTTAATATAATATTAGGGGGATGAAGGAGCGGGAGGGGTTATAATAAACTTTGAAAGAAAAACGACGACAAAATTCGCTTGGCGTTTAGGATGGACAAAAAATAACCAAGCATAGGCCCTAGATTTATGGCAAGGAATGAGAATAGCCCCAACAAATGGAATTTGGTGGTGTGTAGTCTTTGGATACTTTATGAAATCTCTAGGGAAAGATCAAAACCCTCTTGAGGCTCGAATTCCAATGCAAAGGGATAATTTTAATCCTATGAAATCTCTATGGAAAGATCAAAACCCTCTTGAGGCTCGAATACGAATGCAAAGGGAAAATTTTGAATCTATTAGCCTTTACCATATGAAAAGGGAAAATAATGTAATTGCTGATGATCAGGCTCATAAAGGTTTAATCCTAGATGAGGGTTACTCTCCTTGGATGAAGACTCTCCCTCCATATTTCACGTCTCATGATAATTAAGTCAGCATCAATCGAAGACCCAAACAAATTTAAGAGACTAAGCAAGTGGATTGCCTGAAGCCTTAGAACCTTAATTAATGTAATATACCTTAGATCCATGATAATTGATGCAAGAGCATTTGTCAAAGCTTATAAGACCCATGAGTATCATTTCACATTTACTAAAGGGAGTGGGTTCCTTTAATCATTTTATTTATTTTCATAAGTTTAGTTGAGTTTGAGGAAATTTTAAATTGTAAATTAAAATTGTGGAGAATATGTTGTGAATGAAGAGATCTTAGAGATAGTTGAGTATTCCTAGGAGGAGTGAGGATTTGAGGGATTTAAAATCTTAATTTATAATTTTGTTTGAGAAAAGAGTGGAGCTGAAGAGATAATGTAGGAGAAAGTGAAATATTGTTGGATCTGAACTAAATTGGTTCATGAATCCATATTTGTATAATTTCTGACCTTTTGAATAATTGTTGAGAGCTAGAGGTTAGAGAGTAGAGGAGTGTGAAAGAGAGAGACCAAGAGTTGGAATAATCGATGAAGCAAGCCATGAAGGGCTAAAACTATGTAATTTCTATTTCAGGAATAATAGATTGAAGTGTGGTGTGAGAAACATTGTGTTTCTAGGTGCTGGGACATTTCCAAAATCATGTTTCTCGATGTTATATTTCGTTTGAAAACCTTTGAAAATCAATTCCATATACATTGATACCATTCTTCTATTTTTCTGCGTTTTTATTTGAATTTATCAGTGAATAAAGGGTTCATCGCAGAACTGTGTATCTAGGTGTTCTGAACTCATTTATGATGGAATGATTGATTTAAAAACTACGTAATTGATCCAATATGGAACCTTGTTCTATCCAGACTTATGAGTCAGGTGAATCGTAAGTACTGGGCAAAGAAGTCTATTAAAATCTGTGTATGGTATATCGCATAGATCCATAGTGGTTTCTGGTAATGATCTAATATGTGTGATTAATCTATGAAGGTGACATGTAGCACATCCCGGGTAAAGAAAACTTCTTTTATCGCATACTTCAGTAATGTTATCCATCGTGCTAATTTATATGTAATGATCGTTGGATTTACAAAGGTTAAATTGGACAGTGGAGATAGGAGGATAGAGGAACGGTAAGACCCAAAGTCGTAACTGGAGATTGGTTAGTTTAAAAGAAACAACGATAAAAAATATTAATGTTTATGCTACTTCTCTTCTTATTGCAAATTTTCAAGTATTTCATATTATTATGTTTGGAATTGCGATGACTGTAAAATATGGTTAGTTACATGGACGGTAGATGTATAACGAGAACAAAGTCAAAGTGGTAAATGAAATTTATCACATTTTATTTCTTGGTTTTCTAAATTATGCATAGACATTGATTTCTCCATTTGATTAAAAGTATATTTTAAGAAAACATTATAAGTTGTTGTTGGGATTCCGGCATCATTTGTGGTATCAGAGTGGAGAAATTCTTTTGGATGATCAGAATGACAGTAGAGATACCTGCATGCTAGAGTAGGAACAATCAAAGCACAAAGGAACCTAATGCAAAGGATATTGAGATCATACTGGGGAAAATGACTGTTGAATTATGTGAATTACTACAAGGTGTTTTAGGTTGGGTAAGAAGATTTATTTTGATTTGAATGTTTGGAGAACAACAAGGGAGTGAAATTTCATAGGAGAAGATGCTTTCCTTACATGCAATTGAAATTTCCATATTTGAAGTCAGTGCTTACTAATGTTTAAATGTAAGATTGATTGAATGATTGGTTTGATTCAAAAGGTAAATTGAACTAAAAAAGGTTTTGAATTTAAAGTCGAATGGAAGAGTGGTTTTTTATGGCACTAAAGACATTAAATGATTTAAAGAATTTTGTGAAAACTGAAGAATGATTGAATATTTCTTAAGTTTGTTGAAGACAATGATATTGATGGTTGAAGGAACAATTAGACTGAAGACTGGATTCAGTCGATCTGAAAGGAGAACCATTATAAGGATTGAAATTTGAAATTTGCATAAGCAAGACAAGAGTGTCTTACAAAAACATTATCAGAAGGAATTTGTAGTGTATTTCATGAATTTTTTAAATATTGTTGAATTTAAGATTGAATCTTAATTGATCTTAAAAGTTGAAGTGTCCATTATGAAAAGTAAGATGGGAAATAGTTTTAAGACATCTTTGAAGAAAATTGGCAGGTTTGAAAAGATACTTTGATGTATCTTGAGGTAAGATTATGCAGGTTAATGGAAGCAGTTAAATTTATGAAAGATAGAATGAGTTATAGCAGCATCATAGCACATGAGCTATGTTAAAGAATATGAAGTAAGAAGAACTCTCAGATGGATAAAAGGTGGCAATACCCAACAGTAAAATGAAATTACTGAAGGTAAAGGGAAGTGAGCAATTGAAGATGCAACAGCCAACATCTTTGGAAGATGAGCCAGAGTGCTCAAGGAGAAGAAAGGGTTCTAGTGTAGAGAAATTGCACAAGAAAAGATACCAAAAGGATGATTTGGTATGTGTGACAAGTAACAGACTTGTTACAGAAGAAAGAAGGGTTGGTTGCAGCTTACAAGTGAACAAGGAAAGTTCACCAAAGGAAGAAATGAATTTTACTATTGTTAGTCATAACAAGGGTACAAAGGAAAGTCACATACAGAGAGAAAAAAGTGCCAAATTAGCTGGATTCAAAAGAATTATTAAGGAAGAAATTGACATAGAGGTGGTTGAGATAAAGGCAGAACTCAGTCATTTGACAAAGCTGATACAGAAAGGAATCAGAGAGGAATTGAAACAAGGATTTTATGTGAGGAAAAGAGTTAAGTGGCCTGTTAGGGAATTATTTTTTTGAAATTAATACTCCAAACAGTTGAGAATGAAAGAAGAGAATCCATTTGTAAACCAAAGAAAGGACCTATCCTTAGGAAAGGAGACAGTGATGATAGTGATGAAGAGATGACCTATACGGATTAGCATGAGAGAAAGGTGATGGAAACATCTTCACAAACCAGAGAGTCTCATTGGAATTAATTATTTGTGTGAATGTACATTTGCAGGTATGAAACCTAATAAATTTGAGTTTGTACATGAAAAAGTGGAAGAGGCGGAGGCAAGAAAAACACAAAAGGAGATTCATAAATAATTTCAAGACTTCAATTGGTGGAGGAAATTAAAAGGTATGAGTGAATGGTTGTGTCTTCTCTTATTAAAAACTTATTGGATCATGTTTGAAGAAATTTTAACCTAGATAGGACACCCATGGAAATTGGACAGAGAAAAGGAAATAAATGCATTTCAGATTTGTGAAGTGGAGAGAAGAGAAGCTGACACAGAGAACTCAGCTCAAGAAGTTAAGTCAAGGAAGATTTTAAAGGATCAAAGTCTTGTCATTGAAGAGAGAAAGACATTATTGTCTTACTTGGATAAACTGAGTTATGGAGAGAATTGTGTAGAACAAGAAGGTATTATACAAACCTATGATAAAGTTGCCAAGCAGGGTCAAGAAGCTGCAGTCCAAGAAGTATTCTTTGATGAAAAAGAAATCAGAGATGTTGAGGAAGAATTTCTCAATAACTTAGTGAACTATCAGAATAGTTCAAAGAAGCATAAAGATCTGATCACTGAGGCTTCAAATGAAGAGCCTTGCATTTTTAAAACTGATATGTTGTGTATGTTTTCAGGTTTGACAAGTAATGGAAAATAATTGGACAATGTACTTGTGCATGTTGATGAAGAAGTGAGATTACTGGAAGAAATGGCTGGAATAGAAAAATATTTTGTACATGTATTTAATAACTTTGAGAATAATGGCATTGATAGGGAAATTTTTATAATTAAAGAAGCTAGAGATAAGAAAATGAGAGTTTGTGATGATAACCAGAATGAAGCATCTTCAATAGAAAATCAAGATAGAAGTATTATGGAAAATGTGAAGAAATGTATGATGATGTTGAAAGATACAGAAGTTCAGGAATTATGTGATTTTAAAATTGATTATTTTTATGAGTCTGTAAACCATGAAGAAGCTTTAGAAAAATAGAATTTTGTTTTTGTTATATATGAAGATGAAACAACATCATTTTGTTGGAATGGTTTCAGTACAGAAGATGAAAGGATATTTCACAATGATATGCTCCAGGAGATTCTAGCTATTGAATTGTTGAATGATAGCTTTGTGTCAAAACAAGGAACACTGTGTAATACAGAGGAAAGTGCTGAAATGAAATTTGTTGACAGTTTCATGAATCTTGCAGAAAATCAGCGTAAAGACTTGATGGCGGAATTATCTGTGGAGACTAAAAAACATAGTAATATTAAATCTGACAATTGTGATGGAAATTATGTTTTATACATGAAAGAGAAGCCATATGTAAATGGCATGCTTATTAAATATGAGGGAAGATTTAAATTGCTAGAAAATTTATTAAGTGAACTTGACGATAATGAGGAAAATATTGTCTTTAATGACAATGAAGGGAAAGTTGTGAAGTGCAACAAACAGGTTGTAAATGAAAGAGGTGAAATATAATTGGACAGAAATTTCATAACTTCTATGGAAAAGGAGAATATACATCAGTTAGTTGTCAGTGGATTTCAACTGAGGGCAAAGTGTAAAGAGAAATTGAGAAAATGTGGATGAAGAAGTCAGTCAAGAAGAGAACCAACAAAGAGAAATTAACAAAAGAAATTTGCATCAGCAAAGAAAGAGGACAACAACAACATAAGATTTGGAAACATGGAAGGACCGAAGCAATAGTGTCAGAAGAAATCGAGCAGTTGTTGGGAAAAATACTGAGAGGGGGGGGGGGGGGGGTGAATCAGTATTTAGAGCTGACTGACAAATTTTTAGTTTTCCTTTCTCTTAAAACCATATGTTACATTACTGCGTCCAACTTGTATGTCCAGAGATCTTATCATGTCTTTACTTAGATTATTTCATCATTTATTCATCAGATAAGTAGCAAGCATGAATATAAATAACTGTAAAAACCATCAAACATAAGCAACACATATGAACACCAGGATTAAGGTGGAAACCCAATTCGGGAGAAAACCACCGCTGCTGAAGTCTCTGTCTTCAATATTTTAGTACAAAGAAATTTTATAATCAGTAGCTATGCGTACTTATACCAAAGACGTTGTGCACCTACCCTAAAAAGGCTACAACCCTTTTCCTCATTCTCTTAGCCACTACCAGAAGGGAGTCTAACCCCCGATACTCTCCACTTTCATACAAAGCTTTAACCTCGATTCACCGTATTTCTTCGCTTCATCGACTTATCGTGTCTTCATTATTTATTTTTTCTAATCATAGCATAGATTCATCATTTTTAGATCATATCCATGTGTGAATGAGATTCGTATTTAATTTGGATGCTCAGGTTCGTTCATGAAAATATTCCTTAGAGAAATTTATTCATTCACCACCCTTGCGCATGCATACGTTCTTCATGATTTCGTCAGTCGATTAAACCAGGAATCATCATCTGATCTAGAGATCTTGATTCATCATCATATTCACATGTGCACCATAGATTCAGATATATCAGAGTTTCTTCATACAGATATCTCTAAAAGAGATTCGTTTATTATCAACCCTTTCGCATGCACACCGTTCTTCATGATTCTCATCACCTTATATAGTTTTCGTCTTTATTAAAACCATGGGTAAAAACCATTCAATTACTAATGGTATTCCTAGACGGGGTCAAAATAGATAATCCATTGGGGTCTCCATAACTCTCACTCTTCCATTGATCTTGGTAATTAAATAATTAATTTAATACTTTAGGACTTAACTTTAGGATTAAGGTTAACCCTTCGCATTTTAACACTTTCAAAAAATATGATAAACCTTTGACCCCGGGCCCACAAATATAATCAATAGCCAATCAAATAGGTGCGCGGTACCATAATTAAATTCCGTGCAAGTCCAGTGTCCGATCACCGTTAGATTAGCAAGCTTTCAGATCAACGATGTATATGCATATCGCTCGACCTTCGATGCCGAACGTTAACGTGCGATGGCCCGCCATACCCGTGTTAATATTCGCGCACCTTTAACAAATGATGACCATCCGTTGACCGCTTCCCAGATCAACGGCACTCAGCGATATCGCTGGGCATTCTGGGTCGAACTATAACACGCGATGGCACACAGTGACAAGCGGTTTTCCATGGGTCCTCCTTGCCACGTGTCGAGTGATTAATGGAATCGCTCCCAACTCCTCAAATACCGCTCACTCCACATAGGTGGTGCAATGAAAACCACAAACCCCCTTTACTGTTCACTTTTCGTGGTTCTGTCCTTCTAATCCTGGTTCTGACGTGCTTTTGTATTTTTCAGATTAGATTTGTGGAAGATCAATGGTACTGCGGGGGTACAAACAGTCCGATAATTAACCAAAGTGGTGTTTCCGTCGTTGAACCATCCATCTAAGCAAGGACTATAGATCGATCTACCGTTGTTAATCGTGGCACAAGCTCCATGATCTTTCCATATAGCTGTGAGGCGCCTCCTCACAGATTGCCTCTCCTCAGAATGCACTCTTCCTGTATTCTTCTCGCTATGTTGCCTTGTTGTTGTTCGTATGCTCTCCCATGCCATTCCGTTTTCATTACCATCTATATCAACTTTCCACCGCATGTTTCGTAGTTCTACCCCGTCATGCTTCCGCTCTAACCGACATACTTCTTCGTAGCTCTGTTGGGTTGACAGCTCGTCCCTTGGCCAATTCCAAAGCCACTTCTTTTTCCATCAATGAAAATATTTCCAACTATCTCCCCCTTTGGAATTGATGGCAATACTCGCCCCCTTTGTTTTTTTTTTACTCCCCCTTTGACATCAATGGCAAAGGGTTGATCAAGATCCTTTGGACCACCAAAACTGTGCTCCCCCTGAGATTATGCAATGCTCCCCTTTGACTTGTGCATCCTTTTCATATGAGCAATGCTCCCACTTAGCCTGTGCATTCAGAGATGCCCAACTGCACCTCACAATCGATTTAATCTTCTGTATTTAAGTAGATCTGATCTTCTGCATGGTAGAGACTACTCCCAGTTTCTGTCTGAGATATTCGAACGCTTCCCTGGGTAGAGGTTTGGTAAATATATCAACAACTTGTTCTTTGGATGGAACATACTCCAATTTCACCTTTTGTTCAAGCACCTGTTCACGTAAGAAGTGATACTTGATGGGAATGTGCTTGGTCTTGGAATGCATAACATGATTCTTTGAGATACTGATGGCACTTGTGTTATCACACATAATGGATATAGGAGGTGAACATTTGATTTGAAAGTCTTGTAAGGTTTGCATCATCCAGAGAAGTTGAGTGCAACATGATGTGGCAGCCACATATTCTGCTTCTGCTGTAGATAAGGCAATAGAGCTTTGCTTCTTGCTGAACCAAGATACTAACCGGGGCCCCATAAAGAATGCACCACCACTAGTGCTTTTCCGATCATCAACATTTCCAGCCCAATCTGCATCAGTGTAAGCATGAAGAGTGAGATCAGCATTCTTTGGATACCATAGTCCAAAGTCTTGAGTTCCTTGTAGATATTTGAATATTCTTTTCACAGCTTGAAGGTGAGACTCTTTTGGATTAGCTTGGAATCGTCCAACAATCCCAACTGCATGCATGATGTCTGGTCTTGTCCCAGTGAGATAAAGTAGACTTCCTATCATAGATCTGTATTCTGGTTGATTCACCGTGGGGGAATCATCATTAGAACCGAGATTACATCCGGTTATCATTGGTGTACTTACAGGTTTGCAATCTTCCATGCCATACTTCTTCAGGATTTGCTTGAGGTATTTTGCTTGTGATAAGAATATGCCATTTGTTTCTTGTTGCACTTGCAAGCCAAGAAAGAATGTTAGTTCCCCAAGTAAAGACATTTCAAATTCTTGCTGCATATCAAAAGCAAATTTCTGACTCATAGACTCTTCATTACTTCCAAAAATGATATCATCAACATATACAACCACAATCAATAGTTTGTCATTTTCATTTTTTGTGTATAAGTTGCTATCAGCAGACCCCTTTGAAAATCCTTGTTGATGAAGATATTTGTCAAGACGATAATACCATGCCCTTGGAGCTTGTTTGAGACCATATAGAGCCTTTTTAAGTCCGCAAACAAGTTTTTCATCATTTCCCAAAATGAATCCTTCTGGTTGTTCTATATAAACTTCTTCTTCTAGATCACCATTGAGAAAAGAAGATTTAACATCCATTTGATAAACTTTGATTTGTTGGAAGCTTGAAAAAGCAATAAACATTCTTATGGCTTCAAGTCTGGCTACAGGAGTAAAAGTTTCCTCAAAATCTATACCTTCTTGTTGAGCATACCCTTTGCAAACAAGTCTAGCTTTATTTCTTATAACATCCCCATTCTCATTTAACTTGTTTTTGAATATCCATTTAGTTCCAATGACATTTTTTTCATGAGGTCTTGGTACTAATTCCCAAGTGTGATTCTTTTCAATTTGATAAAGCTCTTCATTCATGGCTTGAATCCAACATTCATCTTTGCTAGCTTGACTGACATTGTGAGGTTCAATAGTGGACAGAAATGCCATATTTCTAGAAGATCCCACAAGAGTCCTTCTTGTTTGTACACCTGATCCCTTTTCTCCCAAAATTTGAGATTCTGGATGATTCTTTTGAACATATCTGGATGGAGCCTTTTCATAAAAATCATCTTCGGGTTCGTCATTGGGTTCATTGTTTGTATCATTACTATTTGATGTAGAAGGATATATGTCATCATCATCGTCTTCATTTGTTGTTTGTTTTTCTTCTTTTGGAGCTGTTGGAGACTCATCAATAACAACATCAATACATTCAACAATCTTCCAAAGTCTTTTATTGTAACATTTATATGGTCTACTCCTAGAGGAGTTACCAAGAAGTATTCCTTCGTCTGCTCTGGGTTCAAACTTGCCAAGTTTTTCATCATTATTTTTTATAAAGCATTTGCTTCCAAAAGTTCTAAAATGCTTTACAGTGGGAGGATTACCATACCAGAGTTCATATGGAGTTTTATCACTATTTACACGAACATGTGCCAATGTTTACTGCTGTATGTGCTGCTTCTCCCCAAAATGTGTCAGGTGTTCCGGAATCATCAAGCATAGCTCTAGCCATTTGTTGAACTTTTCTATTGATTCTTTCTGCAACACCATTTTGTTGTGGAGTGCCAACTACAGAAAAATGTCTTTTTATGCCATGTTGTTCACAAAATTCAAGAAATTCATCTGATGTATATTCTCCTCCTCGATCAGATCTGAGACACTTGATTTTTAGATCTAATTCATTCTCAACTAGTGCTTTGAAGATCTAAAATTTCTAAAATGCTTCATCTTTATGTTTAAGCAGCCCAATCCAACATATTCTAGAGAAATCATCAATAAATAGGATATAGTATTGTTCTCCACATGGTGACTTTTTCTTCATAGGTCCACATATGTCAGTATGAATGAGTTCAAGAGGCTTGCTTGATGATCCTTCCTTGGCATTAAATTTTACTCTGGTTTGCTTACCAAATTGGCAAGATTTGCATATGATATTTTCAGGTAGAGTAATATTGGGAAGATCACGAACAGCTTTAAGTTTGCTTGATTTGTTGATTTAAGAGAAGCTAAAATGCGCCAACCTTCTATGCCATAGCCAATTTTCTAAAGATTTACTCAAGTAACATTGTTCTTTGCAATTCTTCAATACATACAGGTTGCTTGGAGTTCTTTTTCCTTTTATAATTGCTTTACCTGTATCAAGATCATGTACCACACATTCTTTTGAACTAAAGACAACTTCAGTTCCTTGAACACACATTTGACTTACACTTAACAGGTTATGCTTTAATCCATCCACATACATGACTTCATTAGCTTTCACCTTTTCTTTTAGAAAAACAGACCCTTTTCCCTTAATGACCGCAGGAGTATCATTTCCAAATGTAACATTCTTTTCCTTTTCTAAGGCACTATATGCTAGAAGTTTGGTTTTGTCACCTGTCATGTGTCTTGAGCATCCACTATCAATGTACCATTGGTTTTCTTCATCTTCTGCAAATAACGCTATGCCACAATTTTCAACCTGTAATTCCTTCTTTTTCCATACTTTGGAGCTTGAAGGAACATGTTCTTTTGGCTGAACTTTGCTTCCGCATTCAGATTCTTCATGGCCAAAGTTATTGCAATAAGCACATTCAACTTCATTTTGAAGAGGAGAAAAATTGTTATAGGTATTCTTCCTTGTTTCAATATCAATCCTTTTCTTTCTTGCTTCTCTTGTCATGATGGTTTTATATGCTACACATTGAACAACTTTATGACCAAAATTGTGACATGAGAAACATTGTCCATTGAAGAAGAAATTTATGCGATCATGAAATCTCCTATTTGAATTTACCTGTTGATTGGTGTTTCTTTGAAAGATATTCCTGTTAGTGTTCTTTGAATTGAGATGATCATGCTTTACCTACAAAGATTCTTTGTTCTCTGCTAAGTGGCAGCATGTTGTATACCAGCTGTAGCTGCTTTTAGATAATTTGGTGCTAAAGCCTGAGAAGATTCTCTGATATATCCAAGACCTGTCTTTATAAGGGGAGAACGTTGTACCTTGATAATCTCATCTAAGGTTTCAGATCCTTTAGCAAATATAAGATTCAGAGTCTTTACTTTCTCAAGTTCTTTTCTTAGACTTACTACTTCACATTCTAATTTCTCATTGTGTTTCTCTTTTTCTTCAAGCTGATTTTTCAGAGTTTCTATGATTATTTTACTCTCTTATAAGCCAATTTTGAGTTGATTGTTTTCATCAAGAAAATAATTGTCTTCTAGAGCATCCACAAAAGTATCCTTTTATTCTTTAGATTCTTTTTCAAATGCCATGAGAAGTCTAAGATCTTGTTCACATTCTTCCTCACTATCAGATAACCCATCATTGTCTTCATGAGTATAGTAACTTTTTCTAGTGCTATAACGATTCTTATTCCTTCTTACTACTTCCTTCCCCTTTTTATGTGTTTCTTTATGAGGACACTTAGCAGCATAATGACCAACTCTTCCACAATCAAAAAATTTGAAAGGAAGCTTACCTCTGAACCGTCCTGTGCCAAGTTGAAGTTTCTTTACAAAGTTAATCTCATCTTCTTCTGAGATATATCCTGATCCTTCTGTTTTTTGTACTTCCTTCCCTTTTGTAGAAGTTCTAAAGACTGCTTCTTTGACTTCATATGGTCCTCCTCTTCTCATTTCATATGCAGTTAGTATGCCATGAAGTTGCACCACAGTAAGATTTTGAAGATCCTGCTTTTCTTCAAGAGCAGAAACTTTTGACTCAAATTTTGTCGTTAGTGATCTTAACCAAAGTAGATTCGGTTATTGTTTCTCCCAGATTTCTCATACGATTTACAATATCATCAAGACGTAAGAAGAAATTGGCAATTCTCTCCTCATTATCCATTTTTATATTCTCATATTTAATTTTGAGAGTTTGGAGTTTAGCACTTTTTACCTTTGCATCACATTCATAACTTAGAATGATTTTGTCCCATATTTCCTTTGCTATATTCAGCTGCATGACTTTGACAAATTCTGATTCAGTTAGACTTCCCAATAGAGCATTGACCGCCTTTGCATTTGTTTCAAAATTCTTTCTTTCCGTCGGATCTGTTGGTACTGCAGTTAGATATTGATATCCTTTTTCAACAATTGCCCATACCTCTACTCCTAGAGACTAAAGATAGGATCTCATCCTTGTTTTCCAGAAGATTAAATTGTTTTCGTTAAAGAGCGGAGGCCTGATAGATGATGTTCCATCTTGATTGCTCATCTTGCTTGATCTTCCTTCTAGCGGCTAAGCTTTTTCAGAAGGACCTACTCTGATTCCAATTGTTGGGAAAAATACTAAGAGTGGGGGGTGAATCAGTATTTAGAGCTGACTGAAAATTTTACTTTTCCTTTCTCTTTAAAACCATATGTTACATTACTGAATCCAACTTGTATGTCCAGAGATCTTATCGCATCATTCATTCATCAGATGTTTAGTAAGTAGTAAGTATGAACAGAAATAATAGAACAATCCATCAAACATAAGTAACACATATGAACACCGGAGTTTAAGGTGGAAACCCAATTCGGGAGAAAACCACCGCTGCTGTAATCTCAGTCTTCAATTTTTATTAAAAGGAAAACTTCTTACAATTTATGCTGGTGCAGACTTATACCAGCACGCAGGCACCTACCTGCAGAAAGGCTACAACCTTTTCCTCATTCTCCAGCCACTACTGGAAGGGAGCTCCAACCCCCTGATACTTCCACTTTCATACAGAAAGCTTTAACCCTCGGATTCACCAGATTTCTTCAGTTTCTTCATTAGATTTCCGTCAGGTCTTCATTATTTCTTTTTGCCGATCATAGTAGAGATTCATCGTTTCTGGATCATATCCATAGGTGCATCGTAGATTCATATTTACCAATTAATAACAGGTTTTGTTCATGCAGATATTCCTTAGGGAAATTTATTCATTCACCACCCTTGCGCATGCATACGTTGTTCATGATTTTGTCAGTCGATTAAACTAGGAATCATCATCTGATCTAGAGATCTTGATTCATCATCATATTCACAGGTGCACCATAGATTTAGATATATCAGAGTTTCTTCATACATATATCTCTAAAAGAGATTCATTTATTATCAACCCTTTCGCATGCACACCGTTCTTCATGATTCTCATCACCTTATATAGTTTTCGTCTTTATTAAAACCATGGGTAAAAACCATTCAATTACTAATGGTATTCCTAGACGGGGTCAAAATAGATAATCCATTGGGGTCTCCATAACTCTCACTCTTCCATTGATCTTGGTAATTAAATAATTAATTTAATACTTTAGGACTTAACTTTAGGATTAAGGTTAACCCTTCGCATTTTAACACTTTCAAAAAATATGATAAACCTTTGACCCCGGGCCCACAAATATAATCAATAGCCAATCAAATAGGTGCGCGGTACCATAATTAAATTCCGTGCAAGTCCAGTGTCCGATCACCGTTAGATTAGCAAGCTTTCAGATCAACGATGTATATGCATATCGCTCGACCTTCGATGCCGAACGTTAACGTGCGATGGCCCGCCATACCCGTGTTAATATTCGCGCACCTTTAACAAATGATGACCATCCGTTGACCGCTTCCCAGATCAACGGCACTCAGCGATATCGCTGGGCATTCTGGGTCGAACTATAACACGCGATGGCACACAGTGACAAGCGGTTTTCCATGGGTCCTCCTTGCCACGTGTCGAGTGATTAATGGAATCGCTCCCAACTCCTCAAATACCGCTCACTCCACATAGGTGGTGCAATGAAAACCACAAACCCCCTTTACTGTTCACTTTTCGTGGTTCTGTCCTTCTAATCCTGGTTCTGACGTGCTTTTGTATTTTTCAGATTAGATTTGTGGAAGATCAATGGTACTGCGGGGGTACAAACAGTCCGATAATTAACCAAAGTGGTGCCTCCACTATTGACCTATCCATCGGGCGCTGACCATAGGTCGACGGCTATTGTTAACTGCGGTGGCACAAGTCCGATGATCTTTCCGTACAGAGGAGTGCCTCCGTAGTACTCTGTCTCTCTGTAAATGCACTCTTCCTCTGTTCTTCTCTGCTACGTTTCCTTGTTGTTGTTCAAATTCTCTCCCCATGTCATTATGTCTTCAATTCTTCCATCTATATCAACCTTCCATTGCATGTTTCAGAGTTCTACCCTGTCACAGTTCTGCTTCTAACTGCACATACTACTTTCTGTAGCTCTACATTTCTTTTCTCTGTCCCTTGCCAATTCCTTTGCCACTTATTTTTCCATCAATGACAATATTTCCAACAGCAGTAGCATGGTGAAAGAGATGACAAGTTACAAAGTAAAGTTTGGGATTCTGGATGATTTAGCAGAAGAAACACATGAAAAGGAGGTCATGAAAACTTTCAACTCAGGGAGTCTGATGCAGGAGATTTCGTCAAAGCTTATAATATCCATGAGTCTTATTTCACATTTACTAAAGGGAGTGGGTTCCCTTAATCATTTTATTTATTTTCCTAATTTTAGTTGAGTTTGAGGAAATTTTAAATTGTAAATTAAAATTTTGGAGAATATGTTGTTAATGAAGGGATATTAGATACAGTTGAGTAATCTTAGGAGGAGTGAGGATTTGAGGGATTTAAAAGCTTAAATTAGAATTTTGTTTGAGAAAAGAGTGGAGCTCAAGAGATACTTTAGGAGAAAGTGGGATATTATTGGATCTCAACTAAATTGGTTCATGAATCTGTATTTGTATAAATTGTGACCTTTACAATAATCGGAGAGAGCTAGAGGTTAGAGAGTAGAGGAGTGTGAAAGAGAGAGACCAAGAGTTGGAATAATCGATGAACCAAACCACGAAGGGCTAAAACTCTGTAATTTCTATTTCAAGAATAATAGATTGAAGTGTGGTGTGAGAAAAATCGTGTTTCTGGATGCTGGGAAATTTCCAAAATCGTGTTTCTGGATGTTGTAATTCATTTGAAAACCTTTGAAGATAAATTATGTATACATTGGTACCGTTCTTCTATTTTTCTACATTTTTATTTGAATTTATCGGTGAATAAAGGGTTCATCGCAAAACTGTGTATCTAGGTGTTCTAAACTCATTTATGATGGAATGATTGATTTAAAAACTACGTAATTGATCCACTATGGAACCTTTTTCTATCCAGACTTATGAGTCAGGTTAATCGTAAGTACTAGGAAAATAAGTCTATTAAAATCTGTGTATGGTATATCGCATATATCTATAGTGGTTTCTGGTAATGATCTAATATGTGCGATTAATCTATGAAGGTGACACGTAGCACATCGTGGGGAAATAAAACCTCTTGTATCACATACTTTAGTAATGTTATCCATCATGCTAATTTATATGTGATGATTGTTGGATTTACAAAGGTAAAATTGGACGGTGGAGATAGGAGGATAGAGGAATGGTAAGACACAAAGTCGTAAATAGAGATTGGTTAGTTTAAAAGAAACAACGATACAAAATATTAATGTTTATGTTGCTTCTCTTCTGATTGCAAGTTTTAAAGTCTTCAATAATATTATAATGTTTGGAATTGTGATGACCGTCAGATGTGGGTAATTACATGGACGGTAGATGTATAACAAGAAGAAAGTGAAAGTGGTAAATGAAATTGATCACATCTTATTTCTTGGTTTTCTAAATTATGTGTAGACATTGATTCCTCCATTTGATTAAAAGTATATTTTAAGAAAACATTATAAGTTGTTGTTGGGACTCCAGCATCATTTGTGGTATCAGAGTGGAAAAATTATTTTGGATGATCGGAACGACAGTAGAGATACCTGCATGCTAGAGTAGGAATAATCAAAGAAAAATCAAAGCACAAAGGAACCTAACTCGGGGAGAAATTCACCTTGGAGATTCATTCACATTTCTCACTGCTTAATTGGTAGTTGAATGATTTGTGGAAGGAAATGGAATGTCTCAAGATCATGGTGGCAATGTTTTCAGAGAAATTGTACACTTTAAAGCTTCAGGTGGATGGCTTAGAAGTCAAACTGGAGTTGGCGAGTGTCAGTTTTCTGAAAGAAGTCTATGGCCTTTTTTACTCCCCCCTTGCAAACACTGCTGAATTGGATATTGGCAACCTCCAGGATCAGATTATGGGATTTTTTTCTAAGAAAAATGATGAAGCGGTGAAGAACGATCAAGAAGTTATAGAACAAGTGGAAAATGCAGCAAGAAACCAGGAAATATAGATTAATTGAATGCTATGTTTTTTTGTTGAATTATATGGAGTTTTTTGGCGAATATATAGGACAAATAATTTAATAATCCTTGCATGGAAAAGACTAGGTAAAATTAAAATGTGGTGTTAGTATTCCTCGTTTATGGCTGATGAAGAAGTAACTCTAAATGTAAGGATTCTGACCCCTTCTGTAGCTGAATAAATATAATATAACCATATCTATCTATATATATATATATATATATATATATATATATATATATATATATATATATATATATATATATATATATATATATATATATATATATAAATTACAAGATAAGATTATAATATATTAATATTAGTTCATGATTTAAATATAATAATACATAAATATTATTATTGATAATTAATATTAATATCAATAATCTAAGAATAAAAAGTATATTATTATTATTAATATTAATATAATTAACAATAATTTTAGTAATTATATTATGTATAATATGGATCTTCTTAATTTATAATGTTCTTATTATTATAATACTATTTTATATATAAAATATGAAAAAAATTATTACTCTATCTTGTATCATTATTATTACAATAATTCATATATTATTATTATTATTAGGGTTAAGGTTAATGCAATAATGTGACTTAGGAAATTAGATTAACTAAGAAAACAAGGGAAAGGCCTCAATAGTTAAGATGAAATGGGAGGTGTCATAAGATGAAAACAGGTAAGGTATCATATGGAGTCAATTAGCACTAATTTCAATACCACCATCCCTATAGTAATATTATATGGATGTTTTATTGTCTTAAGGGCTTCCCTGATCCACCTTCTCTAATAGTGGTTCTCTATAGTGATGATCTTAACATTTTCCAAGCAAATATGATGTTTCATTTTCAAGGAGTGTTTATCGAAGGCTGAAGTGTGTGACCATTCATTCTTAATGTTAGCTCCATGCTCTTTTAATCTCTTTTGTAAGGAGTGTCATGCCTCTCCCATGTAACTCTTACCACAAGAGCAATCTAATATGTAAACTCCTTTAAGTTGATGATGATCAATATTGTCTTTGACATATTTCATTCTTTTTTTAATTTTTTCTCTTATTGTGAACCAAATAGCTATATCGTTTCTACTTATAATTTTTGTGATCTTGTCAATAACACCATAGATGTAAGGAAGGTAAGCCTTACCACTGGTTTCTTGAGGATCTCGGGAATTTTGTTTTCTTTCGGCCTTTTTTATCCCCTTCTTGGTGTCTATGTCCATGTATCCTATATTTTTAAATATTATAGTCTAAGTATTTCTCCTCCTCCTCGAAGTGACCTAACATTAGATATTATAATGACAACATTCAAACATCATTGTAGATAATTCAAGTTTTTTATCTGCAAAAACACACAACATAAACCTAAATCTATCTTTAAAAATAATTGTAATAAATTTATAATGTAATTTTGAGAACAAAAAATCTTTGAAATAATTACAAAATGTGAACTTTTCCTCAATATTATTTTTAAAGAATTAAGAAATGAAGAGCAATTTCATAACATTGTTACAGAAGGAAACATGATTCATCTATTATAATTTTTCATTTTTTTTATGATTTTGTTTGAGGATATTTATAATATTAATTTTATTAAAAAATTATTATAGAAAAAATTATTAATTGTAATCTTTTATTTTATTTTTATTGTTAAATTTATATTTTAATTATAAAATGAATTTGAGTTTTAAATAAGTTTATTATATTTAAATTATACCATTTCAATATTAATTAATATGTTATAATTTTAACAAATTTTCAAAATGTGTTTCTCCATTGTGGGTGTGGAGATGTAAGGATTTACATTTTCCAAAATGGGTGTTTATGATGAAATGGGGTGAAAGCATTAAGAGCCTAAATGGAAATAGTATGGTTTTAATGAGTGTTTGATTTTTTGGGTTGTGAAAAGTTTGGAGTAACTCTTATTTTGGGTTGTGAGTTGTCCTTGGAGGACAAGCCATCCAAGTGCCCGACTTCATGCGAGCTATAATTCACATCATGGTTGTGGATGGGATCTGAAATGGCCATAATAACAATGAAAAGGAGGTTCCTTCATTCATCACCACATCGATCTTCTCTAGTGGTTCATTTTTGTATGTGTTGTTTTGTTTATTTTATCTTCACTCCATTGCCCATAATTTAGTGCTCTCCTAGTTTAGAACTTCTTTAATTATTGGTTTCTTGTGTGAATGGGTCACTTTATATTTTCTTTGAGT
The DNA here is from genome assembly GCA_034641835.2 of Pinus albicaulis. Lineage (NCBI taxonomy): Eukaryota > Viridiplantae > Streptophyta > Pinopsida > Pinales > Pinaceae > Pinus > Pinus albicaulis. Next base: position 47,978,677 of record CM076576.1, on the reverse strand, counting down.
GTTATGGCTCCTAACTTGTGGGACATTTTGACATGCAGAACCATAGTCTGCGACCTTTTTCTAGAGATTATTATTTAGGAATAATAGGGTTGGGGTGTTAGAGTAACATGGTATTTTATTCTCTTTTCTCTAACCTAGGTCTCAGGAAGAACTCTATTTTCTCTATGTGTGGGACTCTTCAAAGCAACGTGGGTGTCTCATCTAGTAAGATTTGGTCCCTTCAGCTAAATTCTAGCCATTTATTTTCACAATTTTTGGTTTTCAACTCTTGGGAGATTAGTCTTTGCAGCCTTGTCTAGGTCCATCACCTTCCTTGGATTTTTCTCACTCCTCTTGAGATCTTTCTAATGCCTAGGGGTTTTCTTTTCCTATTTACAGTAACAGTAATTTTTTCCCTGTTCAATTTTTTTCATGTGATCCATAGGAGTCACTCACATAGGTTTAGTCTCATCTATAGTTTGGTTGGTCTCTTGTGTGTTACTTCATTGTTTTTCTCTTTTCTAGGTCTAGGGAGGTTTCTCTGAAATATTTGTTTCTTATTTGGTCCCAGCAACTATTCTCCAGGGTGGCACATCAATAATCTGTATGGATGGTTTGTCGATGTGTCCCCTCAGGGCGATGGGGTGGAAAAAGAGGTGGTTCCTCCCCTCAACTTAGAACCCAGGCAGAGGTTCACTGCTCTATGGTCAGGTACAATGTTTATGTTGTTGTAAATATATGTTGTGAAATTTCTGATACTGAAAATGATGTTCGCTACAATCATAGGTTTACCCTTAACCAACATGTGGAGATGGAAACTAGTGTTAGCCACCTATAATAATTTGTCAAAGCAAACAGGTGGCTAAATATGTTTCTGATCCTTCAAGAGAAAAATTTCCTTTGTAAATATATCATTCCTGAAGCCTCCATGTGTTTTCTGTCCTTTAGAGAATCTTCTATGTTGTTTCCATTAATGAACCCTATTGTTTACCAAAGGAAAAAACTATTCATAAGGCTCCATTTTCCATCATCTCACTTCTCTTTTCACACGCAAATAATTCCATTTTTCACCCTTATTTCCCTTCACAAAAGTCCTCTATAAACCTTCATTTTAACCTCTAAATCATCCTAAACCCCTTTTAAACCTTATATGTCCCTTTATTTGGTTTTAAAATCCTTTCTTCACTCTATTGGAATCTCTATTTGGCCTTTAAAATCCCTTTATTTAGGCCTAAAGTAGTCTTTACACCATGAGGATATTAGCCCCAAGGGCTTAAAATCCCTTAGCCCCCTTCTACACAGTGACCTGGAGCCATAACTAAGCGCTAAGAACCTGAACCCACCCCAGCTAAACCTAATTTTCTTTGTATTTTTAGTTTCCCGACCTTTCATCTCAGGATAGATCGTGACCGTTGATCTGAAAAGATCAATGGCTATCAAGTTTTTTCTCCCGTCCACCCATCCTTCTACCATCCACATCCTCCTTTCGATCTCTGTCACCCAATCAAAAGATCCAACAGTCAGGACCTCAACCCGTTGTTCACCCCGTGACAAAGAAAATCGTGTCACCTACCAGGCCCACTAGTTTCTCTTCCCGCACACATTGCCGCTATCGCATGCAACCCACATCGTCCAATCAATGCCAAGCTATCCGACAGCATAAACTCCGTTTTACAAAAAATTTGTGCCTAAGAGTTAACGTTCCAAAATTTTGAGAAATAGGCGGTTTTTGAGAATCCACATGTTCTCAAAATTTATGATATTATGGTATTAATGTTAATGATCCCCAGTGGAGTCGATACCTTGTTTTGTGCTTACATGTACTATTTTTTCTCAGTGTCATCTTTGGGAGATGATGTGTTCACTGATACTCAGCGAGGTCAACCAAGACATTTTTGCCAACAAAGGTTTTACATCTCTTGACAAATCGAGCAACTCGATTGTAATATTTATAATCCCCACTATTTTATCTACACACTAAAACAAGGCATCGTTTTGGTATCGATTTTATTTAAAGTAATTTGTTATAATTTTTTTAAGAAAATTCAGTTTTAACAGCCTGAGAATTGAAATATTCTCATGGTTATTCATGATTTTGATACCAATAATAGATAGAAGATAAACTTATAAGACAGGGTCCCTCATCCTTGTGCAGGGGGGTGGCACCATCATTTTTCAGACTATGCATCATGTATTTATTTTCATAGCTAATGCAATCTTCTATGAGTTCGTGATACATTTATGATCTATTGTGCTAGCATATGAGATGTGATTTTATAAGCTCCATGTTGGATAATTTAATTATTATTTAAAATACTTGCATTTAATCATCAATCCAAGTTCGTATACTTGTGAAGTACACTTGCACAATATCTGCTAGGGCTTAACTTTTAATTCAAGAAAGGAATCTAATAAAGAAACAAAACTATGATGAATTCCTAATAATTAAATGATATATAAAATGAGCACAAAAACACTTTTGAGAGTTTAAATCTAAAGAAGAATCATAAATTCTTGAGACAAAAAGCCATAAAATTGTCTAATCTAAGGAAATGAAAAATTGTTTTTATTCTATAGTTTCTATGTTATGAATGGATAAGCTATACAAACAAGAAAACAACAATCCTTTATGTTATGAAAGCAATAAATATCTATACTATGAAAGCAAGGGATTTCTATCCTATGAAAGTAGTAAACTTGTATGTTATGAAGGATTTTTTAGTTTTAGTGTTTCTGGAAGAAAATTAAAATGACTATGCAATGAAAACAAAGAAAATAAATGTAAGTTTTGTTCTAATATAGAAAGAAAATTATGTTTCTAATGAATTACTCTTATTTAAAGACAACATATATATGAAGAAGATCAAATCTATTATTTAAATGGTGTGTGCATACAGAGTTTTAGAACTGACAACAGCAAAATTGAATCTGGGCCTCCTAAGGAGAGCTGGTCTACTATTGTAGTTCTGTCAGCATTTTCATGCAATTAACTCAGTTCATCTCCACATGGTCTCCCACAACTTTCTTGTAATTTTATTTATCAATTTCGAAGAAATTGACAAATAAATATACTCAGCAAACTTTGAAAATTTAATTATATCTCCCGAACTTTAATTCTATCGCCGAACCTTATAACCAAGGTTACCACCCTTCAAAACTTTATATTAATACCCAACGCTTTTAAACAAACAACCTTAGGCCTCGGGCCCACCATACACAATCGGCTGATTTCAATTAAATACACATGCCATACCTTGGTTAACCTTTGTGTTACTTCTGGGTGCGATCACCGTTCGATGAGCTTCCCTCCAGATCAATGGTGTACGTGGATATCGCGCTGCCTCCTCAGTCGACAGTTAACGCGCGATGAGGGTTATTTTTGGAACCCGCCTTATGCCACGTGTCAGCCAGTCTATGGAATCGTTCCAATTTCTTGAATATCGCTTGTCCCACAAAGGCGGTGCGATCAAAACCGCTTCCAGCCGTTGAACAATGGTCGACCGGGGTTAAATCGGGGTTATATGCCTCTTTTCTATGCTCTTTCGTTCACTGACTCAAGGTCTGACCTCGGTTCGGAATTTCAACTAATTAACAAAACGGTCTATTTCCCTTATAAGCGGAGTCTTCACTACTACGGGACAGAGCTCAACGACCACAACAATACGCAGACCTCTTCCTCAAGTGGGATTCAATTCAACAAAGTTTGTTCGGATAATTCAAGATAAATAATGGACAAAGAGATACAACGACTCAATTCAATAATCATACATAGACCAGTGTTCAATCGCCTCACGACTAAACAAATTCCTTCATAATACCAATTCAAGACAATTTGGTAATCAACGAGAACTGAAATTTATTCAACTGGAATAAATTGCTTAACACACAGAATTTATTGCGGAAATATCCTCCCTTGACACATCCGGGGGATATAATTTATATGCATTACAATGTGTCCCTTCGGTTCCTCAGAGAGGACCGTTTATCTTCTTAATCATACTTTTTGAATAACTGAACATGACAGATGGACTTCTACTAACTCTAACTGATCTAAATGCAACAGTCAGCTAAGGTATTAACACCGTGGTGTTACAGTTCGAATGATTTTGAACCCTCCTAGCCACAACATGTGGACAAAACCTCGTACATTGCTGGCTAGTGTCTAATGCCCCTGCATCAGACTCCCAAGGGTAATTTTCTTCATGGACTCTTGTCCATGAGCTCTTCCACTGATCTGCCTATCTTCTGCAACATTCCTTCAGTCATCCAAGTGGCATCTTCCTCTGGCTGGTCCTTCCATTTGATTAAGTACTGAAATTATTCTTGTCCTCTGGTCTTCCTGAACACTCTTTTGTCCAATATCTTCTCTAGTTGCAATGGTTGTGCTGGAGGTAGCTACTTTTCCCACTCAATCTGTTCCTTGTCTACTAGTCCCTCTTCTGCACCATCATCTTCATACTTGTACAAATCTGCAACATTAAAAATGGGAGATATTCCAACATCAGGAGGCAATTCAATCTCATAAGAATTCGCAGAAAACTTTCTAAGTATCTTGCATGGCCCAATCTTTTTGAACTTCAGTTTGTTATACTGCTTCTTTGGGAATCTCTCCTTTCTCAAGTGTGCCAAGACCAGATCTCCTACTACAAAATGGACTTCTTTTCTGCTCAATTCTGCTCTGATTTTGTATTTGATGTTGCTTCCTTGTAGCTATTGTTTCACTTGTTCATGTATGGCTTGGATCTCGGAAGCAAATTCTTCACCATCAGCGCTCCTTAGTTCCGCCTTTCCCAGATTTCTTAACTCTGATATTCCTCTGGGGTGCATTCCATAAAAAATATAGAGCAGACTCTACCTTGTGCTTCTGTTTGGTGAGTCATTATATGCATATTCTTCCTGGGGAAAAATATGGTCCCACTGCTTGGGATGCTCTCCAACAAGACTTATCAACAGATTTCCCAGACTTCTATTCACTACCTCAGTTTGTCCATCAGTCTGAGGATGATAAGCTAAGCTGAAACTCATTTTGGTTACAAGTTTCTTCCATAGTGTCCTCCAAAAATGGACCACAAACCTGTTGTCTCTGTCTGAAACAATACTCTTGGGAAACCCATGCAACCTAACAACTTCTTTGAAAAACAAGTTAGCAACATGGGTGGCATCACTAGTTTTATAACATGGAATAAAATGTGCCATTTTGGAGAATTTTTCCACTACAACAAAGACTGTATCATTCCCTCTCTGAGTCTTGGGAAATCCTAGAACAAAATCCATACTCACCATGTCCCAAGGCCTATCTGGAATAGGCAAGGGAGTGTACAACCCTGCATTCTGGCTCCTTCCTTTGGCATATTGACAGATTTTGCAATTTTTCACAAACTTTTCCACTTCTGCTCTCATCTTGGGCCAATAATAGAAGTGACTCAGCTGCTCATAATTTTTATCGGTACCAAAGTGTCCAGCAAGTCCACCACTATGCTTCTCCTTGATCAAATTTTATCTCATGGAACATTTTGGTACATACAGTTGGTTTCTTCTGAAAAGTAAGTCTTCATGCAAGAAATAATCCAGCCACTAGCTTCTATCTATTAGAACAGGGTTACAACATGCCTCAAATGCTTCCTTAAAATCTGAACCTGTTTTATACAGTTCCTTGAGAAAATCAAATCCTACAACTTCAAAATTGGTTTCTTGAACAAGCATGTGCCTCCTACTCAAAGCATCAGCTACTTTATTTGCTTGGCCACTTATATGTTTCAAGACAAAGTTAAAACCTTGGAGATACTCAACCCATTTGGCATGCCTATGATTCAACTTGGGTTGTTTTACGATGTACTGCAAAGCATGATTATCAAAATATAATACAAATTCTCTGGACATCAAGTAATGCCTCCATTTTTTTAGCGCCTGAACAACTGCATAGAATTCCTTCTCATAAGAGGAATACTTCCTTCTGGTGTCATTCAGATTTTCACTGAAATAGGCTACAGGCCTATCATCCTAACTCAACATAGCTCCAATGGCTTCTCCACTGGCATCACATTTCACTTGAACTGCTTTATCAAAATCAGGCAGAATCAAAACAGGCTTTTCAGTTATCTTTTGCTTCAAAAGTTTAAAGCTTCTTTCTACTTCAGCGGTCCATTTAAATGACTATTTTATCTTTCTTATTGTCTCAATGATGGGTACATTAACCTTACTAAATTTTCTTATAAATTTCCTGTAAAAACTGGCAAGTCCATGGAAACTTCTTACCTCAAAAACATTTCTGGGTGAAGGCCACTCCACAATTGCCTTAATCTTTTCTGGGTCCATTTTCAATCCTTCTGCAGAGACAAAAAAGCCCAAATACACCAAATCTTCCTTCATGAATGATCATTTCTTTAAGTTAATCAACAATTTCTCTTGGTGTAGCTTCTTCAAGACATAATTAAGATGCCTTAAATGTTCTTCTTTAGTTTTGCTGAAAACTAAGATATCATCCAGATACACTATCACAAATTTACCAATGAATTCCTTGAATACTTCATTCATAAGTCTCATAAAAGTGCTAGGTGCATTTGACAACCCAAAAGGCATTACCATCCATTCATACAGTCCTTCATTTGTTTTAAAGGAATTTTTCCACTCATCACCCTCTCTTATTCTAATCTGATGATATCCACTTTTTAAATCTATTTTTGAAAAATATTTAGTACCACTCAAACAATCCATTAAATCCTCAACTCTGGGTAAAGGGAATTTGTACCTAATTGTTATCTTATTGATTTCTCTGGAATCAGTACACATCCTATAGCCTCCATCTTTCTTTGGGCTTAATACTGTTAGTACTGCACATGGACTCAAACTTTCTCTGATTAGTCCCTTGTCCACCAATTCCTGTACTTGTCTCCTGATTTCCTCATTTTCTGTGGGAGTCATCCTGTAGGCTGCCTTATTTGGCAGATTTGAACCGAGGATAAAATCTATCTGATGGCTGATCTTTCTCACAGGTGGCATCTCATCAGGTAAATCATCCACAAAAATGTCACAATAATTGTCTAACATTTCTTGGATTTCTATTGGCAAATCAGAAATCTTTGTAGAAGTAAGGACTACCTTAGGTTTGCAAACTAAAGAAAAACTTACCTCTTCCTCTTCTATCTGCTGTAGATATTCCTTCCCACTCAGCAACAAGGTCTTTGGATCAACCATTCTGCTTGATGGCTCTCCTTCTTCCATGGGTATCAATGTATGGTGTACCCCATCCTTGAAGAACTTGTAAGTGTTCTTCTTGCCATCATGCACCACTGCTCTGTCAAACTGCCATGGTCTACCCAGCAATATGTGACACACATCCATGGGCATCACATCACACAAGACTTTGTCTTTGTATTTTCCCATTTGCAGCTCTATCTCACACTGTTCTTTTACAATCAGCTGGTGCCCTTTATGCAGCCAGGACACCCTGTAGGGAGTTGGATGCTCCCTTGTCTTCAACTTCAAATTCTCTATCACCTCAGTGGAAACCAGATTGTTTTTGTTGCCACTATCAATGACTAGCTGACAACACTTCCCTTGGACTTTACATATGCTCCTAAACAAAGTCTTCCTTTGTGCAGGCTCAGTGACCTCTTTGGATTGTTTCAACAGGACCTTATTAACCACCAAGGACTCCCCCCTCTCTGGTAGAATCTCTTCTTAAATTTATGTCTCTTCTCCAGCCTGGGCAACAACAGCATTTCTTGGACCAGTACCCACATTCTCTGGGCACTCATAGTGCTTGTGTCCCACTTGCTGACATCTATAGCACCTCAATTCTCTACCTCTGCCTCTGCCTCATCTTCCTCTGTAAGAACCCCTTCTACCTCTTGCATCACCTTTCGTAGATGCATTCTGAGGTGAGCTACTCTTAGCTCCATCTCTACGTGTAGTAGGCTTTCCTCTACCACCCTGACTTCCCTTTCCATGGAAAGTACCTCTCCCTTTGGCAGACTGCTTCCTCAGGAGTTTCTCCTCTGCTTTCAAGGCCAGCTAATAGGCCTCTTCAACTATCTTAGGAGACAAAAGACCAATCTCATCTTGGATCTCCAGCTTGAGACCATTCACATATTTGGCAGTCTTCTCTGGTGTGTCTTGAAATTGCCTAGCTCTTATGCTTACTCTATAGAATTCTTCTGTGTATTCCTTTACTGTCAGCAACCTCTGTCTCAGGTTCTTCATTTTCCTAAACAATGTTAGCTGATAATCACTAGGCAATAATTTACCTTTTAACTTAGCCATCATTCTGGTCTAGCTCTTGATAGGTTGTTTTCCAACTCTCCTTCTTTCTTCTTGCACTCCATCCCACCAAAGTGCATCTTGTCCCTTCAGCTTTGTTACTGAAAACTTGACCTTCTTATCTTCGCTCATTTCTTCATAATCGAAGCACTTGTTCATTTCATTAATCTAGTCCACCAACTCCTCTCGATTCAGTCCTCCTGCAAAACTTGATACTTCAATCTTGGGCTTAACTGCAGACCCCAGAACAGTTCTGAGGAGCCTCATGTCAGGAGGAATCTCAGCATTTTCTTCAGCTTCTTCTATTTTAGGTTCACTGATGTCTTCAGGATCTCTGGGCTGCAGTCGCTCCATGGCATCCATTCTGGCCTCGAACCTCTGCAAGATCCCCAACACTTCTGCATTGGCAACAGGTCTGCCTCTCCTTCTGCCAGCACCTCTACAAACTCAAATTTCCATGTTAATTCTCTACAAAAACAACTCAAAAACAGCTCTGATACCACAATTGACAGCAAAAAAATTGAATCTGGGCCTCCTAAGGAAAGCTGGTCTACTATTGTAGTTCTGTCAGCATTTTCACGCAATTAACTCAGTTCATCTCCACGTGGTCTCCCACAACTTTCTTGTAATTTTATTTATCAATTTCGAAGAAATTGAAAAATAAATATACTCAGCAAACTTTGGAAATTTAATTATATCTCCTGAACTTTAATTCTATCGCCGAACCTTATAACCAAGGTTACCACCCTTTGAAACTTTATATTAATACCCGACGCTTTTAAACAAACAACCTTAGGCCTCGGGCCCACCATACACAATTGGTTGATTTCAATTAAATACACACGCCATACCTTGGTTAACCTCCGTGTTACTTCTAGGTGCAATCACCGTTCGATGAGCTTCCCTCTAGATCAACGGCGTACGCGAATATCACGCTGCCTCCTCAGTCGATAGTTAATGCACGATGAGGGTTGTTTTTGGAACCTACCTTATGCCATGTGTCATCCAATCTATGGAATCGCTCCAATTTCTTGAATACCGCTCGTCCCACAAAGGCGGTGGGATCAAAACCGCTTCCAGCTGTTGAACAGTGGTCGACCATGGTTAAATCAGGGTTACACGCTTCTTTTATATGCTCTTTGGTTCACTGAATCAAGGTCTGACCTCGGTTCAGGATTGCAACTAATCAGCAAAACGGTCTATTTCCCTTATAAGCGGAGTCTTCACTACTACGGGACAGAGCTCAACGACCACAACAATACGCAGACCTCTTCCTCGAGTGGGATTCAATTCAACAGAGTTTGTTCGGATAATTCAAGAGAAATAATGGACAAAGAGATACAACGACTCAATTCAACAATCATACACAGACCAGTGTTCAATCGCCTCACGAATAAAAAAATTCCTTCACAATATCAATTCAAGACAATTTGGTAATCAACGAGAACTGAAATTTATTCAACTAGAAGAAATTTCTTAACACACAGAATTTATTGCGGAAATCTCCTCCCTTGACACTTCTAGGGGATACAATTTATATGCATTACAATGTGTCCCTTCGGTTCCTCAGAGAGGACCGTTTATCTTCTTAATCATACTTTTTGAATAATTGGACATGACAGATGGACTTCTACTAACTCTAACTAATCTAAATGCAACATTCAGCTAAGGTATTGACACCTTGCTGTTACAATTCGAATGATTTTGAACCCTCCAAGCCACAACATGTGGACAAAACCTCCTACATTGCTGGCTAGTGTCTAATGCCCCTGCATCAAGAACTCATTCATATCATGCAGTTATCTATGAATATGAGACTAGTTCGATGCAAGAATATGTCTTGAATTAAAAAGAGTAACTAAGAAATGTTGTTTTTCTTTTGTATAAATTTATCCAAGTGGTTTGTCTGTAGGATAACAGTGAAGAAATGAGGATTCATGATAACTAAAAATATAACATTAAAACTGAAGACAATTTATGCAAAAAGAACATAAAGATCTAACATAGTGCATGGAAATAAAGTATAAAAGTGAATTAAGATACACTTGTACTTATTAGGGGGTACTCCTTAAGTGCACAACAAGTGGAAAACACATAAACCTTTACTCAAGTTGATGTCAATAACTCATAGATGCACAATAGAAGTAAAAGTATAACTGCTATTAGATCAAATAAAGCAGTCCATACATCAAGTTTGTACCTTACTACTATATTGTCTATTGATCCATCTATCTCCCTCCCATTCCATCAAAATAAATTACAATATTTATATAGTTTTGAAGGTAATAACTAATTCAGAGTTCAATTTCTATAATTCAAAGCATGAAATTCTTGAATATGAGATCAAAGTGGATCTTTGATCAAAAGATAGTCCAATATTTTGTTATCTCTTCCACAATTTTTCTACAGAACAACTCGTGCCAATATTTTTGGTGATTAGGCATTGAATAACATATTAAAAAACCATTTGTACATGCAATCTAGAAAATAAGGATTCAAAGAACTAGGAAAATATCCCAAACCATAACAAGTTTGACTAACTAGGCTCTTTCTGAGAAAATCCCATGTTTTCTTTTTCAAAAAATCGTTTTCATCTTCTCATAAAATTCATATGAAGTTTATTGGTAGAAATTGTTTCATTTTTCCTTTGATCTCATGCTATAGGTTAAAACGTGTGAGCTTAGTGAGCTTTAACCAATACAAATCCATATTGGAGTCTTTAGAAACAAAATCTACTTGCCTTATTTCCTTCTAGAATGGTGCTAATAGCTCGATCACGAAGATGGATACTAAAACTTGGAATGAGATATAGAAAATGAACTGGAAAACTCTCATTAGTAAAACCAAGCATAATTCTTTTCAATTCATTAAAAATAAAGGAAAATTGATGTTAATTAACCACTTAGACATATAGAATCTCATTATGACATTTTGTAAAAACTTACGATAAAATGGTGGAAAGTAAGTGAGATGGTGCAATGGATAGTTGGAAGTAATGGTTTAATGGATGAAAATACAAGTGAAAATGATGAAACAATAGTGACACAACACTCTTTTTTAAGGAAAAAGGGCCCTCCTCTTTAGCAAGGATAGTTGTGTCTATAGAGGTGGCATCGTTATTTTGATTCACTTGCAGGTTGTGGTATTTTAATTCTTGTCATTTCAATTTATAATTGTTACAAATTTCTTATTTAATTCATTTTTTTACTGTTTGGTTAAGTTGGCTTGCAGAATATTTAATAAAGGTTGTTCATATCACACCATAAACATTACTAAATTGATCATCACTAAATGTTTTCAACTATTGTTTTTCAATAGCTAGTACAAATTTATAATCCATTATTGATACAGAATATTAGTTAGTTGTTGTTAGAACTAATACAATGTATCATGTAGTTGAAGAGTTGGTTGATTTCTGATTTTTAGCATAAGGATTGATGGTTGTGTGCGGTTGTGGTTGAAGGATTTTGTGCAAGTGAGGAATTGATTTCAAGGAGTTATTTTCTTGCAAGAGTGATCTTAGAATAGATTAGGGTTATTTCATTTTCCTGCAAAAGTGATTTTAAAATATATGAGTGTTATTTTATTTTGCGAGTGTGATTTCATTCCAACATTGTGAGTAGATTTTCATTTTCATGCAAGCATGGGGATTGAGAGTGAGACCTTTGATGAATTAATTTCAATTCCTTCAAGTGTGAAGAGTTCCAACATCCGTTGTTTTGAACGAGCATCAAGTTCTTGTAGAGGAAGCTTAGCAATAATTAGGGATTACTCAATGTTAGATTTCAATTGTTTCTTGCATATTTTGTACATTATAACCTTGAAATAAGTAGACTTACCCTGGTTGATAATTTACGTGTGAGAAATTGATTTCTTTTATTAAGACAATTAATTATCCCAATAATGGTTTCTAATTCTATGATAGGAAAAATCTTGACTAACTAGGGTCAAAAAAATCATAGAGAAAACAAAGATACTACAACTATATTTCTAGATTAGTTATGTACATAAACGCAAACAAAAATTTATGGAGAATAATACATGTGGCTAGTTGTCTAGCCCCTTTTAGTTATATATCGAAAGTAATCGTCAAATAATCTTGAAGTATTGAAATTCTCCATTCCTCTCTTAAAATCTTCACATGATGGGAAACAAAATTTTACTCCAATAATCAAGTATAGAAGTCAAGAATGGTCTCAACTTATGACAAAGTAAATAACTACTTATAACTAAATAATCCTAGCTAACATCGGTTAATTAATTTATCCCTCAATCATGTAATCAATAATAATCAACAAAATGAATTTCACACTCTATATTAAATAAAAATCTAGTAACAATATAATACATAAACATGTTGTTGCCACCATCACTGAAGCTCAGGTTCCTCATTGCATAGGCCACTTATAGACTTCAACTCCACTTCAAAATTTTCTCATATATATATATATATATATATATATATATATATATATATATATATGGAAAATTCAACCAAGATTTAAAACCCAAAACTGAGTAAGTGAGTCAAATTAAAAAATAATGAGGGAATGATCAAAAGATTCCAATACTAAATTATAAATGCAATGCTCTAGTAGAGGGACACTAATATGGCCACTAATATGGCCATTTGCCCCTTCTCCAAGATATGAACCCTATTCATGCTCTTAGAAAGTGGTTAAGTTAATTATCAATATAAATTATGGCTATATAGGTGTATGAAACATGTAAATCATGCTAAAATGTGTGCAATGAATGTGCATTTATTTCTTTTGCAATGTTTGGAATGCACGTGCACCTTGCTTGAAGTGTAAATGCATATGGTATAGTTGATTCCGTGAGGAAAAGAAAGCATACAAGGTAAAAATACTTTTTAAACTACTTTAAGTGGAGAAAATATACTCAACTAATAATGTGAGGGCTAGAAGAGTCATTAATTACCAATGATGACCAAATATTCGTATAACTCTAGGCTAATTCTAAATAGGCACCATAAGAGTTGTACAAAAAGGAGCTTGCAATGCTAAAATGATTCTATAAGGATGTAGACTAGACACAAACATCGATGCTATAGAGACACTTGAAGTAGCAAATTAGGGTGACATGAAGACATAAATATGCCAAATGGAAATAAATTATGATGTTAAATATTGTAATTTGGGAGCTAATGTGATGCTATCAAGATGTTTTGTATACATTAAGAATTCTAAAGGGATTCTAACAACAATGAAAGGACACTAAAATGGCTTTGGATGGCATGAAAGTGACATATAATTGACATACTAATCATGAAAGGGATGCACAACAAGATGTAAAATATGATTTTGATACAGAATTCAATGCATCAGAGGATGTCATAGGAATGCAGAAAAGGATGCATTCTTAATGAAAGGACACTAAAATGGATTTAAATGGCATTAAAGTGACATATAATTGATATCATAATCGTGAAAGGGATGCACAGCAAGATGTCAAATATTCTTTTTATACACAAATAAATGCACTAAAGGATGCCATATGGATGCAAAAGAGGATGCATACTTATTATGTCCTTTTTTGCATCTCCAATTCACAATAAAGAATAAATTTTTTAATGAAGGAACAACCCAAAAATGACCCTATTGTAGTAGTGAAGTTCATATTAAAAATATAATATTGTTATAGCTATCTAATGCAAATTTGGTTTAAAATATATAATGTTATAGCTTTCAAATGTGAGGAAAAATTAAGGTTTTAATATATGAAATTTTTTCTCAAACTTGGAATTTGTTTGACCCTTATTCTTTACCCATATTTAATTTTTAAGCTCCATTTTCTATATATTTCACCAAATGACATAAGCAACTAAATTCATGCTTTAAATGGTTTTCATTTGACATTTAAAGTTATCAATAAGATGTTATACACAATAATTTGAATGGTTTTCTTTGTTGAAAGAAACTAGTTGCAATGTAAAAAGAGAAAACTAGTGAGAAAATGCATTATAAATTGAGCATAGAGTATCCTTCCATTAGAAGATATAGATATCATGCATATATGAAACTAATTTAGCATACATTGGTAAAAAATTATAAAACAGATAAAATTTAGATAATGCATACTTTATATAAAGGTATTATGGTTCTGTATCTTCCTCTCATATGCCAAATACTAAGTACCCTGGGGAGTTTGAGCTCATCCTACAGGCACATGAGTGATATAGTTGAATTTGACAATGGATATAATAACACAACATCAAATTCAATGATACAACCATCACATCCACTAATGCAACTCAAGCACCTCAAAATGCACATAAATTCTCAAAAATACTTAGCACGCACCTCATCTATATTACCACAAAGATATATCCATTTTAGATATGCTCATATTTGAAGAGAAGCATATTACCCTAAACCACAAGGATATATTATCTCTCTCTTGTTCCCAGTTTGGACATATATCAATGATTCACGATATCATCAAATGTGTTCAATAATTGTAAGTCACGATATGCAAATGTGTTCAATAACTATAGGTCATGATATGGTTATTTCTATAATCAAGACATGAGATGATGTGTTTTCCTCTGTATAAATCGAAAGTTATATAACTCCCCTTGATATAAGTTCTACAAATATTTCCTCTCCAAGTGGGCTACTTAATCCGTATTTAATGAGTGAAACATATCGATGCATTAGTCTCTACGTGTACATTATTTCAAACTTAATCATACACAAGACATATGAATTAATACACAAGGGGTTTTTGTTTCTCAATTATCAAGACATAGATGGACTCATACATATCAATATATTTCACATTTTGATATGGAAGACTAGTTACAATAAAGTCCCTATTCTCCAAAAGGTCCCCATTGGAGCAGGGAAGAGCTAGATGTCCATTCTAAGAATATTTATTATGCCGCCCTTAAACCAAGTTCTAAATTTGGTATGCTTTGGAAATGCATTGAAAAATACATCATATCAAACATATTTCATGGAAGTGGCCTAGTGTTCCAAATTTGAGGCATCAATTATGTTTGGTTCTCTTAATAAATCCTTTTGATGAATTTAAATAAAAAAATGTTTCCAACATGAAGGGCCAAGATAGAAACCCATTCTCAAAGGCATCATATTGCATATAGTGTGTCCATCCTCTCGTGAATACTATTGCCTATGGTTCTAACAATATATGTGACCTAATAGGTGAAGCATCATGTTATGACGTGTCTAACTGCCCACTTCATTCCAGTGGTGTTTCAAACAATGAACCTTCAGTGTTGTGTAGCATTGAGAGACTTAGTTCACATATGATCATCAATGGATGTGATTGAATATTGCTTTATGTGAGTTCCCATGCCACAATCAATATATTTATAGAATATGTAATTTCTCATACCACAAATCAATCTATCTAGAGGTTTTTCTTTGTTATTGGGGTATTTTTCAAATTCATTTATCGTCCATTGAATCCAAGATATTATCAAAATAATATGTAAACATAAATAAATCTACACCAACCTCATTATAAATAAATATATGTAATTAAGTTAAGTCTATTAAATTTGTACATGGTTTAAATATTCTATTTTTGTAAATGTTTTAGGGTACATTTTCCCAACTAGTTTTCCCCAAATCCAGTGATAAATTTAGAAGGAACATTGGAATTTCATGTTTCAGTTATTAAGATCGCATAAATTGAATGCTCTACAGGTTTTTCAGGGTGTTGAATTAATTTTTGCATTCAAAAATACAATTTATAAAATGTAAAAATAAAATTTCACCAACGACTGCATTCCCAAATTCAGTGATGGTTGTAAAAAAAAATCAAAAGCTTAGAACATTTAGACTTGTCCCTAAATATTTTTTGAGCAGTAATTCTTCGAAAAACCATAGGAACCAACTAGGGATTCCAACCCCAAGCCATGCCATGATACCACTAGGGAGAGTGAGTTTGACACGAGGTTCTAATCTTACTCAAGTAAACCCATTTCCCTCATAACAACGCCAATCTGCTCACTATCGAACACTCTAGACCTTCATTTAACCATCAACTAGTTGCAACACTATTTTCTATCACTTAACGCACCACAACTAATATCTTCCTTTTCGTTAGTCGGTAGTGCCATAGTATCTTCTTTCTATTCAATGTTCTTCAATGTGGAGAAAAAAAATTCAAGATTGTTTATTTCCTTCTATGAGAAACCTAGAGGCGAAATACTAGGCTTGAGCTATCCATGAGAAAAAATATCAAAGTTGAAAGTGCGATGGTTTTTTCTACAATGGTTTTAAACACTCCAATTTCATTCCATTCATATTCTCAGCAACAAATATCCAACTTACATAAGCTCTTACTAGTCATAGTTTCATAGAATTTACTTGTCATTTGTATGCAAAAACAACCATGGTTTCATTTAGGTTTCTTCATAAGAAAGAAAAAGAAATTGTTAACATCATGGGACAGAAATGTTGATTACAATGAGAAAATGATCCATGAAAGAAAAGAAGAATATTTCTCTTTTCATGAGGCCTTGTCTTTTCCCAAGGATATGACAATTTGTACTTGAACACACATTAGACAAAGGTTTTTATTTTTTTCAAAAAGAAAAAACCAACAATTTTAATTAAAATTAAAATTGTTTACATAAATTGTGAATAAAAACATGATAAATAGGGCACACAGGCCCACCAAGGAACCTTTTAGGGAACACTATATATATCCCAACAACGGGAAACCAAATATTACTATGCGGGTTTGCGAATCCCAACAAAAATCCAAAAGAAAAAAGGCACAAGACCTGCAAATAAGACCCTAATGGGTTACAGACATTCCAGGGGTGAAACCTTGAGAAGAGCACAACACTCAATGCCCAAAAAAACTAGCAACCTCGTAGCCAGAATTGGTGATTTCCATCACCTTCACAAGCAAAGGGGGGAGATATCGAGCAATGAAACTGGGTCGAAGAGCCCAAATACAGTCCATGGAAAATCATCATGCTAGTGAATGACATACACACCAGCAGGAGGGGAAAACAAATGATAACCAAAGAAAAATTTGGCGGAAACAACCCCGAACAGTTGAGGAAGCCCAACCCGAACCATACACCACAGAAGGAAACCCATGAACCAACACTAAAAATGTCACCAACAAAGAAATGTGCCCTAGAAACATCGTAAGATACTCTGACTGGAAATAACAACACCAGAAGATACTCTGAACAACAATAATGAACCTAAATATGCTCTTACATGCCTCATCACATGCACATGTGTAATATATTCCACGCCAAGCATGACGCTAGTGAACAACAAATGCTCTAGCAGGAGGGTCGAATAAATTATGACAAGAGGAAAAAATGGGTGGTAATATACACCGAACAGAAAGGCCCCAGAACATAACCGTGGAAGATGAGAGTGAACCCAACAAAGCCACCCCAAATCATTCATCATTAAATGAAACCCAATGAATCCCACCCCAAACCATGCATCACTAAATGAAACACACGAACCAACACCATCTGCAGTAGGATATGAGACGATGACAGAGAAAATCAGGTGAGAGTAGGTCGAAAAAGATCCTCGACACCATCACAAACCACAAATCCCTGAAATTGAGCCAGATAGACACCACAAGGCACCACACCAAAGGTAGAAATCTGAAAATGGGGCATATGAAAATGTGGTTGGTAGAAACAAGGTAGTGACACATCCAAGAAAACTGATAGTAGTTTCATCTTGAACCAAAAACACCAACAACATATACCCCCTGAAAAAAGCACATAAGGCCACAACTTGAGAAATCATAGAAAGTCACGATAAGAAACCAAAAAACACCACAAAGATAAACCCACAAAGGCAACGGTGGTTGTATCTACATAAGAAGAAAAATCTCGGCCATCGCAAAATGGATGGAGGCTCGAAACTATGGGGTCAAGATGGCTAGGGTTCCATTCGTTGGACCCCAATGTAGTTGTAACTTCAAATGGAAACACAAAATTAGAGTCACATTAGGTAAATATTTATGTGAAGCATTTTAGGGAATCATATGCAAGGAAAAGTAGTATTTCCTAAAGGACAAATGTGTCAAATCACCACCACAACCCTTTTCCACTTCCCCTCTTATCATATCATAATCACCTTGTTGAAGCCTTAAACAATTGATTTGGTGGATATTACAATATTATGTTTTTCCTTGTATTCATGCTTTTATATAAGTATAAATACACCATCCAAAAAATAACAACCACATTATATTCATAACCTAATATTGGAGCTCATATGGATTCATAAATTAAGCCTTGATATTGACATATGCATTTGGAACTATTAAACTGAAATCTATATCATTTATACATAGATAATTATAATTCAATGCACTTGGCTTGATTCCCATCACATATACCACATCATACAAATAATACATAATTTAAATTATCATATTTTAGGAATCAATACTATAATATTACAACTCATATGATGATAATGGTTAGATGTTGCAAAGGAAATATTTTTATCATGCCAAAGTTCAAACAACATCTAGGTGGAATTCAAATTGAATTAAAATAGCTTATCAGTGATTTGGTTGTTTCTACCAATGTTGAGTTTTAACATATATGGTTACTTTATTGCACATTACACCTTTTAATTAGTATGCTTAATGAGATTTTACTGTTTAAGAAATATTATACCAACTGATTTCATAATAAGAGAATCAAAACTTAAAAAAGAAAGAAATATATCAACTAATATATAAAGGGTAAATAGTTGATTGGGGATCAATAATTTAGTGACAAATAGCTTGTATATAACCTTTCATAGCCAATAGTGTTAATATATGTTATATTAAAAACATATAGATATTAAGAAGGCTTAGAATTAGATATTAAGAAGGCTTAGAACTAGGTAATGAGAGAGGATTTTTTTCCCTTTGTGCATTGGGAAGGCATGGGAAAGGCATAGTTAATAGGTATCTTTAGACTAGATTGATTCACATATTTTAATATTCATAACAAAGTATTATTTATCCTTGGACGTTCTTCTTTTTCATTAATGTTCAATACTTATAATGTTTTTTGTGACATGATATTCTCTCGCGGTTTATAATACAAATTGAGCATTACAAGGATCAACAAATCTCACAACTCTCCATTATCATCCTATTAAGTGTACTCCCCCAATAGTTTGAGTGTAGTCTACCAATAGTTTGAGGACATGTATTCTTCCAATAATATCATACCTTCATCATCATTGAGGATTTAACCAATCATTAGAAATTGATAATTCAACCAAGACATGACAAATCTACATGGTGGGATGACTATGTAATGAATTCCCATTAAATAGAAATAAATAAATGGCCATAACAATTTTTAGGTTCTAAAAGTGATTTTATTGACTAGGAAATAGTGTGATGTAAACACTAGAATGTTCATGATGACTCAAACTGAAACCTCTTTATTACTAATTTCTATATTTGATTTTCTTTGAGAAAGAGAAGAGAAAAACAAAACATGAGATCTAATTATTAATTGGTAATTTTTTATAATTTTTTATAATTTTTATATAAAACTTATTAAATTTATGATATTTTAATATAAAAATTTATATAAACTATTTATCTATATAATTTTTATTTTATTTTTTTAATTAGTGAAATATATTTATAAAATTTTAATAAAATGATTTCAATATAATCACGTCGAATTTATAATTCTTTGGAAAGGATTAGAATTAGCCATCAATAGAGGCATAAAGAGAATGTTGGTACTTGGATATTCAGTGATTGTAACAAGGCAAGTCTTCGAATTAAAGATGGGGGAGGAAAAACTAACTCTATATCATTGAGAAGGATCGCCTTACAACTGAGGAAATTTGAGGAGTTAGACTTGTTTCACATCTACAAGCATATGAATGTAGAAGCAGATAAGTTGGCCAATAAAGGAGCAAGTCTGAGGCAAGGAATAGTGGAATTAAACCAAACTAAAAGGATACTTTCCCCAATCCCATGAGGTTCATCCAAAATAATTCATGCAAAAAATTTGGCCAATATTGCCATCAAACTAAGGAAAAGCTATGAATTGTAAGTTTTGGAGGAACTGTCAAAGGAGGTGTTGTTGGCCCTGAGTACTCCACATATGGTGGTCGCCATACGCTCTTGACTACTCATGGTTTGCATGCATACAACATACATCACTTCATGAGTTGGAGTGCAAGTTGATACGCTATATGGTAGAGGATAAATTCTATGTATAAGTGGGATGTGAGTGTCCATAAAATACCATTTATTCCTGAGATCCAAACCTTTCAATTTTTCACTCTAGATTTAAATGCATATCATTTAAGTTCAAGACGTGACATAATTCCTTGATAGAAGCGGAGCGACCTTGTGGTTTTTAGATATGGGTCTATATGGAAATATATTTTCCTCATGGGTGATGTCACCTTAAGTCCTAAGCTCCACCTATATATATATATATATAAATTTTTCCTTCGAGAGTGCTTCGTTAGACTTATCTCGGCTTTGGTTCACCATTTGGTTAGGAGCGATGAGTCAGAAAAAGAAAGAATTAGGGATACTCAATGCACATCCTGAGGAGAATGCATAGGAGCATTGGTGTTAGTCAACTGATAATTTGTTAAGAGAAGTGGAAGAGTTGATGGAGATATCGAATAGAAGGCTAGAAATGGTGAAGAAGGAGAAGGGTGTGAAGTTTCAACTGTTGGAAAAGAAATGTGAATGGTTGGACAACAAACTGGATAATAATTTGGTAACAATAGAGCATAGATAATATTTTTGAAGCTTAAAGTTAATGGAATTGAAGCTCCCTCCTCCCTCTAGTTAGTGAGTCCAATCCTAAGATGAAAGAGTGGGAAGTTAGCAAAGGACAATAGATTCCAGAGGTTCGAGGATCAAATGAGTAGGGAAAAAAAACACATGTTGTAGCAGAGGAGAACTTGGGCACAACATCATAAACTAGACCATATTGTGCATTTTAATTTACTTAATGTCCTAATCAATGTATTGCAAGTATGCTCTTTTGGGAGTTTTTTGTAGAATCTATGGTCGATTTCAATGTAGAATTATAGTCAAGAGAATCCATAGAGGCAAGAAAAACCTATTATGGATGTATTGGAATATTTAAGCCTCTGAGAATACTAAAAAGTGTAAAAGGATAAACTTGTTATGGATGTATTGGAATAGTGAAGCCTCTGAGGATACTGAAAAGTGTAAAAGGTATTGGCTTTGTAGCCTACTCTTTTATAATATAATATGATAATTGTTTCATTTAAAAATTTAAAAAAATCAATAATTTGTTTTTAATATTAAATTAAATTAAAAATATTGTAAATAAAGAACTTAGATTCTCCATAACGATATTTGACCATTGTTGATGTTTTGAATCCAAAATAGGATCCATATTTGGGACAATAGACGAAGAGAAGAGGAGACAAAGAAAATGAATATGTAAATGTAGATGGACAGGTAAATGGAAGGAGAGTCGATAAAAACCTAACCCTAACATTTTTTAATATAATATTAGGGGGAGGAAGGAGTGGGAGGGGTTATAATAAACTCTGAAAGAAAAACAATGATAAAATTCACTAGGCGTGTAGGATGGACAAAAAATAACCAAGCGAAGGCCCTAGCTTTATGGCAAGGAATGATAATATCCCTAACAAATTGAATTCTGTGGCTTCTAGTCTTTGCAGACTTTATGATAACAATTAAAAAAAATTATAATCCTAAGAAATCTCCAAGGAAAGATCAAAACCCTCTTGAAGCTAAAATTCGAATGCAAATGGAAAATTTTGAATCTATTAGCCTTTACCATATAAAAATGGAAAATAATGTAATTGTTGATGACTAGGCTAATAAAGGATCAATCCTAAACAAGGGGTTACTCTCCTTGGACGAAGACTCTCCCTCCATATTTCACGTCTCATGATAATTAAGTCGGCATCAATAGGAGACCCAAAAGCATTTAAGAGACTAAGCAAGTGGATTGCCCGAAGCACCAAAATCTTAATTAATGTAATAAACCTTAGATCCATGATAAGACACTCATTTAGCACATCCAACAAGAAAAATCATCGAGAAGAGGATCACAGATGGGAATACAAAAATTCAAACACCATGCGGAAGGACAGTTGGAAATTAAAATCAGTCCCTATTAAATTAATGCAATTAGAATCACAAGTTGGTGCCCCTTCAACATCAATTTAATTTTTGTATGATTGAAGTTGGGAGCTAGGTGAAGGATATATTCTAGAAATTTGGTGGTTTATCGATGGAGACAATGTCTAGGGATATCAAATCAAAGGTGATGGTTGTTGGCACAAATGGAGAAGGAACCGGGAAGTATAAAAGAGGTGTTTACCTCACAAAATATGCAATAATTTATGTGAAAATCTTAGTGTTTGGTAGCATGGTCTCCCCAAGTGTAGAGAGTAGTGGGAATGGTAGTATGGTTCATGTGTCAAAAGAAATGGAGACAATTTTAGGTTCGATTATGAAGCTTAGGGAGAAATTCAGCTTGGAGGTTCGTTCACATTTCTCACTGCTTAATCGATAGTTGGATGATTTGCGAAAGGAAATGAAATGTCTCCAGATCATGGTGGCAATGTTGTCAAAAAAATTAGACACTTTAAAGCTTCAGGTGGATGGCATAGAAGTCAAACTGGAGTTGGTGATTGTCGGTGTTCTGAAAGAATTTTATGGTCTTTGTGACACCCCCCCTTCAAACATTGGTGAAGAACTGCAGATTGGTGACCTTCAGGATCAAATTATGGAGATTTTACTGAGAAAAAGGATGAAGTGGTGGAGAATGAGCAAGCAGCTGGAGAACAAGTGGAAAATGCAGCAAGAAACCATGAAATATAGATTAGTTGAATGCTATGTTTTTTGTTGAATTCTATGGAGTTTTTTGGCGAATATATAGGACAAATAATGTAAGAATCCTTGCATGGAAAATACTAGATATAATTAAATGTGGTGTGAGTATTCCTAGTTTATGGAAGATGAAGAATTATCTCTAGATGTAAGGATTTTGACCCATTCTGTAGCTGAACAAATATAATATAACAGTTTCTTTATATATCTATATATAATTATAATATTACAAGATAATATTATAATATATTAATATTAGTTTATGAT
Organism: Pinus albicaulis; assembly: GCA_034641835.2. Lineage (NCBI taxonomy): Eukaryota > Viridiplantae > Streptophyta > Pinopsida > Pinales > Pinaceae > Pinus > Pinus albicaulis. Next base: position 47,955,301 of record CM076576.1, on the reverse strand, counting down.
TTAAATTTAATAATACATAAATATTATTATTGATAATTAATATTATTATCAATAATCTAAGAATAAAATGTATATTATTATTACTATTAATATAATTAACAATAATTTTAGTAATAATATTATGTCTAATATGAATGTTGTTCTTATTACTATAATATTATTTTATATATAAAATATGAAAAAAATTATTACTCGTATCATTATTATTATAATAATAATTCATATATTATTATTATTATTATTTAGGGTTAAGGTTAATGCAAGAATGTGACTTAAGAAATTAGATTAACTAAGAAAACAAGGGAAAGGCCTCAATGGTTAAGATGAAAGGGGAGGTGACACAAGATGAAAACGGGTCTAAGGTATCATATGGAGTCAATTAGCACTAATTTCAATACCACCATCCCTGTAGTAAGATTATAGGGATGTTTTGTTATCTTAAGGGCCTCCCTGATCCACCTTCTCTAATAGTGGTTCTCTATAGTGATGATCTTAACATTTTCCAAGAAAATATGATGTTTAGTTTTCAAGGAGTGTTTATCAAAGGTTGAAGTGTGTGACTAATGTCAGCTCCATGCTCTTTTAATCTCTTATGTAAGGAGTGTCATGCCTCTCCAATGTAACTCTTACCAAGAGTAATCTAATATGTAGACTCCTTTAATTTTATGATGATCAATATTGTCTTTGACGTATTTCATTCTTTGTTTAATTGTTCCTGTTTTTTTTTTTTTTCTAAGTGAGACTAATTCTATTAAGTATAAAAGTACTAGTACAAAACTGCCACAGCTGCTGCTATGAAAGCCAGACCGCTAGGGTTGATAAGTATGCTGTTCTTAAAAAACCTGGATCGCCCATAGCGGGAAACCGATCCTGTAAACATAATAGTCTGGGCCGCCCATGATAGGGAAACCAACCTTAAGTTTATGCAAGTCATAGAGACAGAAACATATAAACTGAAAAAATCTATCAGCCATTCTGGCTGGCATCTAAAACTGAAAAACACAAAAGCTCCAACAGTAATTGAGCAAGGAGACCTGGGGAGAATGTTGATTGCGTGCCTTAGGTCACCCATCATGCTCTGGATACATTGGCTCCTCAACAATTCTGCAACCATATTCTTCGTCATTGTTGTTGTCCGCCATGCCCGCTTGACTACCAACCTTCAGCTCTTGGTTCTCAGCGACAGAAATCAGCCCAGTTTGAAGAGGGAGAGTGGAGCAGGGGGCACGGGGAGGAGAGGGAGAAGCAGGGCGGTCAGGGGCATGATGAGGGATTTTTTCGCGGAGGGAGACAGTAATGAAGGCTGTGACAATGGAGTCAACAGAGGTACAGTGAAAGCGAAGCTCAGCATTCTGGGTAGTTTGCCTTATGGTGGACCCCAAATGCACTCTGCCAGGTGGAATGGGCTGACTAGAAGGAGCCGAAGGGCCAGCGTGATCGGGAGCATGAGCTCGCCCACGTCCTCTGCTAATATTGTTCGTATTCTCGGCTTCTCGCCCAAGTCCTCTGCCTCTGCCTCTGCGCGAAGCTGGCGGAGGAGTAGGCTCATCACCTTCAGAGGAAGAGCCCAAATCAGAAGAGGGCGAGGGAGGAATAACAGATGCCTAACCCCGACTAACTCCGCGCCTATAGCGCATCCGCTGTCTGAGGCGAGGCATGGAGAGGAGAAGGTGGCGTGAGCGAGGCAAGTAAATGGAGGGGACAGAGACGCTATGAGCGGAGGGATGACGTCCAAGGTGGCGCGAGCAAGGCGAGACAATGGAAGAGATAGAGGCCCGGTGAGCTGAGGGACAACGAACAAGGGGAAGCAAATGAAAACTAGAAGGAATCAATGTACCTGCAAGGAGCTCGACAGAGACGCCAGGCGGGGAAGAGACACTGCAGAAGGGGCTGTTGGTGAAGTGAATTCCCAGAAGCGTCTCCAAGCAAGCCAAAATACAGCAACGACGCCCAGTCTGAGTTTTGAAACTGGAATCGGAAAATCTAGGAGGGCATTCACCGCGAAGGGGAGTCAGAGCTCTCCCATGGCTGCTCCTGTCATGCTCGCCATCCATAGTGAGAGCCAAAATCCAAATGATCGCCATATACAGCAGCGACGAGGTGCAATTAATCCCCAGCTGGTCGACCCGAGGCGTATTAATATCGCCTTTAAGGCTATTGCATGAGGCCATGTGGGCTTCCCATGCGAGCTCCGTTGGGAGCTGCGTAGGGGCCCAGGTCCCTTCAGACCGCCACCTCATCCGCATCTGGAATTAATTGTTCCTGTTATTGTGAACCGAATAACTATATATTTTTTACTTAAAATTTTTGTGTTCTTGTTTGTAACACCATGGATGTAAGGAAGGTAAGCCTTACCACTGGTTTACTGAGGATCTTGGGAATGTTGTTTTCTTTTGGCCTTTTTTATGCCCTTCTTGATGTCTATGTCCATGTATCCTATATTTTAAATATTATAGTCTAAGTATTTCTCCTCCTCCTTGAAGTGACCTAACATTAAATATTCTAAGAACAACATTCAAACATCATTGTAGAGAATTCAAGTTTTTAATCTGTAAAAACACGCAACATAAACCTAAATCTATCATTAAAAATAATTCTAATAAATTTATTAAATAAATTTATCATATAATTTTGAGAATAAAAATTATTTGAAATCATTACAAAATGTGAACTTTTCCTTAATATTATTTTTAAAGAATCAAGAAATGAAGAGCAATTTCATGTACATTGTTATTAAAGAAAACATGAGTCGTCTATTATAATTTTGCAGATTTATTTTATGACTTTGTTTGAGAATATTTATATTATTAATTTTATTAGAAAATTATTATAGAAAAAATGATTAAAATTGTAATCTTTTACTTTTATTTTTATTGTTAAATTTATATTTTTATTATTAAATGAGTTTAAGTTTTATAATAGTTTATTATATTTAAACTATATCATTTTATTACTAATTAATATGTTATAATTTTAATAAATTTTCAAAATGTGTTTTTCCATTTTGGGTGTGGAGGTGTAAGGATATTTTACATTTTTCAAAATGGGTGTTTATGATGAAATGGGGTGGAAGCATTGAGAGCATAAATGGAAATAGTATGGTTTTAATGAGTGTTTGATTTTTCGGGGTGTGCAAAGTTTAGTGTAACTCTCAATTTGGGTTGCGAGTTGTCCTTGCAGGACAAGCCATCCAAGAGCCTGACTTCATGTGAGCTATAATTCACATCATGGTTGTGGATGTGATCTGTAATGGCCATAATAAAAATGACAGGGAGGTTCCTTCATTCATCACCACATCGAACTTGCATAAGTGACTCTCTTGTGGCTTATTTTTGTATGTGTTATTTTGTTTAGTTTCTCTACACTCCATTTCCCATAATTTAATGTTGTCCTAGTTTAGAACTGCTTTAATTGTTGGTTTCTTGTGTGAATGGTTCACTATATATTTTCTTCGAGTGTTATGGCTCCTAACTTGTGGGACATGTTGACATGTAGAACCCTAGTCTCCGACCTTTTTCTAGAAATTATTCTTTAGGAAGAATAGGGTTGGGGTTTTAGAGTAACATGGTATTTGCTTCTCTTTGCTCTAACCTAGGTCTTGGGAAGAACTCTATTTGCTCTCTGTGTGGGACTCTTCAAAACAACCTGGGTATCTCATCTAGTAAGATTTGGTCGCTTCAGCTAAATTCTGGGCATTTCTTTTCCCAATATCTGGTTTTAAACTCTTGGGAGATTAGTCCTTGCAGCCTTGTCTGGTTCCATCACCTCCCTTGGATTTTTCTCACTCCTCTTCAGAGTTTTCTAATGCTTAGGGGTTTTCTTTTCCTATTTGCAATAGTGGTGGTTTTTTCCCTGTTCATTTTTTTTCATGCGATCCATAGGAGTCACTCACATAGGTTTAGTCTCATCTATGGTTTGGTTGGTCTCTTGTGTGTCACTTCATTGGTTTTCTCTTTTCTAGAGCTAGGGAGGTTTCTCTGAAATATTTGTTTCTTAGTTGGTCCCAGCTACTATTCTCTTGGGTGGCACATCAATCATTCGAACGGATGGTTTGTCAATGTGTCCCCTTAGGGCGATGGGGTGGCAAAAGAGTTGGGTCCTCCCCTCAACTTAGAGCTGAGGCAGAGGTTCACTGCTCTATGGCCATGTACAATGTTTATGTTGTTGCAAATATATGTTGTGACATTTTTTATACTGAGAATGATGTTTGCTACAATCATAGGTTTACCGTTAACCAACATGTGGAGATGGAAACTAGGAGGTAAGTTCCGGACACAAGAAACACTTGGTCTAGACAAACAAGGTACATGCAAAGTATCAATATGTATGGTACATGAAAAAACTCATGTGTCGGGTTCTAATTGAACGTTTAGAAACAAAACAAGAGATATTGGTCTACATGCCTGATATTATTCAGAGAGTTCAAAAGTTGGATGATAAAATTTTCATTCTTGTTAAGTGGTTAGCAGACATCACTTTCACCCCACTAGATGAGGACAACAACCCACCTCCACCAATTCAGATGGATTCTCCCTCTCAATGAGATGCATTACATATTTCTATTTAGTTTTTAGTTTTATGGTTGGATACAAAACAATAAATATGATTTTTCTTCTTATAGTTAGTACAATCAACATATGTATATGTCTAGAATCTCTGGTATACATAGACTTATAGTTAGTATAGTCAACATATGCTTATGTCTATAATGTCTAGTAAACACAAGCTTATAGTCAGTATAGTCAACATGTGTATATGTCCTTTTAAACATAAAATTTCAATGCATGTCTAGTAAACTTAAGATTTTATTATTATGAACAGTAGTTTTTTTGAAATATAAATCTTTAAATCTTTACTATTAATCTGGTTTCCTTAACGATAAACTAATAACCAATGATAAATAAATAAATATTTCTTTCTTATTATATATAAATAATTTAACATTAAAAAATAAATAAATTAATATTTTATAATTTTACCTTTAAAAAACTATCATTTCTTGGCACCACCAACTAGAGTGAAACTTTTAAACGATTGATATTAAAAACAGTTGTTGCCGTTTCACAATCACTCATTGTTAATATCTAAAATATATTTTTGGTCCCACTGGGCACTTTTCCGCCCCATGAGAATTCAAATTTGTAATGTGCGAAGGAGCAAAAATCCGTGTCCTTTCGGTTTGTAACTGTAGTCTGGCAGGTTAAGGGACAAAAACGAAACCAGTCATTTAACTGTTGAAATACAGAAATGTCTGAATATTTCAAAAATTTACAATCAAGATAAATTTTTGAATATTTCAAAAATTTACAATCAAAATAAATAATCATTTTGTATATTTCTTTTTAGTTAAGTTTATTAGGAAAATAACATGTATTCTTAACATTAATTTCATTTTACATTTTCAATATTCACAAATTAAAACAAAATATTTTTTTCATATGAAAATAATAATAATTTAAAATTTCATATATCACACCATTAACATTAACTTTATTTTATTTTTTAAATATTTATAAATTAAAACAAATTATTCTTTTCATATGAAAATAATAATAATTTAAAATTTCATATATACCTCACATGTCACACCATTTACTATATAGAATCTTATCTACATGTCAAAACTACAAATACACTTGAATTAGTACACATTCACTAATATTCCAATTTATATAAAAATCATGATAGGGAAGAAATTTAATAGGACCATTTACTTACACTTTGTATTAAAATCATATAGAAGGAATTCAATTGTACCATTTACTTATAATCTCTACAAGAATCATATGGAGGAAATTCAATAGGACCATTTCTTTCATATCTTGGATGTCATTTCTCATATACAATGACAATTTTCTACAATAAAGCTATTATTCTTTCTTATAGGATAATTAGTCCAATCATTCAAACCATTGCAATGAGTTTTTTAAAGGCAATCAAATAGAATATTATTTTATGGATATCACTATAGTGTCCAATAAATAAATAAAAAACACAACTACTTAAGACGTCCAAAACCCAATTTTCTGCAAAAATTATAGTCCTGTAATTGGTGCACAAGTGCATCATGATGCAGAACTCCATCTACTAAAGAACAAAGAAATAATATTATTTTTTATCGACAAAAATGAATGCTTAAATTGAATACTACCTCTTTAGCATTGAATTTCTGATAATAAGAAATCAAACCTGCATTGAATTAATTATGCTCCCTAGTGTTCTTTGCCCTGTCTTCATATTAGTAGGACTAAAGAATGCATACAAGTACTATTCATAAATCCAAGCAAGCAGAGCAAGTAGAAAATGCAAGAAAGTGAATTAGGTTGTAAATACAAGCAAGTAGAGTAGGCAATAAGAAGATCTTGAGGTGAAGCAATGGAAGATTGGTAGGTAACATTTGCAAATTCAAGCATCAAGAAAATGATAAGTTGATTGGAATTAGAATTGGAATTGTTTATCCTTTGTGAACAGCAAAAATATTCATAATAACCAAAACTTTTGATCTCCAAAACTCACTACTCAAATGTAATTTAAATAAATAGACTATACATACATGAGCTCCATAACAATAAGGTTCTGTGGTATAAAAATGATAATATATATATATATATATATATATATTTTATAATTATCTTTATAGACTGAAATTTGTAACTTTTTTTTATGTTTAATAATCATGGTATATATAAAAATAACTCATAAAAAAAACCATAAAAATAATTACAAATAAGATATATTATGAAAAGTTCATTTTTCCTATGCTTAGATGTGATTATCACCGAAAGATTCTATATACATTTTATGGATCACAGAAGCTAAATTCCTAATATTGAAAACCTGCTAGGTAGGACCTTGGCACTAAAACTCCATCATTTTGAACGGGCACTTTTGCCAGTGTCTAAAATGAAATCTGATCTAACCTTTTTTAATGAGATGTAAAGACTCCTCCATTTTTATTCTAGTCAAACTAACCGTTATTTACAACTGCTAGTTGGAGCTTCCCTTATCTATTTAAACTGGTTGGAGCTTTATTTATTTATTTAAACTGGTTCATAGATCAGATTTCTCATCTTGTCCTAATGATCGATCACACTGGCTGGTTCCAAAAGGTCCACAATATATACTATATACTTAGATGTGATTATCACTGAAAAATTCTATATACATTTTATGGATCACACAAGCCAATTTCCTAATAATAATTTTTATTTCAAATTTTGAAAATATATTTTCATTTTCGTAACAAATAATTTTAAAGCTTCCATAACAGATTAGAGTAGGCAATAAGGACTTCAATTTACAGTGCTAATGACGACTTCAATTTTGACCCCTAGTTGGGATAAACAATATAGGAATGGTTGTAGATCCAGTCATTCTCAGAGATGAATATTTGAAAAAACAGAGATGCAATTGGCCCCCTGACTGACAAACAGGCTCCTAGGACAGAAAGTTCAGTTCCTCATACTGTGCTAAATACATACGTTTGATTCCCATAACAGAGAATGGTACATTCCACGGGTTTATTGGTTCAGGAATATCTGGTTCATGATCCTCGACCGTTGTGCTCGTGCAAGGTCTTGTGTGACTACTCACTCTGCTGTCGCTGGTGCTGCATACAGCTAACTTCTTTCAATATTGTGTGCAGCATTGTTTGAGGCAGCTCGTACATGATCAGCGAAAGTTGTGTTCTTGCGAGGTGGCCATTTCTGTGTCACTGCAAACCTCTCAGTGTTGTGCAGCACTCTGTTTGTGTAGTCTCTATTGATGTCTGCACTCTGCAAATGAAATTTCTTGTGCAAAACAAACATACACGACATTGATAAATCAGAAATAACCATACAATTTGAAAAGTAGAAACCCCACAACAAAAAACCTGCTATTTATTGAAGAGATATCCAAAATTTCAGTACCAGTGACAAGAGGTAAGCACTAAATTATTTTATCTAGTACACTGGATTGATCCATTGCTTGCCTTAAAGTTTACTGTTTTGGACTCCAGATATTTTGTCTCTGAAAAAGGCGGACCTTGTGGAATATTATACGAATAGAGTACATTTTATAACGTTGTACCAGATCCAAGTACATTAGTAAGTTTATGGTTCTTGAACATTGTAGTACCTGGACTCTGAACCTATTTCCAAGTGACAATATTGTTGTTGTTATAACAGAGACCAAGAATTGAAGTGTAACAGTAATGTACCAATACTCAAAGTGATGGATTTGTAAGGTGGGAGAGATGGAGGTCCCACATTTCATGTTTAATCTCCTCTCATTCCTTTCCTAACAATTCTTTCAAGGATTTTGCATCTTATTTCAAACATTCTTCATTGAAAGAAAAGATCCTTTCTAATAAAGTTGTGGCATTAATTAGGCTGGGTTTTCTTAACAGAAGAGCCCTACTTCTGCCAACAGGATGGGGGATTTTGCATCTTATTTCAAACATTCTTCATTGAAAGAAAAGATCCTTTCTAATAAAGTTGTGGCATTAATTAGGTTTGGTTTTCTTAACAGAAGAGCCCTACTTCTGCCAACAGGATGGGTATGTAGATCAGCCCATATTTAAAGGCGTCCTATCTCATAGAGTAATGTGCCCATCCTTTATTGAACACTTGAATCCTTATGGCTCAATAATATATACGCTATAAATCTTTGATAGACATAACCTTTGGGTTGGGTATTTTTATACGGATTATAGACTCTGTGCATCCAATGGAACAGTTGACATTATTCCATGTTCGTTGAATGTCCCATAGGCTCAATCCTTTTAATTAATTATGATTTAGTTAGTTTGAAATAAATGCTCTATAATGTGGATGATGCAATGAACCTAAATAAGTACTCAATGGACAAACATAAGCCATATATAGTAGAATCTTTGGATAGGGTATTGTTGCCACCAAGAATCTTTGGTAGGGTTTGAGTACCATAAGAGAGAATGAAGCAATCCATGAGTTTGTTGCCAGTGACTTTTCAGATAATAAACCTTTCAGTGTTGTGTAGTGTTGAGTGAGGCAGCAAATGCAAGATCATCAACCACTTTGTTCTTCTGAGGTATTCGATGCTGCCACACACAGTGAACCTTTCAATGTTGTGCGGTATTGAGTGAGGCCTATCACAGATGATCACTTGCAACTATGCTTGTCCATGGTTTGGTGTATCTGTTCACTTCATTGTTGGTGGAAGGATGATGGGAGGTAAATGTTTTTTTTTATGGTCTTGACTTTCATGCAATGTGGGGGGATTTGTAGGTGGAATTCCAATTGGATCATGGCAATTTATGATCAATCTGTTGTTATACTTTCAAATGATTTTTTGTTATATAGGTTTATTCTTATTCTTACTCATTGCAGTTTTTTGTTTTAGAGTTTACAGAAACAATCTTAGGTTTGCTTCTTTTTTCCCCTGTTATTGGTAAGCTTTAAACTCAATTTGTGAGTTAAGTAATAGAATAACAATACATAATGTATAAAAATTTACAGAACCATATATAATGGGAAAAAATTTCATTAAAAAAAAATAATAAACTTTAAATATTTTGGGAAAAAATTTCATTAAAAAAATTAATAAACTTTAAATATTTAAGTATGAGGGGTTTTCCCAGTGTATTATATTAAATATTATTTTTGGGATTCAACTGTGTTAAGTAAGTCATTCATTTATGAGCATTTCCATGAGAGGCAGCTGTAACTGACTAATTTCTCATGATTTTTGAATAGTCCACTTAACACTCATTGCATCGTGTGATACTCACAGAGGTGAAGAAGTAGGATTGAAACTCATCCTAGAACCCTTTTGACTCAAGCGCTTATCTGTGGAATTTTCCCCACAATTAAGCTCACTTAATTATTTTGTTGTATCCAAAACCCAATCCAATGATATAGATTAAATTACAACCCAATGATATTAATTAAATTACAACCTTGGTTTTTTAATTAAAATAAAATTACACTCAATTGAAAAAACAAAAACAAAAACAGTTCCAACCAATTTAATGACATTGCCTCAATACCAATGAAATGCACAATTCACATGTTACAACTAATACCTTAATCTGCAACTTGCACTAGGCCAAAACACATAGAGAAAATAAGAGGTGAGCATTAAGTTATCAGTACAATGAAATGATATATATCTTTCCTTGCAAGTTTTGGAAGCTAACGTAAATTTGTGTTTAAAAAGTGGACCTTGTGGAATATTATACGGATACAGTACACTGCACAACGGTGTAGTGCATTAGAGGTATCAACACTGTGGTCCATCAACTCCAAACCTCTTATTTTCCTTTAACAACATTGTTGTCGTTATAGTGACGTTGAATTTAAGTGTGTCAAATAGTGTACTAGCACTCATGAGATGTAAATTGATGGTGTTAATGTGGAGACCCCTTTTTTTTTTAATGATTTTATGTAGTTTAAAAAAAAAAAAATTTGTTTAAAGATAAAATCATTTTTATCTTATAAATTTTGAATAAATTATTTTTTGAAATGGAAATTTGATAAATTTAGTTTATTTAAGAATATTAATACATAAAATTTTTTCATAGATTTTATATTAAAAGGATTACGTTTCTATTAAATTTTAGTGTTGGTTTTCTTAAAGATTTTAATTATTGATAGGTACTCTTAACTCAAGTGGTGTAGTGAACACATTTTTTCAATTAAGTGAATTTTAGCCTTTTATGAAATAGTTGTATGTGGGGCAATGGTAGCAACTAATCCTTAGAAGTTACCAATTCTTCCAAACTTCTTATTGTGATTAAAAAATCATCATTAATATGTCAATCTCACACTTTTAAACCTGATTTCAAACTATCACAATTACCTTTTATGAAATAGTTGTATTTGAGGCAATGGTAGCAACCAATCTTTAGGAGTTACCAATTCTTTAAACTTCTTATTTTGATTAAAAAAATCATCATTGATATGCCAATCCCACACTTTTGAAAGTAAATTCAAACCATCACAATTACAACGTTTTACTATGAATAATAAAATGATTAAATCACATAACAAAAAGATTTTTTTCCTTTACAATTTTGACATAAATTTAATAGTTAGTAAAAATTATGGCATTATCACATTTACATGGTAATCTTAGATTTATGCATAGTAAAATGATATCCTTAACGATTTTCCAAATTCTAAACACACCTAGATCCTCCAAAAAAAAAAATTAATCCATGGGAACTTTGACTACACGTTCTGTAAAAATTATGGCATTATCACATTTACATGGTAATCTTAGATTTATGCATAGTAAAATGATATCCTTAAGGATTTTCCTAATTCTAAACACACCTAGATCCTCCCAATAAAAAATTTGAATCCATGGGAACTTTGACTACACATTCTATTGGATTTTGGCTGCTTAACTTAAATGGTATCTTTTAGCAAAGGTTGTTTTTTTTCTTTAAATTTGGAACATAATTTAGGCATACTCAATTTATTAGATTTAAGTGGAATCAGGTAATAAGGAGTCAAATATAATATTGTTAATAAATTGATTTGATTATTTAATTAATAAAGTAAGGTTTTGTTTTTATTTGAATCATTTTAATTAGTGAATTTTTTTATAAATTAAAATAAAATTATAATTTTAAATAAAATAGATATAGAATTGACTAAAAAATTTACAGTGTTGATATATATATATTCTCTCAAAGAAAAATTTCATTGTAAAAAGTTTTATCGATTAAAATAAATTTATTTACTAATTTTTTTATAAAAAAATTGAGTTTATATATTTATTAATATAATCTATTCTAAATTAAATTGTTTTGAATATTAAAAAATCAATCAAAATCTTATATCATTAAATATTCTAATTAAGATAATAAATTAAATTTAAAAAAAAAATTGGCTATTATACAATAAAAATAGTTCCAAAAGTTGCAATTTCACTATTTTTATTTAAAATGTATTGATTAACTAAATTCTAAACCTTTTTTTTTCTATTAAAATGTAAGTGTTAATTTATAATTTTCATTTTAATGGTCAATTTTAGGAATAAATTTCGCATATAATATCATAATTATTATTTAATTTTAAAATCACAGCCAATCCAAGCACCAAATTGTCTCATTATCCTGAAAGGTTTTTTATCCAACTTAGTTTGGAAGAAATGTGAAATTCTTAAGTTATAATTTTCATTTCAATGGTTTATTTTTATGAAAGAAGTTAATATTGCAATTAAACTTTGCCCCTTATTGTATTGAAAAGCTTGTTATCCATAACAATATGAAGGGGATGTGTAATTCTTTCCTTATATAGCATGGAGTTGATAAGTGACATTAAAAAAAAATTGCGACAAAAAATATTTGAATGTTGGTTGTAAATAAAATATTCCAATGTACACCTTAAATAAAATATTCCAATATCAACTTTATGATGTTGATGATTAACATCCACTAAGACCTGTATGGTCCATTGGAATTTAAGAAGGTAAGAGAGTAATTCTATTTCATTAACTTTTATTTTTATGCTAAAAAAGAAGTGAGAGAAGTGTTCCCAGATCACCATAGTTTTTCTAACTTAAAATGTCAAGAAGGTTATTAGTGTGACAAATATTCTGAAAATTAGCCTATCAAATGTGACTATAATAGGACAATTTAAAATAAAGTGATTTTCATCTTAAACCCTATTAGGATCACAGAGGCAAAAAACTCTTTCATCCCATGGCCTTTTGGGATTTAACCAACACCCAGTTTCACTATGATTCTCATGAGAATTAGCTCCTATTTTGCAATGCTCATTTTATTCTTAACACTAATCAATAAAAAAAATATAATTTTGGTTTTTGAGATTTGGGTTGATCACCTCCTTATAAAATCTTAGTTCCCTTTTTTCCCTCGAGTTCTTTATTTCCCCACAATTTTGTGACATCCTCTGGTTAATATTCCTCTCATTGTAAATACTTGTAATTATTTAAATGACTAAGAGATGGATACATATTCCATTGCTTAAGGAAGGAGATTTCTTGAGGGAATTATTGTTTTAAATACCAATCTTGGTTTGCTAAGTGATTTTAATAGGTTGGATGTGCCATAAATTAACTAAAAGAGGAAGGGATAGGTCCATGTGTCCTTAAGCTCCAACAACAAGCAAGAAGTGGACAAAAACTTGGAGGAAACATGGGTTGTATTTTCATAAAGGGGTTGAATAGTGTGGAGCTAGAAACTAAATGGACAGTTAGTCTATTTGGAATGGGGATGACTTTCATGAACATGCTATTTTTCTTCAAACACGTGCATAGGAATTTGAAAAAAGAAAAATATCTCTTAGGGCGCGTAGAAGTAGTGGAAGAAAGCACATAGATAATGCTATGGTAAGGAAAAAAAAAGAGAGAGAAAAAATCTTCCAAGGGTGAAGGTGATAACACAAAGAAGGAAATGACCATAATTCTTTGTTGTTAAGCTCTAGAGAGATTAAAAACTGGCTGGAGAATCCTCACAGAGGCTTGTTGGGTGAAAGCATTATATAGAGCAATGGCTCGCTTGAAGGAAGAAGAACCACTGGAAGCTTGTGGATTGATGAACCAATAGCTAGGAGAGAAGCACCCAGGTGCTTGGGGAGTCGATGAACTAGCAGGTGTTGAAAACATTGGTGCATCCCATCACTAACGAATTATCTGGTAAAATTTCTTCTATACGCTCTTGCAGTAACTTATCTAGTGACAAACCTTCCTTTATTGTGGACTCTATTCTCCTGAAAGTGAGTTGAACTTTGTGTACGATGGTATTCTGGCATGGATGTTGATCATGTTTGAAAAGTCTAAAAAGATAAATGAGAATATCATGTAGCTAGTGGGTGAAGGAAAAGTGACGTTCAGAGAATATTTTTTCAGTTGTTTTATTGGTTAAAGTTTTCCCTCGGAATCACTCCACCTCAAGCTTTGGAATCTAGCTCGGGGGTGGCAACAACAAGTAATATTAGTTGTAGCTTGTATATGGTTGGGTGGAGAGTTTAAGTCCCACTCTCAGTTGCCAGCCTTTTTTCCATATAAGATAAGTATCTAATTATACTCCTCATGTTTAAATGATATGTACAGGTTTATCATGTTATCTGAAAGCTTATGCTAGTTTTGTGTAATGTGAATTCCTAAAAAAGTGTGGAATGTGATTCATGTAATTGTTACATGAACATTAAATTCTTGTACAATTTCTTGAAGAATGGTTGAATTCCTGTAAGCGTTGTGTGATCTTAAATCTCTATTTTCCTTTCATTAATTGATTAGTATGAACTGCTAGCCATTTTCTAATTATTTCTCTGTGTAGGTGAGTTGATTTAGTATAAGAAACTCATCTTTGTGTTATGTGAGGTAGTTGCTCAAGTTCCCTGTGATTCGAAAGAAATGCACTTGAATTCATATCCACTGAGTGTATCCTCTTATGCATGTTTTTTTTCCAAGTTTCACCACTAAAAATCATGTGCATCTTTCAACAAGTTTAGTCGAAGGTCGTGGCACCTACATAAAAACAAAGAAGGAATAAAAAAAAATTCTATGTGTAAGCATTTACAAAACAAACTTGAATTCACCTATAAGACCCACCAAGTCGGGGGTTAGGAGGTTCGGTTGACAAGGCTAAGGTCAGATGAGTTCATGCTTGACCCAAGGTGTGTAGGCTCAGTAATCAAGCAGGCCCACTAGTTGGGAGTTAGGCCAGTTGGGGTTACGGTGCCAAGTTGTCCTCAGATGTATGGTCGAGCGAGATCTCTATGTCGAGGTTGGGCTTGAGTGGGGTTGGACAACTAGGTCAGGGTTGGTGTGCTTCTTAGAATTTTGTTTCATGGATTTTCATATGAGGAAGACCTTCACCTTCCTAGAGGATTGTGTCTACCTGTATACGTGGAGATGTTCCACAGTGGCAAAGTAACCACGTAAGGTGCCACACAGTTTATTACATGATTTCCAATTGGGAATCAATGATGACATGGAAAGGTTTGTAATTGGTCTATCTTTGAATGATCAAATCTTTTTATTCATAAGTCGAATCGAGGTAAAATTTATATCATTGGAAATATCTTTATGTGGCGAACACAATTATGTCACCCATTTTAAGTTTTGAGTAAGTTGAAAAAAGAAAAAAACTAGATCCCATTTCCATAACTGTACCATGGAGATTGGCTTAGCATCACAACTAAATCCTTATACCCTTAGTTGGAGTTGGGGTTAGTATGGGGTATGTTACAGAGTGGTAGCCGAGCTTCCAGGTTCAACACTTATACTTTAAGGGTATCTTCACAAAACTAATAAGCGAGTGTTTGACACAGGACCTTGGGAGATCCAGTGAGGCCTCAAATCCTAATGTCAAGATTTAGAAATCAAGTTGTTTTCATATTGATTATGTGTTTTGCTTGGTATATTTTATTGTGATAATTTCATTGGTGATCTATATGATTTGTTAATGCTAATAGGCTGATCAAGGCATAATGTTGGGGCTAACTATTCACCAACATATTTCCATCAGCAAGATAAGGTGATAACATCTACTTCGTATTTACATTTTGTTAAGCCTAAAAGTTATGTGTTTGTATGACAACACATAAGAAGACACTAAGGTTTAAAGAGATGAGGAAAGGAATGGTGCAATATAACTCTGACCAAACATAGCAGGGATATGAAGAATCAAGGATAGTTGAAGAGGAAATATCAGTTGAGAAACAAGGAGGGGTAGACTCTCTTGATTGGATGGATACATTGAGAATCCTGTGAGAAGAAATAAGGAGTTGTAAACCTAATAATGGGAGGCTTATCAGAGCACAAGAAAATCAAGTTGAAGTCAATGCAGTTATGCTGCAAATATTATTAGACCTACAAAGGCAGAGGAACCATGAGTTGAGGATCAAATATAAGGACACATAAATTCCTTTAGGACAAGAAAGAAGAACTAATAGGGCGAATGAGATTAGATCTAGAAAGAGGCACTGGTTTTCAATTGAAGACACTATGAAAGGGGGCACTTTGTTAAGTACTCCTAAAAATATGTCAAGCTCTCATGAGCAGTAATATGAGGACATTTATAGAAGGCCACATGGTCATTTCCACCATCATCATCATGGGTGTTAGGGTCCTATATTTCATAGGATCTCAAGGTGACTGAGTTTATTCTATCTATCAAATTTACTTTGTAAAATGATTTCCAATCTGCAAATAATTTTCAAAAATAAATATAAAAAAGGAGATAACATAAAAAATCAAAAGAGGGTATATGTTAAATAAAAAAAATAGAATATGAACCCCATCAAAAACAAAAAACAAAAAAAATTCTGAAAGTGTTGCACCTCGAAACGCCACTACTTTTAGTTTAGCTTATTTCTGAAAATAAATTGTGTGCAGCTTGTTTAAAATGCCACAAAAGTTCAATAGAATTCAATCATAAAATTTAAGCATGATTGATTAGGTTTAAATTGCTTGTTTTTAGGTAGTGAAAAATGATTTGTCAAACTATTTAATCTTGATAGATAAATAGTTAGGTAAAAAAAAAAAATTGGTTCAATAATTTATTCGAACCAAGGGAGGCGTTGTAACATTATTTGTTTTTAATAAGTTAGCATAAGTAGTTAAATAATTTTCAAAATGATAAGGTAGGATATGGATGAAAAATAATGAAAATTTTAAAAATGTTAGGAATTTTTTTTTTTTTTAGGCATCCATGTCAATAAAATGTTAGGGAAGTAAGAAAGAAAAAGAATGCTTCATTCTGTTTTAAAAGATTTGATTGGCTGCTAGTCTAAATGCACCTATGGAAAAATTTATTTGTATGGTTTAAATCCTGATTATAAATTCATATCCTAAAGTTTTAAACCATAGCAATATATCCCTGCCATACTTTTATTTCATTCCATTTCCCCTAAATCATCAAACCATACCATTTGTCCCTTTTCATTTTCATTTTCCCTAATTCATTCCCTTTTTATTTCATTACCGCACATTCAAATTTCTTTTCGCATCGGCCAAATCGCAAAATCCTTTAATTTCCGTCTCCTACAAACCTTCTGAAATGCGATATGTGATGATAGTGGGACCCATTCACTAGCCATGGCATATAAAATTAAACCATAAACCTTACCTCCTACTTACCTTTTCAAATTCATGCTCTGTATCGTTTCGCATCCAAGTTTGCCACCTTTAAACTTTGCCGATGTGATATAGTGGGACCCTTCCAACCACATCACCCTCTTCCCTGCATCGCATCACAAATAAAATAACTTACCGCATTTATGCCCGCCGTTAAATCCTGCGATCGTTGATGTGCAATAAACTTTAACTGTTGTGGTATGCGATAAACCCCAAAATATACAGTATGCGATAATCTCTAAACCTTGCGATGTGTGATACGGGTGGGACTCGATTGCATATCACACTGCACAATTTTAAAGGGTTAGCACTAAGGAATATGGTAAAGTCTATGATCTGCGGGCTGCAGGCGGGCCACCTATCTTTTCCATGTCACCTCCATTCTCACCGCATATCGCACTTCGCGAGGTTTAGAATTTGCCTCTGTCACCCATAAAAAATCCTTCCAACTTGTGATTGCGATGTGGGTCGGGTCCCACCTTCCCTCTCCCCGCACTTCGCACTTCGCAAGTTTTAGAGTTTACCTCTGCCGCTCATAGCAAAACCTTCTGACTTTCGATTTCGATGCGGGTCGGGTACCACCTTCCCTGCCACGTCACCTCCGTGCTTTGCATCACATTGTTTATTCCATTCCTCATATCATAAATTGTAAAACATGTGATGTGCGATATTTCTATGGATGCGATAAATTTCAGAACTAAATTATATAGAATTTCAAGTCCGGATATATGGGTCTTTTACGCTATTTTGTTTAAAAAAGGGTTAAACATGACAAAAAGGACTTGGGTAGCAAATAGACACCACGGGTCAAGACAGGCAAAGAGTGTTCATAAATTAGATTTTGCCAACACAGTACTAAAAAGGTGGTGACTCCACAATAGTCTTCCAGCAGAACAGGGCCATAAATTCAGATGCACTCCTTTTAGATTGATTTCTTTCCTTTCAGTTAATTTTGATAAATTATAGATTGCCTTGTCACACAGGCATTGATTGTAATTTGTTTTTATTTTTGTATAAATACTCTAGTTTTGGGAGTATCAAGAGTCAATTGATTGAGATCAAAACTATTTTTTTCTATTGAAGTACTGTAAGATTTTTCAAAGCACTGGAGAATCAATAATAATTAGACCATTCACCCATTCACATGATTCTTGTGGCTTAAATACTGTTGATTTTTTTTCTTCTGTTATTATGTTTCATTTTCATCTTTCATTTTAATCATCTGAATTCCAATTTTAAAGCCGAAAGCGTGATGAATACGATTTATTATTGAGTACCTTATTCTGGTTGTGTTTACAATCATAATTTTTTCCACTGAAGGCCAAATTAGAGAATTATTAATTTCTCTTTAGTTCTGTTATTGCCTAAATCTACCTCAGGCTGAAGGAAGGTAGAGTTCAGGGTAACATCAAACCACGCTCAGTCTGGTAGCTAGCCCTACCAGAACAAGAGAGGGCTCTCTCCGGGTCAATCTCAGCAAAAATAATCAATAGGGCTTGATATGACTTGAAATAAAAGCTAATTTTAGGCTAGGTATATAAGTGAAGGAGTTTGATTGTGATTTTGGGGGTTTTTGTTGGATCAAAGGGAAAGGCAGTTTTGGGTGCGGGGATAAGGCCTAGTTTTTGTAGAGTTCTTATTGGGGCAAGGAAGGAAATTGTTTTGATGCTTTAGATTGAATGAATGGATGGATCAGACTGGTGAGGAGCTGAAGAGGGAAAGAGGGTCTCAAGAGTCCTCCTCAAACAGATGAAAACATGGAAAATTAAAAAAACTGAAGGCAGAGCAAAGCAAGCTAATGAATTCCACCTTTAACACTGATTTGTTTAATTTAAGAAGAAAAGAGAAGGGAAAATGATACACATAAACATCAGTGAACTTAAAATTACATAGAGAAAAACACCATCAAAACACAGAGCCACATGGATCCCAAAGAGTGCTGCAAACCCTTGTCTATTCCTTTGCCAAAAGTGCAGAGATTAAATGTACAATGAAGTGCCAAGCAATCCCAAGTGTCCAACCCTGAAAATGACTGAGAAAATACATCATATAGACAAGCCTAACTCCTCCCCATGCCTCTAGGGGTCGAGCTCATCATTCTAGGAGCTGTTTCAACCATATCTAAACTAGGAACTCAAAAATAGGTAATGAAACAACTTGCCTCTATATGTTAGGAAACTGATCCATTCACTTACATTTCACCTTTTGGTGAATGAATCTTCTAGAAGGAGTAAAAATGTGCCAAAATTACATCATGGTCATGAAATTACATCAAGGTACATCAAGAGTTACATGAAAAAGTCAAACTAGCCAAAACTAGGCGAAATTCTAAGCTACTGAGTGAAAAATAGGCCAAATTCCTCTATGCGTCGCGCCTGGAATCTCTATGCGTAGCAAAAGTTTGGAGATAATTTTGAGGCCCTTCCCGAAGTTCAAATTGAGCGCAGGATAGCTCGTTGGAAAGCCCTGCATGTCTAATTTCCAACCTAAGTGGAATTTATGGATTTGGTTTCCATTTGCCCCTCCAAAAGTTCAATATCCCAACACTGCTTCCTGTGTGTGTAAAAAGTGGAAAAAAGGCCATTTTTAGGGTGTTTTTGACCCGTTAGGAAACCCAGAACTTGATGAAATCCTTAGGTAATCCATGAGAATGAATAAATTTTAATAAAAAATCCATAAATACAAATTTTCCCCCCTAAAGAGCTGCCAATTACAAGCGCGCGCCAAGTGGCGCTACGCGTCGGGTAGGAAAATCTGTGTTTAGGCCCAAAAATTCAAAATTGACAAAATTTTTCCCAAATTTCTTGAAATTTGGGCTGAAGGTCCCTCATCAAGTGCTATGCTCAGCCAAAGAAGCCTCAGCCAAAATTTGGAGCCTATCATGCTTTTTGCGACGCTTTAGTGCCCTCCTTAGCCTTGCCTTCAGGATTTTGATCCTTGATTTACAAACATGATTGCGTGCCCAATAATGGTTCTTCATGAGTCTGAGCATGTTATTCTCCTTGTTTTCCTTCTCAAACAACTTCTCAAGATCAGTGTTGACATTCTCAAGCCAAGTCTCTCTATCGGCCTCAATCTTCCGCTCAATAGGTGTCATCTCGGTTGGGCTTCTTTGGGCAGCTTGCCGATTCTCACGGATGTTTTGCAACTCCATGATCGTTTGCTGATCCTCCAACTGTTTGTTCTTCTGCTCTAGATATTTTATGATCCATTGAGCTCTCTACAACTTGTCGGTCAATGTGTCGATCTCGGCTTTCTGCTCCTGAATGATCTCTCTCAACTTTGAGCTTGGAGAGCTCAAATCCTCATCAATCAATATGAAATCAGTATCCCGGCCTCCTGAAGGGCCCTCATCCTTCATAGGCCTCTTACCTCTGTCCTGTACCTGTACTTGTGCTGCTAATGATGGCAACGAGACCCCTTCCACCCCGGGTGGAGATAGTACTCGTCGAGCTGCTGCAAATAATACTCTCGTGCCTCTCTGATAAGTGACATACACTAGCACACTGATAGGATCTGTCTCGTGACCTTAAAACTGATGTGAAGGTTCACCTGCATCATGGAAAATCTCTGGAGGAGGCTGAGGGGCTATGAAGAAGTCACGGGAAATGAAATCTTCCCATGCAATGCCCTACAATCTAAGCTGATGTACAACAACGATCTTGATGAGTGCATAGTGATAAATACTGTTGTACTGCTGCTCGAGAGTCTTCTTCTGCACAAGAGTGGTCATTCGCTGGATGTTTCAACACATGAAATAAAGTATGTTCATCATCCTCACTCTCGTGAAATGCATCAATAACCTGATGTGGTAGGCATATAGGCGTGAGAACCGGCCCTCACAACTGAAGTATCTGATAATGAGTCTCATCAAAGGCGCATAAGATTCCTTCATAAACTGAAATGGGAATAACCTGCTGAGATGTCTCACATAGCTAGGCCTGATGTATGGTTCATAATGCACTCTGTCCACCTGCTGTCTTTTGTGCCACTCTTCACCTACATTTGGTATTCTTGTTGCCTGAGAAATGGTTTCTGGTGTCAAGGTGAAATTTACACCAGCAAGAGTTACCTGACCATCATGCAAATGTAAAACAAACAACTGAGCCAACTCCTGATGATGCTGAATCCTAGCAATTATCTCACAATACTGATAGCATGACTTCTCTCGAAAACATGCCATGGCAAGTGGGCAGGCCTGCAATTGAGTCAATGAGGTGGGCTCTTCTGTCACATGTTTGCCACCTTTATGAGACCTTCTCGGTGCATGTAGCTCAGTGGTAGAATCAATGTCTTTTTCATATGATGAATCAGTGTCCGTTTCCATGGTGTTGCAAGGTCTATGTTCGGCTTGTTGAAAATGAGAATGAAAATTTGGTGCCTTTCGTTTTAGTGCCAAATATGTCAAAGTCAAATGAGGGACTGTGGGAAATAGGGCAGTGGGGAAAATGGAGCCTTGGCCAAGTGAATTTAAAGTGTGAGGATAGTCACTTGACTGTTTTTTGGAATTTGGGATTAGTTATTGTTGCAAATGATATGGGGAAAGGGATAAGGATAGGAAATGAACTGTTTTAGGGATAGGAAAATGGGGCTTAGGAATAAGTCACTTTGAGAATGAAAAGGGATAAGGGATGAACTGTATTGATATAATAACAGTGAGAGGGAAAAAACAAGGTGAGAAATAAAAGGGTTTGGCACCAAATCACTTTTAAAACCCCAAATCACAACCCTAAGGAGCAGTTTTAACAAGAAAATAGGGTTTATGTTTTCAACATTCAAACTCGTATATTCTTCCCTTCAAACCACACCAAACACCGTTTAATAGCAATTGCGAGGGCTCACAAAATTACTTGAATCATAAGAGGCGTATTCGTTTTTCCATTGGAGAGAGAGATGGCAGCAAAATTTGGTTTCGGGCCAATGCGTTGTGCGCTGCACCTAGTGAATGTGTCGCGCAAGTTCAAATGTACATGGTGGTGAGCAGCCTTGTGCGCCACGATCTCCTTATGCTCCGCAACCTTCTCCCAACGCGCTGCGACTGTAACCTCACTAACACTTCCGGCCTTCAAACCCTGTTTTCATTCTTCCACAATTTAACTCGGCTTCTTTGATGTCTCTTGGTGCAAATGAACTGTTCAAATATGAAAATATCTTATATACACAAAGGAATTTGTTTTTTGTTTTGAAATAACTCACTTGCTAATGTTTGAAATTTGGCACTTTGCACTTTTTAATATAAACTCTGTTTTGCTTGTTTCCTCTTTGATTTTTTGACTGAATGATGAATCTTTTGTCGATTTTTGCAGGGATAGCTGGCATGGGATCTGGAAAAGGTGACCAGGTCTAGGCCTAAAGAATTTCACAATTGAAGAAACTTTGAAAATTACATTATGTTTATTACAAAAAATAAAATGGACGATTTTTCTTCAAAACAAAGTTTTGAAGAAGAATCATGATCAGATATTGCGATGATGAAATTTCTGCAGTGAAACTTTATTTGAACCTTCCTTATGTGCCTGTTGGAATTATTGGACACTTTGAAGACTAAATTTGCGAAACCCTAGACCTAATGAGACTGAAAACCCTAAAAGACTCTTTGCTCACCAAAAGACCAAACATTGACTGTGAATGACTGTAAGTGATTTCGATGAAATTTGATGAATAGATATAGACCAACAGGTACATGAAATGAGGGATATGAGTGAAAATACCCTTCCGTCAGATGATCCATGCTCCTAATGGAATGCAGCTGACTAAACTGAATGAGACACCTAAAATGAAATGCAACAAACGAGATTTTGATCTTTGATGGAGGGATGAAGAGACTGACTCTAACATTGGCTCCAATGGAGATGGTAGCTCATTGGAGGTGCCAAGAATTACAGATTTTTGGGAGAGTAGGTAGTGCCTTCATCCATTGCTCTATGGAGTCCATAACTTCGAAAAATCAACACAAGACTCTTGACTCATTTATTGACTGAAAATTTGACTCAAACTAACACAATTTTGAAACTTACATGACTGAAACATATAGCTAGACAAATTCAAACCAAAACTGAAATCAATCTTCAGAATTATAGCCTTCACTTCGGGCCCCAAACTAAAGAAAAGATCACAGCGCACACTTGCAATGAAACTGAATTGAATGGTATGTACAGTGACAATGTAAACAACAGAAAACATCTCAGAAATGATACCACTTGGGCAGCTGATCATTGACCAGCCCTCCTGGACAATCTTCCCCGTTCATCTCCTTCAGAAGAAAAGCATTCTGACCCCGATATGCAACAATTTTAAAGGGACCTTTCCAGAGATTTTTGAACTTACCGTGCTTACCCTTTTCCTCGTTTCTTGCATCCCATTTCAGCACCACTTCTCCCAATTAAAATTTTTCCGCCTTTGCTTTTCTGTCATAGATTTTCTTAATTCTCTCTTACAGCTTGAATTTGTTTAGGAAAAATTATTCTCTCGTCTGCTGCAAATGGATCATTTGATTTATTCTTCTTTGCATATGATCATCTTCACTGCCAGCTTCCTGTAGAAGTTTGACCACTGGAACTGCGAGAGAGGTAGGAAACATTGTTTCAACTCCATAAACTAACTCAAAAGGGGACATACCAATGGATTTCTTCTGACTCACTCGATCTGCCCAAAGTGCATTGACCAACTTCTTATGCCAACTTTTCTTGTTTATTTCCAACAAATTTTTAATGATGTTAACCAAATATTTGTTGGAAGACTCCGCCAATCCATTGCCTTGCGGATGATAAGTGGTTGAGTGTCCCAAAATGATATGATACTTGTTACAAAACTCAATCATCCTTTTTGATTTGAAAGTTTCTGCGTTATCAGTGATTAACTTATTCGAGCAACCAAAACAAGACAAAATATTATTCTCAAGGAATGAAATTATTACCGAATCTGTAGCTTGCCTGGTGGGAATTGCTTCAATCCATTTCGTGAAATAATTTGTCGCTGTGAGGATCCACTTATGCTGGGCTGAAGAAGCGGGATGAATCTCGCCAATGAAATCCAAACACCATTGCTGAAAAGGGGCACTTACCTCAATGGGCTTAAGTGGAAAAGGCTGCAATTTCTTCCTCCCTTCAAAAATCAGACATTCATGACAGCTTTTGACAGTCTTATACACATCAGCAAAAAGTGTCGGCCAATAATATCCCGCCCTCAAAATCTTGTTGGCCGTTGCTTTCCAAAAAAGGTGACCCCTGCAATCTCCCCTATGAAAATCCTCCATAACCTGCTTTGCTTCTTCTTCAACCAAACAATTCAGCAAAACACCACCAGGATCTTTCCAATAGAGTGAATTATTCAAAATACAAAACTTAGCAGCCTTCAATTTCAGAGTTCTACTTTTGTTTCTAACCATGCCGGGCGGTGGTGACAAATTTTGAAGCACATATACAATATCTGAATACCAAGGAGAAAGCACAAAGATTTCTGATACCTGAACTGATGAACTTTCCTCATTCTCCTCAGACATAGCAGCAATAATATTGATTTCCAAGGCGTGTAAATTCGACTCAGCCATTAGCTTTGCCAGCCCTTGTCCTTTGATAAGCTTTGTAGGCTTTATCTCCACATCATACTCCAACAAGGCTGCAATCCATCTGCCCCGTCTCCCTTCCGGATCTGTTTGCACTAAAACATATTTAACAATAGCGTTAGGAACATAAGCAATAATATGAGAATGCAGAATATATACCCGAAAATATTTCAACGCCTTCACAAGAGCAAGAGCTTGCTTTTCAATGATGTTATATATCAAGGCTGCATCTCTTATAGTACGGCTGAAAAAAGCAATTGGTTTTTCATGCCCATCTCTTTTTTGCATTAATACCGCTGCCATTGTATGCTCCGAAGCAAATGAAAACAAAATAAAATCCTGAGTGTAATCTGGGCTGATCAAAACAGGAGCTGAAGAAAGAACCAACTTCACTAAATTGAAAGACTTTACCGCCTCCTCAGACCATTTCACTGCGATATCCTTCTTAAGAATGTTTGTAATCTCTCTTAAATGTTCAGCAAGGTTAGGCACAAAGCGGCGTAAAAAATTCATCTTACCATTAAAATATTGAATCTCCTTCTTATTCCAGGGAAGATCGATTTGCTGAATCGCTTCTACTCAAGCTGGGTCAATACGGATGCCATCTTTTGAGATAATATGACCAAAAAGTTTGCCCTCATCCATGGCAAACAAAATCTTCTTCGGATTGAGTGACACACCATACTTTCTACATCGCTGAAAAACAATCTTCAGAGGGTAAAGGTGCTCTTCATCAGAATTGGAAAAGACTGTCAAATCATCAAGATACACAACTAGGAAAACATCTTTCTCATTCGCAAATGCCATGTCCATTGTGCTGAAATGTCGCACCAACATTCTTCAAATTGAAAGGCATTTTAGCATAATCGAAAGTTCCCCACGGGGTATTGAACGTTGTTTTTTCTCTATCATCCTCATGGACCAGAATTTGGTTATACCCGGAATAACCATCGAGTAGTGACATACGAGACGCTCCAACTACTCTCTAAAGTATGTGATCCATTTTGGGCAATGGATAATTGTCTTTCAAAGAAACCTTGTTCAGATTCCTAAAATCAATGCACAAACGAATCTCACCTTTCTTCTTGCGAACGGGCACCAAATTGGAAATCTAATCGGAAAATCTTATAGGAACAATGATACTAGCCTTATATAAACAATTCACCTCCTTCTCAATTGAGGGCAGCAACTTCGGATTTATCCTTCTCAACTTCTGCCTGAAGGGATTTTGATTTGGCTTGATAGGAATGGTGTGTTGAATTATATTTGTATCATACGTCTTCAAATATGAATAGTCCCAAGCAAATACATCAGCAAAAGAAGACAACAAACTAAAATATTTTTCTTTTACCTTCACTGGCAATGTTTTGGACAACTTCACCATCTTTGGATTCTCAGCTGATCCAATGTTCACGTCTTCAACTCCCTTTTCAGTTGGCCGCAAGGTTGATTTTCTAGCTCCATCATATTGATCAAAAAGCTCTTCTAAAGGTATCAAACCCTTAGGAATGACATTATCCTTCAGCTGCAATACTTCCATCTGATTTATTTTCACATCAGCCTCACCATCATCATGCTCCATGTCAATTGAAGTCTCTTTGAATTTGCCTTTGTTTTGCAGAAATTCATCAATCTCATCATCATCTTGGAATACTTGCCAATGCCTTTGGTTGTCCAGGACAGTTGGATGATGTTTCACGTGAATTTCAAACTTTTTACTTGAGTTCATCGGGATCTTCAAATTACTTTCTGCCTTAGCAAGTTCATCTGCAATACCATTCTGAATACGAGGGATACAAGTAAAAGTATAGTCTAAAAACAATTTCAAGATATCAAGAATAGAATTTCGGTAAGCCCGCATTCGAGGATGCTTAGCTTGAAATTCACCCTTCACTTGCTTAATTACCAGCTCAGAGTCGCCATACACTGCAATCTTCTTAGCATTCAACTTTCTAAGAATTTTCAGACCAGCAATCAAAGCTTCATATTCTACTTCATTATTCGAACAATCAAAAGCTAATTTATAAGAGCAGACCCTTACATTACTTGGTACCTTGTTTGGGGCAGAAAAAGGGCTACGTACCCAAATACCAATTCCAGCACCATCACTCCCAACTGCACCATCAAAATCCATAGTCCATAAACCATCTTCATCTTCTTCCAAGTGCTAAAATTGTGTTTGCTCTGTTATTTCTTCTTGCTTTCCGTCAACTTTCTGCTGTTGTCGGAAGGTTGATTGATCAACGAAAGTCTCAAGTTCTTGCCTTTCTTTCATCAAAACTTCTCTAAAATTTTCTGTGATCTCCGGAATGTCCTCTGCTTCAACTAACTGACTATTTACATCATTTAAACTATCTGAATACAAAAAAAAAGACTCTAAATCTATATGTACATAATTTATCGGATGATTTACCAGTTTCTCCTTGCTGGTGATCATATACTTCATTTTTTTCTCCCGATATAATCTTCTAATCTGACCGAACAAAGGAATGGTAGCATAGGAGAAATCAAGTTGTAATATTCCCTTCAACTTCGCTCTCCAAGATCTAGAAAGAAGCATGCCAAATCTAGGAGGAATATCCGCCACAACCACATCCATCAAAACGTTCTTAGTTGGAATTTGATCTAAACTAACCACCAAATCTTTGATGAGCCCGATGCATCTTACTCTGCTGGAATCGAAAGAATAAAGATCATGATATTTCCTAGTGATGTACAATCCCAATTTCTCCATGATTTCCCTCATAATGAGATTATGAGAAGCTCCAGAATCAAACATGGCATTATGCAACACAAAATCATGCAATCTAAGGCTGATATAAAAAGGAGGCACATCACTATCGGGAGACTCACCATCCAATATTGGACCAAAGATCAACTCAGGTTGATCATCTTCCACATTCACCATATCAGACATTGGATCAAAATTCAAAATTTTAGATACTTGACCCTTGTAGCTGTTATTTCTCATCAATTCAGTCAAAGGAATGGAAACTTTTAACTTAGCAATCTCACTCTCTAAGTTAAAGACTGAAGTTTTTTCTACCTCTTTGGCTGGAGCATCCTTCTTTTCAACTTTCTCCTTCGATACAATTGGTTGATTAGATTTTTCATTTGCTGATGGAGACTTGCTAGTAGTAGGATCAACTACATCTTTTCCCTTCTTCTGTGCAATGGGTGCATCATTCTTTGGTGCTGAAACTTCCTTTCTTTTTTGGATTGGGTTGATAGGCACATCTCTTTTTCTAAGTGAATATTGTCACTGTTGGGCGGACAAAGCATTCATATAACCTCTCTGATACTCATTCGACTCTTCTTCAAGAGCCATGTCATTTGCCAAGATAAAATCCTCATCCTTTTGTTCATCTGAATTTTATGCATACTCATCATCCTTAGTGATAAAGATCGGCATATCATCAGGTGTAAAGAAGTGATTTTCTTCTCCGATTACATTGTCTTCATCATCTGATTCTGGGCCAACAAAATTCTGCTGTAAAGGAGTTTTTAGCTGCTGTTGTGTTGGTGGTTCTTGTGCTCGCTACTCTCGTTGTTTGATCCGGAATTGTGGTTGCTGCTGTCCACGAAAGTTAGGATTTCTGATCTGTGGTTCAGGCTTATCAAGTGTCAGTATTTCAATAATATTTTCCACCTTGCGGAGTACTTGATATGAAGTAGAAGCTTCTTCCTTTATCACCACTTTCTTCTCAGCTCTCAATCTAGCTCTCTTGTCATTCAAATTAGCTTCAACACTCACTGCAATTTTCTGCATCTCCTCCAAAGTGGCCAGATCTCTTTCTCACAATTGATAGGCCATGTCCGGATCAAAACCATCCGAAAATTTTAGCAAAGATGACTTCCTAGATGGCCTTAAATCATCAGGAATTGCATTGTAAACCGCATTGAATCTGATACAATAGTCTTGGACTGACTCACCTATGTTGCGCTTGATCTTGGTATATTCAGAAGTGATCTGAAGAGGATCTTTCTTTACTTCCCACCGATCTAAAAATTGTCTCTGAAGCTCGGCCAATGTAGCAATACTTCTAGGCTGCAAAGCTCTGTACCATTTTCTCACTTCACCTCCAAAAGTTTGCACAAACAATCTCATGGTCACATTTTCTTCATCAATTTCATGAAGATCGAAGAAGTCTGCCATTCTATCAATATGCTACTGAGCAGTGACACTTTGAGGAGTGCCATCAAACAATGGGATCTTACTTTGATAATCAGCGGGCATGGCATCCAAGTTTTGAGGCAAGACAAGGGGTGCAAATCGAGCAGCCATTGCTCTTGGTGGATTTATAATCTATCTTGGAGAAACAAGTGGAGTAGGAGCAGTAGATGTATGAGGTGTATGTGGTGTGGATGGAGGCGATACTACTGCAGATTGTTTATCAGAAGTAGATGGTTGCACGGGGATGGTAGGAATGAAAGGAGGCTGGGTATGAACTTGTCAATCGGGAGTAACTGTTGATGGCCCAAGAGTTTCAGATGCAGACTCTATAAACTCAGGAATGTTTGTTGCCACAATGGAGTTTTGAATATTCAAGATGTAATTGTCAATGGATCTATTAGCCTGTTCAATTTCAAGATACTTTCTCAAATCAAGATTTATGATAGTAGAACCAATCGCACTTTCAAATTTAGTCTCAAACAACGACAACTCAAATTGTTCGTCAAACTCTAGATCTTCAAAATATTCAAAGACAGCGGGGCATGAATGAGATTTGAAAAGAGGAATCATGGGACTTTCTCGACGAAGGATTCTTGAAATCAGATTGGGATTCTCATACACTGGAGGTGGATCGGGATCCAGATTTTCTCTAGTATGTCTTCTGGAAGCCAGTGTGTTGGATTAATTTCAAAATCAAAGGGAAAAAAATAACTTGTTCAGCCTATCAAATTCTAGACTCATCACCCAAAAGTCCAGAATGATCTGTTATACTGGGGCAATTTACAAGTCAAGTGTCATGTTCACAAGCTATACCGGAGATTGACTGAAGCAACATTTATCTACTTTCGCTAATGTAAATCAAGAGCGTTTCGAAGGCTACCTGGCATAACTTCAGGCTCCGTCTGTAGCTTATAAAACAAATAACACCAACACGAAAACCATTTTCTTCCCTAGTATGGTCGCCACTATGTTATTGCCTAAATCTACCTCAGGCTGAAGGAAGGTAGAGTTCAGGGTAACATCAAACCACGCTCAGTCTGGTAGCTAGCCCTACCAGAACAGGAGAGGGCTCTCTCTGGGTCAATCTCAGCAAAAATAATCAATAGGGCTTGAGATGACTAGAAATAAAAGCTAATTTTAGGCTAGGTATATAAGTGAAGGAGTTTGATTGTGTTTTTGGGGGCTTTTGTTGGATCAAAGGGAGAGGCAGTTTTGGGTGCGGGGATAAGGCCTAGTTTTTGCAGAGTTCTGATTGGGGTAAGGAATGAAATTGTTTTGATGCTTTAGATTGAATGAATGGATGGATCATACTGATGAGGATCTGAAGAGGGAAAGAGGGTCTCAAGAGTCCTCCTCAAACACATGAAAACATGGAAAATTAAATAAACTAAAGGCAGAGCAAAGCAAGCTAATGAATTCCACCTTTAACACTGATTTGTTTAATTTAAGAAGAAAAGAGAAGGGAAAATGATACACATAAACATCAGTGAACTTAAAATTACATAGAGAAAAACACCATAAAAAAACAGAGCCACATGGATCCCAAAGACTGCTGCAAACCCTGGTCTATTCCTTTGCCAAAGGTGCAGAGATGAAATGTACAATGAAGTGCCAAGCAATCCCAAGTGTCCAACCCTGAAAATGACTGAGAAAATACATCATATAGAAAAGCCTAACTCCTCCCCATGCCTCTAGGGGTTGAGCTCATCATTCTAGGAGTTGTTTCAACCATATCTAAACTAGGAACTAGAAAATAGGCAATGAAACAACTTGCCTCTATATGCTAGGAAACTGATCCATTCATTTACATTTCACCTTTTGGTGAATGAATCTTATAGAATGAGTAAAAATGTGCCAAAATTACATCACGGTCATGAAATTACATCAAGGTACATCAAGATTTACATGAAAAATTCAAACTAGCCAAAACTAGGCGAAATTCTGAGCTGCTGAGTGAAAAATAGGCCAAATTCCTCTATGCATCGCGCGTGGAATCTCTATGCATAGCACAAGTTTGGAGCTGATTTGGAGGCCCTTCCTGAAGTCCAAATTGAGCGTAGGATAGCTCGTTGGAAATACCTGCCTATCTACTTTCCAACCCAATTGGAATATCTGGATTTGGTTTCCATTTGCCCCTCCAAAAGTGCAATCTCCCAACACTGCTTCCTGTGTGTGCAAAAAGTGGCAGAAAGGCCATTTTTAGGGTGTTTTTGACCCTTTAGGCAACCCATAACTTGATGAAATCCTTAGGTAATCCATGAGAATGCATAAATTTTAATAAAAATCCCGAAATGCAAAGTTTTCCCCCTGAAGAGCTGCCAATTATAAGCACGCGCCAAGTGGCGCTATGCGTCGGGCAGGAAAATCTGTGTTGCCCAAAAATTCAAAATTGACAAAAATTTTCCCAAATTTCTTCAAATTTGGGATGAAGGTCCCTCATCAAGTGCTATGCTTAGCCAAAGAAGCTTTGACCAAAATTTGGAGCCTATCATGCTTTTTCCAATGCTTTAGTGCCCTCCTTAGCCTTGCCTTCAAGATTTTGACCCTCACTTTACAAACATGATTGTGTGCCCAATAATGGTTCTTCATGTATCGGAGCATGTTCTTCTCCTTTTTTTCCTTCTCCAACAGCTTCGCAAGATGAATTTTGACCCTCTCAAGCCAAGTCTCTCTATCGGCCTCAATCTCTTGCTCAATAGGTGTCATCTCGGTTGGGCTTCTTCAGGCAGCTTGCCGATTCTCACAGATGTTTTGCAACTCCATGATCGTTTGCTGATCCTCCAACTGTTTGTTCCTCTGCTCTAGATATTTTATGATCCATTGAGCTCTCTGCAACTTGTCGGTCAATGTGTCAATCTCGGCTTTCTGCTCCTGAATGATGTCTCTCAACTTTGAGCTTGGAGAGCTCAAATCCTCATCAATCAATATGAAACCAGTATCTCGGCCTCATGAAGGGCCCTCATCCTCCATAGGCCTCTTACCTCTGTCTTGTACCTGTACCTATGCTACTGATGACGGCAACGAGACCCCTTCCACCCCGGGTGGAGATAGTACTCATCGGGCTGCTGCAAATAATACTCTTGTGCCTCTCTGATAAGTGACATACACTGACACACTGATAGGCTCTGTCTCGTGACCTTCAAACTGATGTGAAGGTTCACCTGCATCATGGAAAATCTCCAGAGGAGGCTGAGGGGCTATGAAGAAGTCATGGGAAATGAAATATTCCCATGCAATTCCCTATAATCCAAGCTGATGTACAACAACGATCTTGATGAGTGCATAGTGATAAATACTGTTGTACTGCTACTCGGGAGTCTTCTTCTGCACAAGAGTAGTCATTTGCTCAATGTTTTGGCACATGAAATAAGGTATGTTCATCATCCTCACTCTCGTGAAATGCATCAATAACCTGATGTGGTAGGCATAGAGGCGTGAGAACCGGCCCTCACAACTGAAGTATCTGATAATGAGTCTCATCAAAGGAGCATAGGATTCCTTCAGAAACCGGAATGGGAATACCCTGCTGAGCTGTCTCACATAGCTAGGCCTGATTTATGGTTCATAATACACTCTGTCCACCTGCTATCTTTTGTTCCACTCTTCACCTACATTCGGTATTCCTGTTGCCTGATAAATGGTTTCCGGTGTCAAGGTGAAATGTACAACAACAAGAGTTACCTGACCATCATGAAAATGTAAAACAAACAACCGAGCCAACTACTGATGATGCTGAATCTTAGCAATCATCTCACAATACTGATAGCATGACTACTCTTGAAAACATGCCATGGCAAGTGGGCAGGCCTGCAATTGAGTCAATGAGGTGGGCTCTTCTCTCACATTTTTTCCACCTTTACCAGGCCTTCTCGGTGCATGTAGCTCAGTGGTAGAATCATTGTCTTGTTCATATGATGAATCAGTGTCCATTTCCATGGTGTTGTAAGGTCTATGTTCGGCTTGTTGAAAATGAGAATGAAAGTTTGGTGCCTTTTGTTTTAATGCCAAATATGTCAAAATCAAATGAGGGACTGTGGGAAATAGGGCAGTGGGGAAAATGGAGTTTTTCCAAGTGAATTTAAAGTGTGAGGACAATCACTTGACTGTGTTTGGGAATTTGGGATTAGTTATTTTTGCAATGATATGGGGAAAGGGATAAGGATAGGAAATGAACTGTTTTAGGGATAGGAAAATGGGGCTTAGGAATAAGTCACTTTGAGAATGAAAATGGATAATGGATTAACTGTATTGATATACTAACAGTGAGAGGGAAAAAACAAGGTGAGAAATAAAAGGGTTTGGCACCAAATCACTTTTAAAACCCCAAATCACAACCCTAAGGAGCAGTTTTAACAAGAAAATAGGGTTTATGTTTTCAACATTCAAACTCTTATATTCTTCCCTTCAAACCACACCAAACACCGTTTAATAGCAATTGCAAGGGCTCACAAAATTACTTGAATCATAAGAGGCGTATTCATTTTTCCATTGGAGAGAGAGATGGCAGCAAAATTTGGTTTCGGGCCAATGCGCCGCGCGCATAACCCAATGTGCTCCGCCTGGTGAATGCACCACACAAGTTCAAATGTACACAATGGTGAGCGGCCTTGTGCGCTGTGATCTCCTTATGCGCCACGACCTTCTCCCAACGTGCCGCGACTGTAACCTCACTAACACTTCCGGCCTTCAAACCCTGTTTTCATTCTTCCACAATTTAACTCGGCTTCTTTGATGTCTCTTGGTGCAAATGAACTGTTTGAGTATGAAAATATCTGATATAAACAAAGGAATTTGATTTTTGTTTTGAAATAACCCACTTGCTAATGTTTGAAATTTGGCACTTTGCACTTTTTAATATAAACTCTGTTTTTGTTGTTTCCTCTTTGATTTTTTGACTGAATGATGAATCTTTTGTCGATTTTTGTAGGGATAGTTGGCATGGGATCTGGAAAAGGCGACCAGGGCTGCGCCTAAATAATTTCACAACTGAAGAAACTTTGAAAATTACATTATGTTTATTACAAAAAATAAAATGGACGATTTTTCTTCAAAACAGAGTTTTGAAGAAGAATCATGATCAAATATTGCGATGATGAAATTTCTGCAGTGAAATTTTATTTGAACCTTCCTCATGTGCCTGCTGGCATTATTGGAAACTTTGAAGACTAAATTTGCGAAACCCTAGACCTAATGAGACTGAAAACCCTAAAAGGACTCTTTGCTCACCAAAAGACCAAACATTGACTGTGAATGACTGTAAATGATTTCGATGAATAGATACAGACTAGCAGGTACATGACATGAGGGATATGAGTGAAAATACCCTTCCATCAGATGATCCATGCTCCTAATGGAATGCAGCTGACTAAACTGAATGAGATACCTAAAATTAAATGCAACAAAAGAGATTTTTATCTTTGATGGAGGGATGAATAGACTGACTCTAACATGTTCTGCTGAATTTTTTCATATTTCTATCATAATCCATTTATAAAATTGAAAGATCCAGTAAATATTCGTAGCTTTCCCTGTGTTTACTCTATGAAAAATTGATGCAACTATCCAGTTATATTTTTGACTCCATTTCCCAATAGACATTAATAAATTTAATACAATCAATTTTCCAAAATAAAAAAACAAAACTAAAAACCCAAGTACAATCATAACTAGCCTAAAAATTATCCAAATTAAGATAAATATTAAAGAGAGAGCCCTCTCTGAAATTGGCACTGCTAGATTCTAGTTTCCAAAGTTGGTTTGATGTTGGCCTATCTTATTAGTTCTCACAATCTCTAGTAAATTATAGAACGCTAACATAGTGGCAACCATACTGGGGATAGAATTGAAATCAATCATAATTTCTTTCAAATTCAATGACTGGTTAAATAATCACTATATAAATATTTCATAGAGATTGCTATCTTTTTTATTTTTTGTAAATAAAGTGTGTAATTCCAAGTTCAAAATATTGGTGTGAGTTACATTTTATAGTGTGTTTTAATTTTCAATGCTGGCTTCTAAGAGACCTTATACAAGATCTCATCCTAATACAAAACCTCCTGAAATAGTGGATGATCCCAAAAGGATTGGAAAAAGAGCTAAAATAAAGGGGACCTGAACAACAAATTAGACCCCCTTTTCAAGACAATTATGTTGATGAAAATGGAGAGATCCCTCAAGAGTAAGAAGACAACAAAATAAATTTATTGGGTTTACATGATAATGACACTATTTTTCTCACAGAAGAAGAACAACAACTATTTTCATTAGCCCAAACAGAGCTTGAGTCCAAAGAATCTGAAGAATAAAAACAGGGATTTGAAAATTCTATTATGGAGATTCACAAACAATATAACCTAAGTAGCAAAAAAATTTCTGGAAATACTGCTAAGAAGAACATTGATCATCCTCCCAAAATTACCTTTGATTCAGACCCTAAGAAAACAATAGAAAAGTCTTCTAAGAAACCTAGTGAAACTTATGGAAAGAAACCTTCAGAGGTATAAACCGATGATTTTGTTTCTAAACCAACTTAAACTTATGTCCAAATACCAATCAGCAAACCCTGCTTAAATCTAAAGAAACTGTTGATGTATCTGAAATTCCCAATATTGTAAAGATTCAATCATCATTTAATCTTGAAAACGAACAAGCCAAAGTCAACATTCCCATCCATTTGACAGATCTAATGAAAAAAAAAACATACAGAACTCAGGTAATGGAAGTACTAAAGATAGGGGAAACTACTAACACTCTCACCCTTAATCATGATCAACCTGAATTGTTGTTTGGTCCAGAAGTAGATGGTAAGTTACAAGAAGGAGCATTCCCTCCTTTCTATGTCAGTTTAAACATACATGATAAAATTCTATGCTAGATTCAGGTGCTTCACACAACTTAATGCCCAAAGCTGTAATGGAAAAGTTAGGTTTTGACATCACTAGGCCCTACACAGATCTATTCTCATTTGATTCAAGTAAAGTAAATTGTTTAGGTCTCATCAAGGACCTGTGTGTGATTTTGTCTCAAATCCCAAACAAAAACCTAGTTATGGACATTGTAGTAGCAGACATTCCTCCTAAATATGGCATGATTTTATCACATTCTTGGGGAGCAAAGTTACAATGAACACTTCAACTAGATATGACCTATGTTACAATACCAGTCTTTGGTCAGAAAAGAAGGTTTTATAGGGAAACTCTCATGAATTATATGGTGAGCAGTCGAGAAAAACCTCATAACTACCCTCTATATTCTATTCAGATTGATTTGGAATCCTTCATATTATTCAATGATACTGAAATTGAAGCACAATTTTGAAATAATGTTCATACATCTAAAAAATCAGCCCAAATATAACAATTAGATCCTCCTATAGAACTCTTCTGGAATATGAGCTTTGATGGAGCCTGTAGTAAAGAAGGCTTTGGAGAAGGAGTCTGGTTATCTAATCCATCTAATAATCATTGTGAAGGGAATTCCTATAAACTTAATTTTCAGTGTACCAACAATATTGCGGAGTATGAAGCTCTGATGTTAGGTTTACAGTTACTTAAGAAATTAGGTGCCAAAAGAATTGTTGTGGAAGGAGATTCAAAATTAATATTCAAACAAGTAAAAGGAGAATATGCTTCTAGACACCCTAGACTAAAAGCCTACAGAAATGCAGTGCTCTATTTCTTACATACTTTTGTGGAATATGATCTCGCAATAATGCCAAGAATTCAAAATGTTATAGCTGATAGGCTTGTTGTTTCTGCAAGCACTTGTAAAATACCTCACCCAAAAAAAACACACACAATTGAAATAAACATTGACCTAAAATACCAGATAACATGCGATACTGGCAGGTTTTCGGAAATGACAAACAAATTGAAAATTTGTTACTTTCAAAAGATGAGTTTGAGGAAACACAGTTAGATTTGGATAATCAGGAACAAAATAAAATAAAACCAGAAGATCATGTAGAAAATCAAATAGTTGTATATAATCCTTTGATAAACCAGTGTGGTAGATTAGATGTCAATAATCCTTTAGATGAAAGTGTGCCTAAATTAGAAATTCATGAAATAGATCCTGAAAAAAAAAGATTTTGAAATGATTCAACTGAAAGATAATATTATTCCCTGGGAATTAGCTCCATTAGAATACCTTTTTTACTTCAATGATGTAGCAAAGAAGCCTAAAATTGAGCCCACAGGAGCAGAAGTTGAGGAATGCAACATAGGTACTGAAAAAAAACCTAAAAATGATCAAATTGTGAAAAACATTACCTATTGTTACCAAAAAAAGATATATAGCCCTATGCAAAGAATACATTGATGTTTTCTCTTGGAATTATGAGGACCTGAAGGTTTATGATTCAAACATCATACAACACAAAATTCCAATTAAAGAAGAACAAAAACCTTTCAAACAGAAACTTCAGAGAATAAATCCAGTTTTGTTACCTTTAGTTGAGAAAGAATTTAAACAAATGTATGATCCTAAAATAATTTTCCCTCTCAGATATTCCAAATGGGTGTAAAACATAGTACCAACCAGAAAGAAAACTGGAGAAATCAGGTTGTGCATTGATTTCAAAAATCTGAATAAGGTTTCTCTGAAAGATAAATATCCCTTACCCAAAATGGACCATATTTTACAAAAGGTCATAGGATCAAGTAGGATATCATTACTATATGGTTTCTCTGGCTATAGCCAAGTCTTGGTTGATCCAAAAGATTAGGATAAAATAACTTTTACCACTCCATGGGGCACTTTCATGTATGTGAAAATTCCTTTTCGACTGATGAATTTTGGAGCCACCTTCCAAAGAGAAATGGACATTGCTTTTTCAGAAGAGATTGGCCTATTATTGTAATCTATTTGGATGATATAAATGTGTATTCAAAATTTGACGAAGAACACTTGAGACATTTAAAACGAGTCTTTAAGAAATGCAGAATATTTGGCATATATTTAAATACTAAGAAAACACTATTTGGCCTGGAAGAAGGAAAACTGTTAGGACACATCATATCAAAATATGGAGATAGAATTGACCCTAAGAGAATTGAAGCAATCCTAAAGATCAGAACCCCAAGAAACATTAAGGAACTTCAATCCTTCATGGTAAAATAAATTTTCTGAGAAGATTTATTCCTAATCTTACTAAACTCCTTAGAAACATAACCAATATGCTCAAGAAAGACTCTGAAATCAAATGGAGCATAGAGATAGGAAATATTTTGACATGGTAAAACATGGATTAACTAAAGCACCAATATTAATCAGTCCAGGTTTTTCTAAAGATTTCATAATTTTTTCTTTTGCTTCTGAGAACATTGTTTCAGTTGTTTTACTATAGAAAAACAGTGAAGGATTTGAGCAACCAATAGCTTTCTTTATCAAAGCTTTAAGAGATGCTTCTCTCAAGTACAACATCATGGGAAAACAGACCTTTTCACTAGTTAAAGCACTTAAAGATTTTAGAGTTTATATTCTGCATTCACATGTAATTGCTTATGTACCTAACTTTGTGGTAAAGGATATCTTAACGCAGAATGGACCAGATGGAAAAAGAGGAAAATGGATTGTAGTTATTTTGGAGTATGATATGGAAATAAAACCTACCAAACTAATTAAAGGACAAGGACTTTCCCAGCTTATGGCTAAGTCCAATTTTCAAGATTTGGACATAAATTTGGTGGCAACTTTGGATTATTAAGAGGAGCAGGAAACTCCACAAATCAATGAAGAATTTTTAAATTCTCCCTAGTATGCACACTTGCTTTATGTATTGTTCTACAAAAGCATGTGTGTGTGTGTTATATATATATATATATATTTCCAACGTTAAAAAACTTCACAACTAATTATCAATAATTTTAAAACCTTATGAAAACTCTCAACAATGACTTATGAATTTATGATGAAATATTTATATATATTT
Organism: Pinus albicaulis; assembly: GCA_034641835.2. Lineage (NCBI taxonomy): Eukaryota > Viridiplantae > Streptophyta > Pinopsida > Pinales > Pinaceae > Pinus > Pinus albicaulis. The sequence continues at coordinate 47,916,553 of CM076576.1, read as the reverse complement.
GGTAATGATTTTATATATATATATTACTGTTGATGAAATATATTCAACTTTAAAATATATTTTATTTATGATTATTGAAACAACTATTCAGGACTTGTTCTATATGGAAAAATCAATATATGGTAATATTATTTTATCAAAAAGATGATTTAATTCTATGATAAATATCATGTTTCTTTAGGAAATTCAAAATCCTATTATCCACAAGGTAATGGACTGGCTGAATCATCCAATACGAGTCTGGTAAACATCATCAAGAAGTTATTAGAAAAGAATCAAAAGTCTTGGCATAATAAGTTAATCAATGCACTTTGGGCTAATAGGCATACAACCAAGAAGTCCATTGGCATGTCACCATACCAATGTGTCTATGGAATGGATGTTGTTTTTCCATCTTCTCTAGCACAACCAATGATGAACATAATGCAAGAGTTACAAGTGGAACCAAATGCTGCACTCAGAAGGATCCATCAAACCATTCAGTTTCAACAAACAAGAGAATAGGTGGATAACAAAACACAACTCATCCAGGAAAATATCAAGAAAGTATTTGACAAAAGAACCAAGGAATCTAATTTTTCTATTGGTGACAAAGTTTTAAATGGGATGCAAGAAGAGAAGACAAAGGGAAGCATACCAAGTTTGATAATATATGGATGGGACAATATATTATAAATAATTTTAGAGGTGACCATGCATTTTTTTCTCACATATATAAATGGAACAGAGTTACTTGGTGGTCCTGTAAATGGCAGGATGTTGAAGCATTATTTATCCTAGTATAAATATTATTTTACATCATTGTAAATGTCATAGTCAACATTGATTGAATTGGATGTTTTGCTGATTAAGGTTGAAGCCCATAGAGAAGGCACTAAGCCATGGTCAATAGATCATCATAATATTTTTTGAAGCAGAAAAGAAATCAAATTACATATTGCTGAGATGTGTAGATGGATAAGGCTATTGATCAAAGGTTCTTCACACTTCAATGCATGGAAGTGTCATCCCCAGCTAGAGCCACTGTTAAGGTCCTCTATTTCATAGGATCTCAAGGTGACTGAGTTTGTTCTATCCGTCAAATTTACTTTGTAAAATGATTTCCAATCTACAAATAATTTTCAAAATAAAAAAAGGAGATAAATTAAAAAATGAAAAGAGGGTATATGTTAAAAATAAATAGAATATGAACCCCATCAAAAAGAAAAAACAATAAATTATGAAAGTGTTGCACCTCAAATTCCACTACTTTTAGTTTAGCTTCTTTCTAAAAATAAATTGTGCGTAGCTTGTTTAAAATGCCACAAAATTTCAATAGAATTCAATCATATAGTTTAAGCATGATTGAATTAGGTTTAAATTTCTTGTTTTTAGGTAGTGAAAAATGATTTGTCAAAATATTTAATCTTGACAGATAAATAGTTAGGTAGAAAATAAAAAATGGTTCAATAATTTAATCTGAACCAAGGGAGGTGTTGTAATGTTATTTTTTTTTAATAAGTTAGCATAGGTAGTTAAATAATTTTCAAAATGATAAGGTAGGATATGGATGAAAAAAAATGAAAAATTAAAAAATGTTAGGAAAATTATTATTTTTGTAGGCATCCATGTCAATAAAATTTTATGTGTTAGATGCTCTAAATAAACAAGGCAAAATAAAATGTTAGGGAAGCAAGAAAGAAAAAGAAAGCTTCATTCTATTTTAAGAGATTTGATTGGCTGCTAGTCTAAATGCACCTATGGAAAAGGTTATTTGTATGTTTTAAATCCTGATTATAAATTCATATCCTAAAGTTTTAAACCATAGAAATATATCCCAACCATACTTTCATTTCATTCCATTTCCCCTAAATCATTAAACCATACCATTTATCCCTTTTCATTTTCATTTTCCCTAAGTCATTCCATTTTTATTTCATTACCACATATTCAAATTGCTTTTCACATTGGCTAAATCGCAAAATCCTTTAATTGTCATCTCCTACAAACCTTCCAAAATGTGATATGTGATGATAGTGGAACCCATTCACCAATCGTGGCATATAACATTACACCATAAAATTTACCTCCTCCTTACCTTTTCGCATTCACACTCCTTATCTTTTCGCAACCAAGTTTTCCACCTTTCAACTCTGCGTACGCGATATAGTGGGACCCTTCCAACCACGTCAAAATTTTTCCCACATCGCACACAAATAAAATAAATTATCGCATTTTTTCCCACTGTTAAATCCTGTGATCTCCGATGTGTAATAAACTTAAAATGGTCTAGTATGCGATAAACCCCAAAATATGCGGTATGCAATAAACCCCAAAATCTGCGATATGTGATAAACTCTAAACTTTGCGATGTGAGATACGAGTGGGACCCGATTGCATATCGCACTGCACAAGTTTAAAGGGTTAGTGCTAAGAAATATGATAAATTCTGCGATCTACGAGCTGCGGGCAGGCCCATCTCTCTTTTCCACATCACTTTCATTCTCACAGCACGTCGCACTTCGTGAGGTTTAGCACTTGCCTCCGCCACCCATAAAAAAACCTTCCGACTTGCGATTACAATGCGGCTTGAGTCCCACCTTCCCTGCAATGTCACCTCCCTCTCCTTGCACTTTGCACTTCGCAAGTATTAGAGTTTACCTCTGCCGCTCATAGCAAAACCTTCTGAATTTTTATTGCGACATGGGTCGGGTCCCACCTTCCCTGTCACATCACCTCTGAACTTTTCATCACATCGTCGATTCCATTCCTCATATCATAAACTATAAAACATGCGATGTGCGATATTTCAATGGATGCGATAAAGTCATAACTAAATTCTACAGAATTTCAAGTCCGGGTATATGGTTTTTTTACACTGTTTTGTTTTAAAAAGGGTTAAACACGGCAGAAAGGACTTGGGTAGCAAAGAGAAACCACGATTCAAGACAGGCAAAGGGAATTCATACAATAGATTTCTCCAACACAGTACTAAAAACGTGGTGACTCAGCAACATTCTTCGAGCAGAACAGGGCCAGAAACGTAGATGCACTCCTTTGAGATCGATTTATTTCCTTTCAGTTCATTATGAGAAATTATAGATTGCCTTGTCACACAGGCATTGATTGTAATTTGTTTTTATTTTTGTATAAATACTCTAGTTTTGGGAGTATCAAGAGTCGATTCATTGAGATCAGAACTATTTTTTTTCTATTGAAGTATTGTAAGATTTTTCAAAGCATTGGAGTAGCAATAATAATGAAAGCATTCAGAGTATTGTTGTAGATTAAATACTTGTGATGTTTTTCTTTTGTTATTATGTTTCATTGTCATCTTTCATTGTAATTATCTGAATTCCAATTGTAAATCAGAAAGCGTGATGAATAGGATTTACTATTGAGTACCTTATTCTGGCTGCGTTTACAATCATAATGTTTTCCATTGAAGGCCAAACTAGAGAAGTCTTAATTTCTCTTTAATTCTGCTGAATTTTTTCATATTTATATCATAATCCATTTATAAATTTGAAATATCCAGTAAATATTCCTAGCTTTCCCTATGTTTACTCTGTGAAAAATTGATGCAACTATCTAGTTATATTTCGACACCATTGGTCAATAGACATTAATAAATTGAATACAATAATTTTTCCAAAATCCAAAACAAAACTCAAAACCCAAGTACAATCATAACTAGCCTAAAAATTATCCAAACAAAGTTAAATCTTAAAGAGAGAGCCCTCTCTGAAACTGGCATGGCTAAATTCCAGTTTCCAAAGTTGGTTTGATGTTGTCCTATGTGATTACTTCTCACAATCTCTAGTAAATCACGGAACACTAACATAGTGGTGACCATATTGGGGAAAGAATTGAAATCAATCATAATTTATTTCGAATTCAATCACTGGTTAAATAATCACTATATAAATATTTCATAGAGATTGCTATCTTTTTAATTTTTTGTAAATAAAGTGTGTAATTCCAAGTTCAAAAAATTGGTGTGGTTTGCATTTTATAGCATATGTTTTAATTTTCAAAGTTGGCTTCTAAGAGACCTTATATAAGATCTCATCCTGATCCCAAACCTCCTGAGATAGTGGATGATCCTCAAAGGATTGGAAAAAGAGCTAAGGATACTTCACATAAATCAGTCAAACAAAACAGTTCATCTGAAAGCCAGGGAAGTAATAAGCCTCTCCCTAGAGCACAATCCATTCCTAATAAGCTTGAATCCTTAAAAGATATCAAATTTGACTTAAATTTTGGGCAAAGCCTATTTAGAAGCAAATCCAAAAATTGGGCAGATACATTAGTCATTGACCAATCTATTTTTCATCCAAATTCACTTAAAATTTTTCCTTCTTTAGCAAAATATGATCAAGAAATTTTCCAAGATTTTGAGATCCTTGGAGGTTTGTTATCAGACTTCACTTCAACAGTTACAGATGCCTACGTTCTGTTGTGGCTCCTAGAGACAGTCTAGAGTTGTGATAGACCAGTGCCTAGGACATCTTAGCATAGCAAGGAGCATATAATATAATGTAGGAAGTTGTCAGCTTCAGCTCACATGCTATCTCCTGTAAACAGGGAAATGAAATAGAATGGGACCAAACCCTCAAAAACTGACACAAGAAAAGAGATATTGCAGAGTCAGGATGCAGAACTCTAGTACAAAAGCAACAGACAATTCAGAGACAGTTTACTACAAAGCAGGCCGATTCAAAAAGACTTCACAGACATAAATTATTAGAATGTGTATGTAGTGAAAGAAATATTAAGAAGATACTAGTTAACATTGAGCTGATACCTAGATATACAATACCACCATGCATGGGCTTACCAATCTAAGAATCCATGCATGATAATAGCATTTTAAAAGCACCCTCCCAAAACAACTAATATAGCAGAAACACGGTTTAGATGAGTAATGGAACAGAATATCATGCATGAGCCATAGTTAAAGTGCTTTACTGATCAGAGCATGGGCATCAACTAGGATGAATCCATACCGGAAATCAGTGAGCCACTCACATTCCAAAACATGATACGGGAAATATGGATGAGACGAAATGATATATTAAATAACATATAAAAGAGAGTTACAGACTATGAAATACCAAAGACCAGAATCCTCTTTGACAGATAAAAATCCTCCTCAATGAGACCCTATGGGCTCTGAGCCTTCATACAAGAATTTTACAAAATGTATGCAAAAAACCTTTCACTGCATAGTTTTCTGATAAAAATTTGGAACCCTTACAATGTGTTTCTTCATGGTTTTTATAGGTGAAACCAGAAACATAGTAAAAGAGGTAGGTGATGAACATTTAATTTTCATAATTAAATCAAAATGGCAGAAACATTTGTGCCCATACTGCTGAATGACTGTGCTGTGCTGTTTGTACTCTGTGGCCTGCTAACTGAAATAAATGCACTGGGTAGAAATCTCTCCCGGGACATGGTAAGGCAGTAAAATCACACAAATATCCGTCCTTTCCTGGGAAGAAAAATCTGTTGAAATAAAACCTTGAGGACATTGTTTTCTGTGTATAAATCTTCCGAATGATGTGCAGGATCTTCAATTTGGCACTCTACTTCAAAAGGCTAGGACAAGGCCCTCAAAATCTTCAACTACCTGCCTTTAATTCTCTGCTGAACACTGATATTATTCATCTGCCCCATTAATATCTCCATCTATGAAATCAGCGCTTTGAATGTCCCTGCAGGGTTTGACAAATTTGATCCCTGCCTCTTAAATTGGAGTCTTGTCGATTTGGCTTCCGGGGACTTTTTTCATAATTTTGCTCTGAACATGGTCCTTTAACATGTGCTCGGCTCTTGTAATGGATGCAACAATTTATGATAATTCTCCATCACTGTCAACCTGCAAAACACACAAAGCTGCAAAGAAAAAAAATGCATGGAAGATGGAAATGCAATGGAAGCGACTGTGTAACAGAGCGATGTGATGAGGTGGCAGAGACATGCAGGGTGGCGACGAAGAAGATGCGGTGGAAATAATGGTGGAAGGGTTGGCCAGAGTTTATGATGCGGGACATTAAAATATAACATATGAATGTAATATATAAACGGCGGAAGGAGAAATACGATAACACGTGGAATGATGATGTGGAGGGAGACCGGTTCAACTGCGGGGATGATGAAATCTTAGCCGTCCGATCTCAGGAGGAGATCGATGGTGGAAAGAGCGTCGAAGGCGATGTGCAGTGGGCCAGGGGAATTATTTGCTTGCTTTAATGTTCGTGCAACTTCGGGGTATGATGATCGTCGGATGGAGACCTTCAGATCGGACGAATGACAGCGATATCGCTGCGCGTTCTGGGTCGAACAATAATGTGCAATAGAGAGCGGTTTCGACGCCGTACGCTGGGATGCATGGCGAGCGCTGAGAGGAATTGCTGGCCAAACGAGGATTACCGCCTACCGCCGAAAGGTGGTGCGATGAATACCGGGCAGTTTTTAAAACAATGGACACGGGGCGGGGACCACAAGGCAGGAGAGATGTGGTACGTTGATCTATGGTTTGAACGGACGGCCTAGAACGCGCCCGATATGCATTCGGTAAGCGCCTTTTGGCCTGATGCATGGTTACAGCCTTTGTTCGCGTGGAGTAAGAAAATAGAGGGGCTAGGGCCGATAGGGCTAAACCTTAAATATTTGAAATATGAAATTTTCAGCCATTTATAATGAATTTTAGAGGCGGGAAATGGCAACGATAGATACAAAAATGATTTTCCAAGTCTGAAAGGGAGAATTTGAGAATTCTATGCCAGATTTCCTGTGAAATTCTATGGGAAATGGATTATGATCAACATCGGCTCCACCTGGGGATGGCACGTTCATCCCTGGATGTGTCGAGAACTCGTAGACCCTCTGATCATCCCGTATGCAGACTCTGCTCTCCAACACCTCCATTTTTCACTTTAAAATTCAAAATGACACCCACATTATTTGAGCGAAAACAAAAAGGGAACTATCATACAATATAATACATCAGGTTGTCTTTGCCTGAATCAGAACTGAAAGTAGGGTTTAAGGAATTGACCGTTTACAGGGGCATCTAGCAGGTCACCCTGTAAATTCTCCAACTTGAAAGTATTATTGCCCCCCTGTTCCACAATTTTGAAAGAACCAAACCAGAGGGGATCGAATTTGCATGTCTACCCTTCTCAGCTCTCCGGATATCGCATCTGAGCACCAAATCACCAATCTGCATCTTTTTGTCTTTTGCGTGTTGATAAAAAATGTGTTTCATTTTCTCTTGATATTCCATTAACCTCTGATTCACCTGGCCCAGTGCTTCTTCTAATTCCACCAGTTGGTTGATTCTTCTAATCATATCATCAGGTTCCTCCTGGCTTTATTGCATGAATCGGGCCACTGGTAAAGCTAGCTGTACAGGAAAAACTGCCGCTCGTCCATATACCAATTCATAGGGAGATTTCCCAGTTGCTCTCTTACTGGTGATTCTATTAGCCCATAGAGCAAATTTCAGTTGGGAATCCCAATTCTTCTGATTTTCATTGATAGTCTTCTTCAAAGCCCTCATTAGAGTTTTATTTGAAGATTCTGCCAAGCCATTTCCTTGTGGATAGTAAGCTATAGAGTGACTCAGTGTGATATTGTATTTCTGGCAGAAATTCATAAATTTTGCAGACTTGAAGGCCTATGCATTGTCAGTCACTATTCTAGCAGGACAACCAAACCTAGATATGATATTTTCCTCCATGAACTTTATGATCATAGTATCTGTAGCATTCCTTGCAGGTATGGCTTCCACCCATTTAGTGAAATAATCCGTGATTGTCAATATCCATTTATGTTTTCCACTTGACGGAGGATGTATTTCACCTATAAAATCAATACCCCATTGTTTGAATGGTTCGTCCACATGCACTGGAATCGGGGGAAATGGTGTTGATTTCTGTTTCTCTACAAATTTCTGACATTTATCACATGCTCTTATCTTAACAAAAACATCCCCAAAAGTCTTTGGCCAATAGAAGCCATCTTTCAAAATTTTATGAGCCATGGCCCTCCAGCTGTAATGACCTCCACAGATCCCTTCATGGAATTTTGCTATAATACTCTCGACTTCATTCTCTGTGAGACACAGGAGTAAGATTCCTAAGGGATCTCACCAGTATAACCGGCCATTAGTGACTATATACTTCCGTGATTTCAATCTCAGTGCTTTGTATTTAGTTTTGTCACAACTTGGAGGGCAACTGAGTGTAAGGAGATATTCCACTATCTCTTTGTACCACGGACTGGTGAGGTACTTTAGATGTGTTTCTGGAGTAGCTACTCCAATATCGTGTCGTTCTTATTTCTCCTCAGCTTCCTCACCTACTATAATAGACAAATTTATGCCTAGGGCTTGATAGTTTGATTCAGATAGCATTTTGGCAAGCCCCTGTCTTTTGATCAGCTTAGTAGGGCGGATGTCTAAGTCATACTCCTGTATTTTGGCAATCCACCTGCCCCTTTTTCCTTCACTGTCTCCTTGAATAAGAATATCTTTTACAGCAGCTGCAGGCACAAATGCAGTGATGTGAGACTGTAAGATATATACACGGAATGCTTTGAGGGATTTCACTAGAGCGTATGCTTGCTTTTCCAATATGTTATACTTTAATTCTGCATCACGGAGCACCTGACTGAAAAAGGCAATAGGTTTCTCATACCCTTCCTCATTTTTCTGCATTAAAACTCCTGCTATTGTATGAGGTGATGTAAAAGAAAAAATCATGAAAGGTTTATCATAATCTGGTCCAGCCAGCACAGGGGCTTCTACAAAAGCACTTTTTATCCTGGTAAATGCATAGTTAGGTTTAAACCTTCTCAAGAAATTAATGCGCCCTAGAAATACTTGCACTTATTTCTTATTTCTGGGAAAAGCAATACCTTTTATAACCTCTACCCTCTTAGGATCTATCTTCACCCCATCTTTAGTCACAATATGGCCCAAAAGATTTCCCTCTTCTAATGCAAATAAAAACTTTTGAGGATTCAGAGAGAGACCATACCTTCTGAATTTCTCAAAAGCTTTCCGCAGATGTTCAATGTTCTCAGCATCGTTCTTGGAAAATACAGTGATATCATCGAGGTAGACTACCAAGAAATTTTCTTGCTCCCCAAAAAAAGCAATATCCATTGCCCTCTGAAAGGTGGCCCCTGCATTAATCAATCCAAAAGGCATCCTGGCATACATAAATGTACCCCATGGTGTGGTGAAAGCAGTCTTCTTTTGATCTTCTGGGAGTACAGCCACCTGGTTATAACTAGAGAAACCATCCATCATTGACATCCTAGAAGCTCCAACCACCTTTTGCAGAATGTGATCCATTTTAGGTAGTGGGTAATTATCCTTTAAGGATGCTCTGTTTAAATTTTTAAAATCCACGCACAACCTTATTTCTCCATTCTTCTTGCATACAGGGACAAGGTTTTCCACCCATTCAGAGTACCTCAATGGTACAACTATTTTGGCCTTCAGCAACTTCTTAATTTCTTTTTCAATAGAAGGCAGCAGTAGGGGATTTATTTGTCTGAGCTTCTGCTTATGGGGCTTTGCATCAGTCTTCAATGGAATTTTGTGCTGCATAATACTGATATCAAACGTTTTCAAATCCTGATAGGACCATGAAAACACATCTTTGTAAGATTGAAATAATTTCTGATATAGCTCTTTATATTCTCCAGGGATCTTCTTGGACAATTTGACAATTTTTGGGTCAGCCTCAGTACCCAAATTCAGGTCTTCAACCTGATTTTCTTCTACCACTTTGTTTGGCTGAAATGAGACATCATTCTTGTCAAATAATCTTTCTAGAGGCACCAGCCCTCTAGGTATAATATTTCCCTTTAGCTGCAACACTCTGTTTCCTGCCACTTTTTCTTCCCAATTTCTTTTTGCAATACCTTCAGATTCTACCTCTTCTTCATCATCAATCTCCATATTGGAGAATTCCCCCACTGTTTCCAAGAATCTCTTCATCTGTTCTTCATCCTCAAATACCTGCCATTGTTTTATGTTATCCAGGATTGAAGGCCGGTAACGCACCTCAACTTCATATCTTAAAAGAGGGTTCTGAGGTGGTCATAACGTGCTAGCAGCTACAGCAAGGGAATCAACCATCCTATTCTGTTCTCAAGGCATGAAATGGATATTGAATGAAAAAAAGAAGTTTTCTACCATGTCCCAAACTTCATTCCTATAAGCTCTCAGCCTAGGATGCTTTGTTTGACACTGATTCTTGACTTGTCTAACTACTAGTTCTGAGTCTCCCAGAACCTTTAAACTTTGTATACCCATGCTCCTGGCTGTCTGCAATCCCAACAGAAGCGCTTCATATTCAGCCACATTATTGGTGGCTTCATATTCCAATTTGAAAGACAGTGGGATCCATATTCCTGCAGGAGAAATTAGTAGCACTCCAGCTCCATTTCCTTCTTTCGAATTTTCTCCATCAAATTGGAGTGTCCATATTACTGCTTCCATGTTTTCTGAGGGCTACTCACTCTTGATCTGGTAGAAGGATGGTTCATGAGCATAATCTTGATCTTATTCCAACATCAAGCATGAAAAATCTCCTTCCTTACTATAGACTAGTGAATTTACAGAGTTGTCAGCCTTTGTCACCATCTTGACAAATCTAGTCTCCCTGTATAACCTTCTCTCCTGGCCACCAAAAACTGGGATAGTGGCATATGTTAAATCCAACTTAACTGATCTGCCAATTTTTTTTCCCCAAGACCTTGACAGCAACATACCAAAACAAGCTGGGATGTTAGCCACCACTATGTCCATTACCACACTTTTTGTCGGGATTTGGGCCAAATTGACCACCAAATCCTTCATCATCCCCAAGCATTTAACTCTTTTGGAATCAAATGAGTAGAGGTATTTATATGGACGTGTGATTTGTAAACCTAGTTGTTCCATCACCGACAGAGGCATAAGATTATGGGAAGCTCCAGAATCTAGCATGCAGTTATGTAATAGTAGGTCATGGATTAAAAGAGACACATAGAAGGGAGGAGTAGAGGGATCTATCTCCTCAACATGTGGGCCAAAAAATACCATGGGTCTCTGTTCTTGAAGGTTGAGACTATCTGGGATGATGGGTGCTTCTGGAGGGAGCATGAAAGATGTGACTTGAGACTGAAATGCTGGTTGTTTCAACAATTCAGTCAAGGGAACTGGGATTTTGACTTTTTCTAGTTCTTTTTGCAGACTGAAAGCAGGAGGGGATTTTTATATCACAACCTCTTTTGGCTCTTTATTTTCATCTGGGGGCTTGACTTCCTTTGACACTGGTTTGGCATTAGGGGAAGTAACCACTTTTGAAGAAGAAGGAATTTGATCATTAGACTGCAAAGGTTTGTTTAGAGGTTGCTTACCTTTGTCTGTAGCTTTCTGCATTGTAGACTTCTTCTGAGCCAGTGCTTCCTTCTGGGGTAAATCCTCTTCTTGCTCTTGGGTACGAGTCCTCTTCCTGGAAGATTTGAGATCATATCTTCTATTGAAATGTGCTTGCATGAAATCATCAAATTGTTTACAATAGTGATCAAATTCTGCTTCTTCTGCGTCTCTGATCTTTTCTTCTTTTTGCAATGAGCACCCAGATTCATCATTCCCTTGTAAAGGGCATTCTTCTCCATCACTATTGGAAAATGCAAGATTTGCATCCTCCAGCCTATAGGCAATATCTTCAGTGGACTCATCTTCTGGACCTTCCAGGCACAATGGGTGTGGCACTTGATCCTGTTGCTCCTTTGCTTCCCTTGGAATATTTGCAAGGGTGGTTTCCTATATTGAGGATTGCAACCTCTGTTTGGAGCATTCTGGAAATTTCTGAAGGCTGAATTCTTGTCTTGCAATTCAATATTAACCATTTTATTAATAAATTTGCTCATTTCTTACATTTTTTCTGAGTCTCTATCTTGGTTAGAGGTAGATGCCTCTTCTTTGCCCCTTCTTCTACTATCTTGCTCAGCTCTTCCTTTTGATTTTCCAGTGGAGGAAAAGTTTGCTTCCAACTCTAGTGCCTCTGCCTGAGCATCATCCAGAGTAGCAGGCTTTCTTTCTCTAAGAGAGAAGCCAAATTCTGAATCAAAGGCTGCTACAAAAACAACTTTAGCAGCAGTCTGATGGGGCTTCATATCAGCAGGGAGATTCAGGTACAATTTATTAAATCTCTTGATAAATTTTGACACTCCTTCGTCGTGTCTTTTCTTAAGTGTATTGAACTCAATGAGGCAATTTCCATGATCTTTTTTCTCTCCCAACTTCCTAAGAAAAGTGTCTTCCATGTTATCCCAAGTGGTAATAGAACGGCCAGCCAAGGTCTAAAACCATTTTTGAGCTTCACCATCTATAGATTTCACAAACAGTCTTAAGACCACATCCAAATGTTCAAAATTAAAGTTCTCTGCAAAGGAGCAGAAAGTCTCAAGATGTTTTTGAGCATCGATTTCATTTTCTCCATTGAATCTGGGCAAGACCTTCAGATAATCCTGGGGCATATCATTCAACACTTGGGGTAATGCCAGGGGAGCATATTTATTCATCAAAAAGGCTGGAACATTAGCCATTGGAGGAGGTGGAGGTAGTGCAATAGTTTGATGAGTCAGAGGAGGAGGAGGAGGTGGAAATGGAGTGTGAATAATAATAGGAATATACTTAACTGCAGCTTGAGGGGTTGAGGGGAACATAGGTCTATTAACAACAGATACTTTGGTTATTTCCTTGACCTCTTCAACCTCAGGAGTAGGATGAAGACTATTTTTATTTCTGATACCCTCTCAGGGTGGGTTGTCTGAGTAATAATAATCAGTATCTGCCATAGTGGAGTTGGGATTTGGCACTTGAGTTTCTTGAGAGGAGGAAGATGAAAAATATTCTATAGACACTTCAGGGATTTCGGAATAGGCTGATCTCCTTTCCCTCCAATTTCTTCTATGTATAATTTGGTTAGGGTTAGACACTGAAGATTTCTTTGGCTTAGACGAATCTGACCTCAGGTGTGGCTTGCGAGGAGCCAGGACTACAAATAGATATATCAAATAACAAATGTGGAGTCTCCAAGGTGAGGGATCTACAACTTTCAACTCTCCATGCTCACCTACTTAGAGAGTGAATATGATTTGTCGAGGCCCAGGGATTCAAATTTTCTTAACTTCGTTCCCCAGCAACGGTGCTAGAAAGATGTTGTGGCTCCTAGAGACAGTCTAGAGTTGTGATAGACCAGTGCCTAGGACATCTTAGCATAGCAAGGAGCATATAATATAATGTAGGAAGTTGTCAGCTTCAGCTCACATGATATCTACCGTGAACAGGGAAATGAAATAGAATAGGACCAAACCCTCAGAAACTGACACAAGAAAAGAGATACTGCAGAGTCAAGATGCAGAACTCTAGTACAAAAGCAACAGACAATTCAGAGAGAGTTTACTGCAAAGCGGGACGATTCAGAAATACTTCACAGACATAAATTATTAGAATGTGTAGGTAGTGAAAGAAGTATTAAGAAGATACTAGTTAACATTGAGCTGATACCCAGATATACAATACCACCATGCATGGACTTACCAATCTAAGAATCCATACATGATAATAGCATTTTAAAAGCACCCTCCCAAAACAACTAATATAGCAGAAACACGGTATAGATGAGTAATGGAATAGAATATCATGCATGAGCCATATTTAAAGCGCTTGACTGATCCGAGCATGGGCATCAACTAGGATGAATCCATACTAGAAATCAGTGAGCCACTCACATTCCAAAACATGATATGGGAAATATGGATGAGACAAAATGATATATTAAATAACATATAAAAGAGAGTTACAGACTGTGAAATACCAAAGACCAGAATCCTCTTTGACAGATAGAACTCCTCCTCACTGAGACCCTATGGGCTCTGAGCCTTCATACAAGAATTTTACAAAATGTATGTAAAAATCCTTTCACTGCATAGTTTTATGATAAAAATATGGAACCCTTACAATGCGTTTCTTCATGGTTTTTATAGGTGAAACCAGAAACATAGTAAAAGAGGTAGGTGATGAAAATTTAATTTGCATAATTAAATCAAAATGGTGGAAACATTTGCGCCCATACTGCTGAATGAATGTGCTGTGCTGTTTGTACTCTGTGGCCTGCTAACTGAAATAAATGCACTAGGTAGAAATCTCTCTCGGGACACGGTAAGGCAGTAAAATTACACAAATATCCGTCCTTGCCTGGGAAGAAAAATCTGTTGAAATAAAACCCTGAGGACATTTTTTTCTGTGTATAAATCTTCTGAATGATGTGCAGGATATTCAATTTGGCACTCTGCTTCAAAAGGATAGGACAAGGCCCTCAAAATCTTCAGCTACCTGCCTTTAATTCTCTGTTGAACACTGATATTCTTCATCTGCCCCATTAATATCTCCATCTGTGAAATCAGCGCCTTGAATGTCCCTGCAGGGTTTGACAAATTTGAACCCTGCCTCTTAAATTGGAGTCTTGTCGATTTGGCTTCTGGGGAATTTTTTCATAATTCTGCTTTGAACATGGTCCTTTGACGTGTTCTCGGCTCTTGTAATGGATGCGGAAATTTATGATAATTCTCCATCGCTGTCAACCTGCAAAACACACAAAGCTGTTAAGAAAACAAATGCGTGGAAGATGGCAATGCAATGGAAGCGACAGTGTAACAGAGCGACGTGATGAAGTGGCGAAGACATGCAGGGTGGCGACGAAGAAGATGCGGTGGAAATAATGGTGGAAGGGTTGGCCAGAGTTTATGATGCAGGACATTAAATATAACATATGAATGTAATATATAAATGGCGGAAGGAGAAATACAATAACACGTGAAATGATGACGTGGAGGGAGACCAAGTCAACTGTGGTGATGATGAAATCTTAGCCGTCCGATCTAAGGAGGAGATTGACAGTGGAAAGAGCGTCGAAGGCGATGTGCAGTGGGCCAGGGGCGTGATTTTCTTGCGTTAATGTTCGTGCAGCTTCGGGGTATGACGATCGTCAGATGGAGACCTTCAGATCGGACGGCTGATAGCGATATCGTTGCACGTCCTGGGTCGAACAATAATTCACGATAAAGAGCGGTTTTGAGGCCGTACACTGGGACGTGTGGTGAGTGCTGAGAGGAATCACTGGTCGAACGGGGATTACCGCCTATCGCCGAAAGGCGGTGCGATGAATACCGGGCAGTTTTTAAAACAGTGGACGCGGAGCGGGGACCACAAGGCAGGAGAGATGCGGTACGTTGATCTATGGTTTGATCAGACAACCCAGAACGCACCCAATATACATTCGGTAAGCGCCTTTCGGCCTGACGTGTGGTTACAGCCTTTGGTCGTGCGGAGTAAGAAAATAGAGGGGCCAGGGCCGATAGGGCTAAACCTTAAATATTTCAAATATGAAATTTTCATCCATTTATAATGAATTTTAGAGGCAGGAAATGGCAACGATAGATACAAAAATGATTTTCCAAGTTTGAAAGGGAGAATTTGAGAACTCTATGCCAGATTGCCTGTGAAATTCTATGGGAAACGGATTATGATCAACACCTCCAACAATTAGTAGAATTGTCTGATTAAATATTGTTGCTTCATCTATTGCATCCAAAACAATTCAAAATGGATCTGTTAGTCCAGCTTCTTCTGAAAATTCTACTACTTATCCTCTCATAAAAACTCAAAAACCTTCATCTCCATCATTTCATCCATCCTCTCCTTCACATATAGTTCATCCTTTTCCACCTCCACTTATTAATCCACCACTTATAAATCCACCACTTATTATTTTCAACCATCCACCTCCAATCATGGCTGCATGTTATGCTCCCTTGGTTCTTCCTCAAAATCTAGGGGCTATGCCCTAATATTTTCAATCCAAAATACCCCAGTTCGATAACACCCAACCCATCACTGCTCAGTACCATGTAGACAATATGAATGATTTCTTTGATCTTCATGAGATCGATGTGGAAAATATTATGATGAGGTTATTTGTTCAGACCCTTGGAGGTGAGGTTAGGAAATCATTTAGAGCTTTACCAGCTACTACTATTAATTCTCTAACATTCCTACAACATCAATTTCTAAATAGATGGAAAATGAAAAATAACCCCCTCCAAATTTCATCAGAATTTGAAAATATCAAAAGAGAAACTGGAGAAAGTGTGTAGGATTATTGTGCTAGATTCAACTCTATTTATAATGTTATTCCTACTCGCATAAAAATACCCGAAGGACTAGTGCTAATTAAGTTTCCAGATGGTTTTGAACCATACATATCTTATCAGTTAAGAGAGAGGAATCTTGGCACCTTAGAGGAAATGCAAAGTATATCAGTCAATGTAGAGGCCAATTTGTTGGCCAAAAGAGCTAAAATTAGGGTTGAGAAGAGAGTTACCATAAAAGAAGAAGCATCGAGCTCTAGCACTAATCCCAAGATATATTATTTAGTGAGGGAAATGGAAAGAATGGTGATTGGTAGAAACATCCCTAGGGAAAATCAAAACCCTCCCCAAAATCGTAATCAAAACAATAGGATAAATTTACCACAGATTAAAAAAAGGGGGCCTAACTAACAAATTAGACCCCCTTTTCAAGGCAATTATGTTGATGAAAATGGAGAGATCCCTCAAGAGGAATAAGATAACCAAATAAATTTGTTGGGTTTACATGATTGTGACACTATTTTTCTCACAAAAGAAGAACAACAACTATTTTCATTAGCCCAAACAAAGCTTGAGTCTGAAGAATTTGAAGAATATAAATAGGGATTTGAAAATGCTATTATGGAGGTTCACAAACAATATAATATTAGGAGTAAGAAAAATTCTGAAAATACTGCTAAGAAGAACACTGATCATCCTCCCAAAATTACCTCTAATTCAGACCCTAAGAAAATAGTAGAAAATTATTCTAAGAAACCTAGTGAAACTTCTGGAAAGAAACCTTCAAAGGTTACAAAAAATACAAATGATTTTGTTTCTAAACCAACTCAAACTGATGTTCCAACTACTAGTCAGAAAAACCTGCTTAAATCTAAAAACAATGTTGATGTATCTGACATTCCCAATATTTTAAAGATTCAATCATCATTTAATATTGAAAACCAACTAGCCAAAGTCAAAATTCCCATCCCTTGATCGAGCTAATTAAAAAAAAAACATATAGAACTTAGGTGATGGAAGTACTAAATATAGGGGAAACTACTGACACTCTCAACCTTAATGATGATCGACCTGAATTTCTCTTTGGTCCAAAAGTAGATGGTAAGTTATAAGAAGGAGCAGTCCCTCCTTTCTGTGTCAGCTTAAACATACATGATAAAATACTACATAATGCTATGCTAGATTCAGGTGCTTCACATAACTTAATGTCTAAATCTGTAATGGAAAAGTTAGGTCTTGACATCACTAGGCCTTACAAAGATCTATACTCATTTGATTCAAGTAAAGTGAGGTGTATAGGTATCATTAAGGACCTCTGTGTGATTTTGTCTCAAATCCCAGCCAAAAGCCTAGTTATGGACATTGTCATAGCAGAGATTACTCCTAAATATGGCATGATTTTATCACGTTCTTGGGGTGAAAAGTTATAAGGAACACTTCAACTAGATATGACCTATGCTACAATACCAGTCTTTGGACAACAGTGAAGGTTGTATAGGGAAAATCTTATGAAGTATATGGTGATAAGTCAAGGAAAACTTCATAATTACCCTCTATATTCTGTTCACACTAATTTGTATTCATTCATATTATTCAATGATACTGAAATTGAAACACAATTTGGAAATAACATTAATACATATAAAAAATGAACTCAACTAGAACAATTAGATCCTCCTCTAGAACTCTTCTGGAATATGAGATTTGATGGAGCCTGTAGTAAAGAAGGCTCTGGAGCAGGAGTCTGGTTATCTAATCCATCTAATAATCATTGTGAAGGGCATTCCTATAATCTTAATTTTCAGTGTACCAAAAATATTGCGGAGTATGAAGCTCTAATGTTAGGTCTAAAATTACTTAAGAAATTAGGTGTCAAAATAATTTTTGTGCAAGGAGATTCAGAATTAATCATCAAACAAGTAAAAGGAGAATATGTTGCTAAACACCCTAGACTAAGAGCCTACATAAATGCAGTGCTTAATTTCTTACATACTTTCGTGGAATATGATGTAGCAGTAATTCTAAGAACTCAAAATATCATAGTTGATAGTCTTGTAGTTTCTGCAAGAACTTGTAAAATACCTCACCCGAAAAAACCACACACAATTAAAATAAAACATCGACCTACAATACCAAATAACATGCGATATTGGCAGGTTTTTGGAAATGAAAACCAAATTGAAAATTTCTTACTTTCAAAAGATGAGTTTGAGGAAACACAGTTAGATTTGGATAATGAAGAACAAAATCAAATAAACCAGAAAATCATGTAGAAAATCAAATAGTTGTATATAATCCTTTGGTTAACCAGTGTGGTATATTGGATGTCAATAATCCTTTAGATGAAAGTGTGACTAAATTAGAAATTCATGAAATAGATCCTAAAAAGGAATAATTTGAAATGCTTCAACTAAAAGATAATATTTTTCCCATAGGATTAGCTCTGTTATAAGACCTTTTTGACTTCAATGATGCAGTAAAGAAGCCAAAATTGTGCCCATAGGAGAAAAAGTTGAGGAATGCAACATAGGTAGTGAAAAAAACCCAAAAACAATCAAACTGCCAAAAACATTACCTATTGTTACCAAACAAAGATATATAGCCCTATTCAAAGAATACATTGATGTTTTCTCTTGGAATTATGAGGACCTGAAGTTTTATGATTCCAACATCATACATCACAAAATTCCAATTAAAGAAGAACAAAAACCTTTCAAACAAAAAATTCGCAGAATAAATCCAGTTTTTTTACCTTTAGTTGAGAAAGAAGTTAAACGAATGTCTGATTCTAAAATAATTGTGCCTCTCAGATATTCCAAATGGGTGTCAAACATAGTACCAACCAGAAAGAAAACTAGAGAAATCAGGTTGTGCACTGATTTCAGAAATATGAATAAGGTTTCTCTGAAAGATTACTATCCCTTACCCAAAATGGACCATATTTTACAAAAGGTGATAGGATCAATTAGGATATCATTACTAGATGGTATCTCTGGCTATAACCAAGTCTTGGTTGATCCAGAAGATCATGATAAAACAACTTTTACCACTCCATGGGGAATTTTCATGTATGTGAAAATCCCTTTTGGACTGATGAATGTTGGAGCCACCTTCCGAAGAGTAATGGACATTGATTTTTCAGAAGATATTGGCCTATTTATTGTAATATATCTGGATGAAATAACTGTGTATGAAAAATCTGACGAAGAACACCTGAGACATTTGAAACAAGTCTTTAAGAAATGCAGAAAATTTGGCATATCTTTAAATCCTAAGAAAACACTATTTGGCCTGGAATAAGGAAAACTGTTAGGACAAATCTTATCAAAATATGGAGTTAGAATTGACCCTAAGATAATCGAAGCAATCCTAAAGATCATTCCCCCAAGAAACATTAAGGAAATTCAATCCTTCATAGGTAAAATAAATTTTTGAGAAGATTTGTTCCTAATCTTGCTGAACTCCTTAGAAACATAACCAATATGCTCAAGAAAGACTCTGAAATCAAATGGAGCGTAGAGGCTAGGCAGTATTTTGACATGGAAAAACAAGAATTAACTAAAGCACCAATATTAATCAATCCAGATTTTTCTAAAGGTTTCATAATTTTTTCTTTTGCTTCTAAGCACACTGTTGTAGTTGTTTTACTATAGAAAAACATTGAAGGATTTAAGTAGGCAATAACTTTCTTTAGCAAATCTTTAAGAGATGCTTCTCTCAAGTACAACATCATGCAAAAATAGGCCTTTGCACTAGTCAAAGAAATTAAAGATTTTAGAGTTTATATTATGCATTCACATGTAATTGCTTATGTACCTAGGTCTGTGGTAAAGGATATCTTAACGCAAAATGGACCAGATGGAAAAATAGGAAAATGGATTGCAGTTATTTTGGAGTTTGATATGGAAATAAAACCTAGAAAACTAATTAAAGGACAAGGAATTTCCAAGCTTATGGCTGAGTCCAATTTTCAAGCTTTGGACATAAATTTGGTGGAAACTTTGGATGATCAAGAGGAGCAGGCGACTCCACAAATCGATGAAGAATTTTTAAATTATCCCTCGTATGTAGACTTTCTTTATGTATTGTTCAATTTAAATTCTCCTCCTGGTCTTACAAAAACTAAAGCTATATGTTTTATTTCTGAGTAAAGGTATTCTCAACATTTAAAATTGGGTTAAAGGTTAACTCACATCGATGAGCTTTTAATAAGACATTGTTGCATTGTATCGATTTGTGCTTTCACTCATTGTCCTTGTGGAATAAGATTTAAAGTCAAAATTAAATTTATTAAAGGGACTTCTAAGTTAAAACTCTTGTTTATAATAAAGTGCAAACCTGATCTACTTAACGAATATTCATCTCAGGAAGAAGCCTGTTGGTGTTTGGATCAAACAGTTGCTCTTTTTTTCTATGCAAGAAGTTTCCTGTTTTAAGCAAGAATTTCCTTTTATTTATATAGTGCTTTTCATATTTGAGTATTTGGTTAAGAAGAAGAGTCTTCTTTCTTATGAGAGCTCAATTTATAATTTTGTTTCACCTTGCAATTTATTTCTTTAGTTAGCACGTTTTTTCCTTTCTGCAAGTGATTTGGAAATTAGTACAGGAACACTAATTTTCTGGTACAGGAACCTCTGTTTTGATACAGGAATTGATATCCTAGTACAGGAACAGAGAGCTCTGGTATAGGAACTTAGAGCTCCTGCATTGGGATAAAATATTCAGTGTAGGTGCAATATATATACTTCCAATCTAGAAACTTAGTTTCAGTGCAAGAACAATGTTCCAGTACAAGAACATTGTTACAGTGCATGAACAATAGTTTAGTGAAAGAAGGGAAATACTTGAAAAAGACATACATTCTGAACAGTTTAAATAGTCATATTTCTTATGACCACATTGAATATAACCTTATATGCTCATTTTTATTGATTGGGATTGTTCATGACAATTTGACAGTTCCTTTTATTTGAATTTCTGCAAAGTACTTTTCGTTTCTTTCCAGCACCAAAATTCGCTTGGTATTTATTGATGTGTAAAATTTATTTTTGATTCTACAAACTATAATTAAAGAAGAAGTAATAGATCTAAATAATATTCATATCATTTCTTGGCATTTCCTGTGTTATGCCTCTAATCTTATGTAACCTTGGGTTGACAAGTAAGTGTTGAACTAAAATTCCCGCACCCAACAAATGCCATGTGTCTAGTCAACTTAGTGTTTCTAAATTGATGTCATAAATTGTCAACCAGGGCTAGTAAACCGTTGAAGTGAAGTGCACCATATGTGCCTAAGTAACCTCTTCCTACTTCGTTGTGTTCAATGTTTTTCTAATGTTTTTGGTTTTATGTTTACTGTTATTTTATGCTAAGGTGAAAAACTAAATTAATAGCAAAGAAAATTTGCTGAATGCACTAAAACAAAATAAGATCTACTCTAAAATAGGAATGATAAAAAGAACAGAGAATGCTAATCCACAGATTGTAAAGCTGCTAATAAAGTAACTCATAACATTAAACTTAGTCCAATTCGCTTCATTAGAGGTATATTGGAACAAACTGAGAAAATGATTAGTTTTGATGTAATGAGGTTCTCTTTAAAAAATCACAGAGAAATCTTGTTCATTGTTAGAAATCTGTTGGAACATTTTGAGAAGAAATATCATCTGTAACATATAAATAATCCTATGCTAAAATAATTTATGACACTAAAATTAACTCCTTCTGCAACTCACAATGTTACTATTAAGCCTTATTCAAGGATTAGAGATTTCTTGGAACAACTTGGGAAAAAGACTTGTTTGTAAAATCATGAGAATATCTTACAGAACAGTCAAGAACTCAAAATAATATAACTAATTCTTGTTCTTATAATAGTGATGTGCTAGAAGAAGTTGAGAACAAGAGCAACTTATAAAATAATGAGGGTATTTTGAATCTAATTAACGGGACTGAAATGCAATTAACTAACAAGACTGAAATGCAGTGAATAGAACTCGACTAAAATGCAATTAACTCAAAGTACTATAGCTAGATCTCATTCACATATTAGTGATATATTGGAACAGCTCATGAGAACAAGATTGAATGTAATATTCGATGTAAGTAAATGACATAAAACATGATGCAAGAGGACAAACTCAGGAAATTTCCTAAGTTAAAAACAAAACAGAGTTAAAAGGTCACTTATCTAGAAAATATGCAAAAGCCTTTTCGGACAGTAGGGGCCCTCTACCATCAGATTGGCACACGAATCCTTAACTCCTTAAAGTTTCTTCAGATCATGCATCAAAGTTATACTTCTTTCATTAAAAGAAAATGCTTCAGAAATAGAGTATCACAGTCTTTGAAACTAATAACAAAACATGAACTAACTATCTCTCGGTTCACCAAGTTATTTTTATAAGGAAATACATAACTGACATTGAGTAGAAATAGGCATAGGTGTCTTTTATAATCAAAATCGAACTAGAACTCCTGTTGAGGACTCGTATTCTGCTGAAGACACCTCAAGATTCCTTTTTCTTGTAGAAGTCTACTTCTTCGTTTTGGCTTTATCCACGTGCATAACCACTACCAGATTTGTGCTCAGCCCTCATGGAGGACAAGGAATGATGCAGGAGAGTTTTGGAGTCTAACCATATACGTTTTTCACTCAGATGATACCTGTAACCTATTTAAACACTAAAATAGTTGTAGAACGCCTGATCGGCTATGGAACATCTGTATTCTATAGCTATTTTACACAAAATTATTAAAACAACAAAAACCATGAAAATACAATATGTTAATCAATTGCATGTAACCTTTAAGAAATCCTAATTATTCTTCATTGATTTTAGGCTTATGAAGTGATAAAAGAATGTTGAAATGAAGTGAAGGTTTGTAAAAGTGAAGGAAATTCTAGGGCTCAACATACCCCCACTACAAAACTATTGCATGTCCTCATGCAATTTTATCAAAACTTATTCCATGTGCTCTGAAACCTTTGTTAGAACATCCAAGCTTATCTTTCTGCTTCTTTTGCTAGTTAGTGTCATTCTGGGTTTCTTCATGAGTAATTTAAACCTGAGATTTATGAGGGTTCTGTTCAATTTCTTATTCCTCTTCTTTAGCTTCCTATTTTCTTTGTGCAGTGTCCCCATTTGCAGAGTGAGAGTATTATTCATAGCATTCTTCAATTTAACTTGTTCTCTCAAGATTTCATTCTCATTCTTAATGTGTCTGTTCAATATCTCCAATTCATAATTATCTTTCTTCAGGGCTTCTATTGGAGGTTCTTATGGACTGAGGGATATTTCTTGATTCTCTGAGGCCTTTCTTTCCAAAGATTCCACATAATCATAAATTTGTTGTTCAGTCAAAAGATTTGGCAAATGATTTTGTAATCTCCTTATGGAAGCCATCAAATTTCTCTATAAATTTAACCTCCCTGCTTGTTGTAGTAGCTCCTTGACTTGTGGATATCCTTCAAAATACTTGAATCCAACTGGTTATGTCCTAACAATTAGCCACATTCCTCCTCTGTACAGATTATCTTCCTTTCAGAATTACTTTTCTATGCTTGAAGCTAGATTGACTACAGAGTCTAATGCTTTATTTTTGAAACTATATCTCTGTGTCTGAAGATGGATTAGCTATAGAATGATGCTTCACACTCATAATTACCTCTCTGTACTTAGAGATGGATTGAATCAAAAGTGTAATGGAGGTGAATGGATGGAGGTAATTAAGCTATAAGGGAAAATGAAGTGGCTATGGATATGATGGCGAATTTATGATGAACTTGTGGTGAAATAAGTGAATGATACAATCTTAAGGATATGTGGACTAGTAGGTTACGTTTGTGATTATGACCGTTAGTAATTAATCAAGGTTTTAATGAGGATCATTATGGAATGTTGGATAAGGGATATGGCCAAGATATGTTAATCAATTCGAATGATAGTTTGTTTAGGAAACATATGATTATACAAATTGTATCTATTTCATGTTTTAACTTTTTGCTATTAAAATAATTTTCACAATTTACCTCAGAATTTTTACCTTGTTAATTGCTGTGCTTGATGTTGTTCCTTTGTTCCTCTTTTAGCATGTTGGTCTTCAAAATAGAATCCTTCAATTTCCTGTAATCATCATCTCTTTGTAGGTTGTACAATTGTGTCAGAACTACTGAATAAGATGTGGCTGCAACATGAAATCTGTAAAAAGAAATGAAGTATGGCTATGGAATATGGATGTGAAATGTAATGGAGTGAAATTGGAATATGACTTGTGAAATGGAATGAAAGTGGCATGAGATGGAGTGAAAGTGGAGTGAGATGGAGTGGAATTGTAAAATGAAATGAATTTTGCAATTTCTTTCAAATGATACATCAGACTTCCCTGAAATTTTTTTGAGGTTGTTACCAATATTATTATGCATCTTCCGACGAAAAATCTCAGCCATTGGTTGCACGGATCTCCCGAAAAATGAGAAATGGCTGTAGGTGAAAGTGGTCAATTTCTTGAAGAATACACATTGAAATTTTTCGAAACTTTCTGTGTTTATTCAACCTACCTCAATGCATTTACCATAAAAAATTCAGGACCAACGGATGCACGGTTTGAAAGTTATGATAAAATCAATTTCTGCCTTGTTTCACCCTTCATTCTGCCCAATGTTGCAACAAAAAAGTACGCCATGAACTCATTTTAAGGCCGAATTGAGTGATTCAAAAGGGAAACTATGTATTTTTACCTTTTCTACTGCCACATGCTTTTAGAATTTCATTTTGATGAAGAAAAGGTGCTGCTGTGCAAAAATACTGAAATCTGTCCTAATTTGTCCATAATGCTGAAAAATGAAAATCTGCCTTAAAAACCCATCTAAAATGCCCTTAAAAATTGTTTTTTTCAAATTCTGTGCACGTGTTACTCAATGTATCATATTCTGAGAAATCCCAGAAGCTCAGAATTTTTTATTTCTACTCCAATCTCTTGCAATATTTGCGCCAATACTGCCTCTAGAAAAAGTTGCAAAAAACAAAAACAGGCTGCTACAACAATAGTTGCAGAAACTGCCACTTTTCGCAGCTGTTGTTGAATTGAAAAAAAGATGAACATGCTGCTACAAGAAACTAATAAAACGTACTGCTACAATTTGTTGTTGATTCCATAAAACCATTAGTCTTCATCAAAGCCAACATTCATGGTACAATTCTTACCATGCGAATAAATGTGTCGAAGTCAAGCATGGGAAGAAATCATTGGATTAATGATCAATAATGAAAATCGTTAACCAATGCGAGACAACTCACCGATAATGTAAATGAGTGTCAAGGTACCTCAGTGCATCTTGACAGGGACAAATGAATGTGTCGAAGTCGAGTCGCCTGCAAGATTTGACAATCAAGAGACATTGTTGTATTCCCATTGTTATCAACGAGGAGGCTTGCCATTGATGAATGCAAACTCCAAGGCACTCCAAATAATCTCTAATATTGATTCCAGATAAAGTGTTGAGGTAAATGTGACAAGATCTGTTGGAAGGTGGACCTTAAGGAATTCCACATCATCCAATTCGAGCATAGAACCAAAAATGATTTGAAGAAACATGAAAGATTGAAACCATCATGAAATTGCAAAACTTATTGTGAACTTTGCTCGCCAGTTGCCTGGTTTTCAAGCAAAGCTCATGCCCAATTGCGCTAGCAAGCTAGTTTTCACAATAGGACTTATTTTTCTCTTTAATTTTTTTTTATTTTTTATGTCCTACTCTACTTGAAAAAGAAAATCTTGTTCAAGTATATGAATACTTCCAATGACACCATGTCTGTAACAAGATGATAGATAAACTCATATGCAGGTTTGAAAGATACTCTTTGATATGTACCTGTATATGAGATGCCAATTGTCTTGATTTAGATTATGTCAGAAGATATTGAATAATTGAGCATTGGGATTCGATGACTGACTTGAACCAAGATTCAATGTAATATTGTCTTCCTTGTCTTTACTCTATCATGAAATGCAAGTCTTAGGAGATGTGATCTTCATTCATAGAATCTGGTGATAGGCATGCATGAGACTTTTCAATCTCTGGTTCCAATAACTTCTCTTTATCAACAGACATCCATGATTCTTGGACCTTATCTGAGTCTTCTTCTTCTGTTTGTTGTTCTTCAATGATAGCTGGTGAATCATTTTGCAATACCTCAAAATTGTAAGTTGATTGAGGTGTTTTATTGTTGGGGATATGAAATGGTTGTGCAGGTAGTGGAGTGGGGAATCTTTGGGGTGTTTGTGTGGATGATAATGGAAAAGGTTGAATTGAGGTCAAATGAGGGTGATATTGATGTTGTAGTGGAGGTAAATGGTATGGATAACATTGATCATGGTATTGAGGATAGAGAGGGAAAGATTGAGGAGATAGTGGATTTCCTTTGTAGGGCCTTTGCCAACTTTGTTGCCAAGATTGGTTTTGAAGTTGGGATTGAGATGCCCAAGGTTGCCAAGGAAAGGGTGTTTTCCAATTACCTTGAGGTTGTTGTGCATAAACTTGAAACTGTGTATAAGGATATTGCATCATATTGGGTTGATGAGGCTGCCATAGTCCTCTTGGAGCTACATAACAAAGTTGCTCTTGTTCTTGATTTTCTCCATTATCCTTCTGGTAAATTTCCTTCAACCCTGGTAATGATGGGAAATCTTCAGTAGTATGTGATCCTGCACAAATTTTACACATTTAAATATTATCACGTGGACATTCATGCAAAGCATGTTTCTTCCTACATTTAGGGCAGAATATAAATGAAGCAACTTTTTGCTTGTTTTGCATTCTTAGCTTGTCAGTTTGTTGATTTAAATTACCAAGAATTTTTAGCAAATTGTTAGGTTTAGTTTGACTTACCAATCCTGATGCTGACTTACTTACTTTTTCCATAAATGGATCTTGAGGGGACCTAACACACTTTGTTTTTCCTCTTGATATGTTCTTGCATAGTTCACAAATTTCTTAAGATGGAAATTGATAGACATCTCCTTTTCCCACAATATTAAGAAGATCAATCCATTCATCCTTTATAGAATTTAGTAGGAGAGTTTTTAATGCATCTGATCCTAAATTATGCAATTAAAATCTTTTGATATTATAAGTAAATCTCTCTAATAAATCTTCTAGGCTTTCATCCTCTTTTTGGTTCATCTTAAAGACTTTATTTATAAGGTCATGGTGCATGCAATAATATTTATATTTTTCCAAAAATACCCTTTTCATATCATCCCATGTCCTTATAGAATTTGTTCCTAAAGTCATGAACCATCTAAGAGCTCTATCCTTCAATGTTGCCGGAAACAAATTCAATTTTTGAATGTGCAATGAAGAGCCATAAGATCTACAAATTATTTCAAACTCAAAAAGAAAGGTTTTTGGGTCTTCTAATATCATACCTTTGAAGTTAGGAAGTACAGATGGATGGATGTTCTTCATTTGAACGTTGATATGATTTTCTTGAATGGGAATTCCAAAAGGATCTTCCTCATTGTCATCATCTCCATCCATTTCTTCAACCTCCTTTGTCACCTCTTCTTCTACCTGCAAAAATATGAATTCATGATGTGGATGTGTGGCTCTTACTGCACCACATGATATAGTGGGTGTGGTAGGTGATTGAAGTTTTTTTTTTTTGATGTAAGAAATAAGGTTACCTAGTTACACTTCCCCGGCAACGGTGCCAAAATGTCTAGTCAACTTAGTGTTTCTAAATTGATGTCATAAATTGTCAACCAGGGCTAGTAAACTGTTGAAGTGAAGTGCACCATATGTGCCTAAGTAACCTCTTCCTACTTCGTTGTGTTCAAATTTTTTCTAATGTTTTTGGTTTTATGTTTACTATTATTTTGTGCTAAGGTGAAAAACTAAATTAATAGCAAAGAAAAGTTACTGAATGCACTAAAAAAAAAAAGATCTACTCTAAACTAGGAATGATAAAAAGAACAGAGAATGCTAATCCATAGATTTTAAAGCTGCTAATAAAGTAACTCATAACATTAAACTTAGTCCAATTCGCTTCATTAGAGGTATATTGGAACAAACTGAGAAAAGGATTAGTTTTGATGCAATGAGGTTCTCTTTAAAACATCACAGAGAAATCTTGTTCATTGTTAGAAATCTGTTGGAACATTTTGAGAAAAAAGATCATCTGTAACATAGTAAAGAATCTTGTGCTAAAATAATTTATGACACTAAAATTAACTCCTTCTGCAACTCACAATGTTACTATTAAGCCTTATTCAAGGATTAGAGATTTCTTGGAACAACTTGGGAAAAAGACTTGTTTGTAAAATCATGAGAATCTCTTACAGAACAGTCAAGAACTCAAAATAATATAACTAATTCTTGTTCTTATAATAGTGATGTGTTAGAAGAAGTTGAGAACAAGAGAAGCTTATAAAATAATGAGGGTCTTTTGAATCTAATTAACAGGACTGAAATGAAATTAACTAACAGGACTGAAATGCAGTGAACAGAACTGGACTAAAATGCAATTAACTCAAAGTACTACAGCTAGATCTCATTCACGTATTAGTGATATATTGGAACAGATCATGAGAACAAGATTTACTGTAATATTCAATGTAAGTAAATGACATAAAACATGATGCAAGAGGACAAACTCAGAAAATTTCCTAAGTTAAAAACAAAACAGAGTTAAAAGGTCACTTATCTAGAAAATATGCAAAAGCCTTTTCGGACAGTAGGGGCCCTCTACCATCAGATTGGCACACGAATCCTTAACCCCTTAAAGTTGCTTCAGATCATGCATCAAAGTTATACTTCTTTCATTAAAAGAAAATTTTTCAGAAACAGAGTATCACAGTCTTTGAAACTAATAACAAAACATGAACTAACTGTCTCTCGGTTCACCGAGTTATTTTTATAAGGAAATACATAACTGAAATTGAGTAGAAATAGGCATAGGTGTCTTTTATAATCAAAATCGAACTAGAACTCCTGTTGAGGACTCGTATTCTGCCGAAGACACCTCAAGAGTCCTTTTCCTTGTAGAAGTCTGCTTCTTGGTTTTGGCTTTATCCATGTGCATAACCACTGCCAGATTTGTGCTCAGCCCTCGTGGAGGACAAGGAATGATGCAGGAGAGTTTTGGAGTCTAACCATATACATATTTCCCTCACACGACACATGTAACTTGTTTAAACACTAAAATAGATGCGGAATGCTTGATCGGCTATGGAACGTCTGTATTCTGTAGCTATTTTGCACAAAATTATTAAAACAACAAAAACCATGAAAGTACAATATGTTAATCAATTGCATGTAACCTTTAAGCAATCCTAATCATTCTTCATTGATTTTAGGCTTATGAAGTGATAAAAGAATGATGAAATGAAGTGAAGGTTTGTAAAAGTGAAGGAAATTCTAGGGCTCAACACCATGTTCAAAGGAAAATGGAAAAAGGAAACCAAGGGAACAAGAACAACCATTGTTAACCAAGAAAATCAGCAGAGGTCCAACTTTTCCAACAAAGGCCATTCTACCCAAGATGAAGTGAAAGGTTATGGGAAGGGTCTATATAAGTGTTGTAATTGTGGAGAAAATCACCTAAGGAAATATTTCCCACAGTGTAAGCCCTCTGGATTAAGACTGTAAATTTCACAATAGGAAGAAACAGTGAAGGACATGGCTCAAAATATACCCAAAATTTATGTAACATTGGATAGTCTCCAATTTGATCATCAGGTATTGATTATAGAGATGGAAGATATGCTTCATGACCAAAGTTTTTCAATTTTTATCGACCCTGGTTCAAATTTTAGTTACATTTGCCACATTTTTATTGAGAAATGCACATTAAAGAAGGAAGTACACAACAATTCTTGGCTAGTCATAGGGATGAAATAAAGTATTGAGTGTTGGGTGAAGGCTTTCCCAATCAAATTAAATGTGATGCCGACAGTTGTTAATCTTAATGTGATGCCACTAGGAGCATAAAATGCATTGTTGGGCATGGATTGGTTATACATGTATCGAACAAAAGTATATTGTTATGAGGTGGTGATTGAATGCATTGATGAAATTGGAGAGAGAAGAGTGTTACAAGGGAAAAGGAATCCTACCTCTATGAATTTTTTTTTTGGCTATGCAAGCCAAACGAAGCCACAGAAAAGGATGTCTTTTATTTGCTGTGAAAATATCTAGTAACGTTGAAGCTAATTATAGTGATGAGAATAATGACAACGATGTTATTAGGAAGTACCCTATTTTATACTAGTTTTTAGATGTATTCCTTGAATAAATTTGTGGTTTACCTACTATATAGGCTTCATACATACAATACCTTGGGTAATTACCATGTATATCTCAATACAATGGGATTATCACTTTATTCCCTAACTACCTGCCCCTTACATAATATGGGTTAGCCACTTTATTTATTAATTATGGCCCATTTACTATTATTACATTACATTATTCCCTTGGGAACCTCCATCTGTACCCCATATTATCCCCCTTAGTAGTATACCTATGGGGATAATATGGGGTACGAAGAGAGGTACCCAAGGGAATAATGTAATGCAATAATAATAAATGGGTCATAATTAATAAATAAAGTGGTTAACCCATATTATGTAAGGGACCACAAGTATTTAGGGAATAAGCTGATAAACCCATTATATTGATATACCTATGGTATTACATGTATGAAGTCTATATAGAGGCTAGAGACTCTCCATTGAGACATGTCAAGTATTCTTGTATTGACAAGTATATGGACTATGGAGCGATCTCATTTCTTAAGGAGAAATTGTATGGTGTTAGCCTACCTCTAGGGTTTGATTAATAAAGAGAAGAATTTCTATTTTATTTTTTTATTGGCTCTTAGGTTTATTTCATTAGAGAATTTTAGTATATTTGCAGGTCAGATCTATTACAAGTGGTAGCAAAGCCAAGTTCTTGGCCAAAGAGGGAAGAATTTTTTTTCATTTTTTGTAGGAAAATTTTGGGCGACAAGTTTGCAGATCAAATCTGAAAATTTTGGTAAAAGAATTGCAAAAAAAAAATCTGGATTCCTTGCGAAAAAATTTCCAAATTCAAAAAAGAAATATCAGATGAATCGAAGTTTGGATGAGGGAGATATTGTTGATTTAAACTCAACTTTGTTGCAGAGTTTTTTCTAACGATAATTCATGGACAACAACTCTCCTATTATTTTTTGCAGTTTTTGTGCAAAATTTTAGAAAACTAATTGCAAATTGTTAGAATATTCCGACACATAGGAAATATTTAAGAATAACTTCATCTAGTGTAGAGTTAGGTAAAGTGTGTTTCTTTACCATGTACATTTGTAACTTATAATATGACGGTCACGATTTGTAGCGATCCGATGGTTATCTCTCACCTTGGTATTAACGTCACTTGATCCGTGGCTTAACACCCGATTGGTCCATGATCTCTATTTAAAGAGCATGGAGGGTCATTTGTCCGGTAACCGTTTATGAGAGAAACATATGTAACTTTTATTTTTATATTAATAAATTCCCTGAAGTGGTCATGTTGGCTCAGGGCATGGACTGTTTCCCTCTTTGAGGGTTTTAACCATGTGATTATACTGGTGTCCTAATTTGTGATCTATTTGTGAGCGGTGACCTTAGGTTCTTGATCTACGGAACTTACCCTGTAAATTCCTACATGGCATCAAAGCCATTTTGAGGGCCATGTCTGTTGTTGATCAAAATTCGAAGCCGGTTTGACTGCATGCGAATGTCATTTTGTAGATCTACTGTTTCTGAACATTTTTGGGCTTGTAGAACTGCTCAGTTTTGTCTGGAGTGTCTATTACAGTGAGGAATGCCTTTCGTTTCATGCAAAAAGGTTTCCAGCTGCCCAAGTTATGTCACTTTAGATCTGGAGGTATAAAGTATCTATTTTGCAGTTATATTTGTTAATAGTTATGCTTATTTCAGTTTTTTTTTGTTTATTTTTGGTATTAAGGTTTTATTTATTTTTTAGATCTATACCCTCTTCTCTGTGTATGCTCTTTGCTGTGCTCTTCGTGCGATCTCGGCAAATCAGAAATAGGAAAAAGGGATTTTTTTTTGCTATGTATGCTCTTTCCCCGCGTCTTTGTGCGATCTCGAGAAATCATAAATAGTGAAAAAAGTGATAGTTTCCGGTAAGGCTAACCGAAGGGGGTAAGGCTAACCCCCCTTCCTCCTTTCATACAATAACGTGATCCTTTTACTATCTCACTTGGTGAGGGGTTAGTTTAGGAGAATAGAGGTCTTGGGCTCAAGTCTCCTTCTCAAGCTTCTTTTGTAAAAAAAATTTTGTTCAAAGGGGTGTATTTTTTTTTTTAAAGTCGCACTTCATCCCGTTCTTGTAATTATTCGGCATCTATAACTCAGATTTTTCAAAAGGCATAACTTGTTCATTCGGAAGCCATTTTTTGAGCCGTTTTTTTTGAAGCAGCCTAATTTTTTGAGATCTTTCCATTGGAGAAGTTAGTTTCAGCTTTTCTCATCTTCAAGTTAAAAAAAAAAAAATGGAAAGTGCATGCCGATTTATTCTTAACATCGCCAATTATTTCCAATGGCTACCCCACATGGTAGATATACTTAGAAGTAACGAGCTTTATAGAATAGCCACAGGACAAGAAACTAAACCTTTCGATGATGATAAAGCTGCTAAATGGGAAAATAAAAAAGATCAAACACGAGGGTTGATAGGAATGTCCATTGCTCAAGATCTTCGATTTCATATCCTTGACATTGACACCCTTGATGAGGCCCTCGAAAAGCTAAAAAATGTTTTTGGCGTTCAAAATCAAATCTAGGCCCACTAGCTTGAAAATGAGTTGCTTACTTTGGACCCAAATAATTTCTCCTCCATTGAAGATTTTTTGTCCAAATTTAATACCCTCAGAATTCTTTTAGAAGGTTGTAAGATCAAAAAGGAAAATGGTAGCTTCATATATTGCATTCTTTCTATGCTTGGTCCTACATACTCTGTATTTGTTTTTTCCTTCCATTCCACCAGAGAAGCCATCATTTCTTTAGGAACCACCTATAAGAATCCCTCTTTTGATGCCTTTTGTGATTATTTGATAAGAGAACAAGAATAACTTTTACACCTTGGTCTTATCACTATTAGAAACACTTCTAAGAAAGCCTTAGCAGCCCAACAACAACCATATCAAAAGAATCCCAAGAAGCAGTATCCTAAAAAATATGGTCCTAAACCAAACAAGGGCCCTAAGAAATTTCAGCCGCAAACTGAAAAATCAAATCACCAAAATAATAAGGCAAATCAAAACAAAGGGAAGAAGACAGATAGAAATTTCAACTTTTGCAATTGAGATGGCCATATAGAGTCCAAATGTTTTAAGAAGATGGAAGCCTTAGAAGAAGCAATGAAGAAGCACAACAACAATTTGGAGCACTCTTCACCTTCATCTTCAGGCATGGCACTTTCTACTTGTGGTTTTCAAGCATCAAGATCTGGTTATGCATTAAATGTATCTTCTTCTTCTCCTTCTCATGAGTGGCTCATTGATTCTGGAGCTTCTTACCATATGGCTAAAAATAAATCCATGTTTTCTTCTTTAAATGATTGTAACACCAAACATATTTATGTTGGTGATGATAGATCTTTTAGTGTTGTAGGATCTGGAACCATTCATCTAGATAATGGTCAGTTTAATGATGTACTATGTGTTCCTACCTTGTCATGCAACCTTCTATCTGTTTATCAGATAACTCATTCAGGTGAAGGGAAAATAGTAGAATTCTCACCTCATGATATTGTAATCAAGGACCTCAAAGATCCTAAACATATTTTAGCTACTGGCATTGCTGATGATTCCACAAGGTTGTATAAGTTTGACAACTTTGGGTCATCATGTCTTCCCTCTATTTTTGTTGCTCATAATGATGATGTGAGCAAACTTTGGCATGAGTGATTTGGTCACTTAAACTATCGCTCTCTTCAAACTCTATGTAAGGAAAATATGGTGACGGGCCTTCCTATGGTATCTTGCCGAGATGGTGTTTGCTCCGGATGTGTACTCGGAAAACATCATCGGGATAGTTTTGACAAACGTGCCTCTTGGCATGCTTCAGCCCCTTTGCAGCTTGTGCATAGTGATTTATGTGGTCCACTTCTTGCTGTTTCTTTCTCTAGTTGCAAGTACTTCTTAAATTTCATTGATGATTTTTCCAGACGCACTTGAGTATATTTCTTAAAACTCAAGAGTGAAGTTTTTAACATGTTCTTGGCCTTTAAGGCATTTGTTGAGAAACAATCTGGACATGAAATTCTTAAGTTAAGATCAGACAATGGTGGAGAATATATTAACATCAAATTTATCAACTTCTACACTGAGCATGGCATTCAATTACAACATACTATTCCATATACTCCACAACAAAATGGTGTACTTGAAACGAAGAATCGCACCTTAAAATAAATGGCTAATTGTATGCTTTAATCTAAAGGACCTGGTCTCAATTTTTGGGTAGAAGCCATTAACTGTGCAAATTACATAGTAAATCCCACTCCTACTAAGGTTTTAAATAATATAACTCTAGAAGAAGCTTGGAGCTCCATCAAACCAAATGTAAGTCACTTTCGTTTTTTTGCAAGTGATGCTTGGGCCCATATTCTAGATGCTAAACATAAAGCCTTAGAACCTAAGAGTGAAAAATGTGTTTTTGTTGGATATTCTGAAGATGTAAGAGGATATAGACTTATTCAACCAAATCCAAAAATATAATCTTTAGAAGAGATGTAAAGTTTGATGAAAATATATTAGCCCGCGAGCCTAGTTCGACAGGTGTGCCACCTTTGGCCCGCGAGCCTGATTTGGCATATGTGCCACCTCTCTCTCTCTCTTCTATTTTTAATAGCATTCCTTCTAGTTCAGATGATGACAGTGAGGACGAAAATCCTCCTCCAGCTTGTGAAATTGTTCCTTATACTCCACCGTTTCCAAGATGGGTCCGCTATACTCGGGATGTAGCAGGTTCTCTTGCAGGTGACCCTGCCGATTGATGACGTACATGTTCTCAGTTTGAAAGAGCCTCTTCCTTATTGGCTCAAGTTCTAGAAAAAATTGATCCATAAACTTTTGAAGAAGCCTCTGGTCATCCAGATTGGGATGAAGATATGAATGAAGAGTATCATTCCTTATTGGCAAACAATACTTGGGATCTTGTTCCTCTTCCAAAAGGAGGAAAACTTGTCAGATGAAGATGGGTTTACAAAACAAAGTTTGGACCAGATGGAAAAGTGGATAGACATAAAGCTCATCTTGTCGCTAAAGGTTTTTCACAAGTTGAAGGCATTGACTGTATTGAAACCTTCTCCCCTATTTCCAAAATGAATTTTATCCACCTTGTTCTTTCCCTTGTTGCCTCCTTTAAATGGGAAGTCCATCAGATGGATGTTAAATCCGCCTTCTTACATGGAGATTTTCATGAAGAAATCTACATGGAACAACCCCCTGGATTTATCCAAAAAGACTCCAGCCTTGTTTTTCGCCTTAGGAAGTCTCTCTATCGTCTCAAACAAGCTCCTTGGGCTTGGTATGTCAAAATGGATAGATTTCTCTTAGATAATGGCTTTTCTAGGTGTCATTCTGACAACACTGTCTACACCAAGAAAGTAGGTAATTTCTTCAACATTCTTTTTCTTTATGTTGATGATCTTATCCTTCCTGGTAGTGATCCAAACCATATAAAACATGTGAAGTCTAGCCTCAAAAATAAGTTTGAAATGACATACTTAGGACACTTGCATTATTTCCTTGGTCTTTAAGTCTTGCAATCCAAGGAAGGAATTACCCTCTCTCAGTCCAAGTATGCCTGTGATCTTCTACACCACTTTCACATGGAATACTGTAAGCCTGCCCCTTCTCCCTTTCAGTCTAGAGTCAAGCTTTTAGTCAACTGTACTACCCCTAAAGTTGATGCTACCTTATACCGTCAACTTGTTGGTAAACGTTTTTATCTAACCCATACCTGTCCTGACCTTTCCTTTTCTGTTGGTCTTGTCGCTTGGTTTATGCACCAACCTCATGAAAGTCACTGGAAAGAA
This sequence comes from Pinus albicaulis, assembly GCA_034641835.2. Taxonomy (NCBI): domain Eukaryota; kingdom Viridiplantae; phylum Streptophyta; class Pinopsida; order Pinales; family Pinaceae; genus Pinus; species Pinus albicaulis. The sequence goes on along the minus strand of CM076576.1, from coordinate 47,880,252 downwards.
GCTAAAAGAAATAATTCGATATATTCGAGGTAAAATTTAGTGCGAGATTCATTACAGTGCAGGAGCATCTCCATTTTTGATTGATTTCACTGATTCTAATTGGGCTGGTGACCCTGATGATCAGAAGTCCACTGCAGGATATTTATTCACTCTTGGTTCAGGACCTATTACTTGGTCTTGTAAGAAACAAAGTGCCATATCCCTTTCTTCAACATAAGCAGAGTATCGTGGTGTAGTTGAAGCCAACAAGGAAGCCATGTGGCTTCGTCAGATCCTGTCTGAATTTGGTCTTCATCAGCAGTATCCAACTACACTTTGGTGTGATAATCAAAGTTCCATTCAGCTATGTAAATATCTAGTTCAGCATCAGCGTATGAAACACATTGAAATCCACATACACTTCATCAGAAAGCTCATTCATGATCGTGTTCTTGAAGTGCAGTATTGTCCAACCAATGATCAAGTAGCCGATATTTTTAAAAAGGCTCTCACAGAAGTGAAGTTTACCAAACTTCGATCCATACTTGGAGTTCAAGAAAGTTGTCATTAAGGGGGGATAGGCTCTAATGCCTCCTTCCTTCTCCTATTGTGTCACTTTTTTAAATCCTTCAATCCTATCCCAATTTTTTCTTAAGGGGGGATGTTAGGATATTTCGACACATAGGAAATAGGCTCCTTTGTGTGTCACCTTTGTAAATCCTTCAATCCTATCCCAAGTTGTTCTTAAGGGGGGATGTTAGGATATTCCGACACATAGGAAGTAGTTAAGAATAACTTATTCTAGTGTAGAGTTAGGTAAAGTGTGTTTCTTTACCATGTATGTTTGTAACTTATAATCCCATGGTCACGATTTGTAGTGATCTGACGATTATCTCTCACCTCGGTATTAACGGCACTTGATCCATGGCTTAACACCCGATTGGTCCATGATCTCTATTTAAAGAGCATGGAGGTGTGGAAATTTGCTGACTAATGATTAAATATCCACCGAGACTATGCTGATCACATACAATTCGAATTTATATGCAACACATAATCTCTTCCACTCAGATCATCACACATGCGGAAATAAAATCAAGCGATAACACATCAAATCATCATACACATTAACACAGTATGTATGGGGAAAGCTTATAGCTGAAAACCCCGCAGCTATTGTGTATATTATAATGGAGAAATCATGTAACAAACTCGGTACAATACTCCTCACAAGTACTCAGTACTTTCTCATAAAGTTACACACAAACTAGCTTGGTTTTGAACAGGTTACTGGTTCAAAACTCACCACTAATTGCCTTTCATCTATTGCGCAATCATGGCCTGTCTAAATAGAGATCCAAGGTTCAAATATCCTTGGCTTGACAGCGCAATCATCATGGGAAATTCCTCCAATTGTGGTGCAAATCTCATGCACAACTGATGTCGCCACTGATAGCTAACTCCACCCTTTCATCTACCTCTTTCACTGGTCTCCACTGAACTGATCATGCACTGTAGTGAACTGATGTGTTCTTGTGTTGAATAATGAGTTACTAATTAATTAATTAAATAATATTTTAATTCACTCCACTCATAACTAATTGATTAGCTAGTTAAACTAATCTCAACTAGTTCAACTAAAATAAACAGAACACAACTCCACTAGCTGTCTCATTAACTCCACCAAACTTATGCCACTGAAGTCCTAACTGAAGTCAACCATGCATGATGCCATCAAACCCTTGGGAATAGCATAATTCCTCTGTCAGATGCATGAGCCACTTCCAAGGCTCGAACTGAAGTGCTCCAAGAGAGTAAACTATTGTTTAGAGTCCAAATATTATTAAGGGTAAATAATATTTGACTTCCCTATTTTTAGGATAGGAAGTCTAAAAATAGACATCGACCTATCGACCTATAGGTCACAAAAATAGAGGTCCATCTATTTTTACCAACATGACCAATACTCCAAGAATAACATACTGCAACCCCTGGACCATGCTCCATATGTCTAAAAATAGACATAGTCTAAAAATAGACTTTGCGCCAGAATTCGCCTGCGGGCCCACTTAGTGAAGGAGACTTCATTTCACTAAGCTCCATCATCTTGCTGAATTTTCAACACTCCCTCTCAGCAAGATATGGATTATCTGCAACCCCTATCCTGCCTCTGTGGAATTCAAACTTGCTCCTGGTGAGCTCCTTTGTCAGGATGTCGGCATCCTGATCCTCCGTGGGAACATATGAAAGCATCATGATTCTCCGCTGAACACAATCTCTGATATGATGGTACCTGATGTCGATGTGTTTGGACCTATCATTAAATATTGGATTAGCCGAGAGTTTAATGCAACTTTGGTTATCACAGTAGATCACTGTAGGCTCCAAATGCAACCTGAACAATCCTGTGAGGATCTTCCTCATCCAAATAGCCTCGCATGCAGCCAAGCTAGCTGCCATGTACTCGGCCTCTGCTGAACTGAGTGCCACGGATCTCTGCTTCCTACTGTACCAGGAAACTGTTGTCGACCCAATGCTGAAAACTCCTCTAGAAGTGCTCTTCCGATCCATTGGGCTCCCTGCCCAATCTGCATCAGTGAAGCCAGAAAGCTTCGCTCCATCCTCCTGTCTGTACCATAGACCATATCCCGATGTGCCTCTGATATAGCGTAATACATGCTTGCCTGCCTTCCAAAATAGCTTGGTAGGCTTAACCATAGCTTTCGAAAGCTGGTTAACTGCATAGCATATATCGGGTCGTGTATTGACCAGATACATAAGTGACCCCACCAACTGTCGATAGACAGTGGCATCCACTACCTCTGCTGAAGTAGCATCCTCCTTCCTCCAACCACCAGGAAGAGGAGTGTCAACAGGCTTGCAGCCTTGCATGTTGAACCTCTCCAAAATCTCCTGAGCATACTTGCCCTGAGAAACAAATAGTCCTCCACTGCGCTGCCAAATCTCCAATCCCAGGAAATAATGAAGGATGCCCAAGTCCTTCATCTCAAACTCTCGTGCAAGATCCTCCTTGCATGAAATTATCAAATGCTCATTGCCAGTCAAAATCAGATCATCTACATACAGTACAATGATCAACAGATTCCCCTCCACCACAATCTGGTACAGGTTAGGATCCGCCTCACTCTTGGAGAATCCAAGCCCGGTGAAGTAGCTGTCTATCCGAGTGTACTTAGCACGAGGTGCTTGCTTCAGCCCATACAGTTCTCTCTTGAGTCGGCACACATGCGACTCACTGCTGAAGATCTCGAAACCTTCAGGCTACTCTATGTACACCTCCTCCTCAATGACTCCGTTGAGGAACGCAGTCTTCACATCCATCTGATGAATGTGCCACCCCATCTGCACTGAGAGAGCAAGGATCGTCCGTATGGAAGACTACCTTGCAACGGTGCAAAGGTCTCCTCATAATCGATCCCCTCGACCTGTGAAAAGCCACGGGCGACAAATCTCACCTTGTACTTCTCCACACTCCCGTCAGTCGCCTGCTTCACTTTGTAGATCCATCGCGAACCCACCATTGATTTCCCCACCGATCTTGGGACAATCTCCCATGCACTGTTCCTGATGATCGAATCATATTCTTCGATCATGGCATCAACCCATGCGGGTTCCTCCATAGCTTCCTCAAAAGAGGATGGTTCCGTCACAACACATTGACTCACAAGAGCCATGTATCTAGTGTATCGATCCGGTGACTGTCTCTGTCTGCGCTGTGCTGTAGGTTGTCCTACAACCTTCTCTGCATCCCGAGCCAGTCGCTTAGCTTCTGTAGTGCACATGCGCCCTCTGATGGTTGGTGCTGCATGGGTGGTTTCGTCCACCTCCTGGACTTCCTCTTGTGGCTGATCCACATCCGGAAGCTCCTCCTTAGGAACTAAGAGCTCCTCATCTGCATGCAAGTGTAGCTCCCTCTCAAGCGAACACTGCATGGCTTTCTCCTCTTGAAATTTTATATCTCGTCGCACAATAGTATTTCGACTGTCTCACAAATACACCTGATAGTTGTGAGGTGTATCAGTGTACCCCACAAATATTCCAACCTCTGCGGTCGGATCCAGCTTCCTTCTCGCATCCTTCGTCACATGCATGTAGACAGGAGAACCAAAAATCCGCAAATGGGAAATATCAGGCCTCTTGCCAGAATAAGCCTCCTCCGGTGTACTCATGCCAAGAACCTTATGAGGACAACGATTCTGCACATACACTGCTGTATTGCATGCCTCAGCCCACAAGTGAAGGGGTAGGCCCTGATCATGCAACATCGCCCGTGCAGCACCCACGATCGTTCTGTTCTTCCGCTCAGCCACCCCGTTCTGCTGTGGTTTATGGGGTGCGATGAGCTCTCTCCGAATCCCTTCTGCGCTGCAGAACTCCTTGAATTCAGCCGAGATGAATTCACCACCGTTATCACTCCTTAGAGCAATCACCTTCTTCCCCGACTCCTTCTCGACCAGTGCTTTAAACTCACAGAACTTCGCGAATGTATCACTCTTCTTCTGCATGAAGAAGATCTAGCACTTTCGAGAGAAATCATCAACAAAGATCACATAATACTTGTGCTTTGCTGTCGAAGCAACTAAGAAAGGACCACACACGTCTGTGTGAACTCTCTCAAGGATCGTCGTGGCGCGACTATCCTTCTCGTGAAAGGTGGCTTTCACATACTTCCCTAAAGTACACCCCTTGCACTGATCTGACTGCGCAAGGGTGCCCTTAGGAAGCCCAGTAGAAATCTGCTGCAGGATCTTCAAAGCTCCATGGCGAAGGTGGCCCAATCTCCTGTGCCACAGTTCGCCCTCATCATCTCGGCTCACCACTTCTCTCGCCTTGCATGCCATAGCTGCGCAGCCATCTACCTGCAACTGATAAAGGTTCTTGGTTCGAACCCCTATCTTCCGGGTCTCTCTAGTAGTCTTACTGCGCAGGAAGGCTTTTCCTTTGCTAAAGACCACATCATACCCCTTATCCTCCAACATCGCCACAGAGATCAAGTTCTTCTTCAATCCAGGTACATGCATGACATCCCTCAATACAAAGGGTTTACCGGACTCCCTCTGAAAGGATATGGTACCGATACCAGTCGCACTGTATCTACCATCATCGCCCATCTCAATGTGCACACCCCAAATCTTTGTCCTCCAGATCTGAGAACAAATCCCGATCTCCCGTCATATGAAATGACGCACCGCTGTCCAAGAACCATAACGATCCCAACACACTTGAAACCAAGCATGCGATCAGTGAAAATTCAAGCTCGAACTATGAAGCCAAAGCTTCTCCATCTGCAGATCTTCCCGCTTGCTTGTTTTTCTTCTTCTTTGGACAATTGGTAGCATAATGTCCGTGATCATGGCAGTGAAAACACTTCAATTTCGCCATATCCTGCTTCTTGCCCTTTGCACCAGAATGAGAAGTTTTCTTTCCCTTCCACTTCTTTGATTTGGCAACCAAAGCGCAATTTTCTTCATCAGCTCCCTTTGATGAAGATCCATCCCGAGTAGTCCTCCTTATCTCTTCCTGCATGAGATCCGCCCAAAGGCGCTCCCATCCCGGCAGCTTCTCCCAACCATTGACAATATCTTGATATGAGTGCGAAGCCTTCGGAAGAGCAAGGAGAGCCAGGTCGACCATGTCCTCGTCATCGACAGTCACCCCCACACTTCCCAGCTCATCCTTGCATTGAGTGAACTTCGTGAGGTATTTGGCGATACTGTCGCCTTTCACCATATTGATGTTCCTGAGCTTATCTTTGAGCACCAGCTTCCTTTGGTCACTCTTACTCTAGAATAGATCTGTCAAAGCTTTCCACATTAAATATGGAGTAGCCTTTCCATGCAGGCTGGATACAATATGATCCTTAACGCCCTCCAACAGGATCCTTCGACACTTCGCCATCTTCTTTTGCCATGCTTCGACTTCAGCAGGATCAGTGGGCTTTTGGACATCCGTATCTACGAACTCCTTCAGAACATTATCTTCTAATACTGCCTCCATGCGATCTTTCCATGCAACATAATTCTAACTGCCTTCAAGAGCATATTCGAGTCGCAAACCATTGAAAGACATTTTCAACACTGGCACAGAGAAAACAAAACTGTTGCAAATTTTCGAATTCCACCTCAAAGCTCAACTGCTCTAGATCTGTGAGAAAAAATTATTTCTAGCACAGATATTGACTGCAAGGGGCATTTACCAGACCTTTCACTTTTCGAAGAAAGATGAATCCAGAGGCTACCTGGCCCGCATGCAGACTCTGTCTACCGAAATAAGTTTGTAATCACTGTGATGATCAATCTCAGCTTCAATAGCTCCGATACCATGTAGAAATTTGCTGAATAATGATTAATTATCCACCGAGACTATCCTAATCACATACAATTCAAATTTATATGCAACACATAATCTCTTCCACTCAGATCATCACACATGCAGAAATAAAATCACGCGATAACACATCAAATCATCATACACATTAACACAGTATGTATGGGGAAAGCTTATAGCTGAAAAACCCGCAGCTATTGTGTATATTATAATGGAGAAATCATGTAACAAACTCAGTACAATACTCCTCACAAGTACTCGGTACTTTCTCATGAAGTTACACACAATCTAGCTCAGTTTTGAACAGGTTACTGGTTCAAAACTCACCGCCAATTGCCTTGCCTCTATTGCGCAATCCAGGCCTGTCTATATAGAGATCCAAGGTTTGAATATCCTTGGCTTGACAGCGCAATCATCATGGGAAATTCCTCCAAGTGTGGTGCAAATCTCATGCACAACTGATGTCGCCACTGATAGCTAACTCCACCCTTTCATCTACCTCTTTCACTGGTCTCCACTGAACTGATCATGCACTGTAGTGAGCTGATGTGTTCTTGAGTTGAATAATGAGTTACTAATTAATGAATTAAATAATATTTAATTCACTCCACTCATAACTAATTGATTAGCTAGTTAAACTAATCTCAACTAGTTCAACTAAAATAAACAAAACACAACTCCACTAGTTGTCTCATTAACTCCACCAAACTTCTGCCACTGAAGTCCTAACTGAAGTCAACCATGCATGATGCCATCAAACCCTTGGGAATAGCGTAATTCCTATGTCAGATGCATGAGCCACTTCCAAGGCTCGAACTGAAGTGCTCCAAGAGAGTAAACTGCTGTTTAGAGTCCAAATATTATTAAGGGTAAATAATATTTGACTTCCCTATTTTTAGGATAGGCAGTCTAAAAATAGACATCGACCTATCGACCTATAGGTCACAAAAATAGAGTCCCATCTATTTTTACCAACATGACCAATACTCCAAGAATAACATACTGCAACCCTTGGACCATGCTCCATATGTCTAAAAACATAGTCTAAAAATAGACTTTGCGCCAGAATTCGCCTGCGGGCCCACTTAGTGAAGGCGACTTCATTTCACTAAGCTCCATCATCTTGCTGCATTTTCAACAGGAGGGTAATTTGTCTGGTAATAGTTTATGAGAGAAACATATGTAAATTTTCTTTTTATATTAATAAATTACCTGAAGTGGCTGCATTGGCTCAGGGCGTGTATTGTTTCCCTCTTTGAGGGTTTTAACCACGTGATTATATTGGTGTATTGATTTTTGATCTGTTTGTGAGAGGTGACCTTTGGTTCTTGATCTATGAAACTTACCTTGTAAATTCCTATACAAATCTGAGTTCCTCTTGAAAAATCATCGAATTAAAAAAAAATAAAAAAAAATAATCGGTCGAATTGGACTCTGGATGAGGGAGATATCGCTGATTTAAAATCTGCTATTTTTTAAGAAATTTTGTGACGAAAAGATAGTTGCAACGTGAATCTGAGTTTCCAGAGTGTCCATATAGGGATTTCAATCGCATGAGATGGAGAATGGACATTTTATTTCAAAAAATAGGTTATAATAAATATTTTGAGTTATATTGATTGAGTTATGTCCATTTTAAATTTTATCCCAACAACAAGTGATTTCTAAAGACCCTCACTTCATTCTACAGGTTCTAGAAGCTGGATTTTGCAAGAATTTTTACAAGAGAAAATGATGATCCCACTATTGAAGAATTTATACAATATCACAAGTCTTGATCCTAATAGTTTTGGAGAGACTGTCTAGGGCTTGATATAAAAGGTGAGGTTGGTGGTACTCACTTAACATATTAGTGAGGCTACTTCCTGGTGCATAAATTGAAAAAAATCCATTTGGACAAATGGTCTCATACTTGAAAAAAGGAAAATAAGAAACATTAGTGGCTATTTTCTACTATTATATATGTATTACAAGTTCATTGATTAGAGGCTCAGTATTTAGCTAAAAAATGAAAGTGCTTAGAAATGAACCAAACTAAAATGACCGCGTAGAGCTCGTCGCCAGGATTTCGGCACAATTCCTTTCCTCAAAATCCGACTCCGGATGAAGAAGTTATGACCTGCTTTCCGTATTCCCAAACAGGTCAAAAATGTGCAGAATAGTGAAAGAATGATGACATGGTAGTCCAGTCAGCACTTCAGGAATATCCAGGGAATATTCTCCAATTTCAGCTAAATGACACTATTACAAGTGTCACAGTTAGATTCGCCAGTGATACTTTGGAAGTGAAATTTTTTTACCTCTGATTGTAAGGTTAAATGAGATTTTTTTTTTAGGTTGGAGTAGTCCAATTAGAGCTGGACACATGGTGTAGCCAAAGGCTGCCACGTGCCCCCTCTTGTGTGGACCCATCCAACCTTGGGTAATTTTCAAATTCACCATATTTAAAAGTTCGGACAGACAAATATATTTGGTGGGATGTAGATGGGATATATTCTATGGTGGTGAACCTATATATATATATATATATATATATATATATATATATATAGTGGAAAAATATTTACATCTGGCAAGAGATAGCTACATTTGGCGAGAGGGTTCTAATCTGGCAGAGGCCACTATACTTGGCAGACAAGCGAATGGATTATAAACTATTGTTTTAAAATTTAGTTTTATTAATTGCATGGTGTAGTAAAGTTTTAGTGACGGGATCGAGGTTGAACCCACGACCACCCCCATGCTACTTTGGCGCTCTACCACTCTACTTCTCCAATGGGTCTTAACCCTATTGGAACTCCACTTATATTTGAACATTATTCGCACCAATGACAGGGTTCTAGAGGGGGCTTGCCCCTTCCCATATGATCTAATGTTGGAACCGTCGGCAAGAATTTATGAACCAATAGAAAGAATATCACTGTAAACCTATTTTATTAAAGCCTAATCTGAGATTAAAATGCAATTAACACTTAAGCTAATATTCCATCCACATTTGGATAACGCGCAGTTTAATGACGTGCTTATCCACTAAGCCATCATTAACTGTGTGTTAATCCGCAGATTAATGTGGCAGTCAAACTGGCGAAAGTGCCTTTTAGGCGAACACTCCAAATTTAGCAGTGTTAGCTAGACGTTTTCTAGATTTAGTGGAGAAAATGTAGGAAAATTGGTTTTTGCAATAACTGAGCCAATTTTCGACCAATTTTGGCTCTGGAAGAGTCATTCTTGGTGGATTTTGATGTTTTGAAGCCATTGGAGTAGGTTGCATAGGCAATGGGATATTATAAACAACATTTTTTCATAATTGAAGCTAATACAAAGGCCCATGCCATGGAAGCTCGACCAATGAGATATAGCCCAAGAGAGGTGAAATCCTTCATCAAAACAATGTATTATTGATTCAATTTCCATGGTTTTTTGAGTGTTTACATGTTGGTATTCAAAATTTATTTTCCATGCTTTTATGTTCATGAAATCAACTTAATCTACACAAGTTTTTTTATTTATCAATCATAAGCACATCTATAAACCTTTTTACAAGAAACAAACATAAGCACTTTCATTATAAATTCGAAACTAATATTAGAAAAGTAATAAATAAAATCAAATTCAGATCAAGATGATATCAAAGAAAATGTTATTTTCTTGCTTTACATGAGATTTTGCAAGAAAGGTTTTAATACTTTCAATTTTGTGATGCTTACAAGGTTGAAGTTGCAGAGAGGAGAAGAGAAGCTATTGATTGTTAGTTGTGAGGTTAGGGCTAGAAGAAGGAAAGATGCGAGAGCATCATCTTCATGAAAATTTCCACTCATAGCTACACTTGAATCACCTCAATTTTTATCTCCAGAAGTTGGGATTGAAGAGGTACAAATTGCACAAGAAGCTGAGTTGATTGAAAAGGCAAAAGCATCAGAAGCTAAGCTTGAATCCTTAGCCATCAGGTTAGGTGTTGGAGAGACTCAAGGACATTCAGAAGAGGAAGATGTCAAGAGAGACTTCAATCACATTAAGAGGATGGTTAAAATCATGTTTGATGCATTCACTGCAAAAAGGGAAGGATAAGGTTCTAATCCTCCACATGGAGAAGGAACTTCAGATGATAAGAAGGATGAAGAGAAGAGTTCAAAGGGTAGTGGAGGAAAGCCACTTCCATCTCCACCATCCTCATCCTTATCATCTTCATCAGAATCATCTTACACTTCCACCAGAAAAAACCACCCACACTCATTCAAAAACCCCAAAAGGATAAACTCCATTACTCAAGTTGGACATTAAGTTTGAATTTCCCATGTACAATGGTGAGTGTTAACACTAGAAAATCATACAGTAGAAGATGACATTAATTAATGTCAAGCCTAAGGATTTACAGGGCAAGAACACTTTATGGAATCAAGAAAGTATTTAAAATCTCTAAGGTTTTGAGAAAATCATATTTGAATTAGTCTTAAATGCTAAAATGTGCGCTTAATCCTTCGAGAAGAGTGCCTTCTGCGTGCCTTTTTGCTCGATAAGAGTGCATTCCTAGAAATGGAAAAATGTCGCTTTTCGGGACCACACAAAGCAAAGGAAAATTACTCCTTATATGAAGCTACCTAAGGACAACCACCAGCGCCTCCTTAGACACTATGTGAGCACACAAAGGAATATTTGGAGCACACAATGGAATCATGCCTCTCCCTTGGGTCACCATCCATCATGTACCAAGGGGAAGGAGGATTTGAAACTCCCCTATATAAATCCACCAAGATATGAAGAAATGGTGATCACATTGTTATGCTGGCCGAAGTTGCCCAAGAAACACTAGCAGTGTGTGACTCGAAGCTAGCGTTGAAGAGGAATCAATCCTTAGCCACCCAAAAATCCTAGTCCACCATGGAAGAGAGAGAGGGAGACTGAATCAGAGATAGAGCTTGGAAGGAAACATCCTTGCATAGGGACCTAGAGCCATTTCCTAGGTGCCCTTTAGCAAGTGGGTAAAATTTATTCTCCATTTCAAATGTTTAATAATAAGAGGCCTTTGAGCCATCATTGGTGTTATTATCATTTTGAATCTCTTTGATAGCTTTTGTATATTTGTGTTTTAGTTTTAGTTTACTTTGAGCATATATTCACATAATTTTTTCACTGAACTGTGTGATTTTTAGCTCCACCACTTTCTGTCTGTTACTAATAGTTTAAAGAGTATACAACACTCTCTAAACTGGTGCGATTTCGTACACCCATGTGAATAATCCACCAAAATAGGATTTGCAACTCCGCTGACGTGTTCCAAGTTTATGTGGTTGTGCCATCTTTTTCAGGAGACCCTTTGTCTATGCTAGAGTGGAGCTGACAGTCCTCTGACCCATATTACAGCCCCTAGATTCATTGGAGTGACAGATTGAAGAAGGCGGCTCCTAATATTTTTTACTTGCAGGATTTTTGCGCACATTATTTCCTCACAAATGCGTAGGGTGCGCGTTCAGCTCTGACCTGTGCGGAGGAAGGCACACCTGTCAAGGCTTTTTGCGCGCAAATGGAAGAATGAGATTTTTTCTCCCTATATTCTGCATCTTTTCTGCTTGTAGTGTGCTGGGAAGCCCCTAATGTATCTTTCAGCACTTGTGTTGATAGCCCATAGCTTATGAGAACTCACCTTTTGTTGCTTTCTGTAGTCATAGAGTTAGTTTCTCTTTAAGTTTATTTTTTGCAAAAATCTTCACATAGTTTAAGTAGGGGGAAAATTAACCATTTCATTCCTAGAAATTTATGTTTTGCAAAAATTTGGTATTCAAACTTAGATTAACTAGTCCAAGTAAGTGGCCCAAGACCACACATGCATAAGCTAGTGTAGAAATTGTTTAGCTTAATCCAATTTTTTCATTTAGGAAATTGCGAGACAAGCATTGAATCATCGATTAGAGAAAGTAATCTCTGTTGCATTTTCACCCTCCGGTGATCCTAGATAGCATATGAAATCTCTATTTTTTTGATTTTCCATCTCCCATTAGTTAGTCACATAGATTAACTAAGAATATTTGAAAGCGGCCCATTATCCGAACATGTTTTCTATTTGAGCGAGGAACAAGATAACATAGTTTAACTAGGGGTTTTTTGTAAAGGATCACCGATATCCAAGTGTTCGAACTATGAGATTTTTCACCTTATGGTCACACACACTCACCCAATAAGAAAAGAAAGCCACCTAAAACTAACTTAAACAAGCTCACTAAATTCTCCCCACAGGGGCCACAAGAGAATTTATAGACTAAGTTAGGATCAAGGGGGTAGGCATCCAATAATCTACCTTGATCAAAATTCATATTGAAACATAGAAGTTGTGTATTTAGGGAGCTTCAAAATGCACTTATCAGCCCACGGAAAAGAAAACATGAGCGCTGCAAAGACCCGATTCAGAGGGGGTTAGACTTAGGCGCAGTGCGTGCGGTATCAGTTGGGGCTACCTGACCCAAATGATACTTGGTACTGTTAGTTGACTACCAAGAAGCCAAATACTTGAACACTCATGTGGGATAGTGGTTCTTAGTGGAAAAAAACTAGGGCATCCTTTACCCTATAGGTGACGGTGCAGGCAAGCGCCAGACCCTCTACCCTTACCTTGGTGGATTCTCTTCAACTAACTGGGGGCGTCGCCAGCTCTTAAGGGACGTTGTGCCAGCACTCGCAAGAAATATTCTCAAGGCCTAGTTACTTTTGAGTGTGTGAGGATGCATAGGTCTTCTAGGATTTTGAGTATCATGTGAAAAATAAACAAAAACCATATTTTTTCTTGATTGATCACATAGATTAAGTTAAAGGGAAAATCATTTTATTTTCGCTTTGTTTAATGTATGTGGCCATAATTTTTATTTGACCTAGACTCTATCCCCTCAAATTTTTCCAAAACCTAACCTGGTCGACACCAAAATGGTCCCAACGAAACCTCGTCGATCCAGGAGTCTTTTGGACCTCCCCCCATTATAAGGAGGGGTTCCAGGTCTTTCACCATTTAGGTGTCAAAGACGAAATGCTACCACCGTCATTGGTTCATCCTTCATTGGAGAAACCATAGTTTTGAACCCTAGTCGGTCTCCCAACACCACACTGCACACCACTCCCCGCTTGACCCCTAGGGGGCAGATCAGCACGTCCCATTCGGGAAGCCAGCTGAACACACATTAGGGTAAGTCAGATGCTTAACCTCATTCTAACTAGAACTTCGTGTCTTCACACGTTGACATGGCATCAAAATCCTAGTAACCCTTCTTAGCTGCGTTAAATAAAACCGATTTAACCAAGCTCACAAATGACCCCATCTCACATGATTATTCATGGCCTCCCATGCCCATGAAGCTCCCTTTGGATATACCAAATTTCAAAGGCAAGAAAGTGGAAGACCGAGGTAATCATATAATGACCTTTCACCCATGGTGCTCATCGAATAGTATCATCAATGACACTATTCGATTGAGGCTATTTCAATGCACTCTTACAGGAGTAGCTACGAAATGGTATGTGGAGCAATCTCCTGCTTGACATAGAACCTTTAGCGCCATTGCTACCGCATTCCTCACTTAATTTTAGATACCCATTCACCATGATTTAGGAATGGAGTTACTGACTCATTTTAGACAAACCCCAACTGTCCATATCTCCAACCATCTTCACGAGTGGAGGCGGCGTCACAATTTATGAAAATCTAAACTCGACGATCGCATCCTCTTAGATTTATTCTTGAAAACTTTGATGGTGGAGATTTCAAAGGATGTGGCGCAGTAATACCCCACATCCGAAGAGGAAGCAATCAGCAAAGTCGAGAAGCTTGAATTGATTTATACGCAGTTAGGATACATTTACAATATCCTGCCTAACATCCCGTGCCTACAAACTTATCAAGAATTGCAAGGCATGTCAAACTCTATAGACGGACTAATTGGGTCAATGACCCAAGGGTACCTAGGCAGCAGTAGTCACAATCCCGGTTATGCACATAATTCTACCCAGAACATGTCTCAACCCGGATTTCAAAGTCAGCACAGGCCTCAGGAAGATTTGACTAGTAGGGCACAAGCGTATCACTAAGGATGACCCTATCCTCCAGCTGAGGGGACCCAGTACGCATGAAGAAACACTGACGGAAGAGCTCCCCCCTCAATGGCCAGGTGAAAATAAGGGATGTCGTTATGCTCAGTCCCAAGCACATGATACACCTACACAAACCAATGCATAGGTAAACTTTGTGCAACCATCCCAGAATCAACCACACCAGTATAACCAGGAGAACTACCCTCCTAACGTGGTTAAGAAAAAATCAAAAAACAAGCCCAAGGGGAACCCTGGATAGGGGGGCAGCAACCAACAATGCCCACCACAATCCCAGGCTAGAGGTAACTCCAACGGGAATAAAAACATGGAACCAAGCAATGCCCAATGGCAAGGAAAAAGACCACCTCTATAAAAAAACCATTCTTGTTCAATATGTGGTGAGTACGGGCACTATACTCACCACTGTCCCGATCTCCCCGAGCTAAAAAAGCTTCAGAGTAACTAAGGACAAGGAGGATCTTCCCAGCAACCCATTGTTATGCAAGAACCTTTCCCCCACCAAGGGATGGTCATCACTCAACAACAAAACCCAGATGATTCCAGGAAAAACAACAATGAAATTTACATGATTGGGGAAGAAATGTTTTTCCAAACACGAAATCGTAGTTACGACACCCCACTAGACTCCACTAGGTCAGGGGCTAGTACTTGTGTGCCAACTGCACCTTTAACCATTTCAAATACGCCTATATAAACATTTCCAAAGATGGAAAAGGGACCTAATAGATGAGCAGGTAACTACTCAAAAGTGGCCCATAATTATAGCATCGTGGATGATTTATCTCAATTAACCACTACTATGTCTGCATTGGAAGTACTGCAGTCATGCCCAAAGCAACAAAAAGCCCTAATTTCTACATTAGGTGCTATCGACCCTGTCGATACATGCATGATGGCTTTTTATTTAGACAAAGCCACCCCTAGGCTTCCTTCCATGGTCGCATTGCAGATACTAGTATCGGTACAAAATATCACTATTCACTGATGTGTCATAGATGAGGGTGCATCGACATGCATCATGTAAAAAAATGTTTGGCAGAAGTTGGGTTCTCCCAAACTAAAAAACTCAGTCATAATGCTTCGAGCCTACAACAGTCATCCCTCGACCCCCATTGGCCTCTACCAAAATGTCTTGGTCTGTTTAGCCGGCAAGACGGTCCACATAGACATTGAAGCCCTGGACGCTCAATTGGATTACAATATACTCCTCGGGTGGAGTTATATGTACGCCATGTCTGCCATAGCCTCCTTCATCTTTTGCATTATGATGTTCCCCCAAGAGGATCACATCATTACTATCGACCAACTGACGCACAGGGAGAAGCGTACTTTAACCAACATGGATGTAATTATACCCTATGTAGATACAGTCGCAGATGGTCTTTCACGGTGCCAAGAATATGGCCCTAGCCAATTCAAACCATCATCCATCCTAGGGTCATTCCTAGGAGATCCTCCCATTATCCCTGAGGTATCACTCGACGCCATAGGGGCCCCGGTGTGCATGATGTCCACATCAAGCACCGAGGTCAGTCAGGACACATATTCAAGCAATAATGAGACTGAGGCATTGGCCACGACAGCCTCCCTAGCCTACACCACCTCCCAAACCCCTTTCCTCTACCCCCTAGTAGGCTTCATCTCCTAGCAGGTTTTGGCAACACTGATGTTACCCTACATATCGTTAGCGTTCCCAGTTTGGTGCCTCTTTCCCCCTTCTAGAATAGTAGCCACCAATGTTACTACCACAGGGTTAAATCCCCTCAGCCCCGAGGAGCCCCAACCAACCCAAGAAACGGTCGAGACCACCCCTGCTATTGGGGTTCCCATGTTTTGGATAGATTGGCAAGACCAAAAGATGAGACAACATCAGAACCGCTTTGGGGCCCTAGGTTTAAAATGATTTGGTTGGTTGGTTTCTAGGTTGGTCATGAGATCATGGACTGAGAAAGTAATGGGAGAAAAGGAACAAAACAAAAATATGTTTCAGCAAAGAGGATAGGTCAAGAGAGTTCCATCCATTGGGCTATGGAGTCATGAAAGGTGATTACATGCAACAACTAGCCAAGGATTTCAGAGGGAAAGTCATCTAATACTAAAGGATATTTTAGATTAGATGGTGGGATGGAACATTAAGGATTGAAAGTGAAAGAAAGAAAGCAACCCAATTTTCTGTATATAGATCATGTTAGAGGTCATTTAACTCCAGACTTGCTTGGACATACTCAAAGGCAAATTTCAAGGGAGGGACAAAGGGGCAACTTATAGATCGGACTAGAGGTCATTTAACTCCAGGTCAGCTTTAGCATGCTCCAAGGGAAAAACAGAGATAAGTTTAACAAGAGATCTTGTAAAGTCTAGCTGGTTGCACAAGGATCCTAGTGGATAGGGCTAACTCTAATCCCCAGTGTTCCCAAATCTTCCAGCTTAAACCAAACAAAAACATCTAAGAACAGATTCATTTAATTCATACATTAGCTAGTAGGAAATGACATCCACTACACTGGTTAAACTAACTGAAATCAATCCTTAGATAACACATCTAGTAGAGAAACATTAAAGGTAAGGAGAGAAGAGACATAGGGTACCTATCAAGGGTAAATCCTATGCCATATTTCTGATGCAAGCTAGCAGAAAATGAAACAACATGAAAATGTAAAACACGAAGTTAGAAAACATCACCAAAAGTAATAGACCAGGATCCTGTGAAATGTGCTTTGATTAATTGATGCAAAACCAATCACATACACTGAGCTCAATGTCTGCTACAATCCAAAATTCTCCTCCTAGCCTACTACACGCAACTACTCTTCCAGTCTCTCCCAAAACTGTTCTAACAGTCATAATGAACCCCTCTAACAGCAATGGCAGCAGCCGAACAACAACCTTTACAATCTGTTCTCGAGAATTCTTATAGGAGAAGATGACAATAGGAGTAGATGAATACTAAATTAATCTCACTAAGACAGAGTGGTGGAAAGGTCTGAGCCCACTCTGCTTAATGGCAATTTGCATCACTGTAAGTACTCTGTAAGCCACTTGGGGAGTCTTTTTCAGGTCGAGATTGACCCCTTGATGTCTCTAAAGTCCTTTCTAGTGTTTGGTGCTCTACGCTAGCCTTCTGGAAATAATAAAATGGATGAGAAGGTCTACAGGTCTCTCCATACCTCCATTATTGCAGCTCTGACAGCCTTAAGAAGCTTCTGTCAGTGCCTTTTATCTGTTTTAGGGCTCGAGGAGATATGAAGAATGTTGTAGATAAATGTCCTTCCTGGAGGAATGCGTTGTACTGATATTAAACGCGGATATGACCCTTTGTGTGCTCTGGTCTTTGACTACATCCTTTCCTTTGAATGTAGGGCTAAACATTAATTACATCAATCACAGGCATTAACCCCCCTCTAAATATCTTCTGCTGGTCCGCTGACAAATGATGAAATAGCCATCTCTGTGCTATCTGCATAATAAAATAAACTTGTTACAAACCCAAGCAGTGGTAGTGGAGAAATGCTGTAGAGGCTGAAGGAGTGGTGGTGGAGTAGTGGAGAAACAGTAGAATCAATGAAAAGTGGCAGAGAAACGATTGCACAGTATAAAGCCCAAAGTTTAACGTTTGGGAAAATAACAAAGGGAAAACAAGAAAAAACAATGGAGCGGAGCCTTTGGATGTGGGACCCGGTCATGGGTGGAGGGAGATTCATTTTGGACCATCAGATCTCGGAGGAAAATCTATGGCCATGATCTAATCGGAAAAACCGCAATCGCAAATGGTCAAGAGGTATGCACATTTTATAATTTGCGATGTGATTGGAATGTGCGATGCGATTGGGAAGAGAAAGCGATGGCTGTTGGATTTGGTAGAAAGATCAACGGTGGAGATGTGGATCGGGGGATCGCAATCGGAGGGGACACAAAGGGGTGACACCATTAATCTTCTGATTGTGATTGGGCGGAGAAATGCGATGGTCGTTGGATCAGCTGGGAGATGGACGGCTAGGATCTGTTTGGAGCAATTGCAATAGGAGGGAAACAAGTGTGACATATTGCAAAGGTTCCGATTGCGGTGGGGTGGGAAACGCGACGACCGTCGGATCGTGGATTAAACAGACGGTCAAGATTGGATCGAGGAATCGCAATCGTACCAGGCGTAAAGTGGTAGCAATTGGGAAAAGCAATTGCGATTGAGGCGGGGGGCGCGATTGAGAGATGGCCATCGGATCAAATGACAGATCAACGGTGGAGATGTAGTCGGGGGGTCACAATCGGGGATTGGAACAATCAGAGGGGAGTTGCGATTGCGATGATCGGAGTCAAGTTGCGATCAATCGCATCGCAAAAATTTGCGATGAGCCAATCGGGGACTTAACATAACCATTTCGATTGAAAGGATTTGCGATTAGCGTGGGCCGTCCGATCTACGTGGTAGATCAACGGTGGAGAACACAGCGGAGGACTTGTAGAATAAACCAATCGCATCGAAGTTTTTTTCGATGTTACAAAGGAAAGAGCCCGCCCGACAATCCGATTGTGATTGGCTCCCAAGGCTTTAAGCGCTTGGTCTTGGGCTACGGGTATATGGGGAAGTGGTTGAAAGGAGCTAGCGGGAAAGGGGCTAAGCCCTATTATAAAGTAGGAAAGTGGGTTTTTTGCCCATTTTTAACATTTTCCAAGGCTAAAGAAAGGTAACGATAGGGGGGAAAAGGGGAAATTTGACCCAACAAGGGGTGTAGGTAGAATTTGAAGGGGAAGGATAGAGGATGAAAACAAAGGCTTAGAGGGAATAAAATAAGAGGGAAAAGGAGGCCTTTGGGCATTTCTTCATAAACAAAGAGGTTTTATAATGGAAATCAGCAAAGGGGATTTCATCAAAGGACAAAAGGCACAAGGAGGCTTCAAGGATGATGTGTTTTCAGGGGAAATGCATTCCTTGAAGGCTCAAAAACATTTTAGCTCCCTGTTTTCTTGTCAAAAATTTATGGGGGGCTAACACCTGCAAAGTAAGTTCCCATTGTGAAACCAGTTATCATGGCTAAGAAAACCACAAACTGAGGAAAGAATATGGTGACCCCTGCCATTCAAAGGGAATCACCAGTCTGCGCCATATGCGATGTTATAGGCCATCCTACCCACATATGTCCGGAGCTAGATGAGTTAAAAATCACTCCTTGGCTCTGAAGTAGACATCTCGATGTTGCATTCCTGTAAAAATGAACCTACCTCAAAAGGTGAAGGCAAATCGCTACGTACCAATCACACATGCTCTCTCTGTGGCACCTATGGGAACTATACCCACCATTGTCCAGAGATACCATAGTATAGGGATGCCTTACATAAGGTCGAGTGATCCTATCAAGAGGATCCCTCCATCTAGTTGGTCAACGATGAACCTCGTATCATCCTATACCTATAGGAAGAGCAAAAATCACTAGAAAGACTCCCTGCCAGATCCCCTCCGATCGAATGGTGCATACTATGCGATGAACTTGTTCATTTCATCATCGACTCCCCACTTTGGAAATGTTCCAACGATTGTACCCAGTCCATATAGTATATCGAGGCGAAATGGGCGTCCCATATTCATGTCAGATATGTGGTGACAACCACCCTGTACGTCATTGTCACTACATACCATGATTCCGCACAGATTTAGCATGTATGAGATCAACCATAGTCTGCCTCTCCCATGAAGATGGAATAGACTCGGAATCCATGAACAACACCACATCTCAAGAGGATGTGACAAATAGATCCATCCCATCGTGGCCATAAGGAGGATGACCAATTTGGGAGATTCATCCCCCACCAAATGCCGACGATATGACACACCATATACAATTCATGTCATCATGTATCAGAACCATGACTCAAGTTGTCTTCTCATCTGCCATAGGTGTTGAGTCAGCTGCAACTACAGGAGTATCTGTCCCTACGACAATGAAAACCCAATCTATCTTCACTATATCGACCGCGTCTAGTTCCACCACATCCACGATGGAATATTTTTCGCGTCTCTCAACTAGCTCCACTAGGATTACCCCCATTCAGTATAAACGTACGCAGGAACAATCATCCTTTGGGGCTTTGTTTCATTCAAATGAGGATATCCTAGAAGCCATGACGGAGCCATATTACCCATGGGATGCAATGCATCATCGTTCACTTTTTCTCCCCATGAAAAAATTCAGTCCTAACAAGACAACTGAACCAGAGATCTATGCGATAGAGTCAAAAGACTTCCTACCACCATGAAAGGTTGACTGGTTCAAAAACCCCATCCCAACGCTTGCTGTGTTCAAGGAAGGGAATATGTCAAATATTTTTCCTACCGTTAAGATGAACATATCTCAAAATCTAACAAGGTCAAAGAAATCTCACTGGGGGCAGCATGTTCTCTAGAAGAAATAGTCTCTTACACCAAATTGTTACAAGAGTATAGATATATCTTCGCATGGTACTACTCAGAAATGCCTGGGCTTAGTCCTATTATAGTAGAGCACCATATTGAAACTTGGCCTGACGTACCTCCAATACGCCAGAAACAACATCAACTGCACCCATTTAAGGAAGAAGCAATAAAGGGAGAAATTGAAAAGCTTCAAAAACCTGGGTTTATCTACCCCATTGCCTATACATCTTGCATTTCCAACCCTGTTCCCATCATGAAGAAACAGGGCACAATACGCGTCTACACCAATTTCTGGGATTTGAACAAATCTTGTCCCAAAGACAATTAACCCACACCATTCATCGATCAAGTCATCGATGCATGTGCTGGACATGAGGCCCCATCCTTTATGGATGGATTCTCCAGATACAATCAAATCTAGATCTGCCACACAGACCGGTACAAAACCGCGTTCACCACCCCCTGGGGCATGTTCAGATACAAGGTGATGCCATTTGGATTAAAAAAGGCTAGATCTCCCTTTCAAAGGGAAATGAATTATTTATTTCATGACCTGGAACACCTTATTCTTGCCTACTTAGATGATTTGACGGTCCGCTCTAAGAAGCGCTCATACCACCTTGAGGATCTGCGATTGGTATTCCAAAGATGCTGTCAATAAAACTTACGCTTGAACCCCCTCAAGTGTGTCTTATATGTTAGTGGAGAAGACTCTTAGGTTTTATAGTGTCCCAATAAGGCATTCGAATGGACCCCTTCAAGGTCCAAGCCATCAAAGAGGTACCTCCACCTCAAACCCTCAGACAACTCCAAAGTCTACAAGGAAAAGCCAATTTTCTGAGACGCTTCATCCCAGACTATGCCACCTGCGCTCAAGGGGTCTTGCGCCTCCTTGACCAAGACATCCCCTTTAAATGGGATGAACATGGCCAAGAATAATTTGACGTGCTGAAGGAAACATTATCCTTAGCACCACTCATTAGTCCCCTAGACTATGAAAAGGATTATATCCTATATCTGTCAGCTTCCGAATCCACATTGGTCGGAGTATTGGTTTAGGAAGGGCTAGATAGAAAGGAGCACGTAATATATTATGTAAGAAAAACCTTATCAGGACCAACATTGAGATATGAACTCGAAGGAAAGACTTCCCTAGCATTAATCTACGTAGTCCAAAAACTTCGCCATTACATCATCTTAAAAACCACTACGTTTGTCGTAGATATTAACCCCATTAAATACCTGCTCACACGCCACTTAATGAACCACAAGTACACCCCACTGGATAGTCATTATCCAAGAATACGATTTACAGTTTCACTCACCTAAGAGAAAAAAGGCACTTGCCTTAACAGAGTTCATTACGGGCCTCCCAAGACATTCCAAGGGATCACCTGTAGACGATTTGTTGCCAGATGAACACCTATTCTTTGTAGCAACTAAAAACCCTTAGTACAGATATTTCCTCCTATTCTTGCGAATCCAAAAGTTCATATCTCATCTCACACGAGATGATCGTCGGTGCATACGCCAGCAAGCCCCCCGATATGTCCTTCTGCGAGATGTCTTATATCGGCGAGGCATAGATACCATTTTACAATGATGTCTTACTCATAAAAAAGTGGAACAAGCCCTTAATGACTGCCATGGAGGCGCTTGCAGCGGCCATCTCACAAAAATGGCTACCACCCAGAAAATCCTACGAGCAGGATATTTTTGGCCCTCCCTGTTCCATGACTGCATCACAGCTGTTAAAATATGCAAACGATGCCAACACTTCGCTCATAAATAAATAGCACCCCCCCGCTCCTATGCATCTCATCATAGTAGCTGGCCCCTTTTACAATTGGGGGATCAACTTCATGACTTGTAGCCCCACCTCATCGGGAAACCATAAATACATCACCGTGGCTGTCGACTATTTCACCAAGTGGGCTGAGGCCATACCCACATACGACAACACAGCAGAAACCACCGCTCAATTTTTGTTCAACCACGTGATCTCCCGATTTGGCATCCCCAAAGAGTTAGTCTCTAACCACGAGAAACACTTAGAAAATTAAGTCTTCGAGGAGCTATCTCATCATCTTGGATTCACCCATGAATTCGATTCACCATACTACCCCCAATCCAATGGACAGGTAGAATCCATTAACAAGGTACTCAAAACTATGTTACAAATCATGGTGAATAACCACAAAACCCATTGGCACCACATGCTCTTCTCTGCCCTGTGGGCATACTGCACGCCTGTTAAGACATCCACTGATTTTACTCCCTTCAACTTGGTATACGGGATTGAAGTCGTGATTCCCATAGAGTGCAAGATCCCAAACTTGCATGCTTCCATCGAACTCCTCGATAACACCCAGCCTCTAGAACAACGCCTAGTACAACTAGAGCTAGTTGACGAAATTCGGCGACAATCACTGCAAGACAATGACACCCATAAGAGAAGGGTGAAAGTATCATTCGACTACTAGACCAGCCAGAAGATACAAAATTCATCAAAAATAAGGGAAGCATCCTCATAATGGGTGCTTTCCCTATCTACAAAAATACTCTAGGGCGGTGCCCCCTCAAGAGGAGCACCTAGACCCACCACTGCTCCTAGTGCCACCACCGACGTTGTTGTCACCACTCTGATCGCTACTTGACGTAGAGTGGGCAGATAATCCATCTTGCGGGCCATCATTGTCTCTAACCAAACCTCCTCGAAGTCATCCATAAAACCTCGGGCAGGCATACCCTGGGTCAAGCGGTCCACTCGACCCTGGATGTCCTCAAGAGAGGTCATGTGAGCCGTAAGTACTGCAATGCACTCCTCAGCTACATTTGCACGAGCTCGCTCAGCCGCAACCTCTGTTGCAGCCGAGTTGCTACCCTCACTAGAAGGGACAACACCATCTCCACTAGGTCCACTGGCACCACCACCTAGTCCACCTGCATCACCTCCTTGACCACCTCAAGGTTGTAGGGGAGGGTCACCAATTGGGTCACTGGGCGACCTACCTTGCCAACATCTGCACGAGTAACCGAAATAATGTTAGTGTCAAGAAAAAAACACATAGGAACATAAATACTCGAACAAATGCAGAAAAAATATAACACATACCTACAGGCCCCCAAACATAACCAAAAGGGAGACCCATGTCTGGGTCACCCTGGAAGTCCATCCCTGCATACGGGTATGGAAAGAACATCTGTGGGTTGGCCTCAAACCAGGCCTCTATCGCGGCATTCCAGTAATGGCCCACCATGCCACCACTGACCTGTGGCATCATCGGAGCCCACCTCCTCATCTGTGGCTCCCGTAGCCCCCCAATGGGCATCGTCACCACTAGCCTCAGAAGTACCACCCTCTCGTACATAATGCTTCATAGGATGCTATCATACGCAAATGACTTAGGTCCACATTGGACCTTGTTTAATTGTGACACCATCCCATCAAAATAAAAGTAGGTGAAATTGAAAAAGTGCCCACCCCTCGGTCGGCATAAAATTCTAACCTACAGGCCAGATGCCCGATGTGGAGCAAACGACCCCGCAAGTCGCACAATAACTTCCAGAGCACACCGCTCTACCACATCTACCACTGATGGAATGTTGATGCACCCCTCAGTAAGAGGCACACCACTGCAATGCCGCCTCTAGAATCTGTCTAGGTTCACTCCCCCAACAGAGAGTGGGTACCTCAGAGCCTCACCCTGAGACAGTAACTCGGTCACAAAGTAAATATCCGTCTCAAGACGGATCACCAAGTTCGTCCCCCGCAGTATGAACATATGGCACCTCTGGCACCAATGTTGTATGATGTAACGGAGTAGTCGGTCCTGAGACCGAAGGAAATCATTCTCAGCAAAATTTAGAAGGCCCCATGCGGCCAACTAACAGTGCGCCCCAGCATTAGAATCTAGAGTGGTCGGGATCTCAGACCAATCCCGCTCTCTCCACACTAACCTTCCAAGAAACACAGGCACCCATTAACACAGAGAAAAACTAAAAACAGATAAGAAACCAAAATTTTCTATCACTATGGCCTTGGTGCACTTGTCCCTTAGACAGGCACACCCTCGCACGCCTGTCTTCTTCACAGGGAACAGTGTGCCCTCGCATGTTTGTCCCTCAAAATTGCGCGCAAGAAAGGCACTCTTTTGCCTAGATCACCCATGCAATCTAGGCCAAAATTTGCTCAGAGTTCGTACAAACATAATTTGTACGGCCCCTGGCACCATAAAACTGAAGAAATTACAATGCAGGACGTCATGAAAGTTACCTCGGCATAATATCGCTAATCCCTGGTACACAAGCTGACCACAATGGTGAGAAAGGCCCTCCAAAGCACCTTTGATCTCCCAAAACTGAGCAAGTACAAATGAATAGCATTAGGGCCATAATCCCATATTTATTACCCTTTTATAGAACTTCAGAGGTCCATAACAGGAGATCAAAAGGTCCATTCCACAAACCGTAAGTTGCACCATCATCAGTATGCCATGATGAATGAAAGTGGTGCCACACATTTGCTTTCCATGAAAAATAAATTTTCAGCGTCAGCAAGTATGCACCCTCACATCTTCCTTTTTAAAGCTCATGCCTTTCAATAATGTTTTGATGAAAATAAGATGCTTTCACTTGAGGTAGTTGTTTTTGAAGGAAGAACCCACAAACTACTTACAACACCATACACTGAAGATCCTGGAGTAGGTATTGTTGGGCCAGAATTGTGAATTACAGATAAATCACGCTTCCATAGACAGGTGCTAGTCTAGAACAAAATGTGAAAGACTATACGACTATTTTTCCTAACTCAGAATAGATACAAAAAAAGGATTGAAGCCTTACTTGATCAGTCGATTGTAAATGGCTCCTTCTGTCGCTTCTGTTGCTGCTTCAAATTCAACCAGTTTGTGCGAAATGCTTCCTGCAAGAAAGAACACTGAAACAACAAAAGATGCAATAATATAGATATCTATTCAAGCTAGTTAGATAAATCAGTAAAGCATAAACCATATACATCAACCAAGATCTTGCAATATGGAAAATCAAAGTCAATACAGATGCATATAGGGAAAAATAAGCAGTACTCTTTATTAATGATAGAAGGAGAGGTTACAACCAAATGATTGATTTGAAGTGAACCTTCCAGCAACGTCACCAAGCCTCATCACAGTATAAATCTCTCCAGCAGTAGCTATACAAATCTAGCTCTCAATTGAAAATTCTCCATCATTTCTCTACTCAAATTATTCCCTTTCAAGCACTTAGATCTGTGCTCAATTTATAGATGAACTATAGGTTGTTTTCCAATCGATGACTTTCCAATAATAGGAAAGACATGTTTCAAGTCATGTAGATGTCAAATGGACACTCAGATCTGAAGCTTGACACATGTGAACTCTTCTAGAAGGCACTAAAAAAGTGGAGATTCTGGAACAATGAGAATTTCGCTCCCAATGTGACCAACGCACTTGTGAATGTCAGGAAGTTATTTGTAGAGCAGCCTTGCATGGGGCTACCTGCATATGCAATGCACTTAGGCACCTTAGAGCCTGTGTTGGTGAGCTCTCATATGCTATATAATAAGCTTCAAACCTTGGAAACCTTTGCTTGATGAAAGTCTTGCTTGATTTGTCTTGTTCTTGCCTTAGGGAATGTAGCAACTGAAATGATAGGGAATGATAGACACTTGATCATTGGTCATAGAGATGACGCCGATTTAACTAGGTAATTGGGAATGGTGCCCAAATTGACCTATAACAATTTCCCCCTAAAGCATGAGATCCAAATAATAAAAACATTTGATTGAGATGCTTTACACTGTGATGAGCCTAGAAATGAAGTGGAATGGTCACCTCCATCAATCTTACAATACATTACATCATGATATATCTTCTTTGATCATAATTTTTGAGGGTAGGCATTCCCATATTCAGCAAATAAAACAATCTAATAACATGTACATAATTCAGAAAGTCTTCTTCATTGGAATGTTGCCCAGATGCAGACATGCCTACAGATATAGGCCCATGTTTGGATGACAATCTATATGTAAGGTCACCGTACAGATGATGTGTACAAAAATCCTGAAATAACAGCCTGGATGGATAAAACTAGATCTGGGGTCTTCTTATCTCGTTCACTCGATCATTTGGGTACAAGTATAGCCATGCGAATATATGATTTGTAGTCAAACATGGTAAGAAATCGTTTGATTACCAGCCAATGATGTAATTTTTTAACAAATGCGAGAGAACCACCATTAATGAAAATGGTCCTCAAGGTACTGTAGTACATTTCATAAGGCATGAATAGATGATTTGATGTCGAACACCAAACAAAATATTTCAATCAAAGGTCCAGAAGCGAGGATCTTGTCTATGCTGTAACAAGCCTCATGGTACTGGAATCTGACGTTTCTAAGTGAACTTCCTGGATATTGATTTGTTGTCGACAGGAAGTCACCTTATTGCAAAACAGGAGTTACTGATTTCAGAGACAAGTGTATGACTTGATATAACAATTTTCAGGGATGACGGTCATGAGAATGACGGTTTACGAGTATTGCGGAAGGATGAGTTTTAAATCACTGGATGACTTCTATTTAACATATCGGTGACATTTGTTGGGAAAAATACTGAGAGGGGGGTAGATCAGTATTTCACAACTACTCTAAAAGACTTTCCTTTTTACATTCTTAATATCGCTGCCTTTATTAGCTTACTTTGCATTTTCACATGATTTCTTTCATACGCTTCAACAAGGAATCTAGTTATGTCATTGGTTGCTTTGTATATCATTCCATCATTCATTCTTCAGATATTCAATAAGCAGTAAACAGGTGCAATAAGAACAGAATAAACCATCACACAAAGCATCACACATGAACACCAGGATTTTTAGGTGGAAACCCAAATCGGGAGAAAACCACCGCTGCAGTTGCTCAGCCTTCAATATTTTTATTATAGAGAAAACATGTTACAACATATGTGCTGGTGCAGACTTGACCAGCATGCAGGCACCCACCTGTGCTCGTTTACCAGCCTCTCCTGGAAGGGAGCTCCAACCCCCTGACTCGTTTACCAGCCTCTCCTGGAAGGGAGCTACGACCCCCTGATCTCGTTTACCAGCCTCACCTGGAAGGGAGCTACGACCCCCGATCGTTTACAGCCTCACGGAAAATCTGACCCCACGGCGAAGGCTACAACCCTCAGCACCGCCCGGAGGACCCACGTTTCATCCGTTTCCCCACTGGATGTAACCAGCAGACCACAACAGGCCATTTCATCCTGTATAAAACTGGACCACCAGCCGCTTATGCAAGTCGCCATGACGGATATATCACCCAGCGGATGCTCGATGAAACCTGAAATGGCGACAGTCGGACATTTCTTACCTGCGCCTGGCCATTGATTTTATGCTTTCCTTGTTGATATGTATTTTCTCTTGCTTCATCCACTAACCATGCAGTACAAATTTCATTGCGCATACGCGCTTCCTCTTCAGCGAAGCCGCGTGTATATGCGCTTCCTCTTCAGCGAACTAGCGTATAGATCTCTAACCATTATAGAGCAACATACTTCTTCAGATCAGACATTCAGTTCAGATTTACCCTTTTTACTTCAGACAGATGTTCACCTCATCTCAGATCTAATCCTTCCATAAACAAATCTAGCAGATACAAATACATTTCAGATCTAGATATCCCGCTTCATCATTTCTTCATAGGTGCATCATAGATTCAGATCAATCATCAAACATTTACCCTTTCCATACATATATACTTCACAAAGAAGTATTCATTCAAGCTCAGACATCTTGCTCCCACACCTATGATTTGCACAATGAATTTCTTCTCCTTATATAGGTTTATCCTTTTTCAATACCACGGGTCAAAGCAATACCATGAGCCTTCAATACCACGGGCCAAAGCAATACCATGAGCCTTCAATACCACGAGCCAAATCAATACCGAGTCTTCAATACCACGGGCCAAAGCAATACCATGAGCCAAACTAATACCATGAGCCTTCAATACCACGGGCCCCTGGATTTGCACTTTTTGAGCGCTTTTGCCCATACGCGACTTGGAACATTCTTTTCCGCGTGCATACGCGACTTCCATTAGACAGATCCGCGTATTCATAGAGACATACTCTTTTCATCATACTTTGAGCACATTCTGAATTCCTTTCTTCATTGCCTTCTGTACACACTATAGATACATCATATTTTCTTCATCAAGAACATATTCTAGCAAGCACAACTTCATCAAGTAAGTTGTCATCATCTTCATCAAGTGGGTTGCCTTTCAGGGACAACACTCAACATCATAATATCAACAAGCATCATATCACATTAGATTTACATCATTTACCAAGTCCATCAAGTCAAGAATAACTTCATCAGGTGGATTGCCATCAAGGACAACACATGTCAACAGTCACATGTCTTTATCTTCATTCAGTGGGTTGCCATCAAGGACAACACTCTGCATCATATTTCCAACAATCTTCCCCTTTGGACTTGATGGCAACCATAATGGTGTTTGGTTACCACAACAGATAGGTACATTAAGAACACAATGACACCATGTCACTCTCTCCATTCTTTGACATCATTAACTTCATTCAAACACCATGTCACTCTCCCCCTTTGACATCAAGGGCAAAGGGCGGATCAAAACCAGCGAATCAAAACCAACACACTCTCCCCCTTTGACATCAAGGGCAACGGGAAGATCAATACCAACATACTCTCCCCCTTTTCTTCTCATGTGGAAGAAGCATTCTGTAGATCTGATATATACTGAAGTGACCAAGCTCCCCCTGAGTTCATGCTGAATATTTTTCAATGAAGTACATGACTCTATGAACTTCCTACCAAAAGACTCATACTTACATCAAATATCCAACCAAGTGGATTTACATATAAGACTCAAGTACCCAACCAAGTGGGTTTACACATTTCAACACAGCTACCCAACCAAGTGGGTTTACAAAATTTGACTCAGCTACCCAACCAAGTGGGTTTACAATTTGACAAGTCCTTACATGACTGAATATTACAAGTTTACACCATGGGTTTCAACAAGACCTTTTCATCAAAATACAAATATGACTTTTCATAACCAATACCAAAAATACCTCAAGAGAGATCATATATCAGAACCATCATAATGCTACCAATGCATTATACTCAGCAATGTCAATGCTCCCCCTGAATTTGTGCATCCAAGCCTCCTTTTCATATGACTAAGGCTCCCCCTTAGTTTGTGCATCCTGAACACTTTCACCAACAAATCATCAAGGCATCTTCATCAAATCATTAGAAAAAGAATTATGAGAACTGGAACACCACCAGATATACCAAACAGTATCAGAGATACCAGACAGCACTGCAGCTGTGCTGAGGAGAGCTGACTCCAACCAAAAATTGTCAGCAATCAGTCATACGCGGTTTTATTTGCAGGAACTCGCGTATATACGCGACTGTGTTTCATGAAACCTGCGTATCCAATGCCATCTTCTATATTTTGACCAGATCTGATCCTCTGTGAGGAAAAGACAGTGTTCAGCTTCTTTCTGAGATATTTGACTGCTTCCCTGGACTACAGATAGATAGAACAGTGTAGTTGTGTCTTCAAGTGTCATCCAATGGTTGTAGCACAATAGCGACCAAGTCTTCAAACTCTTTGCAGCATTAATACAATCTTTTCAAGAGAGATTATCATACCATAACAACATCTTCAACTAAGTGTCAAGCAGTCATCCATGTGGTCCAATATCATCAAGATCTTCAAGATTTAACATGAAGTAACATAGACAAAGGATCTCAATCATAGTAACATACTCTGCATGATCTCTTCTTGTTTCTGAATCAACCGACATCCAACTCATCCATGTGTGAGCAAAAAAGATACTTATCAGCAACCAGGGCTCAAAATCTCATCATAATAAACCATGTAGCAAGTCATCATCATTTGAGCATGAGTATCACAAAAACCAAAGAATAAGCAGTCATATTGCCAACAATGCAATCATTAGTATTCAACCTGCTGCTTCCCTTGAACCAGTGCTCCTTCTTAAATTGTGTAACCTGAACACCTTCATCAGCACGTCATCAGCAACAACCTCTGTATGATTTATCCTCATCTCTGAATTATAAGACTTTCATCTCAACAACGAATGCTCTTCATCATAAAGCAACCAAGCTTCATCCATAATCTTCAACACAAGAACCCATGTATCATTTTATTATCATGAGTATAACCAGAATAATGCTAACAGTGCAATTATCAGCAGTCAGACTGATGCTCCCCCTGGACCTCTGCTCCAAATCTTCAGCTATCAGATAAATTTTCTTATCCTCAATGTATACGCTACTGTGTCTGCTGGAACTCGCGTGTATACGCGACTTTAGTTCACCGAACCTGCGTATGGAAAGTGTCATATTGAAAATTTCATTTTCCTTCATCTCCCCCTGAACTTATACTTCCTGTACCTGTCCTTTCCACATCAGAAGCACTGTCAGAAGTAAACATAACCAGAATAATCAAATCAAACTCCCCCTGTGATGATACATTACTAAAACTCATAATGTATCCCACATTATTTCTGCAGTCAATCATAGAAGTAATCTTCAGAAGCATATGACTGCAGTAGGGTCAGTATTCCCTACGTTTCTGATCGGTCCTCCTTCTTTTTCCAAATTTGCTTGAACTTTCTAATTGTGTGCTGGAGATTGTCCACTTTCCCAGATCTGTTCATCCTGCATTCTTTTTCTATATGACCATACTTGTTACAAGCATAACATCTCATGTGGCCAGAGAAATAATTATAAGAATCATAATGAGCTTTTCTAATCTTCCTCCTTTTACAATCAGCTGCTTTATGTCCATACTTGTTACATGAGAAACAATATCCTTTGAAGAAACCAGAGTACCTTTCTATGTAGGAACTGTTGATTTGAGGCTGAAATGATCTGCTTCTGAAATTTGCTGCAACATGCCCATAATTATGACATTTAAAGCATTCAACATTATTGAATGATTTCCTTTGATATTTCATCATTGTTGGTTGACCGTTTGTCTCTTTCAACACTTCAGGTTTCGCATTGACACCTTCCTTTGAATCATTAGCATTCTCTTGTGAACTAGATTCTCCTTTAATAGTTTCATGAAAACCAAGACCAAATTTGATAGAAGGAGACCTTTGACTACTAAGAATATTATCCAGAATCTTAGAACTATCTTGAAACCTCAAAAGTTTAATCTTTTCTTCTAATTTACCTTTGAGAATGTTTACCTCAACCTCCAAGGCTTGACATTGCTTTGTCATGCTTTCTTCTTTCCTTCTTCCATCTTCTACTTGATCCTTTAGATTTAGAATCTCTTCTTTCAACCACTTTTCGTTTTTCTTCACATGTTTGTTGCAGCTCTTCATTCTTCTTCTTCGATGCTTCGAGATCTTCTTTCAGAGATATGTTTTCTACTTCAAGTCCTGCATTCTTCTTATTTGATTTATCCAGGTCTTCTTTGAGGGAAATGATTTCAGCTTCAAGTCTTTCATTCTTCTTGTTTGAAACTTCCAGATCTTCTTTGAGGGAGACGATTTCTGCTTCAAATCTTGCATTCTTCTTGTTTGATTTTTCCAGATCTGCTTTTAGAGAAATGTTTTCTGCTTCAAGTCCTTCAAGGTCTGTTTGCAGAGAGATGATTCCAACTTGATATCCTTTACTTCGACTGTATACATCATCGAACATTCTTTTCAATCTAAATATCAAAGCTTTGCTAGCTGCTTCCTTCTCATTAAATATTCTTTGTTGATCTTTGATAACTTCTTCTAGATCCACAAATTTACTCTCACTATCTACATCATTTCTTGCACAGATAAGATTACAAGGATCACTATCAGATTCATCTTTGTCAACTTCTGCTGTACCGATTTTCTGAGACATCTCCTTACTTTGAGTATTTTGCTTCTGTGCCATGAGTACTTGTAGAGCTTGGTCAAAATCTTCTTCGGCTTCTTCTAGATCGATAGCATATTCTTCACTATTGTTTGTACCACTAAGATCATGCAAGGGATGACCCCAATCACTATCTAATTCATCTTCTTTGATTTCTGGTATCCATGTTCTCTGAAATATTTCCTTTCTCCGAGTGGGCTTCTTCTTTTGCTTCTTTCCCATTATGACGGATCTCCTTCAAGCGATCAAGCTTCTGCAGAAGGACCACGCTCTGATACCAATTGTTGGGAAAAATACTGAGAGGGGGGGGTGAATCAGTATTTACTGCATACTCAAAACTTTTCACTTTTTCATTCCTTAAAACCCATACGCTACTTTCCTTTATTAAACTCGCGTATACACGCGGATATCTTTCATGCAACTAGCATATACACAGAGATCTAGTTATGTCATTAGTTATTTGCTTATATCATTCCATCATTCATTCATCAGATGTTCAATAAACAGTAAACATGTGCAGTAAGAACAGAATAAGCCATCACACAAAGCATCACACATGAACACCAGGATTTTTAGGTGGAAACCCAAATCGGGAGAAAACCACCGCTGCAGTTGCTCAGCCTTCAATATTTTATTATAGAGAAAAAATCTTACAACATATGTACTGGCGCAGACTTGACCAGCACGCAGGCACCCACCTGCGCTCGTTTACCAGCCTCTCCTGGAAGGGAGCTCCAACCCCCTGACTCGTTTACCAGCCTCTCCTGGAAGGGAGCTACGACCCCCTGACTCGTTTACCAGCCTCTCCTGGAAGGGAGCTACGGCCCCCCGATCTCGTTTACCAGCCTCACCTGGAAGGGAGCTACGACCCCCTGACTGAAGGCTACAACCCTCAGCACCTCTATGGACCACGTTTCATCAATTTTCACACTGGATCCAACAACTTCAATAGAACACAACTTGCAGGCCACGTTTCATCATATTTTCAGACTGGACCCTCTCCATGCACAAGCACGGTCAACCATCGGCAGTACCTGTACGACGGATATCGGTAAACAGGCGGCAGGTCGGACGGAAACACGGACTTGGCGGCCTAGTTTGCATACGCGCTTTCCCTTCACTGATGTCGTGTATATACGCGCTTCCGTCCACATAAACTAGCGTATACTTCAGTACAAATTTCATTGCGCATACGCGCTTCCTCTTCAGCGAAGCCGCGTGTATATGCGCTTCCTCTTCAGCGAACTAGCGTATAGATCTCTAACCATTATAGAGCAACATACTTCTTCAGATCAGACATTCAGTTCAGATTTACCCTTTTTACTTCAGACAGATGTTCACCTCATCTCAGATCTAATCCTTCCATAAACAAATCTAGCAGATACAAATACATTTCAGATCTAGATATCCCGCTTCATCATTTCTTCATAGGTGCATCATAGATTCAGATCAATCATCAAACATTTACCCTTTCCATACATATATACTTCACAAAGAAGTATTCATTCAAGCTCAGACATCTTGCTCCCACACCTATGATTTGCACAATGAATTTCTTCTCCTTATATAGGTTTATCCTTTTTCAATACCACGGGTCAAAGCAATACCATGAGCCTTCAATACCACGGGCCAAAGCAATACCATGAGCCTTCAATACCACGAGCCAAATCAATACCGAGTCTTCAATACCACGGGCCAAAGCAATACCATGAGCCAAACTAATACCATGAGCCTTCAATACCACGGGCCCCTGGATTTGCACTTTTTGAGCGCTTTTGCCCATACGCGACTTGGAACATTCTTTTCCGCGTGCATACGCGACTTCCATTAGACAGATCCGCGTATTCATAGAGACATACTCTTTTCATCATACTTTGAGCACATTCTGAATTCCTTTCTTCATTGCCTTCTGTACACACTATAGATACATCATATTTTCTTCATCAAGAACATATTCCTACTTAAACACAACTGAATCAAGTAAGTTGTCATCATCTTCATCAAGTGGTTGCCTTTCATGGGTTGCCTTTCGGGGACAACACTCAACATCACATATCAACAAGCATCATATCACATATATTTACATGTTACGAGTCCATCAAGTCAAGAATAACTTCATCAGGTGGATTTCCATCAAGGACAACACATGTCAACAGTCACATGTCTTCATCTTCATTCAGTGGGTTGCCATCAAGGACAACACTCTGCATCATATTTCCAACAACATTGTGATGAGTTGTCAGCATTGAACCAAAACCGAAGTGAAGGTATGATGAACCATAGGTGTGAATGAACCGTCAAGATGATTACCCAACCCAAAAAATCATGGACATGGAGTGAAAGAAGTGTCATGTTCAAGAGCGACTTGCTACCAAAAATAATTCTTGCTCACTTTTCCCAAATTTTCCTCGGTCATTTATTGACCAGTACTGTTACACAACATTTTATCACTGTCCCAGCAATCCCCAAATCACACATTGGAGGGTCGTTTTTGTGACCAATACGCAGTGTCATGCTTTGAAAAGACCTTCATTGCATCCCTCTATATGAAGGTAGAATTCCTCTTGTTGACATTTCCCTAAGTAGAGAATAAAAAACCCTTGTTTTTTCCTTGGAGCGAGTAGCCAGTTCTACCCTCGCGCCGATGTGGAAGATTAACACTAGGGCCTGTGCCACCTAGAGCTCTGTCCCAGTGTAATACCTGCATTGAGATGTTTTGGGAATGTTTTTTAAAATAGAGGTGGAGGTTCCATTCCAACCACCTCGAGGATGAGTCATTGGGAGTGGTTGAACTGAAACAACCACGGACTCCTTCCTTTAGTTAGTAATTTCCACCTCCCTTGGAACACTTCTAAAGGATAGGCCTCCCTTCCACCTTTGTAGGGATCAAAACCTCCTCCTTTTCCTCTATATAAAAAATCCATATCCCTTTATGAAAGCTACCTAAACAAAGAGAATTATACAGCTAAAGTGTTGAACTTGGAGAACTAAAATATAGCTGAATAACTGAGTTATTGAGAAGGTAGATCAAGAAGGAACTCCATCGAGAGGGCCCTTATCCCGTCTGAATTCCTCGACGAGCTTTGAGACGTGCTTCGACCGAACCCGGCTGGAGGAGACTACAACGTCAAAGCATGGTTGTATCTCTTCTTTCTACCTAATAATATAAGTGACTATTGTCTGGTTCCCATCTTGTATTTTGTATTTATCGAATGCAATATGCTTAGTCTTCTCTGTCTGACTAGTAGTTTCTGGATGAAATTTTTATGTGGTATTTGGTTATCATTTTCTGATCTCTGTGCAGGTGTCCAAACGCGATAAGCGAAGGGGTTGTGACTTGCCAAATTAGGAGTGAGAGGTTCTCATCACTACTACTATTGTCGACGATGGCATTGGACCACAAGTAGGCCATCTTATTGTGTCCTCTTTCATTCAAATATCTAGGAACCTACACTCTAGCATGATTCCTTGTTACTAGACCCAGTCTAGGGCTAGAGGGATCGTCTCTGTCCACAGAGAGGATTTACCTACATAACAGGTTGGCGACTCTAGCAGGGTTCGGGAAAATCACGTCTCAAAGTTCATCGGGGAATTTAGACGGGATAAGGGCCCTCTCGATGGAGTTCCTTCCTGATCTACCATCTCAATAACTCAGTTATTCAGCTATAGTTCAATTCTCCAAGTTCAACACTTCAGTTGTATAATTCTCTTTGTTAAGCTAGCTTTCATAAAGGGATATGGCTTGTTTATATAGAGGAAAAGGAGGAGGTTGGGATCCCTACAAAGGTGGAAGGGAGGCCTATCCTTTAGGAGTGTTCCAAGGAAGGCGGAAACTACTAACTAAAGGAAGGAGTCCCTAGTTGTTTCAGTTCAACCACTCCCAATGAATCATCCCTGAGGTGGTTGGAATGGAACCTACACCTCTATTTTTAAAAAACATTCCCAAAACATCACGGCACAGGTATTACACTAGGACATAGCACCAGGTGGTGTGGGCCCTAGTGTTAATCTTCCACATTGGCGCGAGGGTAGAATTGGCTACTCGCACCAAGGAAAAAATAGGGGTTTTTGATACTCTACTTAGGGAAATGTCAACAACGGGAATTATACCTTCATGTAGAGGGATGAAATGAAGGTCTTTGCAAAGCATGACACTGCGTCTTGGTCACAGAAACGACCCTTCAATGTGCGAGTTGGGGATTGTAGGGGCAGTGACAAAATGTTGTGTAACAGATGCCCCCTAAAGCATGAGGTCCGAGGGAGAGGGAGGGGTGAAATGCTTTATGAGAACGCGTTTGAACCAAATACCACTGTCAGAAAACTTGCAATTACAAATACAACTAATATCTATAATACATGAACATGTGGCATGGGCACAACCTTCCATAACAGAGTATATAAAAATTGAGATCGAGGTATGGATGTAGCCATCCAATAGTAAATATCACTAAATAGACTCAGGTATGGTCGCAGCCATCCAATCAACAGAGTCATGAAATAAGTCATGCTAATCCACAAAAAACCCACAGCCTAGATTTTAGAAGACAAACCCAGGGTCTTGTGCTCCATCTCAACCCGAACAAGTACAATTCCTAGCATGCGAATGTATGAGTTGAAGTTGAACGTGCAAGAAAATATTCTGACTACCAGCCAATGATGAAAGTTGTTAGCAGACGCGAGAGGAACCACCAATAATGACAATGGCTCTCAAGATACGAAAGGTACAATCCACGGAATGTGAACAGTGCTCTGGCATCAAACACCCGCAGAGTTAGTTGATCAAAGGCCAATGATGTGGACCTTGCGTCGAATGCGACGAACTTTCCATTAAGGCATGTAGGCTCCAAGGTACCGGAAGGGAGTCTCCAAATCAGATTTCTGGATAATGAGATGAAGTCGACAGGAAGTGAACTGGTCAAAGGAGGGCCATAATGTTTCTCGCATCATCGACATGAGATAGAGGAATATGATGTTTGTGAATTAGGACCAATAGAGAATCATAGGGAGGTTGAAAATTGTAGAGGCAAACTTCTCTTGAACATATCAGCAGCACAACAATGGATTTGGCAGTATTTCACATCAAAGGAATTGAGGTCATGATGACATGGCAAAGAGAAAATGAGAGGTCAAAAGAGATTACCCAAACCCATGGAGGAAAAAATGACGAAATGAGATGTCCCCAACTTGACACGAATGCAGACAAGTGCCATGTTCAAGAGCGACATAATGCCAACACAGCTAAAATCTGGTTCCATTTTCCCCCACTATTTCTGGCAAATACCCCAATTATTTTTGAAAACAAGCTTGAAGGCGATAGCATATGCTTGCACTGTAAGTTTGTCCTTCGGAAAAATCCATCCTAGTACGTTTTACAAGCCCTAGGAAGGAGAAACTCAAATAATGTCATGGTGATGAAGTCCGATGTCATTAGAGTTTGATAAGTCTGACAAAGGAAGAACTCGGCATCTTTTCACATTTAGAGAGTTTGAAAAGAAGGTAGAAAAGAAAACTCAAGCAGTCCCTTTTCGTAGGTAGTCTCACAGATCTGAAAAGGTAGAGAACAAATTCTAAAAGAACCTCTTAGTTGCAATAGGCTAAGGTATTCCTTTTTCGTAAATAATCCATCCCAGCTTGAAAAAGGGGTAAACGTATACTGGTTAGATATCATTTCACTACCATTTAACGAGTTTAAAAAAACAAGCGTCTTGGAAACCTTTTCAATTTTAGAGAGTAAAAAAAGAGCTGAAAGATGACTCCAGTAGTGAATTTTTTCGTGTTTTTACTGAGCCCAAAAAAGTATAAAATATAACTCATTACTTCATCATTGTCGCATGAAAACCTGTTGCTGCACAAGAGACATGTATAAAACCCATTTTTTGAAAATAATACAATAAAATAATTGAAAATCATGTCTTAAAACATAATTAGGGTTGTGAAAAAGTTATAAAAATACAAAAGTGGTAAAAATAATGACTTTTCACCTTTTAACTCTTGTGGAGAAATAGTTACCCATTTTACTGTGAAATCTTGCGGCGATGATAGTGGCTAATCCAGGTAAGAGCTGAGATCCCTCTTGTTATTTTAAGCTATTTCTTTCTTCTTGCATTTTCAATTTCAAATTTTCGGGGAGGAAATGTAAAAATTAGGGTTGTGCGGTTGGTGCAGGTTTCAGGCACAGAGTCGTGCCAACTGCCCGATTTTTAACACTAGGCGCTCCCATTGGCGCGATTGTTTTATAAACAGTTGCACCAATGACACAAACCAATTTCTAACAAAAGTATACATAAAATACTCCAATTGTTTACAAATTTAAGGGATAAAATTGACTAATACCACTCATATGTGTGTGTTTGCAAGTAGAAAGAGGCAAAATGGTCATTGAATGGAAAGAACGGGAACATAGTGAAGAAGATGAGCTAGCCATGGAAAATGAGGGAGTTATGGAAGCCCTTAGAAACTGTGGTTTAAAAAAATTCTTTCTAACACCATGTCTCTAAGCCCAACTAGAATTTATACAGTATCTAAGCAGTATATGGGAAAATAATCAAGAGAAGTTCATCCTATGGGATCAAGAACTTGAGATTGATGTTTCTAATGTGTAATTCATCACAGGATTATCTTGGAGAGGTGCAACACCACTCCTAACTAGCACCGAGCCCTACATGGAAAACATGACCATGGTTATAGACAGGGTATGTCGAGGAGCGTGGAAAGGATCAGGTAGTGGTAAAGTTGATATACAAACTATCCCAAATTTGACACTACGCGTGGTATTTCATACCATGACATGAGCTGTGGTATCACAAGCACCGCATGAAGCAACAAAGACACAGTTGCTTCTTGCTGTGGACTGCATGGCTCTGACCATCTACATCTGGGCAGAGGTCGTGACCATAAACATGAAGCGCCAACTAACCAAATACAAGAAGACCAAACTGAAAAAATTTGGTTATGGATCCATCCTGGTATTGTTATTCTTGGAATGATTACCAATTTTGCAACGATAGGAGGTCATAGTTCTGACACCACCAGCGAGAGAACCACAGATGGCTCGATGGGCAGCATGGATGCCAAGGGCAGGGGGCGGCCAACAGATGTCTTAGAGGCTGGAATTTTTTGATTGGCTCCATCGACAACTGATTGTCATGGTGGATTGGCCCTACTCTGGCACAGATTTAACTAATGATCCAAACCTCCCACTCCCGAAGGGAGAGGATTAGGATCAAGAATTGGGTGAGACTCAATTTTTAAGTTTTATGAGTATTATGATTTTTTGTTTATTTATGTAGGTTTTGACATTAAATCCATGTGATGCAGATGTTGGCCCAGAGAGACTTGCCGGTATGTCACTGACAGCGAGGCAAATCCCTCACGATTTCGACCCTCAAGGCGAGGATGACGAGGAAGATGAGATAGTGCACAACCTGGAGGGGATCACCCGAGGAGTCCCGGATTATGCACATTTATATGATGTTCCTCGCGCCTATCAGAGACATATTGTAGGGGTGCCCAGCCGAATCCACTGCTTTCTGAGGTGGCTAGTACAGGCCGTGACATGTTATCATGAGCATCATGCTGATTAGACACCTAGGTTTATTTTATCTGCATATTTTGCGAGACATGATGTCTCAGGACGTAACAGAAACATACATATATTTTTTGACGTTTATGATGCACATAGTTGCAAACATGTGATATATATATATATATATATATATATATATATATATATATATATATATATATATATATATATATATATATATATATATATATATATATATATATATATATATATATATATATATACATCTATTTCCTTACATGGATATTTTACATATGATTATGATTTTACATATTATGCAAATGTCTATCTAGTACAATGTTAGCCACTGTATCGGTTAATGTGTTCATTCGTCTAGGAATATGTTGATAAGTAATAAAATAAAAATGTATTTCCAACAAATGAATACATAAATAAAATCTCAGAATGTGTAGATTTCTAACTGAATAATGATTATTGAGTTGCAGAACAAAAAGCTGTGAATCTAGATTTACAAGAAATGCGCGTATGCCGAGGTTGATTTCCTCAGTTAATAGTTCAATAAAAACACTATATTCAGTGACATTGTTTGTAGTTTGTCCTAGACAAATACCTTGCATATCTATCAACTCACCAGCAGGATCATAAATTACCCAGGCTATCGAATACAAATTCTTGGTACTATGGGAAGCACCATGCGTGAAACCGACATAAGGGGTAATATACATATGAACAATAAGCAGGAAAATGCTCACAAAGCACACCAAACCCAAAAACATGTACAAAAATGAAAATAACACCTATGTACATCTATTATGCATGAATGACTCATGCATAATATTTTTTGAGATACAACCCATTTCTGGGTTGTTCAAGAGGATGAACTTCGTAGTCAATTAGCTCATAGACCCCATTTTGCAACACACGTTTAACAATGTAGGGCCCATGCCACATAGGTTGAAATTTTCCTACCCCTAACTTATCATGAGCTTGGTCATACAGGAGGATGAGATCTCCTTCAATGAAAGAAGCTCCCTTTTGGCTTGAAGAATGCTGGGGCCACATTCCATCGAGCGATGTCCTACACTTTCCATGACATTCGTCACATCGTTTAGACTTACATGGATGACCTTCCGGCTCATTCAGCTAAGCATAGGGACCATCTAGACCATCTTCATCAGATATTTCTTCATTATCAACACTACAACATTTGGCTTAATCCGCATAAATGTGTCTTCTGTGTTGATTCCGGTATACTTTTAGCGTTTATCATGTCTGAAGACGAAATTCGCCTCGATCCACTCAAGATTGAGGCTATTTTCAATCTCCCCTCTCCATCCTCATTACATCAGTCGCAGAGTCTGCAAGGAAAGGAGATTTTTCTACGTCGTTTTATATCGAACTATGCAGAAGTAGCTAAAGGATTCACACAAATTTTGAAATAGTACGTCCCTTTCTATTGGGATGAGATTTCTCAAAACGCTTTTGATGCACTCAAGAAATTGCTGGTCAATGAACCTTTATTATGTCCTCTGAACTATCATCGTGATTTTTCCCTCTATTTAGCTGTCGCTTTTAGTAAAATTTCCATGGTTTTGGTACAAGATGATGATAACGGTAAAGAACATGTCATTTTTTACTTCTC
The DNA here is from genome assembly GCA_034641835.2 of Pinus albicaulis. Lineage (NCBI taxonomy): Eukaryota > Viridiplantae > Streptophyta > Pinopsida > Pinales > Pinaceae > Pinus > Pinus albicaulis. The sequence goes on along the minus strand of CM076576.1, from coordinate 47,838,270 downwards.
TCGTAACCTTCTTGACCCTAAAACACGTTATGCTCATGTCGAGAAGTTAGCACTAGCTGCGGTCCAGGCCGTCCAGCGCTTTCGTCATTATATCCTCTTGCGTATGGTGACTATGATTTCCAATTGCAACCCCATGACCTATATTTTTTCTCGCCAATTTCTGGGGGGAAAATATTTGAAGTGGATCATTATCCTTCAAGAGTTCTATTTGGAATTTGCTGCTACCAAATCAAAGAAATCACTAGTTTTTGTTGATTTGATTTGTTCCCTCCCTTCCGACTCCACTTCGTCTCATTCTGAGGACCGTATTCCAGACGACACACTTTTCTTGATTAGCACTCTTGACCCCTGGTACCGTGATATCATTTTATATCTCCAGACTTCCACATTCTGATATGAGTTGACAAAGGATGTCTGCCGCCGTATCCGACATCACTCACAACCTTATCGTATAGTCGGAGATACGCACTATCGCATTGTAGTTGATTCCATACTCCGTCGATGTTTGACCCTCGAGGAAGCTAAGAAAGTATTGAATGATTATCACAGTGGTGCTTGTGGTGGTCACATGTCTGGTTATGCTACTGCACAAAAGATACTTCGTTTTGGTTATTTCTGGCCTTCCATTTTCAAATACTGTATTGTCACAGTTCGTAAATGTCATGATTGCCAGATTTATCAATGCAAATTGCGTGCACCACCTGTTCCTCTTCACCCTCTCATTATCATTGGTCCCTTTGCAAAGTGGGACATCGATTTTATGACGTGTAACCCTCACTCGGCCAGGGGGCATGCTTATATCATCGTAGCCATGGACTACTTCACCAAATGGGCTAAAGAAATGCCTACACTTGCCGCTGACGGTAAGACAGCTACTCAATTCAAATTCAATCATATTATTGCTAGGTTTGGTGTCCCTGAAGCAATCGTTACCGATCATGATTCCCATTTTCGGAATTATATGGTGGCGGAGTTGACTTCTAAGTTGGGTCTGCGTCACGACAGCTCAACGCCGTACTACCCTCAAGCCAATGGCTAGGTTGAAGCTGTGAACAAAGTTCTTGTCACAATGCTTCAGCATACGATTTGGATCCAAAAAACAAATTGGCATCTCATGTTATTTTCGGCTCTCTGGGCATACCGAAATTCGACTAAGAGTGTGACCAGATTCACCCCTTTTCAGTTGGTTTATGGTCTGGAAGCTACTCTCCCGATTGAGTGTGAAATACATTCACTCAAGTTAGTTGTGGAATTACTGCCAAACACTTCGCCGGAAGAAGAGCATCTCCTCTACTTAGAGAAGTTGGGTGAAACTCGTCTCTTAGCCGCTTTGGTCATCGAAGCAGAAAAGAATCGAGTCAAAGCTCATTTTGATCAATTAGTTTCCCCTCGTTCTTTCATTGAAGGATCTCGTCCTCCTGTATGAACAAGCTCATGATAAGCCGGGGGTAGGAAAATTTCAACCTATGTGGCATGGGCCCTACATCGTTAAACATGTGTTGCAAAATGGGGTCTATGAGCTAATTGACTACGAAGGTCATCCTCTTGAACAACCAAGAAATGGGTTGTATCTCAAAAAATATTATGCATGAGTCATTCATGCATAATAGGTGTACATAGGTGTTATTTTCATTTTTGTACATTTTTTTGGGTTTGGTGTGCTTTGTGAGCGTTTTCCTACTTATTGGGTCTTGCTTATTGTGCAGATGTCTATTACCCCTTATGTCGGTTTTGCGGATGGTGCTTCCCGCAGTACCAGAATTTTTTGTTCGGTAGCCTGGGTAATTTATGATCTTACTAGTGAGTTCATAGATCTGCAAGGTATTTGTCTAGGATGAACTAAAAACAATGTCGCTAAGTATAGCGCTGTCATTGAGATATTAACTGAGGCAATCAACCTTGGCATACACGCATTGCTTGTAAATCTAGATTCACAGCTTGTTGTTTTGCAACTCAATAATAATTATTCGGTTAGAAATCCACACATTCTGAGATTTTATTTACGTATTCATTTGTTGGAAAGACATTTTGATTTTATTACTTATCAACATATTCCTAGACGAATGAACACATTAACTGATATAGTGGCTAACATTGTATTAGATAGACATTTTCATAATTTGTAAGAACATCATCATATGTAAAATATCCATATAAAGAAATATATGTATATATATATAACGCGTGTTTGCAACTGTGTGCATCATAAACGTCAAAAAATATATGTATGTTTCTATTACATCTTGAGACATCATGTCTCACAAAATATGCGGATAAAATAAACCTAGGTGTCTAATCAGCGTGATGCTCGTGATAACATGTCATGGCCCGTACTAGCCATCTCAGCAAGCAGTGGATTCGGCTGGGTACCCCTACAGTATATCTCTGATTGGCGTGAGGAACATCATATAAATGTGCATAATCTGAGACTCATCGAGTGATCCCCTCCAGGTTGTGCACTATCTCATCTTCCTTGCCACCCTCACCTTGAGGGTCGAAATCGCAAGGAATTTGCCTCGCTATCAGTGACATACCAGTAGGTCTCTCTAGGCCAACATCTGCATCACATGGATTTAATATCAGAACGTAAATAAATAAACAAAAAATCATAATACTCACAAAGCTTAAAAATTGAGCCTCACCCAAAACTTCATCCCAATCCTCTCCCTCTGGGATTGGGAGGTCTGGATCATCATTGAAATCTGTGCTAGAGTAGGGCCAATCCTCAACTAAAATCAGTTGTCAACGGAGCCAATCAAAAAATTCTGGCCTCCAAGACATCTGTTGGCCACCCCCTATCCTTGGCATCAGTGCTGCCCATCGAGCCATCCATGGTTCTCTCGCTGGTGGTGTCGGAACTATGACCTCCTGCCACTGAAAAATTGGTAATCATTCCAAGAAGAATGATACCAGGATGGATCCATAACCAAATTTTTTCAGTTTGGTATTCTTGCATTTGGTTAGTTTGTGCTTCATCTTTATGGTCATGACCTCTACCCAGTTGTAGATGGTCAGAGCCATGCAGTCCACAGCAAGAAGAAATTGTGTCTTTGTTGCTTTGTGCGGTGCTTGTGATCCTGTAGCCCATGTGATGGTATGTAATACCACGCGTAGTGTCAAATTTGGGATTGTTTGTATATCAACTTTCCCACTACCCGATCCTTTCCGTGCTCCTTGACAGATCCTATATATCACCATGGTCATGTTTTCCATGCAGGGCCGAGTGCCGGTTAAGAGTGGTGCTACACCTCTCAGCGATAATCCTGTGATGAAGTACACACGTCAGAAACATCAATATCAAGTTCTTGATCCCGTAGGATGAACTTCTCTTGATTTTCATCTCATATACTGATCAGATACTGTAGCAATTTTGGTTGGGCTAGGAGACATGGTGTTAGAAAGAATTTTTTTAAACCACAGTTTCTGAGGGCTTCCATAACTCCCTCATTTTCCATGGCTAGCTCATCTTCTTCACTATGTTCCCGTTCTTTCCATTCAATGACCATTTTGCCTCTTTCTACCTGCAAACACACACATATGAGTGGTATTAGTCAATTTTAGCCCTTAAATTTGTAAACAATTGGAGTAGTTGATGTAGATTTTTGCTATAAATTGGTTTGCGTCGTTGGCGTGCCCTAGTGTTAAAAATTGGGTGGTTGGCACGACTCCATGCCCGAAACCTGTGCCAACTATGCAGCCCTAATTTTTACATTTCCTCCCCCAAAATTTGAAATTGACAAATGCAGGAAGAAATAAATAGCTTAAAATAACAACAGGGATCTCATCTCTTACCTATAGTTGACGGATTTGTGATTGATATACTGGATTGGCCGCTATCGTCACCGCAAGATTGCACAGTAAAATAGGTAACTGTTGCTCCACAAGAGGTAAATAGTGAAAAGTAATTATTTTTACCATTTTTGGAATTTTATAACTTTTTCACAACCGTAATTAGGTTTTAAGACATGTTTTTTGATTATTTTATTGTATTATTTTTGATAAATGGGTTTTATACATGTCTCTTGTGCAGCAACATGTTTTCATGTAACAATGATGAAGTAACGAGTTATATCTTATAATTTTTTGGACTCGGTAATATCACAAAAAATTCACTACTGGAGTCATCTTTCAACACTTTTCTGACTCTCTAAAATTGAAAATATTGCCGAGACGCTTGTTGTTTTGAACTCGTTAAATGGTTGTGAAGCAATATCTACCCAGTATACATTTACCCCTTTTTCGTGCTGGGATGGATTATTTACAAAAAAGGAATACCTTAGCCTATCGCGAATAAGAGGTTATTTTAGAATTTGTTTTCTACCTTTTCAGATCTGTGAGACTACCTATGAAAAGAGTTTGCTGGAGTTTTCTTTTCTGCCTTCTTTTCAAACTCTCTAAATGTGAAAAGATGTCGAGTTCTTCCTTTGTCAGACTTGTTAAACTCTGATGACATCGGACTTTGTCACCCTGACGTTATTCGAGTTCCTCCTTCTTAGGGCTCGTAAAATGTACTAGGATGTATTTTTCCGAAGGAAAAACTTACAGTGTAAGCATATGCTATCCCTTCAAGATTTTTTTAAAAAATAATTGGGGTACTCGCCAGAAATGGTGGGGGAAAATGGAACCATATTTTAGTTTTGTTGGCAGTATGTCGCTCTTGAACATGGCACTTGTCTGCATTTGTGTCGGGTTGGGAACATCTCATTTCGTCATTTTTTCCTCCATGGGTTTGGGTAATCTCTTTTGACCTCTCATTTTCTTTTTTCCATGTCATCATGACCTCAGATCCTTTGATGTCAAATATTGCCAAATCCAGTGTCGTGTTGCTGATATGTTCAAGAGAAGTTTTCATCTGCAATTTTTAACCTCCCTCTGATTCTTTGTTGGTCTTGATTCACAAACATCATATTCCTCTGTCTCGTGTCGATGATGTGGGAAACATTATGGCCCTCCTTTGATCAGGTCACTTCCGATTGACTTCAGCTCATTATCCAGGAATCTGATCTAGAGACTGCCTTCTGGTACCTTGGAGCCTACATTCCTTAATGGCAGATTCTTCGCATTCGATGCAAGGTCCACATCATTGGCCTTCGATCGATTGACTCTACAGGTGTTCGATGCCAGATCACTGTTAACATTCTGTGGATTGTACCTTTCATACCTTGAGATACATTGTCCTTATTGGCGGTTCCTCTCGCGTCTGCTAACAACTTTCATCATTGGCTGGTAATCAGACGATTTTCTTGTGTGTTCGACTTCAACTCATACATTCGCATGCTAGAAATTGTACTAGTTCGGGTCGAGATGGAACGCAAGACCCTGGGTTTTGTCTACTAAAATCCAGGCTGCAGGTTCTTTGTGGATTATCATGACTTATTACATGACTCTATTGATTGGATGGTTGCAACCATACCTGAGTCTATTTAGTGATGTTTACTATTGGATGGATATTTCCATACCTCGATCTTAGTTTTCATATACTTTGTTATGGATGTCTATGTCCATGACACATGTTCATGTATCAGAGATATCAGTTGTATTTGTAATTGCAGGTTTTCTGACAGCGGTGTTTGGTTCGAACGCATTCTCATAAAGCATTTCGCCCCTCCCTCTCCCTTGGACCTCATGCTTTAGGGGGCATATGTTACACAACATTTTTTCATTGTCCCTGCAATCCCCAACTTGCACATTGGAGGTTAGTTTCTGTGACCAATATGCAGTGTCATGCTTTTCAAAGACCTTCAGTGCATCCCTCTACATGAAGGTAGCACTCCTCTTGTTGACATTTCCCTAAGCAAAGCATCAAAAACCCCTGTTTTTGCCTTGGCGCTAGTAGCCAGTTCTATCCTCACGCTGATGTGGAAGATTGACACTAGAGCCCACACCACCTGGCGCTTTGTCCCAGTGTAATACCCACGTCGCGCATTTTGGGAATGCTTTTTAAAAATAGAGGTAGAGGTTCCATTCCAACCACCTCGGGGATGAGTCATCGGGAGTGGTTGAACTGAAACAACCACGGACTCCTTCCTTTAGTTAGTAGTTTCCACCTCCCTTGGAACACTCCTAAAGGATAGGCTTCTCTTCCACCTTTGTAGGGATCCTAACCTCCTCCTTTTCCTCTATATAAACAAGCCATCTCCCTTTATAAAAGCTAGCTGAACAAAGAGAATCATACATCTGAAGTGCTAAACTTGGAGAACTGAACTATAGATGAATAACTAAGTTATTGAGAAGGCAGATCAAGAAGGAACTCCATCAAGAGGGCCCTTATCCTGTCTGAATTCCCCGACGAGATTTGAGACGTGCTTCACCCGAACCCAACTGGAGGAGACCGCAATGTCAGAGCATGGTTGTATCTCTTCTTTCTACCTAATAATATAAGTGACTATTTTCTGCTTCCCATCTTGTATTTTTTCTTTATCGAATGCAATATACTTAGTCTTCTCTGACTGACTAGTAGTTTTTGGATGAAATTTTTATGTGGTATGTGGTTATCATTTTCTGATCTCTGTGCAGGTGTCCAAATGCGATAAGCGAAGGGGTTGTGACTTGCCAAATCAGGAGCGAGAGGTTCTCATCACTAATAAGATTGTCGATGACGGCATTGGACCACAGGTAGGCGATCTTATTGCGTCCTCTTTCATTCAAATATCTAGGAACCTACACTCTAGGATGATTCCTTGTTACTAGACCCACTCTAGGGCTAGAGGGATCATCTCTATCTGCAGAGAGTATTTACCTACATAACAAATACCTCTTTATTTTTTAATAAGCTTGAGGAGGATAACATTTGCTTGATCTATAATTCAACCCTTCGAGTGAATAAAGTATTTCTATTTAATAATTTAACGAGTCTAGCTATGAATGAAACTCGATTCTTGCCATGATCAACAAGCCCATCGCTATTTTATGTTTTAACGAGCTTAACGACAGTGATATACTAGTCCTTTTTCATATTTAGAGAGTTTGAAAAAGAGGACGAAAGAAAACTCCATAAGTACTTTTTCATAAATTTGTCTCTCAGACCCGAAAAAGTGTAAAATAATATCTGAGAGAACCTCTTTGGTCATGTTTAACCAAGGTATTCCTTTTTCATAAATAATATATCTCAGTGTAGTAGATCTGATAAGAAAATGTATAGAAATGGAAAATATGCCCAAGAAATAACACCATAGAAGACAAAACTTCAGATCTTCATTAATATCAAAACCCCATGTAGGGCAATTATACATTCACCCAAGGAAGGAGATAACTCCACAGTTTCATATGTTTGCCAATACAATAATCCCGACATCCTCAATGGAGAGTCTCTAACCTCTATATAGGTTTCATACATGTAATACCATGAGTAGTTACCATGGGTCTCTCAATACCATACATCCAATACAATGGGCTTATCATTTTATTCCCTCTCTACATGTGGTCCCTTACATAATGTGGGTTAACCACTTTATTTATTAACTATGGCCCATTTATTTATCATTCTTATATTAATACATCATATTATTCCCTTGGGTACCTCCCTCTGTACCCTATATTATCCCCCATAGGTACACTACATTACACCCCCCTTAAACATGTTTCGTCCTCGAAACATGAGAAGAACACAAATAATAAGATCTACTCAAAAGAGTATTCCATTGATACCATTCACGTGCATCCAGCCATCCAAGAGAAATGTGAACACTCGATCTAGTTGGTGCCTCGCTCGCTTGCGATGGAAGCAGGTTCTGGTGGTTCTTCTGTGTTGATGTGTTGTGGGTGGATCGTCGCACCTCTCTATGTGTCATCCAGGGGTTGTTGTCCTTGTTGCTAATTCGTTTCCACCTTCCTGGTTGTTGTCTTGCTGGGTGATGCGGGTGGTGATATGTTGAAGCTTTAACCGATGGAACATCTTTCATTAATTCCTCCATTATTGGTGATGGAGTGGTGTCAGGTTCTTTTGTTGGTACTTGCTTTGATGTCTGTGTTTGGCTGTCTACCATCAAAGGCTCATCATCTGATGTGTCTGTCTCATTAGATATTTTTGCTTCTGCCTCCCCGGTCTCTGCATGGTTCTTAATGCAAATATCGTGCAATTTAATTTTCTTCTTTTTATACCAGAGTTTCATGAATTTCTTTTGCACATTAAAATTGACAGTACCAACGGATTCCATCCAAGGGTGTCCCAAAACAACGTCCACATCATCCATATCTGAAGCATAAAAATCAGAATGCAACACATACTTATCCATAGAAATCTTCAAATCTTTATAAATTTGAAAATCTTCATTATCAACCTGTGTGTTTTCAATATGCTTTGCTGGAACTTGCAATTTTTTTGCCAAATTCACATTGATACAATTATGCTTGCAACTAGGAATGATAGACACAATGATGTTCTCTTTCTGAATACGTTCATGAACCTGTAATATCGAAATATTAGTAGAAAATAAGTCTTTATGGCTCTTACTATCCTTCTTTCCGGCTTGTGACCACTTGTCCAAAAGGACTTTTTCAAGTTGTTTCTCGGGAAGTTCCCTCACTGAGCTGTCAAGTGAGATCCACCATTCATTTGCCTCATCTTCCATATCAAGCCCTATGGAGCCTATCCAAAAATTTTGGTAGTGATCCTTGTGATATTGTAAAAAATCTTCAATAGTAGGACCATCATCTTTTCCTATAAACTTCATCTTGCGAGAATCCATAAAATAAAGTAAGGGTTTTGAAGAAAATCACTTACTTTGGCAAAAATTTAAAATGGACATTACTCGGTCAATATAACTAAAAATCCTTAATATAATCTGTTTTCGAAAATGGAATAGCCATTCTGCATCTAACCATATTGCTGAAATCCCGATCTAGGCACTCTGGAAACACAGATTTGCGCTGCAATTGCCTCGACGTCACAAAATTTCTGAAAAAATGGTTGATTTTAAATCAGTGATAACTCCCTCATCCGGACTCCGATTTGACCGATTTGTTTTTTGAAATAGGGTGATTTTTCAAGGAAAACTCAGATCTATAATTGGTTGTCTGAAATTTTTCACCAGAATCTATTAAAACGTCAGGAGAGCCACCGTACATAAATTGCCGTCAGAAACATTTCTGTCACATAGCTGAATTTAAATCAGCGATATCACCCTCATCCAGACTCCGATTCGACTGATTTTTTTTTTGAAATTGGGTAATTTTTGATAAGGAATCCAGATCTTATATTTATTTCTGAAAACATTTTACCAAATTTTCCAGATCTGCTCTACATACTCGCCGCCCAAAAATTTCCTGCAAAAAATGAAAAAACAAATCTCCAAACTCTGCCCAAGAAAGTGCTCCGATACCACTTGTAGTAGATCTGATAAGAAAATGTATAGAAATGGAAAATATGCCCAAGAAATAACACCATAGAAGACAAAACTTCAGATCTTCATTAATATCAAAACCCTTAAGGTAGGGCAACACCATACATTCACTCCTTAAGGAAGGAGATAACTCCACAAGCCATATTCTTTCCAATACAATAATCCTTGACATCCCTCAATGGAGAGTCTCTAACCTCTATATAGGTTTCATACATGTAATACCATGAGTAGTTACCATGGGTCTCTCAATACCATACATCCAATACAATGGGCTTATCACTTTATTCCCTCTCTACATGTGGTCCCTTACATAATGTGGGTTAACCACTTTATTTATTAACTATGGCCCATTTATTTATCATTCTTATATTAATACATCATATTATTCCCTTGGGTACCTCCCTCTGTACCCTATATTATCCCCTATAGGTACACTACACTCAGTTTGGAAAAGGGTTAAACTTATACTAAGTAGATATCAATTCATTTACCTTAACGAGCTCGAAAGACAAGTGCTCGACAATCTTTTCACATTATCGGAATCTGAAAAGAGCTGAAAGAAGACTCCAAGGGTTCCTTTTTCGCTGTTATCGAAGCTCGAAAAAGAGATAAAAGTGCGTTTCAAATCCTTTTTCGTTTTTATCAAAGATAGAAAAACAAGGAGGAAAAGTATGCTCTGTGGTGAAGTCATTCTTTGAATAAATCTGCACGAATAATTTGTTCATCAGTTGTATGTCCTATTTCAGAGCAACATCAAATGGATTAAAATACCTATTTCATGATAAAAACATAATAAAACCATAGTCATAGCAATAAATTTAACTTGCAAACAATTAAATGACTATAAAAAGTAGTTTCACTATTCATTTTTACCATTCCATAGTTACCATTTGCATTTTGGAGCTCTGAACATGATTTTACCCCCAAAGTTCAGTCATCGATTAAGGATGTTTCGGTGGATGGATTTCGTCGTCGTTTGATCTAGGTTAGTACCATGAACCTCCTCTTCCCTTTGGTGTTCATTTCATCTCCAATTTCTGCAGATTTTTCCGGTTTTAAGGCCCCTAGGTAAATTCTTCCCAAAATGAGGGGAACGCACCCTTGAATGTGGAAACCTGCGTTGCATAGCAGGTACAGTGAAGGGTAACTACATATTCAACACACTGTCTCGGCCCAGGGATTGTGTTGGGCACAGTTCAAGTTTTCAAGTTTTTGGTTTTCATGTTGTGCCCAAAATTTGCCTAATTTTTTGTAATGGATGGAATCTAGTGGATCTCATGGTTGTATTTTAGGTTTCCATCGGCTTATAATGAGGATTAAATGGAGGGAAAGATAACATGAAGAACAAGATATGATTGCCTTGAATTATTGTAGTATTGTAAGAGCCTTAAGAAATTGTGGACTACTTAAGTACTTCAAATTTTCGAGAATGAAGAAACAAATAGAACTCTTGAAGTTCTTAGTTTGAGCATGGGATCCGAGGATAGAGTAGTTTCACATTAAAAATCAAGTGATTCCAATAATAGTTGAGGATGTGTATTTTCTCACAGGTTTTTCGAGGAGAGGTTTTCCCATTTCTCTCACAGGGTCTACTGTTGGAGGAGAGATAGTGAGGGATTATGTTATGTAGTATTACTATCCAGGGGAAGAACCTAGAAAAGATGGAAAAATAAACATCCAGGATGTCAGGGATTTGCCTTTGAGAACCATCCTTTTCACGATTTATAAACTTGCTGGCACTGTTGCACTACATGTAACGAACAGATCATATATGTAGTATGCGCTAGAGTGTTTAGAGCCAATAGAATTCAACTGGCCTGAAGGTGTTCTATCTTAGATAAAGGAACAACTGAACAAAGAAAAGGGAGGAAGGAAGAATAATTTTACTTATTGTTCAATTCTTATCTCCTTCGGTTTAGAACGGATTCCATTGATGCAGCCACAACATGTAACACTGGATATATCTAGTCCTAGAGATCCTCAAATGCAAATATGGGTAGAACTCATGGGTTGGCATGCAAGCCAATCGAACATTGTGTTCTCTACTGCATTCTTCACCTGGTTCCACCGAAAAATCGTTGCCATCAATGAGTATGCATATGTAGGCGTTGACTTCCGAGGAGATCCAAATTTAGTATTACCAAAAGGCACTCAGTGGGGTTTAATTGGTAAGAATGTTTTGACCATGCTTTTTTTATTTTTCTAAGGTTTATAAAATGTTTTTTTATTTTGATTTTTTCCCAAGACTAAACGAAATGTTTGATGTAATGCACATATCGGTCGTGTTCAACCAGTAGAGGAACCAGAGTGTGAAGTAGATGCACCAGTAGAGAGGGATGTTGAGAGATTAGTCCTTTAGGACCTTGATATGGCTGAAACTATGGCCGAGCTTCAACATCACATAGAGGGTTTGACCTTCAGAATTCCGGATTTCCAGGTTGAAGAGTTACCCATGCGACTGCAGCGACACACTATTGGAGTTCCTAACCGTTGGATGCAGTTGCTCCACAAGATTACTAGATCTATAGCATGTTACCATGAGCACCACTAGTTTACTTGTGACATTTTGCATACATTTTGAGGTCAGATGACCAATGTGTCTTGGGAAATTTTTTTGTAAGAACCTATAACTATCTATCTATATGATTTCAGATTTTTTCCTATGTTTATTGTGAAATCCTATTCAATGATGTGAATGTTTTCTTTACATATGTTGAAAATGTCTGTCTAAGACTTGATTAGCTAATGAATCAGTCAATGCGTTCAAATTTCTGGAAATATGTTGATATTTAATGAAATCACAAAGTATTTCCAAAAGTCGAACTCTTAGGAACAATCTAAGAAGTGTTGGATTTCTAACAGTATAAACACTAGTAAGTTGTAATGCCATAAGTTGTGAGTCTAACCTTATGATTATGTGGTTAATACCAAATGAAATGGCATCAGAGAGAAGTTCGATCAACGTGCTATACTCAGTGATATTGTTCGTCGATCTACCAAATACAAATCCCTTGAAAACTCACTAAATTGCCGTTCGGAGCGAAAATGACCCACGCTGCAGAGGAGAGATTCTACGTACTATGACTATCACCATCAGCATATCCAAAAAATGGTTCCAAATATTTAGACATCTACGATGAAATTGTAAAGCGGATTACTAACGTCAAGAAAACTCTAAAAGAAAATTAAGATAGTGAATGCAAATCAACATCATATATACAATATAATACAAAAAATTACTACGGTCATGATTAAGCATAGTAACGTTTCAAATAAAACCCATTTCTAGGTTGTGCCAATGGAATTCCATCATAATCAACTAACTCGTAGGCACCCTAGCAAGAACTCTTTGTAAAATATAGGCGCCATGCCACAATGGCTCAAATTTCCCTGTTCCTATTACATCAGCTTCTTGATCGTAAAGAAGGACCAAGTCGCCCTCTGAGTAGATGTGAGGCTGGACATTTTTGTCGTATTGTGCCTTTATACATCTCTTATGTGATTCGTTGGCCAATTGGGCTTCACGACGTGTTTCATCAAGATGGATGAGGTTAAGGAGATGCGCTTCTTCTTCTGAGGATTCAAGTAACAAATCTATGACAAGTTTTAATGATGATATTTCACATTGGATTGGTAAGATAGATTCTAGACCATACACCTATTGAAAAGGAGTAAATTTGGTTGCATTTCTCACCGAGGTTAGATAAGCCCACAAGGTGGAGTACAGGATCAAATGTTAGTTCCTTTTAGGGACTCCTATCATTAGTTGAAGCATTCGTTTAAGAATTTTGTTAAAAGCCTCAACTTGTCCATTTGATTGTGGATAATAAGAAGTATAATTATCATGTGACAATCCTAACTTAGCAGTCAATTCATACATCATGTGGTTGCAAAAATGCTTCCCATGATCTATAACTATGGCCTGTGTGACCCCAAACTGTGCAATAACATGATTAAAGAAAAACAATGCAGCTATCTATCCTGTGTTGTTGAATGTAGGCATCGCTTTGGTCCATTTGGTAAAATAGGCGACTGTGACAATAATATAACCATGCCCACCAGACGAAGGAGGGTTACAGGTCATGAAGTTAATACCCCATTTCATAAAGGGTCCCACGGAGACAACATGATGCATTGGTGCTGGTGGTTTGCAAATCTTACGATCAAAAATCTCGCACGCATGACAACTTATTACTGCGAGGATGCAATCTAGAAAAATAGTAGGCCAAAATTAACCAACACAGAGTATCTTCTGTGCAGTAGCATATCCAAATAAATGTCCCACAAGCCCCATCATAACAATCATTTAACACTTTTTCGGCCTCCTCATGAGTGAGGCACCTCCTTAAAATTGTATCGACACCACGACAATAAAGTGTATCGCCGATGATCAGATAATCTTTGGCTTGGTATCGAATACGTCACTGTTCAGAGCAAGAGGTATTAGGTTGAAAATTTTGGGTTTGGAGATAAATGATGAAATCCCCATACCAAGGATTGGATGATCCGATCAGAAACAGAGACTCGTTAGGAATTGACAGTTCAGATGTAGGTGCAGTGCTATCAGAGGGAAGGTCACAGAGAAGCTCAGCCAAAACTAAAGACTTCTTTGACTTGGATTTGATAAATTCCAAATCAAATTCTTGCAAAATTAGAATCCATTTGGAATATTTCCCCCCCATCAATTGACGTGATAAGATATAATTCATGGGGTTGCAATCTGAAACTATTGTTTTTTTTCGGAGCGAGATATAATGAAAAAATATTTGGACAGCTTGAACAGCTACCAAGGAAATATTTTCCACGTACGAGTACTTAACTTCCATATCATTGATATTATGACTCAAATAATAGATGGAATTGAATATGGATGTTCAATTCCATATTCTACTTGGACCAATACCATAGCAATGGTCATTTCAGCCGTGGCGATATATAGGAAATAATCATTTTAATAATTAGGAGGATACATTAATGATGCTCAGAAAAGAGTGTCCTTGACAACATTAAAATAATATTTCACAACTTGGTCCCAATGGAATGGAACCCCCTTTTTCAATAATCGAGTAAATCCTTTAGCCATTTCAGCGTAGGTTGGAATGAATCTTCTCAGGAAGTTAGCCTTTCCTTGAAGTTTTTGTATCTGAAGTAAATTTGATGGTGCAGGAAAACCAAGAATGGAATGTACCTTCAGTGGATCTATTCAAATTCATTCTTTTGAGACTACAAATCCAAGCAATCAACCAGAACCAACACAAACACACATCTATGTGGATTGAAGCATATTTTGTAGTGTCGGAAGCGTAATAAAATGGCTCTTAAATTCATCGGGTGATCAGTCAGATTTCGTGAATGCACTGGTAAATTGTCTAGATATGGTAGAACAATGTGCTTGATGTCATTGAAAGCATAATCCATTGCTCTCTGAAAAGTTGCCCCAGTTTTCTTTAAACCAAACGAAATTTTCCTATATGTGAATGTGCCCCAGGGACATATGAATGCTGTCTTATGTTGCTCATTTGGGCAGATATTGATTTGATTATAGCTGGAAAATCCATCCATGAAAGAAAATATTTCGCATGCAGCATAATCATCAATAATCTGGTCCATAAAGAGAGTAGAATAGTTGTCTTTTGGACAAGCCATATTTACATCCCGATAATCGATACAAACTCTAATGGTTCCTTGTTTTTTCATAATAGGAACAATATTGGAAACCCACTCAGTTAGCGGAACAGGGTAAATGAAACCAGCACGCAAAAGTTTTTCAACCTCTTCTTTGATGGTAGCGGCTTTCTTAGGATGAACAGGATGAATTCGTTGGCACACCGATTTGACATCAGGATACATATTAATACTGTGTTCAACTATACTAGTATCTATGCCTGGAATTTCCTCGTAAGACCAAGTGAATACGTCACGAAATTCATGAAATAAAGAGCAATATGAATCAAGTTCTAATGGGGAACAAGTTACATCGACATGAATATTTTCTGCAACACTCGGTTTGGTCGAAATATCGATAGAAATGGTTTCTTCAATATTTGATAAATTTCGCTCAGAATCGATTGCATTAATCGGTAAAGAATTCGAAAAGAAATTTTTGATGGATGAGTGATATATTTCACTAGGATTGTTTTCTTCATAATCAAGAAGATGGGAATGATGATGGTAATCTTCCCATGGTTCTCCTTCTGACATTATAGCTTCCAAAATATTTTCATCTATCAAAAATTTTGAGGAAAATGGATCAGATGGATTTCCAAAATCTAAGGAACGATCAACCCAAATACTCGGTGATGCCAATTTTGTATTTGCTTCCCAAGCCAAGTAGATTGATTTCTATGCCAGCTCAATAGGTCTAGGCGGTAAAAATTCATCCAACGTATAAATATCATAATCACCCGTACTCTCCCTTAAGCCAGATAGAGTGGAAGAGATCATGTAACAGGTCTCTATACTTGCAATTTCTGCCGACGCCGTGGGTGGAGGTAATGCAAAGGTTCCCATATGAGTGGAATCCTTTAAGAGTCCTGCGCCAATGTTCTGAATTTCTAGTTGGGGTAAGTGAACAAATTGAACGCTTCCAGTTACCTGCGAAGCGGAGGAAAAAAAGGATAATTGATTAATGACTATGATTGTACCTTTATGTGGAAAGGAAATCATTCTAAAGTATGTAGAAACAATGGTAGTCATTGCATATACCCATGGTCTTCCAAATAAAATATTATAGTCAAGGGGTCCATCAACAACCTCAATATCATTATTCATTGTTTTTCACCCTAGTTCAACATGCAGGTTATTGATAATACCACAAGGTTTATATGTTATTCAATCAAAAGCCTTCAACGTCGTTGATGACTGTGATAATCGCGTTGAGCCAAGTGACTTCCAGCAGTTTAGAGACATAATGCACGTAGATGCTCCCTCATCAATAATAGTGTGAGGAACAAGGTGATTGAGAACATTTACTTGTATGGAGAATGCTAATTCTACTGGTAACTATGGTACATAGCCCGTATGATTAAAGACGACAAGATTAGAATCAGTTGGATCAATTCCACCAATGGCCGATAATAAAGCCTACTTCTGGGAGGGACAATTTTGTAATACCTCAAGAACAGACATAGCTGAAGGGGATTGAGCCAAATCTTCAACTATATTATAATTTTGGGTAGCTCTTGCTCGAGGATTATATGTTGATTTATGAATTACTCCCTTCGGTGGCTTAATTTTCAATTCAGGAATAACAGTAGGTGGTACTGATTTAGTAGATGGATTCATTATTGAGGTAGTAGGTTAATCAATGGCCGGACTACCATAGTATTTATTACACGTTGACACCAAAATATCTTGTGAAGGTTTTGTGGTGGATAACATTAACACTTGGGAACTAGGAGCTGGATCTGTAGTAACCAAATTAGTGTCTGGGTTTGGAAATGGGTCTATCAACACAACTGATGCATGGGAAGCCTTGATGATTTTTGAGACTTCAGCACAGTGAGGAAAATCCCTAACAAAGTGTTACTCATTATAGATTATGCATGGATAATGAGGTTTCCGTGGTCCATACGGTTGATCAAATGATCTTTCCTGCGGGTTAGAAGTTTCCTTTTTCTTTGATTTCTCCCTTTTCTTACTTCCTGGTTGCTTGTCACTTTTGCCTTTGTCAAATGACACGGCATTAATTTAGGAAGTAGGAGCAGGATCAAATGTAGTAGCGTGGTGTGTGTTTGCAGTGTGTATCAATCCGTCTTCGGCATGAGAGTCCTTTATTTGAGGAGGAACATTGAAATTAGATCACAACGCATTAGGACTGTTTTCATAGAGCGTGCCAGACTGAGTGTAAATCAAGTCTAAATATTGGGCACAAGCGATAACTTTCTCTTCTGTGATGACACCACCCTTAGCCACATCCTTAGTTATATATGGTAATAGGAACTTAACAAACCATTCAGAAAGGAGCTGATCCGGAACAAATGTCTTAACCATTCGTCGACGACGACGCCACTCATGAATATGATCAGAAATGTGAGTAGAATTAGTCTGTTTCAAGTTGGTCAAGAGTTCCATTCCAGTTTCGTATCTGATCAGTAACTGGAAATGGGTCAAAAATAAAGTTTCTAGGGCAATGAAATTTTCAAAAGAAGCTCTAGGTAACTCAATGTACCATTTAGCAGCTGGATCTGTAAGCATACGTTGGAAAAGACATAGTGGAATAGAATAATCATTCAATGAAATTTTATGAACACCATAAATGGTAAGTCATGACATGAGTCGATGGATCTTCTCCAAGGTTTCCATTGAATTTAGGAATATCAAAGGGTAATTTATGAGGTATCATCAGCCACCAAGGATCATAATTTATAGGATCATTGGTTAACCGGTTTAAATTTGGTAATTCTAAGGTTGCAACAAAAGGCAACTGTCGATTAAGGTCAGGTTGAGCATAGCCAGGGTAAGAGGGAATTTCCTGAGAAATAGGCATTTGAGCACCAGCATACATAATTTGATGCTGGTAACCCAGATAGGGGTTATTTTGCATAGCAAACGCTTCAGGATTCTATTGACCAAAACCTGGATATGTTACTTGTTGAAATGAAGTTTGAGGAATTTGTGCCTGAGGTTGCCAAGGGGTTTGTCCACCAATGTTATAACCCAATTAGTATAACTTGGATTCAGTTGATATGTATAACCAAGTTGCAGTTGTGACATCCCATAAAATGGTACACTGGCTTGTGAATAAATGATGCCTGATACATGTGGTTGTAAATTAACCAAAGGATTTGGATTTTGTGGACCCAAAATTTGATGATATTGAGTCTAAGAACCCTTTTGATAAGGTTGATGTAAAATATTTTGATTCTTTAACAGGGGTAGAGATGTATTAACAAGTGGTAATGAAGTGGGTGTAACAGGTTGAACTGGTTGATACGAATGTATAATCATTTGTGGTTGGATAGGCAGAGTGGGTTTCCATTGACAAACATTCATGTCAACATTAGTTTGACCAAAAAGTGACAGAGTACTGTCATATTGGGTGACCAAATGTTTCCCCTCAACATAAGGAGGATAATAAGACAACAAATATTGTTCCCCGAATGTTGGGAGTCCATTTGATATGGTATTTAAAGGAATTGACCCAAAATGAATGACTTGATATTGCCCTGATGACTTGGACTTGGTCTACGAAACTAGAGATTTTGGGTTCGATCCCCAGTGGAGTTGCCAATTTGTTGGTCTGGAATTGTGAATTACAGATAAATCATGCTTCCCTAGATAGGTGCTAGTCTATAGCAACAAGTGAAATACTATACGACTATTTTTACTAACTCAGAATAGATACACGGAAATGATTGAAAGCTTACTTGATCAGTCTCTTACAAATGGCTCATTTTTTCGCTTCGGTTGCAGCTTAAAATTCAAGTGGTTTGTGTGAAATGATTCCTGCAAGAAATAACACTGAAATAACAGAAGATGCAATAATATAAATATCTATTCAAGCTATTTAGCTAAATCAATAAAGCATAAACCATATACATCAACCAAGATCTTGCAATATGGAAAATCAAAGTCAATATAGATGCATATAGGGAAAAATAAGTAGTACTCTTTATTAATGATAGAAGGAGAGGTTACAACCAAATGAATGATTTGAAGTGACCCTTCCAGCAACGTCCCCAAGCCTCATCATGGTATAAATATCTCCAGCAGCAGCTATACAAATCTAGCTCTCAATTGAAAATTCTCCATCATTTCTCTACTCAAATTCTTCCCTTTCAAGCCCTTATATCTGTGCTCAATTTATAGATGACCTGTAGGTTGTTTTCCAATCAATGACCTTCCAATAATAGGCAAGACATGTTTCCAATCATGTAGATGTCAAATGGACACTTGGATCCGAAGCTTGACACATGTGAACTCTTCTAGAAGGCACTGGCCAAGTGGAGATTCCAGAACAATGAGAATTTCACTCCCAATGTGACCAACGCACTTGTGAATGTCGAGAAGTGCTTTGTAGAGTAGCATTGTATGGGGCTACCTGCATATGCAACACACTTAGGCCCCTTAGAGCCTATGTTCGTGAGCTCTCATATGCTATATAATAAGCTTCAAACCATGGAAACCTTTGCTTGATGACAGTCTTGCTTGATTTGTCTTGTTCTTTCCTTAGGGCATGTAGAAACTGAAGTGATAGGGAATGATAGACCCTTGATCATTGGTCCTGGAGATGATACCCAGTTAACCAGGTCATTGGGAATGGTGCCCAAATTGACCTATAACAGGTATTTTTCTACTCCTAGCATGATCGAGTCCCAGGAAACTTTGCATATCCTGACATCATTTATCCATCAGAAATAAACCATAGGGTCCTCATACCTGACCATGTTTATCATCAACTCACCCTGCACATGATAAACATCTGCGTTGGTGAGTAGAGCCTCCCATCCATGGCGCTCGTCACCCAAGTAGAACATATATCACGGCACAAGTGATGCGATGGCCATACAACTTCAGCCTAGGGAGCACCTCGTGCCCATCCATTCATCATGCATAAGGTCAAGTTTACCATTCAAACTCAAACCCCCTTCCCAGACGATCAGGCTATACAAGCAGATTGAAAGCGTACCTCTGCACACCGCATTTGGCCCACCATATCTCCATCAACATAATCCCATCTATGACACTTCTTCATTCGCTTCATTAACCCCACACATGAGACCAACCAATGGGACCCCCACCCCCAACAAAACACCGTCCTCACACCTTCAGTGAGTGAACCCTTTAATTTTTTGGGGTACCCGTCTCTGTGTTTTGTACAAACCAAACCTCAATATTTTCTTCTTGAGGTAAGTGTACAAAGACCGCAAACGATTCCCTTCGTCTCTTCACCCTCATATTTCATATTTTCCCCCATGGCAGCAGTCCCTCATTCCCCTTGGTCGGAGTATATCACCCCATGCACGCACCATCATGACATTCATATCCAGTTCACACCCGCCCTGGAAGTCCTACCAACTCGAGAGATATTCCCTTCAGAAATACCTATGACTGTCGCCAAGCTACTAAAGTATACTCCGACCTCGGGCCACTGAATCCCCATCATCCATTTTCAGTCACCTCTCACCAACATGCCTATGTTAAACCCATCACATCTAGGTCCTCTAACCCTCAGGTCGACGATCCATGGTTCGGTTAAGACTTCCTTTTTGTCGACCTCGACAACACTTTTCCAAAAAGGAAGCGATACCTTGGATCACCCCTCCCCATGAAAAGCGGTATCCTCAGGTGGCACTATGGGAGACATCATTTTCCACATATGTGATCTATCCTCCTGAAATTTGACTAAAGCAAAATTTTTCATGTCATGATGGTATCGTACCTTACAACCATTGCACTTTGATTAGATCTGTCGAAGACCCGTGCCTCCATAAGCGTCTCTGTCAATAATTCTTACACGGGAAGGTCCCAACCAATACATATGTGTACATTGTGTAGCTAGATGCTATACCAAGTTTACGCGTATGGGTACCACATTCCACCTATTGTCAAATAAAAAACGCCCTTGAGGGCATTAGTAGTTGCCGTCAACAACCGCCAGCATCACTACCACAGTAGTGACATAGACAACACATGTATCTATCAATTTTGTTTAACTATACATAGCATCACGAGCATGGGACATGCCCGCCTCGTTGAAATTTTGTATATATGTTTTATATTTTATTTGCTTGCAGGGGTCCCTTAGGCCATAGTCATCTCGAAAATGATGTAAGGTGTTGTCAATACCAAGATTCACGTAGGCCTCTCTCTCTCTGTGGCATGATACAGAAAATAAGCTATAATGTATTTCGGCTATACAATTCTTCCTAGACCTCACACATTAGGGGGCAACTGTTAACACTAGAAAATAGTACAGCAAAAGATGACATTAATTAATGTTAAGCTTAAGGATTTACAGGGCAAGAACACATTATGGAATCAAGAAATTATTTAAAATCTATAAGTTTTTGAGAAAATCATATTTGAATTAGTCTTAAATGCTAAAATGTGCTCTTAATCCTTCAAGAAGAGCACCTTCTGGGTGCCTTTTTGCCCGATAAGCACGCATTCCTGGAAATGTAAAAATGTCACTGTCTGAGACCACACAAAGCAAAGGACAGTTACTCCTTATATGAAGCTGCCTAAGGACAGCCACCAGTGCCTCCTTAGACACTATGTGAGCACACAAAGGAATATTTGGAGCACACAATGGAATCATACCTCTCCCTTGGGTCACCATCCATCATGTACCAAGGGAGGGAAGAAGGATTTGAAACTCCCTATATAAAGCCACCAAGAGGTGAAGAAATGTTGATCACATTGTTATGTTGGCCAAATTTTCCCAAGCAACACCAGCAGTGTGTGACCCAGAGCTAGAGCTAAAGAGGACTCGATCATTGGCCACCCAAAATTCATAGTCCACCACAGAAAAGAGAGAGGGAGACTGCATCAGAGGAAGAACTTAGAAGGCAACATCCTTGCAACAGAACCTAGAGCCATTGCCTAGGTGCCCTTTGGCAAGTGGGTAAATTTATTCTCCATTTAAAAAGTTTAATAAGAAGAGGCCTTTGAGCCATCGTTGGTATTATTATCATTTTGACTCTCTTTGATAGCTTATGTATATTTTTGTTTTAGTATTAGTTTAATTTGAGCATACATTCACATACTTTTTTTTAGTGAATTGTGTGCTTTTGAGCTCCACCACTTTCTGCCTGTTACCAATAGTTTAAAGAGTAGACCACACTCTTTAAACTGGTGCGATTTTGTACACCTATGCGACTAATCCACCACAACAATGAGGTAAATGCAGAGAAGCTGCACAATTTGATCTATCAATTGGAGGTATACCGTAGAATTTAGAATCTACAAGAGGACGACATAAAGATCCAGTTGGATTCATTGAGGCTAGAAGGAACAACACTAGTTTGGTGGGAAGAAAAGACTCAAGAGGAAATGAGAATACATGGTAAGATATCCATTTCATGGGTTGAATTTATTTCTTCCATTAAAAGATAGTTTTATCCATTAGCCTATATGAAAAAAGAAATTATGAGTTGGAAAAACTTTAGGCAACTCAAGGGCCAAATAGTTCAATGGTATACTCAGTAGTTTAGAAAGAGGGCTTTGTTTTTACGAGTAAAATTGAATTCCCAAGACACACTCTTGAAATACATTGGGGGTTTACATTCCTATTTGAAACATACTATCCTTATGTTTAACCCAAGAAATTTAGATGAAGTATGTGTGCAGGCCATGCATCTTGAAGCAAGGGGAAAGAACATTCAGGAAGAGGATAGTAAGAAGAAGCCATTCAAGGGTAAGGGAAAAGAGAAGGGAGGAAAATGGAAGGGAAAGAAGAATGCAAGCATTAATAAAGAAGGGGAGAAAAATATGGCAAACATTGTTCCAAAGAGGGACATGACGAAGCCCACTGCTGGAAACTACATACCAAACTAAGGCCTAAGAAACTAAATAACAAGGGGAAACAAAAGATGAATGCCACCACACAACATGATCTTGAATCTGATTCCAGTGATGAGACCAAGATTGTAGCCATGGTCAAAAAGGGAAAAGAAGCCATAGAAGGTACTAGTTCCTCAAATAGTCAAAACAACACTCCAAATGAAGACACAATGATAGAATTGTTCCATGTAAGGGCGATTTCAAATCATACAAAGATTTATGCATTTTTTTATAATGGGTCACAAGAAAACCTGATTTCACAATACTTGGTCGAAAAGCTTAACCTTGAAACCATACCACATCATAAACCATACCCTTTGGATTAGATAGTTAAGAATCCCAATTTACAGGTTACAAGGAAATTCATATTTCGATTTTCCATTACTGCAAACTTTGTGGATGAAGTCGAGTTAGATGTGGTTCCACTTGAAATTTTTGGGATTATCTTGGGAAGTTCATATTTGTATGACAGGAAAGAGGATTTTTATCACCATGAGAACAAATATCATTTTATTAAGGATGGGGTGGAGTATATTGTCAGAGCTCATCGCAAAAAGCTAAATATTTCTTTAGTTAATGTAGGGCAAATGAAGAGGCTAGTTAATGCAAGTAAAAATTTTGTGCTTCTCATGATCAAGAAAAAGGATGATGTTGACTATAAATATTTTGAAGGATGTGATGAAAAATTAAAATCTGATTTATTTGATGTGGTAAGTTAGCATGGAAAAATGTTTCAAGAACCAAGTGGGTTACCTCCCAAGAGGGGAATTCAGCATGAGATTCAACTGCAACGGGATGTTCCACTTCCAAAAATTTGTATGTATGGCATGTCAATTATGGAGAGTTTGGAAATTAAGAAGAAAATTCAAGAATTTCTGAACAAAGGTATCATATGCCCATCTACTTCTCCATGTGTTTCACCGATTGTTTTGGTACCAAAGAAGGACGAGACTTGGCGCATGTGCATAGATTTCTGTGCATTGAATAATTCATGATAAAGAATTGCTATCCACTCCCACGCATTGATTATTTTCTTGATCAGTTAAAGTATGCAAATTATTTCACTAAGCTAGACTTATTAAGTGGTTATCATAAAGTTAGAATAGTTGAGGAGGAAATTTGGAAAACTACATTTAAAATTGTGACAAGAATTGTTTGAGTGGCTAGTTATGCCATTCGGCCTAGCAAATGCTCCAGATACTTTCATGAGACTTATGAATGATGTTCTAAGACCATTTCTAGATGACTTCTTCATTGTCTACTTCGATGACATTTTTATATTCAACAAATCAAGAGATGAACATGTCATGCACACACTACTACATTTGGGGAAAATTCCGACACTTGGTTCCAACGCTTTTGACCAAATGTCGGAAATTTCCCCAAATTTTTTCAATCCCGCCCGAAACCATCACTATACTGACATTTATAGAAAAGTGTCACAATACCGACACTTATACAAAGTGTCACAATTGCGACGTTTGGAGGAAGACATCGCAATTGCGACACTATGCCCCAAAGCGTCGCTATTGCGACGACTGCCTCCAAACGTCGCAAGTGCGACACAATGTCTAAGTGTCGCAATTGCGACATTTGGAGGCATCCGTCACAATAGTGACGCTTTTTCCGCCATCAGTATAATGACACTTATATGCGCGCTACATAAAAATACGAAACTTATATGCGCGCTGCATAAAAATGATTTTATCCGTCGCAATAGCTACATTAACGTCTGATATCACGCGTGCATTTTCCCTCCGCTCTTGCAGAACAAAATTCGCCCTCAGCTATTGCAGAACAAAATTTTCCCTCAGCTCTTGCAGAAAATCATTCGACCTCAACATTTTCCCTCAGCTCTTGAAGAACAACATTCGCCCTTAGCATTTGCCCTGAGCTCTTGCAGAACAACATTCACCCTCAGCATTCCTTGAGCTCTTGCAGAACGGCATTCACCTTGCATTTGCCTTCAGCGTTCGCCCTCAGCTCTTGCAAAATGGTAAGTTCTTACTGCAGGCCCTTCCTCCTATAGTAGGGTTGACTCTATTTTGGTTTTTTTGGTCAATTCCATTGGATTTTGTTAGGCTGTAGGGTTCTCTGTAGATGTCAAGAATCAAGATTCAATACCCTCTATTATCTTCATCACCCAATACAAGATTTAAATTTTTCCCAAAGAAACACTTATTAATTTGGCAGCCGTTATTTCTCCCTGCTTAAAAAACCCTAAATTTAAATGAAAACAAGCATTGCATTTCAACTACAAAAATCTATTAGTGTTCGCCCTCATCATTCGCCCTCAGCTCTTGCAGAACAACATTTTCCCTCAGCATTCACCCTCATCTCTTGCAGAACAGCATTCGCCCACAGCAGTCGCCCTCAGCTCTTGCAGAATAGCATTCGCCCTCAGCATTCACCCTGAGCTCTTGCAGAACAGCATTCGCCCTCAACATTCACCCTCAGCATTCGCCCTGAGCTCTTGCAGAATAGCATTTGCCCTGCATTCATCGTTAGCGTTTGCCCTCGGCTCTTGCAGAGTAGCATTCGCCCTCAGCTCTTGCAAAATGGTAAGTTCTTACTGCAGGCCCTTCCTCCTATAGTAGGGTTGACTCTATTTGGGTTTTTTTGGTCAATTCCATTGGGTTGTGTTAGGATGTAGGGTTCTCTCTAGATGTCAAGAATCAAGATTCAATACCCTCTATTATCTTCATCACCCAATACAAGATTTAATTTTTTCCCAAAGAAACGCTTATTAATTTGGCAGCCATTATTTCTCCCTGCTTTAAAAACCCTACATTTAAATGAAAACAAGCATTGCATTTCAACTACAAAAATCTATTAGTGTTCAAATGTACTTGTGTGCATCACTTGTGTAGGGTATTCCTTTTCCACTTTCACATTATCCAAGAATGTGTGCAGTATAGTTCATATTTTTTGTGATTTAGATTATCTTGAAAAAGGAAAGGTAAATTATTTCCCATGGAAAAATAAGGTTTTCCCTTTTTACTACTAGAAATGGTACAACAAAGTTCCATTTCTACCCGAAACTCCTATGAAACAGGAACCAAATAAAGGCCATGTCCTCAATGGACATCACTTGGCTTTGAAAATGGCCATTGCACCATGTTGTTTCTTATATTACATCATGATAGTTGCTTAGGTCATTTCTTGTTTCTTGAGATGAAAAACAACCAAAGAAATCATGAAGATCCTTTCAAGAAATAAATGACCATTTCTCAATCATATCTTAACTATTTTTTATTTTATTCAGTGGTTGCTTACTTTGAGATAAATTTGACACTTTTATAAGGAATATAACATAAAAGCACAAAATGGGAAGGAATTGATGAGGTAGATTTCCTTTAGTTGTTGTCAATTAAGAATTGATAATACATGATGCATGTTCTGTACTACAAACTAGATTCCTTCCTGGAGTTAGGACACAGAGTATTGAATCAAAGTTGTAGTTTCTAACTTCTTGTATTGGTTCATCAATCTTGAAATTCAGACATTGCATGTCTTCATTGCTTCATGTTTGAATAATTTGCATCATATCGTACAATAGGAAATTAGGAATTATGATTATTATTAATTTATGGATCTATTAAGTTACTTTTAAGTTTGCATGGTTTAGTGTGAAATTATTCTAGTGTGCCCCTAGGCCCAGGTGAAGGAATGCCAAGGACTGAGAACCCTAGTTTTTAAATGGTATTGTTTCTTATACCCAAAAACCCCTCAACATCACTTCTTATTAGTTCTTAACAATAGTGTTGTAAACAATTTGAGAATTGATATAGCAAAATATCGAACTTCTCAAGATAAAGTCCTAAAGCTGAAGTGTGATACCATGTGTAATTCAATAGCCCCATTGTCACCTCACCAACCTCTTTTCACTTCAGGCTAGCTCTCCTCCAACTCAAGGGGGGTTCTCCCTAGTAGATTTTAGGGATCTAATGGCCCAACCAAACCAAGTCAAGAGCCCCCTAACTCTCTATGTTTACTACTATCAATCAAAATATTGAACAATAGGGTCAGACATGCATCCTGAAGATAAAATTTCCAGGGTATTTTTGGGTAATTTCAAAGGGAAAGTCCCCAAACACATATAATCAAGGAATTATAACGTGATTTCAAACATTAAATATAAACAAAATCGTTTAAAGGATATTGAAAGGAAAAAGGTGATGGAAGATAGAAAGTGCCTTACTTAAATGCTCTAAGGATTTTTCAATAGTTTGTCCAAAAGCTTCACTTCAAGGCCCTTCAAGATCGTCTCCAACAATGCTATACCATCAACTTCAACAATGTTGCTCCAAAAATGTCCTCAAGGTCTTCACAACAAGTTTACTAGAAGTTGCTCCAACAATATATTCAATAAGGTTTTCATTTTCAACTCGTCTCTTGTTTGGGTGCCTTAATGTGCAATGACATGTTTCCAGGACTGAATTCAATGCAAGGCATATTTGAATCTCTAACTTTGTCTTCCGGTGTCTTATTAGAAATTATTTCAGTTTTAATTTTGTGTTTTCAAGTTAGATATTGTTTTCAAGTTTTTACACTTATAATTTTATTGCAATGTGGCAGACTGATCAGGGAAGTACAGGAACAACCCCGAGACGGGATGATCGCGGAAAGAGGCCAGCGGAAGAACATGTAAAGTGCCAGCATTGCTCTATCTTCAGGTATTTTAGTTATTTACATAATTGAAATAATATTAAATTTGTTCAAATATGCAGACACCTAGCCATGGTACGCCTGATGATTCCCTCTTTGAGGAAGAGCTTTCTTCATCCCTATCTCTAGTGTTCTTGTTGCGAAAAAAGGCACGAGATGCAAGGTCGGAATTTAATACTTTGATAGACGTGCCTCAAACACCTGAAACAGAAGAGAGGATAAAAAAACTTATGAGCCAGCTAGAAACATATCAGGTAATAATAAAAAGTCAAAAGGATTTTTTTTTTGTTCTGCATGAGATGAATTGTGATAGTTTGATTTTTAATTTTTACATTGACTAAACTAAAAAAAAATTCTTTTGTATGTAGCGTTTTCTGGCACTTGCTGAACCTGGTGTTGGTGGTAGTGGGACACAAGGGCAAGAGATTACCCATCAACCCTCTCGTACATCTTCTACTCCTTTAGGTGCCAGCCAAGAAACAAACCCTGCCCAAGTAGACACCCAGCCAACCGTTGAACGTGTTGGCAATGATGAAGCTGATATGGCCAACTACATTATTGCGTTTCCTGGAGCTACATGTGTCAGCTCCACAGGGACCATTAATGGCACGTTGTTGGTGAACGATGAAGGTGTCCCTATAAATCACGTACAACTCCCAGGTAAATTTTAATATTTTAACTATTTCATGTACTCTATCTAAAACATATTTATCATGATTTTTATTTTTAAATTAATGATAATATCTTTTTTTTTCTGTGTAGGAAACAATGAGTTCTACAGGTTTTTGGAGAGCCATGTGTTGGTAATTTTTGGCCCAACCATACACACAGGGTGGAATTCCCAAAATTTCAACCTGAAAAAAGAACTTCTAGATTATCTAGAAGCCCTTTTTGGGGTCAGCACATTTGCTAGAACAGCGGTGGCTCGGGTATCTGGAAAATATTTGAAATATAATAGGGACACCTATAGGACGCAATTGAAATTTAACCCTAGATACGAGCATCCTCTCACAGTTTCAGAGAGTGAGTGGAGAGCACTCATCCATGATGGAAAAGAGAAAAGGGCAAAGAAAGAAGGAAAAATGCCAACTGGACCCACAAGTTAAATTACAACTTTAATTCAATAGCTTTAATTTTCTCTATGTCTAAAATAAAAGTGTGTTACGTCATATCTAAATTTAATATTTTGATGCTAGGTTTCCTGACACCTCAAAGGCAACCAAAGCTAGGATTGAAAAAAAGGGCCATCACAAGCTAGGCCAGGGCGGCTACTTAAAATTAGCCGCAAGAATTGTAATTAAGTATCTAAACATCTTATAATTAATTGTATCGCCTTCCAACGTTTTTGTAATCCTATCAAATATGATTAAAAATACACAATCATATGTAATGTAGGGTGATGACTTCGGAACAGAAACTACAGAGGAAGATAAAAATATCGCTTTCCATTTCGGCTATCAAGCCGTAGTTGAACATTGCAGAAGCTTGGGGCAGGTCCCAAGATCCAGAATGCCTGATAAGGTAAAACATTAACCTTTCAATATGTTTGTTTTCGTCCATAAATTTAATGTCTAACAAATTTTTTTAAATCAGGGGAGAAACACTACCGACGAGGCAAATAACCCAGTTTTAGAGCCAGATGTAGATGATCCTCACGTGCAACCTGATCATTGTAGTGGGGACTAGGCCGACAATGCTACTATCAGTGAGGGCCGTGACGGTAATTAATTTCTACTTATAATTTTTTCTAATTATACCTTGATGGTTGTCCTTATAACGTTTTTTGTTTAAATGATAGAGAATGTTTCCCTTGAGGATCTTACCACCAGAGAGGAAGACAGGGCAACATTCCCAACGGCAACAACTGGTGCACCAGGTAAATAATCTCATTGCAATTTTTTTTATTAATATTACCGAACTAGTTCAATGATATTTAAAAACTGACAATTAAAATTTAATATTATCTATTTTTGTAGGCGATGCCCCGTCACTGGATGAGACCAGACATCGTGACTACGCAACTAGGTCAGCGACAACAATTGGTGCACCAGGTAAATAATCTCATTGAAATTTTTTTTATTAATATTACCGAACTAGTTCAATGATATTTAAAAACTGAAAATTAAAATTTAATATTATCTGTTTTTGTAGGCGATGCCCTGTCACTAGATGAGACCAAACATCGTGACTACACAACTAGGTTAGCAGCGACAACTGGTGCACCAGGTAAATAATCTCATTGCAATTTTTTTTATTAATATTACTGAACTAGTTCAATGGTATTTAAAAACTGAAAATTAAAATTTAATATTATCTGTTTTTGTAGGCGATGCCCCGTCACTGGATGAGACCAGACATCGTGACTACGCAACTAGGTCAACAATGCGGGTCGAAAGGCACGAAACAGGAGCAGAGCACGATGATATTGATGATGTAATTAGGAGCTTTAGAAATAGGAAGAGGAAAAATAAAATTTGATAATGTAAAATATTGTATTATTATAAGACAAACGTGTTGTGTAACCAGCTCCAAAAAGAGAAGAAAAGAGATATAAACTCCTTAGAAATGAGCCACTTCAAGGGGGAAACCTCCAATACATTACATAAATGAACAATTCTTGGATGATCCAATTTACAAAACCTCCTTTCTATATATATGAGTCCATGGGGCCATAATGTAATCCTAGTGGGCCACAATGTAATCCTAGCTGACCTAACAATAATAATTTAAGGGCACAATAATAATAAAATGGGGGTTACAAGGGTACAATTATAACAATAAGGGGGTTACATTAACAATAATAAGGGACTATACTAGTAATATAGGGACCTAACATGCCCCTCTCCTTCAAAAAAGTGTTGTCCTCAACACTTGAGTAGCTCTGGGTGCTTCTGTATGAAGTTCTCATCCTCCCATGTAGAATCTTCAGTGGGTAAGTTCTTCCACTTGATGAGATATTCTGAAATTGAACGATTCCGTAGTTGTCAAGTTCTTGTTCCTGTGATTGCTTCAGGTTCCAATATGATTTTTCATTCCTCATCAAGTTCTGGTAATATTGTTTGAACTGGAAGATTTTCATCGATAACCTTCTTTAAGCATGAAACATGGAAAATTGGATGTACTCGCAAAGAAGCAGGAAGCTCCAATTTGTATGCCATAGTACCAATCTTTTGCAACACCTTGTAAGGACCATATTACTTGGGCGATAATTTATTATCCTTCTTTGCTTGCTTGAGGGACATTTGTTTGTATGGTTGTAGCCGTAAAAATACCCAATCTCCTACATCAAAAATTCTCTCGTTGCGATGTTGATCTGCCTGTTGTTTCATTCGATTTTGTGCCAAATTCAGGTTATCCTTTAAGAGTTGGAGAACTTCTTGCTGATGCTCGATGTGATCTTCGACTGCTTGAACCTTCGAATTTTCCCTTAAAGATGATGTAATCGATGGTGGGTGATATCCATAAAGTGCCATAAATGGGGTCATTTTTGCTGCAGTATGGAAGGAAGTGTTATACCACCATTCAGCGAGAGGTAACCACTTGACCCATTGTGTTTGTTTATCATATACAAAACAATGAAGATATCCTTCCAAACATTTATTTACTATCTCAGTTTGACCATCAGATTGAGGATGATAAGATGAGCTATGAGCTAATTAAGTACCCAAACAAGAAAATAACTCCGTCCAAAAATTTCCAGTAAAAATGGGATCTCTTTCGCTCACAATAACCCTTGGGTTTCCATGTAGCTTTTGAATTGTGTCCATAAATGTAGTAGCAACTTTACTTGCTTTAAATGGATGAGATAATGCAAAAAAGTGTGCATACTTGGTAAGTCTATCAACTACCACCATGATGACACTCTTTCCTTCGGACTTAGGTAAACCTGTGATAAAATCCATTGAAATCTCCTCCCAACGTTGACTTGGAATGGATAAAGGTTGTAGAAGTCCTCGGGTCTTAATTGTTTCCACTTTATTCTGCTGGCAAACCAAACATTCCGCCACAAACTTTCGAATATCAGATTTAAGGCCATCCCAAAAAAATTCTTTCTTCACCCTGTGGTAAGTTTTTAAAAATCCCGAGTGTCCCCCTAAAGGAGAAGTGTGCAATTCCAGAAAAATCTTTTGTTTTAGTTGGGAATTCTTACAAAGATATAAGCGATCTTTGTACCATAAGGAATCATTTTTCCAACTAAATGTATCAGATGTACTAGGATCTTGCTGCAACTTTTGAATGAGTGTCCATACATCTTTTTCCTTCTTCCATTTATCTCTTGCTTCAGTTATCCAATCTGGTTGGATAATAGAAATGGCACAAAGCAATGCTTCCACCTCTTCATTCTTTCTTGAGAGTGCATCCGCAACAACATTAAGCTTTCCTTTTTTGTAGATTATTTCAAAGTCATAACCCAACATCTTTGTGACCCATTTTTGCTGCTCTTCTGAAGATAGTCTTTGTTCCAAAAAAGTGTTTAAGACTATCATGATCAGTTTTTACCTTGAAGTGTCTTCCCATTAGGTAAGTTCGCCATTTCTTTAGTGCATGTAGTATTGCTAACATTTCCTTCTCATAAATAGGTTTCTGTAAATACTTTCCTTTGATTGGACGACTTTCAAAAGAAATGGGTCTTCCTTCGTGCATTAAAACAACACCAATTCCATTTCCTGAGGCATCACATTCCACAATAAAGGTTTCTGTGAAGTCTGGTGTAGCTAAGACCGGTGCTAGGCACATTGCCTCTTTAAGACATTCAAAGGCCTTAGTTGCTTCAGGAGTCCATGAAAATGCATCTTTCTTCAATAATGTTGTTAGAGGTGCTGCTATTCTCCCATAATTCTTAACAAACTTGCGATAATACCCTGTTAACCCGAGAAATCCTCGCAACTGCTTTATGGTTGTGTGGACTTTCCATTCCTTAATGGCTTTAATTTTGTTAGGGTCTACTTTAACACCCTCGTGAGATACAATATGACCCAGATATTCCACCTCTTGTACTCCAAAGAAACATTTGATTTTTTTGCATATAATTGTTTCTCCTGCAATAGTTTGAGCACCCTGTCAACATGTTCAACATGATCCTTCCAAGACCTGCTATATATTAGTATATCATCAAAAAATACTAGCACAAATTTTCTAAGGAAGAGTTTGAAAATGGAATTCATCAACCCTTGAAATGTAGAAGGTGCATTGGTAAGGCCAAAAGGCATGACCAAAAATTCATAATGACCCTCATGAGTTCGAAATGCCGTTTTTGGAATATCTTCAGTCTTCATTCTAATTTGATGATATCCTGAACGAAGATCCAACTTGGTAAAATAAATTGCTCCATGTAATTCATCCAATAATTCATCAATCACAGGAATGGGAAATTTTTCTTTAATGGTGAGCTTATTGAGCTCCCTATAATCCGGACACATTTTCAATGATCCATCCTTCTTGTGTACCAATACTACAGGAGCAGAGAATGAACTTTGACTAGGTTGAATTATACCTGCCTCTAACATTTCTGCAATCATACATTCAATTTCGCTCTTCTAGAAGTAAGGATATCTATAAGGCCTGATGTTTGGAGGAACACTTCCTGGAATCAAATGAATAGCATGATCATGATCACGAATAGGTGGGAGTCCTTTGGGAGTTTCAAACACCTTGGAATGATTGTCCAAGACTTGTTGGAGATCTGCAGAAATAGATGATTTTGATGTTGGAACTTCCAGTGAGCATAATTGTGCAATAACGCCTCGCTGTTATTTATTTAGAAGCTTTTTCATGACATTAGAGCTTATTATCCTTCCTGGATTCCGCGCAATACCCTGTAATTCGACTTCCTTTCCTTCTGAAAAAAAATTCAAGAAAAGCTCTTGAAAATTAAAAGCTACCGTCCCCAAATATTGTAACCATTGTACTCCTAGTACAACATCAGCACCTCCCATAGGAATGGCAAACATTGGACTATTCAATACATATTCCCCCATGGTTAGCATGATATTATGGCATTTTCCAGAGCAATTTATAGTTCCTCCATTTGCAACCATCACTTGACATTCTAGTGCTGGGTATAGGAAACAATTTAATTTCTTGGCTACCTTATAATGAATAAAATTATGGGTGCTACCTGAATCAATCAACACTATTACCCTTTTATTCTTGATATGTCCTTCTATCTTGAGAGTTTGAGGAGTGGTGATTCCTGCCAGTGCATTACACGATATGATCAGATTCATTTCTTCCTCTTCTAGGGCTGGTTCCTGGTGTATATCCTCTTCTTGTTCATTTTCTTCTTCTTCTTCACAATCTATGTAAAATAATTTCTTCTCAGCACACTTATGACCTTTAGTGTATTTGCTATCACAACCGTAGCAAAGCCCTTTTGCTCTTTTTTCTTCCAATTGTTGTGGTGTCAACCTTGTAGGTTGTGGAAATCTAGGCGTAGCAACACTTCCTTCTTTATAGAATTGAGTGGTAGGCTTCCTTGTCGCCATAATTTTACATTCAACTTTTCTTGCCAACCCGAATGCCTTCTCCAATGAATCAGGTTCCAAAACGCGAACTTCATGTTGGATGTTATCCTTTAAAGTGCCTAGGAAGAGATCAATCCTGTGTTCCTCTGTAAGATCAGTTACCCTTATATTCAATTTTTGGAAGTCCTCAATGTGCCGCCCCACTAAACCCTTTTGTTTGAGATTTATCAATTGGGTAAAGAAGGTGTTGCTCTTTGTATCCTCATAATGTGCTATCATTTCCTCCGTAAAAATTGACCAAGTGACAATTTTTTTACGGGAGCAAAGCCATCGATACCATACAAATGTATTTTGTTCTAAATGTAAAGTTGCAATGCGTACCTTTGTGTGTTTTGCACGTTATGGAGATCAAAATATTGCTCCATCTGTAGTATCCATGTTACAGGATCCTTTCCATCAAACTTCCTCATATCCATTTTTGGAATATGGTGGTTCTTCCCGCCAACATTAGAGTTTATGAAATCAAAATTAACATTTATTTTGTTCTCATCATGAGGTTCTTCTACTATATTTCCACCATTAGGAATCATTTCTTGTTTTAAGCTTGTCATAAAGTCTTCCATGTATGATTTTAGATCATTCTTCATGTTTTCCATGTTGTCTTTCATGTCCACTTCCATGCCATCCATCTTATCTTCCACGCCATCCATCTTAGCTTCCATGCCTTTCTTCAAACTATCCATCTTCACTTCCATGCCTTTCTTCAAAACTTCCATTTAATTTTTTGTTGCTCTTTGCGAGAGTGAAATCTGTTGCACTTGCTCTTGTAATTTTGATAGATCATGTTGCAATTCTTCATCTTCATGAGTCATAGTAGAGCCTTCTGAAGGCTTAATGGGTCTTGAATTATTTTTAGGGGCCATTTTAGAATCCAATATTGATATATATTCTACAAGATTCCCTTGGAATCAATTCAACTTGATTCTTCAAACAAGACTTATGCAATTCGGAAAAACAATACACACCTTTTACTTGCTATAAGGAGCTCGATATTGAAATTGAATTATCTCTGTAATTGAAAATCTTCGATATCTGAAATTGAGCCCTATAGTAGCCCTCTGAAGCTTCTTTCAAATGTCACAGGTCTGACCTGATTTGGATTCTCCAAGACAAAGTTGTATCCAATCGCCCACAATGACCTAATTCTGGACTGGTTCAGTAGAGCGAAATTGTACGACTTGCCACGTGTCACTTTTTTTTCCTTTGTCTCGAAAATTGATAGCCAAGAAACTAAAGTCCATGCACTTGCGACCAATTTTTACGGCACTCCAATCTGATCCCCAGAAAGAGAGTTATTGAACTTTTCCCACGATCACCTCTTTGAGATGAAATTCAGGAGCCTAAAAAAGCACTACCTTCCACAGATCATATCTCCAAAAATATTGTGAACCAAGCTCTTAAATTTTTTTACAAATTTCCTCAGGATTTCAGCTTTGCACCATATTAATTTCAGATTCTGACCCTTCGTAGAAAAAATTTTATAGCGCAAATGCCACGATGACCTGTTTAGGAGCCTGAAAAAAGACCTGACTTCCACAGATCATATCTCCGAAAATATTGCGAACCAAGCTCTGAAATGTTTATACAAGTTTCCCCACGATTTCGGATTCTCACCCTATAAATTTCAGCTTCAGAAAATTTGTAGAAAAAAAGTTATAGCGAAAATTCCACGATGACCTGTTTGGAGCAGCGAAACCCTAGAATCCAAACCTCTGATACCAAATGTTGTGTAACCAGCTCCAAAAAGAGAAGAAAAGAGATATAAACGCCTTATAAATGAGCCACTTCGAGGGGGAAACCTCCAATACATTACATAAATGAAAAATTCTTGGATGATCCAATTTACAAAACCTCCTTTCTATATATAGGAGTCCATGGGGCCATAATGTAATCCTAGTGGGCCACAAGGTAATCCTAGCCGACCTAACAATAATAATTTAAGGGCACAATAATAATAAAATGGGGGTTACAAGGGTACAATAATAACAATAAGGGGGTTACACTAACAACAATAAGGGACTATACTAGTAATATAGGGACCTAACAAAACGTTACCATACTTGGAACATTTTTTGCGTTATATAAAAAACTCAATTATCATACTATTTTTATGTCAAGC
Source organism: Pinus albicaulis (assembly GCA_034641835.2). Taxonomy (NCBI): domain Eukaryota; kingdom Viridiplantae; phylum Streptophyta; class Pinopsida; order Pinales; family Pinaceae; genus Pinus; species Pinus albicaulis. The sequence continues at coordinate 47,802,112 of CM076576.1, read as the reverse complement.
ATTAATTGCAATGTTTCCTTGCGTAATTTTTGTTGAATTGTTTTTTATTAGTTATTGAATATTTTTTTTTATGCTCATGAAAGTAAAAAATGAAATATAGATTGGGTATTGGGGAATTGAGAGTGATGTGAAGGGGGGGGAGGGGCCATAAGTTCTTCCACCTTCACATGGTTGGCCCTGTTTAGTAGAGAATAATTTATTGGAGCGATTTAATCTTGGAGAAAACCTCCCTTGATCCAGCATAGCAACAAAAAAGTCACTGTTGACTTAGTTGCTACTCTTTTAGATCGTGGGAGGCTTGTTCCAAGTTCATGCGACTCCAATAAATAGTTCTTGAAACGAAGAGGAGCTTATTCAGGTATGTCTTGAAATTTTCAACATATGTTCTAACATTATCATAAGAATGCATCTTAGAGTAAAAAATACTACATCAATTACTTGTATTTATTGTATAGATAATGATGGATTTTGATTGACTTGGCAATGCAGGTACAAATAATCTTGCATCATGAGCAATACAACTTGTCAACCAGGGTCATGTCCAGGATATTTTTGCTTGTGCGCTTGACCAGGTTCGTAATGTCACATTTTGTAAGTTCCTTTACAATTCATAATTCAATATTAATCTTGTTCATGATTATTATCTAGGTTTTTTGTATGTGTTTTTTCATCTATTTGATTGTAAGCAACTCTGCATGTTTCCTGTTGTTCACTATGATTTCTCCCATTACCACTCCCAGGATGAATCCGACTTTATTGATACATAGGTTACTTTATTGTTACTATGATTTCTCCATTTACGATTTCATAGGTTACATCATGTAAAGTTGTCAATCTCAGGTTGGTGATGAGCTTTAGTTATCTAGATTTGGGGCTTTTCTGATATTTTCTCCCTCATGTCATTCCTGCATCACCTCGTTGTTAGAGCATGCCAATTTTCTACCACTTGTACTAATTGGCACATGTCAATCCCCGAGTGGTGCCACATTTCACCTATTTTCAGTGAGAGTTTAGGGTTTCTCTAACATAGCTTCAGAAATCCGATTCAGTGCCTGCTTGAATATTGTCACATAATACTCATGGTTTGGATTGATGAGCATGTTCTGAATGGTTGGTCGATTCATAAGAACCACCCATATAGTCATCTTGAGATATTTCAGAAGTTTTCTCGGGTTTCCTTTTTCACCGTTTCTAGTGGGTGGGATGGTGTGGGGTGATCCATCAATACTGGTGCTCTTGTAGTAGGGAATTTGTTTTTGGGGATATAAAGGAGCATTTGATGTAGATATCCCATTGGATGCATTCATAGATGGGCATGAGAGGTCAATAATTTAAATTAAAAATATGCAACCTCTAGCATGGCAACCTGAAGGCCGTGAGAGACACTGGTTAAAGATTGTTTTGTTTTGGCCTTAATATAGTCGTGATTTCTTTCTATTATATTAATGCAAATATATAGTTCGGTCTCATTAAAATGAGGATTTTGGTTGTATTTATCTTTGGTTGTTTCTCTTAATGCTCCAGAAGTTGCCAAAAGTTGCGATAGTTGTTTAGTTTGCCTGTTACAACTTAAAAGTGGTTTTTAGCAATGGGAGTCATGTTTTTTAAGGTTCATACTAATATGAAGATCTTGTAATTCTATATTCAGGATAAGAGAATATGGCCTCTGCTTTGGGTAGTATGACAAAAATTGCCACATCTAACTCATTGGGTAACAATGGAAAGGGGAAGAAGTTGGGTGCAATGTTTGATAATTATGGCAGTCAATTGTCTTCTCTTTCAGTTTTTTCACCCATTTCCTTTAATCGCTCAAGAAGAAGAGGGACTCTGAGATTACGCGACAGAGAGAAGGTAGTTAATACAAGATCTATGGAAAAGGAGTTGTACTTCAAAAGGGATGGCTTAGTGACAAAAAAATTGCAGGTCAGAGAAAAAATTATGTTTAAAGGAAGGTCACCTGCACGTGAAACTTCACTGCGGTGGATCTTTCCTTGTCCACTTATATTCGATTTTAATGTGTTATTTTAATTTTTCATGGAGGTTTGTTTTGGCATATGGTCTGGCATTCAATTGCGCACTTACTGAAAGGATTGTCAATTTGTCTTGCAGGCGGTGTGAACAAACTTGCTGATCTTGTTGGAGTCACCCTTGGGGCGAGGGGAAAAATGTTGTCTTGGAGAGCAAGCATGGTTCTCCGAAAATAATTAATGATGGTGTGACAGTAGCTAAGGAGTTAATTTGTAGATGTGTGATCTGGTTTTCTTTTTAACGTTGTATTAATTCCCCCTCTTAAATGTCTTAGATTTGGCAGGCATAATTTGAAAACTCAAAGGTGAAAGGAAACATATTTTTTACCCAGTGGTCTACTTGACCTATGGACTAGCCACATTAGAGTAATGCATAAAGCTTTTCACAACAATAAAATGAAAGGGTTATGGTTGAGTCAAATTTTATTTTTATTGACAGTATAATGAAATGTATCTCAATGCTATGGTTTTGGCCTTTTTATTGGTTGAATTAGAGGACCCAGTTGAAAATATTGGGGCCAAGTTAGTAAGCCAAGCTGCGGAAAAGACAAATGATTTAGCTGGGGATGGAACCACAACATCTGTTGTTCTTGCACATGTTGGAATATTGAAAAATTCCAGAACAATGAATGGAGAATAAATCTCCATTCTTGTAACATAGAGAAAATAAAAATTTCTTTGACAGGAGACAGAGTTTCAATACTTTGAAAAAAAACTTCTATTCCCTTCAATAACTCAAAAAAAATCTATTACACTTCTTCCTCACTGAGAGGGATTACAAAATTATGACTGCTACAAAACGCAGTGCATAAAACCAACTCACTATCTGTTCAAAACAAACATACTCTGTCTCTAAAACACTCTGCTGTGTTTTTCACTTTCGCACTGTTGTGCATACACACTTAAAAAGTTACACTCAGTCTTTCACTTTTTTACACACTGTTTTGTAATAAAAAATTTACGTACTGTCTATAAAAAAAACTACCAAGCTTTTTTGTCCTTTTTATTTTTATATGTCGTAACATATAAAACATATTATAATAAACCCTCTTTAAAAAAAAAAAAAATTAAAAATAAATTCTATGGCCCACCTTTCATTTTGCATATGATATATATATAACATATGTTTAAAACATATGTATATATTAAAGCATACATAAAATTAAACTATCAAAACATTAAAGAACCCTTTCCGTCGGACTTCAAAAGTTTGAATAGATTGAATTTCAAACCAAATTCGCGTTTCAAAATGGGATGCTGACGTCTGCCTAATTTGTAACGTGAATTCTCAATCCAATGTGCCTTATCAAAAATTCGGGTCCGGTATTCAGTTTTTCAGATTCCCTTCAATTTCATGTGATCCAATATTAATGCTCCACATGTCCTCCTTTTGAATTTACAAAACTAGGGGGTAAATTTCTGGTTGGTGAATTATAAATGCTGAATTAAATTTCTGGATGGCGTGCAAGCAACCTCCAAAACAAAATGTTGCTGCTGCATCCATCCTTCTGCTGCAGCAGTTGAAGTTAAAATTCAACAGCACAGGGTTTAATAAGTGAGGGTGTATAGGTAAATTTTTTTCAATAGTACTGGATTAAGATCATCTATTCATTTTTGTAGGGTCTTATGGTGTTTGGTTTTTTAGTTTTGGGTTGGGCTTATTGAGTCTAAGATAGTTTTTGAGTGAAAAATTTGCTATCAGGTATTAAAAATTTTTGGTTCTTTTGTCAAAATTTATGAGCTTGTTAGGAAATACAAAACTGAAAATGGTTGTATCTTAAATTTGTGGAAAATAATTTGAAATGAAACCTTTTTGTTTAGGTTTTTGCAGCAGGTGCAAACCTCGTTCAAATTACTAGGGGCATTGACAAGACAATAAAGGCCCTTGTTTCGGAACTCAAAATTTTGTCAAAGGAGGTAAACGCTTGCCTTTTGAGTAGGCCGGTTTTCCTTTTTGCTGATGGTTTGGTGTATCTAATTGAATTAGTTGCCTAAGGTATTTTTGGTTGCAAAATCCTTTTCATTTTTCATACAGTATTGGCCTTGTGGAATACATTTGATTGTGTGGTCTTGTTAGATCTACAACATTTTTAGTTGTTTAGTCTTATGGCCGAGGTGCACTTTTATTATGGAAATAGTTGATGCAATATTGTCATTTAATCCTTACTGCAGGGTAGCATGTTGAGAATTTTCTTGTGAAACATTTGGTATTCAAAATGACACTTGATCCTATATAGCATCATGCACTTGACTTAAAAAATTCATATTCAAAGTGTGCCAGACAATTCTTGCAAAATTTCAAATATTTATGTTGTTTTAAACCATTATCTTTTTCATGTATTGGATGATGAAAATGAGAAAAAGACTTTGGTATGAAACCAACTGGTGAATAATTTGTAGCAAAACAACCACTTCCAAGACATGATTTAGAAGTAGAACATATGTACTAATGAAGCATAGAAATATATCCTTGATGCATTGTCAATGTTTGGCTAGGGTTATTTTTGGAGAAAATAACTCCTTATTCCTAGAATAGTGATCTTCAATACAAGTAAATTCCAGAGAAGAGAGATCATCGTGTGACATAAACCTATTAACAAAAGTGAACAGGGAATGATTATTAATTATGGCATACTAAGTTGTCAATGATTTTGACTATTTGTCTTTAACATGTAAAAATGTTAAATTCCAAACTTAAATCATCATGGTTTGGCATCATGAGCTTGACTAATTGTCCACCATGCTCATAATTTCATTGTTGTCTTCATATCTATAAACAACGTTTCAAATAATAATAATAAAGTTCTATAAGAAAAATCTAGACCTCCATGTTGCTGCTCCTTGTGAGACAAAGTCAAAATTGCATTACACAATCTGACACATAAGAATCTCCTATATCCCGGTGGTATGTATCCAAATTCTTATAATAGTGTCTTCAAGACTTATGTTGACATTGCCAATGATATATTTAAGCAATGAAAGATGGAGCCTTCTTCATTGTTGTATATGTAACAGTATTTTATTAATACAAAGATTGATGGTTTTGTCTTTCTAAAAATGAAATGTAAAAATAATTTATTGTGGTCAATTGAAAAGTTTTTTTTAAAGCTTTTCATTATGGAAGGGCGTCATAGATATATGCCCTTCTAATTGAAATTCGGACCTGCCCTTCAAATTTGATCACTGTGTGGGATCTTAACAAACAATAAAACTATTCTGCCGCACGTTATATAAAACATATAACAAAACCTTTGTCAAAACTTCAAAAGAACCCTTTAGCCGTGGGTATTTCATCACGAATTGATCATTTTACCATGTACCTTGTTCTAGAGGAATATTATTCCACTTGATTAGGTACTTCATAATGGTTATATGTCAAAGAGATACATAATGTTTATCTATAACTTTTTGTGGTTCAAGAATCAACTTTCATTCTTCATCTAATTTTGGAAGTTCTATTTACATTGGCATATTTTTTCCCAAAACCTTTTTTAGGCAAGATACATGAAAAACCTTATGAATGCAAGAATAAAGAAAATATAACTTCTATACCACTTGTGAAATCCTATAAATAATTATTTAGGGCCATAACATTTTTTAGCTAATTCTTTATTCTTCTTTTTCTTGAATGAAGATTGCTTATAATGCTATAATATAAAATATACCCAATTACCCTCCTCAAATTATCTTTCACTTCAATGTTGTTCCCCTTGTTGTTTTATCATGTTTCATGTCATTTGAAGGTTTTCCATAATAATTTTCAAAGTTTCTTTAGTATTTTCCATATGTGACTCGGTTTCCTATACTTTGGACTTATCTTACAAAAAGTATGAGATACTAGGAGTTGGATATCCATAAAGGGCCTTAAATGGGGAAATTTTAGTAGATGTGTGATAGGTAGTATCATATTACCATTCTTCCTTGACGAACCCAATTCATCCATTAAGATTGCTTTTCTAAAGAGTAACATTGTAGATAAATTTAAAAACATTTGTTAACTATTTTTGTTTGACCATTTGATTGTGTTTGATATGTAGAACTCATGGCAGCTAGTGTTTCTCCACTCATATTAAATAATTATTTCCAAAATTTTCTTGTTACTATTGCTTTAGGAAAACCATGAAGACTATGAATTTCTTTCACGGACACTTCTGCCACTTGGCCTGTTGTTTATGTACTTTGAGCTCTACAAAAAAAATCTACAAAATTTGTCTATATAAATGACCACAAAAATGTAATACTTACCTTTATATTTCAATAACCCTGTAATAAAGTCTATTGATATATCTTCTAGTATTTGAATATGTATGTGGAATGGTTGAAGTAACCCTAGAGATTTTACTATCTCTCTTTTATTTATTATGCAAACCTGACCTTCTCTTACAAAATTTTGAATATCTTTCTTCATTCCTTCCAAAAATATATTTTTTGATCCTTTGATATGTTTTAAGGAACCCTGCGTCCTACCATCAGAGAGACATGGGACTCCCTTAATATTTGTTTATTCAAATATGCTTGTGTGCATAAAAATATTCTAGATTTGCACCAAAGTATATCTCTCTTTCACTCCCAATGCTCCATAGAGTTCATCCCATCCTTTATAAATTTTAGTTTTTGTTTAGTACTATTGTCATTTTTCCATTATGGCAAGCTTCTTCTAGCCACCTAGGAATAGAAAATGTAATTGGATATAAATTTGAGGCCTCTTCTATTTTAGAAAGAGCATCATGTACTAAATTTTCTTTACCCTTTTTGCAGATTATCTCAAAATTAAAACTTTGCATTTTTTCTCCTCATTTTTGTTAATATTCTAATGAAAACCATAGCTTCAAAAAATACTTTATGCTATCATGGTATATCTTGACTTTAAAGTACCTCCCAATGATATACTATCCCCATTTTTTATTGCATGTAATATTGCTTCAATTTATTTTTCATATGTAGATTTCACCAAATATTTTCTTTGAATTCCTTGCTTTTAAAAGCCAATGATATCCCTTATTGTGTTAATGTTACGTAAATTCCTTGTCCTAGTGCCTCACACTCTACTATGAATGTCTTACCAAAAGTAGGTGCAACCGATGTTGGTGTAGAAGACATGGCATCCATTAAAAGAGAGAATGCCAAAGTAGCCTCATCATTCCATATAAATGATATTTTCCTCAAGAGATATGTGAGTGGACTTGAAATGCATGCATAATTCTTAACAAATTATCAATAATATCATGTAATTCTAAAAAATCTTCTAAGAACCTTGATTTTCTTAGGAATAGGTCATTTTGTAATAGCTTGCATCTTTTGAGGCTCCAACTTCACTCCTTCCTTTAAAACAATATGAACCAAATACTCGAATTATTATTTCCCAAAAGCACATTTGGATATTTTTACATAAAATTGATTGTTCTCAATAATTTATATAACTTTTCCAAATGTTTAGTGTGGCATTCCCATGATTTATTATAAATACGTGTATTATCAAAGAAAACCAACACAAATTTTATAATATGGGATCAAACAAAATTGTTCTTAAGTCGACCCCGCCGGACTTCAAACGACGATAAACCATAATTCAAACCAAATTCGCGTTCCAAAATAGCCTGCTGATGTCAGCCAATTTTGTGATGTGAAAACCAATTGAATTCCACCCTAATCGTTTTTGGGTTCGAAGTTGGGCTGGCATACGGAGGGAGAGTTGTGACGCGAATTTCTTATCAAATTCATCCTAATCTTTTTCGGGTCCGAATTTCCACTGCGCGAGCGGCCCAAATAAAGTTCCGCTCCAATCAATTTCTTCCATGTGTCCTCAATCAAATGTTGCCTTGTTCCTGGATGCGGGTGCATTCGATGGCGTTTAAGGCGATGGGACATGGATGTGGCGATTTCATATCAATGCATTAAGTTTTAACGCTGTTCAATTAAGTTCCAAGGTTTTCACATCTAATCACATTAAGTTTAAACACTATTCAAGATCGGACCTCCACTCTTGTTAGCGATTCCGCATGCTCCAATATGATCTGGCCTTAAACTCTCATTAATGATCAGAGATTAATTATGACGGGCGTCCTTCGATTGCATTGTAGTCGGGTCGATAAAATGGCATTTCGCTATGGTTTTTCAGACGAGCCGGTTGCTGGGTTACACTACCTGCTCACTATCTCCAGAAGGAGAAGTGGCCAGCTGAACTGCTGCTTAGACCTTGCTACATATCTACATTTCTCTCGGTCTGGTCCTTGTCTGTCTTCCTCTGTTTCTTGTAATTCTGCTTCTCCGTCTCCTCTTGTGCCCACTGCTAAGACTGCACCCATGCGTCGCCTGCGTCAAAGGATGCGTTGCCGTAGGGGGAGCACTAGAGTTCAACCAATGCGCACTCCCTCCAGCCCCTCAACCGAGTCAACTTCCCAGTCTAGCGATTATCACGCAGGTCGTTATCCAGATACTAGAAGTGGGCGGGGTCGGGTTCTAGGATCTGGCCACCGTATGGGCTCCCCTGCTCCTCATTTCCCCACCGCTTCACCTTCTCCCACGACGCGCACTGTGATTTTTTCCTTCAATTTCTCTCTGAACCACCCACGAATCACAGCTTCAATTACTATGGTTTTCTGTGAGGAGGCCCAAATGGAAGAACAATGCACCCGTCCGGCGGGTCTGAGCTTAGAAAAATCCGGCCAGCATTCAGGCCTTCAGGAGGGGAGCGGTGGCATGACTGTGGAGGTAGCACCTAGCGATCCTGGACCTTCCGAAGGATGGTGCTGAATCGTCGAGGAGCCGGAGGAGTAGTTTGGTTAATTTGTTTTTCTTGCTTCGCGGCCCACTTAATTGGGCTGCTTTTAGATTATTTTACTATGCTGGACCTCTGTAATATTTTTGAATTCTGTAAACGTTCAAGACTTGTTTCCCCATATGAGGGCAGTCTTCTTAATTTTTTGATTTTTTGATGACAAATTTGCCATGATTCTGGGCAATGTTTTTGACTTCGGTGTGATTTTATTCCCATTGTTAATAAATTAACTTTACTTCGAAAAAAAAATGTTTCCCTGTTTCTATTTTTAACCTGTTTTTTGAAATACAGAGCCATGTTTATATGATTTTTTATAGTCGAAGAACTGCGGGGTGGTTTATTATATTAATATTTCATGGTCGAATTATGTTCATAACAATTGGAAAAAAAGTTGTTGCCTTGCTTCTATTTTAAACCAGTTTTTTGAAATATAGAGCCATGTTTATATGGTCTACGTATTATACTCTTTCTATGTATATCTATAGGAACCTTTTTTCTATTAAGAGGGTGGATTCTGTAGTGGGATACTAATGGAAAAAAGTGAGCCTGAACCTTACATCTCCGATGCAACAGATGGTTACCAATTTTGGAATCAAGCGAGTGTAGAAATTTGCTGAATAATGAAGATTTATCCACTGAGATTATCCTGGTCACACACTAATTCGAATTCATGCATAACACATAACCTCTTCTACAATTGATCATCAATATGTGGAAATAGAAACAGTCGCATGCGCACATAAACACAATAATCAAACACACATCTGACAGAGTATGTAATGGGGGAAGCTTATAGCTGAAAACCCCCAGCTATTTTGTATATTATAATAGAAGAGAAAATGTAACAATATCAGTACAATACTCCTCACAAGTACTCAGTACTGTCTCCAAAAGTTACACACAAAACTAGCTCAGTTTTGAACAAGTCACAGGTTCAAAACTCATCCACTATTTGCCTACCTCTATTGCATAATCCAAGTTGGTTGAATGAGAGATCCAAGTTCGAATATCCTTGGCTTCAACTGTGCAATCCTCATTGGAAATATCCTTCAATGCTTGTGCAAATCTCATGCACAACTAATGTCACAACTAATAGCAAACTCACCCTTTCATCTACCTCTTCCACTGGTCTTCACTGAATTGTCCATGCACTGCAGTCAACTGATGTGTTCTTTAGTTGAATAATGAGTTAATGTTTAGTGAATTAAATAATATTTAATTCACCCCACTCATCTCTAGTGTATTAGCCAGTTAAACTAAACACAACTAGTTCAACTAAGTTAAACAGAACACAACTCCACCAACTGTCTCATCAACTCCACTAAACTCCGCCACTTGAGTTCTAACTGAAGTCAACCATGCATGAGCTCACCAAACCCCTAGGAATAGCGTAATTCCTTCTGTCAAATGCATGGGCCACATCCGTAGCTCCAACTAAAGTGCTGCAAGAGGATAAACTGAAGTTTATAGTCCAAATATTATTAAGGGTTAATAATTTTGACTGACCTATTTTTAGACAGGCAGTCTAAAAATAGACTTCGACCTGTATGTCTAAAAATAGTTGTCCATCTATTTTTTACCAACTCGACCAATCATCCAAGAATAGCATACTACAACTCCTAGGCCATGCTCCATATGTCTAAAAATAGACTTTTCACCAAAAATAGCCTGCGGGCCCACTTAGTGAAGGCGACTTCATTTCACTAAGCTCCATCATCTTGTTGCATTTTCAACACTCCCTCTCAACAAGATATGGATTATCTTCAACCCCTATCCTGCCTCTATGGAATTCGAATTTTCTCCTGGTGAGTGCCTTCGTCAAGATGTCTGCATCCTGATCCTCCGTGGGAATATATGAAAGTAACATGATTCTATGCTGCACACAATCTCTGATATGATGGTACCTGATGTCGATGTGTTTGGATATATCATGAAATATTGGATTAGCCAAGAGTTTAATGCAACTCGGGTTATCACAATAAATCAAAGTAGGCTCCAAGTGTGACCTGAACAATCCGACGAGGATCTTCCTCATCCAAATAGCCTCGCATGCAGCCAAGCTTGCTGCCATGTACTCGGCCTCTGCTGAACTAAGTGCCACGGATCTCTGCTTCCTGCTGTACCAGGAAACTGCTGTCGACCCGATACTGAAGACTCCTCTAGATGTGCTCTTTCTGTCCATTGGGCTCCCTGCCCAATCTGCATCAGTGAAGCCGCAAAGCTTCGCTCCATCCTCCTGTCTATACCACAGACCATTTCCCGATGTGCCACTAAGATAACGCAATACATGCTTGCCTGCCTTCCAGAAGAGCTTGGTAGGCTTAACCATAGCTTGCGAAAGCTGGTTAATAGCACAACATATATCAGGTCATGTATTGACCAGATACATAAGCGACCCCACCAACTGTCGAAAGACAGTGGCATCCACTACCTCCGCTGAAGTAGCATCCTTCTTCCTCCAACCACCAGGAAGAGGAGTATCAACAGGCTTGCAGCCATGCATGTTGAACCTCTCCAGTATCTCCCGGGCATACTTACCCTGAGAAACAAACAGTCCACCACTGCGCTGCCAAATCTCCAATCCCATGAAATAATGAAGGAGGCCCAAGTCCTTCATCTCAAACTCTCTAGCAAGGTCCTCCTTGCATGAAAGTATCAACAGCTCATCACCCGTCAAAATCAGATCATCTACATACAATACAATGATCAGCAACTTCCCCTCCACCACAATCTGGTACAGGTTAGGATCCACCTCACTCTTGGAGAATCCAAGTCCGGTGAAGTAACTGTCTATCCGTGTGTACCAAGCACGAGGTGCTTGCTTCAGCCCGTACAGTGCTCTCTTGAGTCGGAAAACATGCGACTCACTGCTGAAGATCTCGAAACCTTCAGGCTGCTCTATGTACACCTCCTCCTCAATGACTCCGTTGAGGAACGCAGTCTTCACATCCATCTGATGGATGTGCCATCCCATCTGCGCTGAGAGAGCTAGGATCGTCCGTATGGAAGAGTACCTTGTGACAGGTGCAAAGGTCTCCTCATAATCGATCCCCTCGATCTGTGAGAAGCCATGGGCAACAAATCTTGCCTTGTACTTCTCCACACTCCCGTCAGCCGCCTACTTCACTTTGTAGATCCATCGCGAACCCACCACTGATTTCCCCTCCAGTCGTGGGACAATCTCCCATGTATTGTTTCTAACAATCGAATCATACTCTTCCACCATGGCATCTACCCATGTGGGGTCCTCCACAGCTTCCAAGAAAGAGGATGGCTCTGTCATGACAAATTTGCTCACAAGAGCCATGTATCCAGTGTACTGATCCGATGACTGTCTCTGTCTGCGTTGTGCTGTAGGTGGTCCTACAACCTTTTCTGCATCTCGAGCCAGTCGCTCAGCTTCTGTAGTGTGCTTGCACCCTCTGATGGTTGGCGCTGCATGAGTGGTCTCTTCCACTTCATGAACTTCCTCTTGTGGCTGATCCACATCCAGAAGCTCCTCCTTAGGAACTAATAGCTCCTCTTCTACATGCAAGTGTGGCTCCCTCTCAAGCGAACACTTCATGGCTTTCTCCTCCTGAAATTTGATATCCCGTCGCACAACAGTCTTGCGGCTGTCTTGCAAATACACACGATAGTTTTGGGGCGTATCAGTGTACCCCACAAATATCCCAACCTCTGCGGTCAGATCCAACTTCTTTCTGGCGTCCTTCGTCACATGCATGTAGACAGGTGAGCCAAAAATCCTCAGATGAGAAATGTCAGGCCTCTTGCCAGAAAATGCCTCCTCCGGTGTACTCATGCCAAGTATCTTGTGAGGACAACGGTTCTGCACATACACTGCAGTATTGCATGCCTCAGCCCACAAGTGAAGGGGTAGGCTCTGATCATGCAACATTTCCCGTGCAGCACCCACGATCGTTCTGTTCTTCCGCTCAGCAACCCCGTTCTGCTGTGGGTTATGGGGTGCGATGAGCTCTCTCCGAATCCCTTCTGCGCTGTAAAAGTCCTTGAATTTAGTAGAGATGAATTCACCACCATTTTCGCTCCTAAGAGCCTTCACATGCTTCCCCGATTCCTTCTCAACCAGCGCCTTGAATTCACAGAACTTTGAATATGTCTCGCTCTTCTTCTGCATGAAGAAGATCCAACACTTCCGAGAGAAATCATCAACAAAGATCACATAATACTTGTGCTTTTCTGTCGAAGCTACTGAGAAAGGACCACACACGTCTATGTGAACTCTCTCAAGGATCGTCGTGGCACGACTATCCTTCGCGTGAAAGGTGGCTTTCACATATTTTCCCAAGGTACACCCCTTGCACTGATCTGACTGTGCAAGAGTGCCCTTAGGAAGCCCAATAGAAATCTGTTGCAGTATCTTCAAAGCACCATGGTGAAGATGGCCCAATCTCCGGTGCCACAGCTCGCCATCGTCCCAGCTCACCACTGCTTTCGCCTTGCATGCCATTGCTGCGCTGCCATATTCTTGCAACTGATAAAGGTTCTTGACTCGAACCCCTATCTTCCGGGTCTCTCCAGTTGTCTTACTACGCAGGAAAGCTTTTCCTTCGCTGAAGACCACATCATACCCCTTGTCTTCCAACATCGCCACAGAGATCAGATTCTTCATCAATCCTGGAACATACAACACTTCCTTCAATATGAAGGGTTTACCAGACTCCCTCTCAAAGGAAATGGTGTCGATACCGGTCGCATTGTATCTACCATCATCGCCCATCTCGATGTGCACTCCAAGATCTTTTTCCTCCAGATTTGAACACAGATCCCGATCTCCTGTCATGTGAAATGACGCACCACTGTCCAAGAACCATACTGATCCCATCACACTTGAGACCAAGCATGCGATCAGTGAAAAATCCAGTTCAAACTGGGAGGCCAATGCCTCTCCCACTACAGATCCAGCAGCCTTCTTATTTTTCTTCTTCTGCAGACAATTTGGGGCATAGTGTCTGTGCTGGTGACAGTGAAAACACTTCACCTTGGACATGTCTTTCTTCTTGCCTTTCGCACCAAAATGAGAAGCTTTCTTGCTCTTCCCCTTCTTTAATTTGGCAGCTGAAGCACAATTTTATTCATCAAATGCCTTTGATGAAGATCCGTCCCTGGTAGTCTGCCTTATCTCCTCTTGCATGAGATCCGACCAAAGCCGCTCCCATCCTGGCAACTTCTCCCGACCATTGATAGAGTCCTGATAGGAATGCCAACTCTTCAGAAGACCAAGGAGATCCAATTCCACCAATTCCTCATCATCGACAGTCACCCCCACACTTCCCAGCTCATCTCTGCATTGAGTGAACTTCGTGAGGTACTTGGCGATACTGTCGCCTTTCTCCATCTTAATGTTTCTGAGTTTATCCTTGAGTGAAAGCTTCCTTTGGTCGCTCTTGCTCAGGAATAGATCTGTCAACGCTTTCCACATCAAATATGGAGAAGCTTTTCCATGCAGGCTGGATACAATGTGATCCTTCACGCCCTCCAACAGAATCATTCGACATTTCGCCATATTCTTTTGCCAAGCCTCAACTTCAGCAGGATCAGTAGGCTTTTGGATATCCATATATATGAACTCCTTCAGCCCATTATCATCTAATACCACCTCCATCTTGTCTTTCCATGCAACATAATTCGAACTGCCTTCAAGAGCATACTCGAGTCGCAAACCGTTGAAAGACATTTCAACTCCGGCACCAAGAAAACAAGCTGCTGCAAAATTTGAATTCCAAGCTCAAAACTCAATTGCTTCTGGATCTGTGAGAAAAATTATTTCTAGCACAGAGATCGACTGTAAGGGAATTTACTGGATATATCACCTTTCAAAGAAAGGATGGATCCAGAGGCTACCTGGCCCGTTACAGACTCTGTCTACCGAAATAAGATTGTAATCACTGTAATAGATCCCGATGATCAATTCTCTCTGATACCATGTAGAAATTTGCTGAATAATGAATATTTATCCACTGAGATTATCCTGGTCACACCCTAATTCGAATTCATGCATAACACATAACCTCTTCTACAATTGATCATCAATATGCGGAAATAGAAACAGTCGCATGCGCACATAAACACAATAATCAAACACACATCTGACACAGTATGTAATGGGGGAAGCTTATAGCTGAAAACCCCCAGCTATTTTGTATATTATAATAGAAGAGAACATGTAACAATCTCAGTACAATACTCCTCACAAGTACTCAGTACTGTCTCCAAAAGTTACACACAAAACTAGCTCAGTTTTGAACAAGTCACAGGTTCAAAACTCATCCACTATTTGTCTGCCTCTATTGCGCAATCCAAGTTGGTTGAATGAGAGATCCAAGTTCGAATCCCCTTGGCTTCAACTGCGCAATCCTCATTGGCAATATCCTCCAATGCTTGTGCAAGTGTCATGCACAACTAATGTCACAACTAATAGCAAACTCACCCTTTCATCTACCTCTTCCACTGGTCTTCACTGAACTGTCCATGCACTGCAGTCAACTGATGTGTTCTTTAGTTGAATAATGAGTTAATTTTTAGTGAATTAAATAATATTTAATTCACCCCACTCATCTCTAGTGTATTAGCCAGTTAAACTAAATACAACTAGTTCAACTAAGTTAACCCGAACACAACTCCACCAAACTCCGCCACTTGAGTTCTAACTGAAGTCAACCATGCATGAGCTCACCAAACCCCTAGGAATAGCGTAATTCCTTCTGTCAGATGCATGGGCCACATCCGTAGCTCCAACTGAAGTGCTGCAAGAGGATAAACTGAAGTTTATAGTCCAAATATTATTAAGGGTTAATAATATTTGACTGACCTATTTTTAGACAGGCAGTCTAAAAATAGACTTCGAACTGTATGTCTAAAAATAGCTGTCCATCTATTTTTTACCAACTCAACCAATCATCCAAGAATAGCATACTGCAACTCCTAGACCATGCTCCATATGTCTGAAAATAGACATATTCTAAAAATAGACTTTGCGCCAAAATAGCCTGCGGGCCCACTTAGTGAAGGTGACTTCATTTCACTAAGCTCCATCATCTTGTTGCATTTTCAACAGCGAGCCTGATCTTACAAGCGAACCTGGGTTTCTGCAGATGGTTTTTATTTCCAGGAACAAGCGAGCCAGAACATACAATCGACCTTGGGTTTATACATATTTTTTCTCTATCATGGATGCTTTTTACGTGAGGCGTATATCAACAGTACATGTGTCTGCACATTTCCTGTATCCGCTTTATGATACTATTTTATGTGTTGACAGGTTATCACTCTGCCTTCAAAACTAGCGATGTTGGTTTATTGATATGGTCTGATGGTATTTTTATATCTTGGACATATCACACTCCTCACATGATTAGCATTTTTCTCTATTCAAGGATTTTGGGTACTTTAATTTGTATTTGGAACAATGGACGTCGGTACTCTATTTGTTTCTTTACTATTCTACATACTATTATTTCACTTTCTTATAGATGCCTCGGGCATATTTGGATGCTTTCTTAGATTTTCGATAATCTCCATGTGGACCGTTACTGGGTTTTATATCATGTCCCTGTATGTGACATGGGGTATTTTTATATCATTGTCTGGGGTGGGACTTCCACTTTTCTGGATGGATATTTGGGTTCCAATCTTCAGATGTGAAAATGTAATGACTTCATTGACTGTTTTACTTCATATAATATATTCAAAATAGTGTTTTTTCTCTTGTGAAAAAAAAAAAGATTAATTTTTATCACTCTGCCTTCAAAACTAGCGATGCTGATTTATTGATATGGTCTGATGGTATTTTTATATTTTGGACACATCACACTCCTCACATGATTAGCGTTTTTCTCTGTTAAAGGATTTTGGGTACTTTAATTTGTATTTGCAATAATGGACGTCGGTACTCTATCTGTTGCTTTACTATTCTACATACTGCTATTTCACTTTCTTATAGATGCCTCAGGCATATTTGAATGCTTTCTTAGATTGTCAATAATCTCCATGTGGACTGTTACTGGGTTTTATATCAAGTCCCTGTATGTGACATGGGGTATTTTTCTATGATTTTCTGGGGTGGGACTTCCACTTTTCTGGATGGATATTTGGGTTCCAATCTTCAGATGTGAAAATTTAATAACTTCATGGACTATTTTACTTCATATAATATATTCAAAACAACGTTTTTTCTCTTGTGAAAAAAAAATGATTAATGTTTATCACTCTGCCTTCAAAACTAGCGATGCTGGTCTATGTTGCTGGTTTATTGATATGGTCTGATGGTCTTTCTATATTTTGGACATATAACACTCCTCACATGATTAGCGTTTTTCTCTGTTGCAGGATTTTGGGTACTTAATTTGTATTTGGAACAATGGACGTCGGTACTCTATCTGTTGCTTTACTATTCTACATACTGCTATTTCACTTTCTTATAGATGCCTCGGGCATATTTGGATGCTTTCTTAGATTTTCGATAATCTCCATGTGGACCGTTACTGGGTTTTATATCATGTCCCTGTATGTGACATGGGGTATTTTTCTATAATTGTCTGGGGTGGGACTTCCACTTTTCTGGATGGATATTTGGGTTCCAATCTTCAGATGTGAAAATGTAATGACTTCATGGATTTTTTTACTTCATATAATATATTAAAAACAATGTTTTTTCTCTTGTGAAAAAAAAAATGATTGTTTATAGTCGAAGCGCTACTGGGTGGTTTATTATATTAATATTTCACGGTCATTGGAATTCCCACAATTCATAACATATATTGGAGATTTACTGTCCTGTTTTAAAGTTTCATTTATTTATTTTTAAATTGAACCCGTCGTCGGTATACTGATGCCTTGTAAGTGTCAGAATTGCGACAGTATAAAAATGTCGGACCAAATTTCGTCGGAATTGCGACAGTTTACAAACGTCGGAAGAGCGACATTCAAAACATCGGACCACATTTCGTTGGAATTGCGATAGTTTACAAAAGTCGGAAGAGCGAAATCCAAAACATCGGACCACGTTGCGTCGGAATTGCAAAAGTTTACAAACGTCGGAAGAGCGACGCTCAAAACGTCGGACCACATTTCATCGGAATTGTGACAGTTTACAAATGTCGGAAGAGTGACGTTCAAAACGTCGGACCACATTTTGTCAGAATTGTGACAGTTTACAAACGTCGGAAGCGCGACGGTTTGGGAAACGTCGGAAGAGTGACGCCTGTTTGGAAGGGATGGAAAAAGTGTGGGTAGTGCGACACTTTTTAAGTGCGTCGGAATTGCGAAAGGATGATAAAACATGTTTTTCCCATCCTCGAACTGTCACTCTTGCGATGACTATGTGTCGGAATAGCGACGAATTGGCCGTCTGAAATTTCGCCAAATTTTCTAGTGATGTGAAAAAGGTAATTGATGTCTTGAAAAGAGAGCAGTTATTTTTAAAGATGTCAAAGTTTGAATTTAGCAAGACTTTTTTAGTGTATTTGGGACACATTGTTGGAGGAGGTGAGCTTAAGAGAGACCATTCTAAAGTAGAGGTCATTCTGGATTGGCCCAAGACCAATATAGTTACTTGGGGCAACACAATATTGGGGGAAATTCATTGCTAATTTTTCTTCCATTGCAGCTCTGTTACATGCATTGACAAGTGTCAAGAAAGTCTTCCATTGGGGAGATCTGTAACAAAAATCATTTGATGATTTAAAACAAAATATCAGTTCAACACCGGTATTGGTTCTTCTGGATCTTAGACATCCATTTTAGATCCAAAAAAATGCAAGTGATTACACCATGGGAACAGTTCTCATGCAGCATGGTAAGCCTATTTCATTTCATTCTAAAAATTTTAATGGAGTTGTGACAAACTATCCCACCTATGACAAAGAGTTATATGCATTGGTACAAAGTGTAAAGAAATGGAAGCACTATTTGACAGTGTTACGTAGGTAAATCCTCTCTATGGATAGAGATGATCCCTCTTTCCCTAGGGTGGGTCTAGAAACAAAGGGACAGGCTAAAGTGTTGCTTCCTAGTTAATGAATGAACAAGAGTAATGGTATATCAACCTACCTGGAATCCAATGTTGTCGTCATTGTGGAAAGAGTAGTAGCCTCTCGCTCCTACCTTGGAAAATCACAATATGTTCACTGTGACACCTAGATACCTACACATAGAACAAGAAACAAGAACAACATATGACATCATAGTTTCACTCACAAATATTAAATAGTCAAAGAGGGCTAAATCTATCACATTACACAAACATCATAACACAATCGTGGAACCAAATAGTAGTAATGTATATATAAGTAGAAGGAAGAGGTACAACTGATGCTTTGACGTCGCAGTCTCCTCTAGCGGGGTTCAGTTGGAGCGCATCTCAGTACCTGTCAAGGGATTCAGATGGGATGAGGGCATGGATTGAATCTCTCCTCAATTTAATTCCTTCTATATATATTCTCTAGTCATTCAACTATAGTATCAGCTCTCCAAGTTTAGCTAGTTTGTACTAAGAGAGATAGCTTCTTTCATAGAGGAAAAGGAGGAGGTTGGGATCCCTACAAAAGTGGGAAGGATTCCTATCCTTTAGGAGAGTTCCAAGGGAGGTGGAAGCTACTAACTAAACGAGGGAGTTCGTGGTTGTTTTAGTTCAACCACTCCTAGTGACTCGTCATTGAGGTGGTTGGAATAGAACCTTCACCTCTATTTTAAAAAAAAATTCCATAAACAGCTTCGCACGGGTGCTTAACTGGGACAGAGTGCCAACTGGCGCGGGCTCGGTGTTAATTTTCTAGCTCAGCATGAGAGTAAAATTGCTACTCACGCCAAGGCAAAAACAAGGGTTTTTACAGTCTTGCTCGGGGAATTGTTAACAAGAGGAATGTTATTCTCATGCAAAGGAATGCAGTGATGGTTTTTTCAAGGCATGACACTGCTTATTTCTCACAAAAAAAACCCTCCAATGGGTGAGATGGGGGTTGCAAGGACAGTGATAAAGTACTGTGTAACATATGCCCCTTAAAGCATGATTTCTGAGGGAGAGGGAGGGGCGAAATGCTTTATGAGAACGCATTTGAATCAAACACCACTGTCAGAAAACCTAAAATTACAAATACAATTGATATCTATAATACATGAACATGTGGCATGGGTGCAACCATCAATAATAGAGTATATATAAAAACTGAGATCTGAGGTATGGTCGCAGCTATCCAGCAGTAAGGATCAACAAGTAGACTTAGGCATGGTCGCAACCATCCAATCAAAAGTGTCATGCAATAAGTTAAAAAATCCACCAAAATTTGAAACTTGGAATTTATCAGACAAAATCCAGGGTATTGCACTCCATCTCGACCCAAACAAGTACAATTTCAGGCATGCGAATATATGAGCTGAAGTCAAACATGCAAGAAAATCACCTGAATACCAGCTAATGATGAAAGTTGTTAACAGGCAAGAGAGAAACAACCAATAATGACAATGGATCTCAAGCTACAACCGGTACAATCCACAGGATGTGAAAAGTGATCTGGCGTTGAACATCCGTAGAATCACTCGATCGAAGACCAATGATGTGGACCTTGTGTTGAATGCGAAAAACCTACCATTAAGGCATGTAGACTCCAAGGTACCAGAATAGAGTCTCTCGATCAAATTCTTGGATAATGAGTTGAAGTCAGTAGGAAGTGACTTGATCGAAGGTGATCCATAATGTTTCCCACATCATCGATATGAGACAGAGGAACATGATAATAGTGAATCAATACCAATAGAGAATTAGAGGGCGGTTAAAAACTACAAAGAAAAAGTTCTCTTGAACATATCGACAACACGACACTGGATTTGGCAGTATTTGGCATCAAAGGATCTGAAGTCATGACGACGTGGAAAAGAGCGGATGAGAGGTCAAAAGAGATTACCCAAACCCATGGAGACAAAAATGACGAAATGAGATGTCCCCAACCTTACATGAATGTAGACAAGTGCCATGTTCAAGAGCGACATACTGCCAACATAACTAAAACTTGGTTCCATTTTCCCCACCATTTCTGGTGAGTACCCCAATTATTTTTTAAAACAAGCTTGAAAGGGATAGCATATGCTTGTGTTGTAAGTTTTTCCTTCGGAAAAATCCATCCTAGTACATTTTATGAGCCCTAGGAAGGAGGAACTCGAGTAACTTCATGGCGATGAAATCCGATGTCATCAGTGTTTAATGAGTCTGACAAAGGGAGAACTCAACATCTTTTCATGTTTAGAGAGTTTGAAAAGAAGGCAGAAAAGAAAACTCCAACAATCCCTTTTCGTAGGTAGTCTAGTAGATCTGAAAAGGTAGAAAACTATGTTTGCGAGAACCTATTAGTCGCGATAGGCTAAGGTATTCCTTTTTCGTAAATAATCTATCCCAACCCGAAAAAGGGTTAAACGTATACTGGGTGGATATCGTTTTGCAGCCATTTAACGAGTTCAAAATGACAAGAATCTCGGAAATCTTTTCAATTTTAGAGAGTCAGAAAAGAGCTGAAAGATGACTCCAGTAGTGAATTTTTCATGTTTTTACCGAGTCCGAAAAAGTATAAAATATAACTCGTTACTTCATCACTGTCGCATCAAAACCTGTTGCTGCACAAGAGACACGTGTAAAACCCATTTCTCGAAAATAATATAATAAAATAATTGAAAAATATGTCTTAAACCTAATTAGGGTTGTGAAAAAGCTATAAAATGCCAAAAATGGTAAAAATAATTACTTTTCACTTTTTACCTGTTGTGGAGCAATAGTTACCCATTTCACTATGCAATCTTGCGGCGAAAATAGAAGTCAATCCAGTAGACCAATCTTAAATCCGTCAGTTCCAGGTAAGAGCCGAGATCCCTCTTGTCATTTTAAGTAATTTCCTACTATATGCAGTTCCCAATTTTGAATTCTGGGGGAGGAAATGTAAATATTAGGGCATGACGGTCGGTGAGGGTTTCGCGGACAGAGTCATGCCAACTGCCCAATTTTCTAAACTACGGCGCACCCATTGGCGTTGTTATCACTCCAGTAAATTCTTAAGTTGTGGGGTTTTGGTTTTTAGTCAAAGAATACTAGAGGTAACCACAAACCTACTTAAAACTCTAGGATCTAGCCTTCCTAGGGTTTAGAGAGGGCTCTCTCTTTCAAGTTTAACTTTGTTTTAGTTTTGAATATTAGGCTAGTTATTAAAGTGCAGATTTGGTTTTTTTTTGTTGGATTTGGTGGGAATATTTCATTGGAGGGTAGATAGAGGAAAATCTACTTGTCCATTGGGCTATGTAGTCTAATTCAAGCTAACAGAATTGAGATCAAGGCCTAAAAGGTCAAATATCTATAGGGCAAGGTAGATAACCCTTGGAGATCTTGAGGAAAATGGTTTTTGAGATGGTATTATTGGGATAAAGGGAACTTAAGGATCCTTTTATCCGAAGAATGGAAGTAGTAGATAGAGGTTAAATGCGAGAGGGAGAAATTAAGGTTTCCCTACATCGGAAATCAGAAGAAAATAAATAAATGATAACTAGTTAAAAACAGGGTGCTAGTAACATGTCCTATAGTAATACTCCTAGTTATACATTCAGATTTAGAATTAAAACACAGATGTATGCATGAAACAAAATAATATAACAATGAAAAGTTTAAGAGATTACTTCACTCCAGATAGCTTATCATAGGGATCTTGAAGTATGATGCCAAAAAGGTGATCCATTCTGCTACTCAAATTCGAAATCCAAAGCCTTCAAGTCAACAAAATATCTATAGTAATCTCCAACAATTTTATTCCACACAAAAATACTTCAAAGAGTGAAGTATTTATATAAAATGTCATACAAAATATCCTAGATGACTACTAGGAATTAACTTAGGAAAATTAAATATCTTACAACAATAATAGTGACACCTTGCTCAACAAATTAGCAAGTTGTCCTATTTTATTCAAAATAAATAGAAACTATTTCAAGATAAGAAGCAACTAGCTGCTTATGTGTCTTCTCTGCTGGCCTTTTAGATATTTTTCAGAATCTAGTTGCCTTCACTGATACTCTCTCTCACTGATACTCTTTATCACTTATACTCTTTCACTTCTGATACTCTTTACCTTTAGTAAAATTTCCTTCTTGCTCTAAAAATCTGCTTTGACTATGAAATTAGAAAACATAATTTTTCTTCTTCATGTGTTTGCATTTCTTTCTTCATAGCAAATCAGTTAATGCTTTCCAATCCTCATTTTTAGGAATTCTAATATTCTTGAGTTTCCTAAAATTCTCATCAGCCTCAGTGTACCTAGAAAATGTGGGTTTGATGACAAACAAATGTTTGATTTCATACTGCATTTAAAACAAATCTTCAAAACTTTTTAGCAAAAATTTTCCTGTGAGAATACCTTGGCTTGTTGGATTGTTCACCTGGTGTTTGGCATGTTCTCTGATATATTTTTCATAATAATTCTGAGGCATTAACTTATCATTGATCACCATGATATCATTAAGTCCCTTTTCGCTCAAATTGGTGAATTTAACAATGAATCTAGTGACAGCAGTGTTCATTCCTTCACATTTCTCTTCAAGCTGCCTCATCAAATTTATTTTGGTGGTTACTTTCCTAATTTCTAGGATAGTAGCTATCGTGTCATTTATTTTCAATTCTTAAAGTTGTTGTTTGTTCTTTCTATTGAGGAAATGATCAACCTAACAACCTCTTCTGGTTTATCTGCCAATTATTCTTGTGTCTTTTGGATCTCTGCCTAAGCTGCCAATAGTTACTCTCTATACTCAAAAATTACTTGAATTGATGGCCAAACATCATGAATGGCTTCAATTACATTAATCCATAGGAAATTTTTAATATATGATATTTAATCCTTGAGAGTTAGTTCTTTCTCGAGATTCTTTACCTCTTCACTCAATCTGTGAGCATTCTGTTCATGTATTTTAGCATCTATCTAAGTTGATTTGCTTGTCTTCTCAAGATTTTCAATTATCTTGGTCAATCTATTAATTTCATTGGTCTTCAAGGACATCTCCTCCATTGCCTTTACTAGTTGACTGCTTTCATCTATAGGTGCAAACACTGTTGTAGAAGATTCAGTTACTAAAGTAGTTGAAGAATTCATTGGCACTGCAGTGGCCAGTGGCTATTTTGGTGCCAATTTCTCTCCTGAAGCATATGGTAATACTGCTGTGATGATTGGGATAACATTGGGAATGATTGGTTCCTTAACTATCTCTTTTTATTGGAAAAATTAGTCCATTTGTACTTCCATTTCCTTGATTTAAACTGTTAGTTGAAGTATCAAGCTCATCATTTCATCTTTCTCATTTTGATCCTATAAAACTTCCTTTGTTTGAGGATGCTCTCCTTGAGGAAGCTTGAGTTGTTTCCTTAAGGACGCTATGTCCTCATTTTTCTTTTTAACCAATGCTTCAATTGCTTTGATGTTTGTAGGATCATATCCTACTTGCAATACTAACTCTTCTAAGGCCTTTATCCTTAGATCCTTTGCATATAGTGAAGCTTTATCCATATTCATTTGGTCCTACATATTAGAAATTGTATTTTGAAGCCTACGAGCACTCATAGCTTTTGTGGTCACTGTGGAATAGAGCATCTTTGATGTTTGCCTGTGAAATTCAATCTGATCCAACTCATGGATTTTATCTGTGGCTAATTCCATATCAACCTTTTTATAGTCAGCCACTATCTTTGGCACTGGTAGAGTGGGCTATAAAACTGAAATAATCAATTTTTGAGTTGAATAATGAAAGGCTGATAAGAATCTGTTTTGATTACCCGGCTTCTGCTTCAAAAACTGAGAATATATTTCAGTTTTAATTTCCTCATTATTCAATTTGATTTTCTTGTATTTCTCCTTAATATCTAAATCCTTCTCCTCAGCTGAATGTAAGGAAGAAGCCTCCATACTTTGTTTCCTTTCCATTATCTGTGCATATTCATTATTCAAATATTCTTGATTCTAATTTGACTCACTAATAATAACAGTGGCTACATTGGTATCTATATGTGTAGTGTTGGTATTCAAGGGTTGTGTTTCCTCAACATCTATTGTTATTTTACCTTTAGCTGTTGTATCCAGTTTTGGCCTCTTATTGTAAATGATTTTAAACTTTGTCTCTATGGTAGTTTTTGCAATATAAGCTCCTTCTTTTCTGATTCTTTTAGTGGATGTCTTTGGCTGTTTGACAACTTCCAAAGGGTGACTAGTATTCATTTGGTTTACTGCCTCTGTTAAAGTATTTTGAACCCACTCAATTTGATTAGCAAATTTCTCTATATATAGCTTTGACTCATGGATAAAGGGTGTCAATTTACATTTTACCCTTAGTTTACTTAAGATCCCTTATGGATCATAATTCCATGGAAAGCTTTCTTCTAATTTATATTCCAATAATTGACTTGCTGCTTCCTTTTCTGCTTCTCTTTGATTACATATGAAAGGCCCAAATTGATTTTTCAGTTTAAATTGGTTCTTTTTCTTGGCTGCCATAAAATTAATTGAATCTGAATTTAGGATCTGCCTAATGTACTCTAGGGCAAAGATCCTCATAGATGGATGCTTAGGTAACTTGTAGGGCAACAAGTTAGAACCAAAAACTTTGATTTCAGTGAATTTCTTATATAAATACCAATCTCCTACTTTTCTGTGCTTTGATAGCTGCAAAATTCTCTTCATTTCCTCATTGATTCTAGGCTGCTCTGTTTTTGTCAAAATGGTGGTCAACGGACATACAAAAAACTCTGAAAAAATCTAAATAACAGAATTATGTGCCTTCTTTTCTAAGTATAAATGTCCAGAAGACAACTGATAAAGGTTTTCCTTCTATATCCAATTTTTGAAGTGAAATTAGAAAGCTCTCTAGTTGGAAGAATAAAAACAAGTGGAAAATATATGAGGTATATCTAAATACTCCTTCCAGCTACAAATTAGTCAATTGATAGTGAATGTTATCAACTATAAAACCAGCATAATCAAATATAACTGAGGGTGACTATCCTGGAGAAAAGGTGGAAAAAAATCCTAGGATAGACTTATTAGTATGTTCATTAGTGAAATACCCAAGTATGAAGGAAAGCATGGAGATTACATTTCTTGAACGTTCAGGGAACTTAGCAGTTGAATATGGAGGGTTTAATTTTGGAATTTCAACATTTCATAGCTAATTTTGGAGGTCATGTCATGGCAGGAAGTGGTTTTGGATTACACAACCTTTGAAAATTGGTAGTTTATCGCGTTGATTTTGAGTGGTAAGCAGTTTTAAGCCAAACTCATGCGATCCAACCATAAGAGGCCACGTGGAGGGGAAGGGTCAGCAGAAAACTGCCTATTTCGCATGGGTTTTTCCTTGGGACGGTCGGGCATTTTTTCTATGTAATATCGTTGCTCAACCGTCGGATCTGAAGGTTGGAAGCGAACAATTGAAATCATTTCGGGAGGTGCACAGAGCGAAAAGGTGGGAACAGGCTTTAATTTCATAAGCAGAAAAGTTGGGATAGGTTTAAACCTTTGTAATATGGTTGAGGGGTAAAGGTTTAAAAAATGTATGAAATGGTTAATTTATATACAACGGAAGGATAAATGGTTTTTAAAACATATGATAATGTTTTAATTTATATACAAGGTGCGGGCTTTGACATGGTATATATATATATATATATATGGTGCGTTAAGTTTGTAACATTTAATAAAAAATGTTTTTGCAAATGTGCATAATGATATGTTATATTATATAGTTTTTTAACCCTTTTTAATGGTTTTTAAACTATAGGGGTGGGATAAAAATAGATATAGTTTAGACCAAAGGGATTTATAACTTGGAATTTTTATTTGCGTACATGGGTAATACATGGGTGATATATTTTGGTCATAAACATTATAATAGTGGGTTTTTTTGGGGTATTATTGAATATAAGGGAATTAATAACTAGGAAAGGGTATTTCTTAGGGATTTAATAAAATATGTTAAAATTTAATATGAAAGGGGAGTGAAATGTAAAACGAAATACATATTATCTCTAAGTATCATATAAAATCATGCATTTCTCATCTTTATATTTATTTCAATAATACTTAGGATAAATGTGATTTTGTGTATTTTTATGAATGCTTATGAAGGGATGAAGTTAATCATTATAGGGTTACAATTTTACTAAGTAAGAATGTGTTTTTACTTAGAAAAAAGGGGATTTAATATATGAATGAAGGGTAAATGTTGATGAATGAGGATTTATCATAAGAACTCAATATTTTCAACTAACCAGTCATAGAGCCTTGGGTCTGGTCCCAACAAAAGTCAGAGAAATGCTCTAAGCCTGTTTGATTGATAGCTTAGAATATTGAATACTCATGGGGGAGGGGAAATTAGTGATTTTTCCCGATGATGTATTATTTACATGATTTCTCCACTGCTTTCTACCTACCCAATCTTGTATTTCTAACATTTTTTTCTTCATTTTGCAGGTGCATTTAGGCTTGCAACCTTAAAACATATTCTTTTAAAGCATAAAACTATATAGATCTACCTTATTTCATCTGAGGGCTTAGATTAAACTGTTGAGCTCCTAATTATTCTCTACCTATCTACTGATTTTTCAAGTTTAAATTGTTTGACAAATGTTTATTCACTATCTAAAACATGAAATTTGAAACATGAACAGTTAATATTAAACTATTTAACTGATCATGGATTATGGAATTTATTGACACTCCACACATAATCATTATTTTTGCAGTAAAAAGTAAAAGTAGTTGCATTTGGAATTGCTCAATTTTAGGTTTTATTTATTTTCTTTTGGGGTATATGTTTTTCTAAGTCCTTTCATATTTCTTCTAGGACTTTTACCCTCTTTTTGATTTTTTATTTTCTTTCATATTTTCAAAATATGGGAAAACAACTTGTAGAAAGCAAGGTATGTACATATTTACAAGACTTATCAAAGTCAATTCAAAATTTTATGAACCCATTTATTATAGGACCCTAACAGTGGCTCCACATGGGGATGACATTTCTTGATGAAATATCAAGAACTCTAAGACTTAGTAGCCTTTGAAATTTAACTTGTGATGATCCTGTAAATGTCTTATGTTATCTGCAACTTTTTCATATTTATGATATTTACTTTTCAAAGCTTAGGGCCTTCTTTTCGAGCTTCAACTTTTCTAAGGAAACATCCAATCCAATCTAAACTTTGCAATGTATATGTACAATGATCAAAGTGAATAAAAACTAACTATTGGTTAACTCTGGGGAGAATTAGTGCTTCAACATTATGCCATTAACTAGTCCTTCTTGCAGATCTTTTCCATCCAATTCTTTGAGAAAGAAAGCATTATTACCTCTATATCCATAAATTACATAAGGCCCTTTCTATAGAAAATCAAATTTTCCATGTTTTCCTTTTTCTTATTTTCTAGAATTCCATTTTAAAACTTTTTCTCCTATGTAAAAATCATCCTCTTTAGTCTTTTTATCATATATTTTCTTGACCTTATCCTGAATGACTTGATATTTGACATAAAATTCTTCTCTTGTTTGTTGCAAGTGAATAGTTTGATTTATCCTTCTTTGGATGTCATTTGTTTCAACCTGTAATTCTTGGATAATTTTCATCACTGGTACACCTAGGGAGGAAGGAAAAAGAGTATCCATTCCATAAACTAATTGGTAAGCTGAAGTACTAATGGATTTATTAGTAGTAAGTCTATCTTCCCATAAGGCAATGACTAACTTTTTATGCCAAGTATTTTGATTGTCTTCAAGTAATATTTTGATGATATTTACTAGGCTTTTGTTTGAGGATTCAACTAGGCCATTACTTTGGGGGTAATAAGTAGTAGAGTGGCATAGGGTAATATGGTATTTGTGGCAAAATTCAATCATTTTTTTGGATTTGAATGCTACTGCATTATCAGTGATTATCTTTTGAGGGCACCCAAATCTTGAAAGGATGTTGTTTTCTAGGAAGGAAATAATGACAATATCAGTGGATTGTCTGGAAGGTATGGTTTGAATCCACTTCGTAAAATAATCAGTGGCTATCAAAATC
Organism: Pinus albicaulis; assembly: GCA_034641835.2. Taxonomy (NCBI): domain Eukaryota; kingdom Viridiplantae; phylum Streptophyta; class Pinopsida; order Pinales; family Pinaceae; genus Pinus; species Pinus albicaulis. Next base: position 47,773,224 of record CM076576.1, on the reverse strand, counting down.
CACTTATGTTGGCCTAAAGAGGGAGGGTGAATTTCACCAATGAAGTCTAAACCCCATTGTTGAAATGGCACTTTAGTTGAAATATTTTTTAAAGGGAGGGGTAATAATTTCTTCTTACCCTAAAAAATTTGGCACTTATGACATGAAGTAACATATTTTTTGGCATCAGCAAACAAGGTAGGCCAGTAAAAACCAAATCTCATGATATTTTTAACAGTAGATTTTCAGTATAAATGTCCTCCACTGTCACCTAAATGAAATTCTTCAAGTATATTGTCAGATTCTTCCTTTAGTAAACAATTTAGTAAAATCTCACTATGATCTCTCCAAAAAAGTACATTATCTAAGATACAAAATCTTACTGCTTTAAGTTTCAAAAATCTAGCTTTGGTTCTTAACAATCTAGGAGGAGCTTGTAAGTTTTGGAGTACAAATATGATATCTGTATACCAAGGTGAGTGTGAAAAGGCTTCACTGATCAATGGAGTCACCATCTCTTCCTGATCATCTACTTGAGCAATGAAATTTATATCTAGGGCATCACAATTGGATTCATCCATAAGTCTGGCTAATCCTTGACCTTTAATAAGCTTGGTGGGTTTTATCTCTATGTCATATTCCAGGATAGTGGCAATCTGCTTACCTCTTCTTTCATCAGGACCATCCTGAGTAAGAATGTTTTTAACTACAGAATTTGGGACATAGGCAATAATGTGTGAGTAGAGAATATAAAATCTGAAGTCTTTAATGGCCTTTGCCAATGTAAGGGCCTGTTTTCCCATAATTTTGTACTTCAAAGGGGCATATTTAAGGGCTTTATTGAAAAAATATACGGGTTTTTCAAATCCTTGATTATTTTTCTGTAGTAAAACTGCAGCAATGGTGTGTTATGAAGCAAATGAAAAAATCATGAAATCTTTCTTAAAATCAGGACTTATTAGGAGTGTAGTTTTGGTTAAGGCTTGTTTGATAGAGTCAAATGATTGTTTAGCCTCAACATTCCATCTAAGAACTGAATCTTTTTTGAGCATGTTATTCAATTCTCTAATTATCTCAGCTAAATTAGATATAAATGTTCTTAAAATATTATCTTACCTAAAAAATCTTGTAATTCTTTGATGTTTCTTGGTGGGTTGATGTTCAGAATAGGATCTATCCTAATTCCTTCTTTTGAGATTATATTTCCAAGTAGGTTACATTCTTCTAATCCAAATAGACTTTTCTTAGGATTTAAAGAGATGCAATATTTCCTACACTTAATAAAAACTTGTTTCAAATGATCTAAGTGTTCATTATCTATTTTGGAAAACACAGTAATGTCATCTAAGTAAATAACTAAGAACTCATGTATTTATTTTGCAAAGTCTATGTCCATAGCCCTTTGAAAGGTTTCTCCTGCATTCATTAGTCCAAAAGGCATTTTTATATACATAAAAGAGCCCCATGGAGTGGTAAATGTTGTTTTAGCTTGGTCTTCTTCTTGAACTAGGATCTGGTTGTATCCTGAAAAACCATATAACAATGAAATCCTTGAAGAACCTACTACCCTTTGTAATATGTGGTCCATTTTGGGTAAAGGGTATTTATCCTTTAAAGATACTTTGTTAAAATTTCTAAAGTCCACACACAATATAATTTCTCCTGTTTTCTTTCTTGTAGGAACGAGGTTTGAAACCCAATCAGAATATTTGATTGGTGCAATGATCTGGGAATCATACATTATTTTAACTTCTTTTTTCAATCAAAGGTAATAGCATAGGGTTAATCCTTCTCAACTTTTGCTTGAATGGCTTTTGATCTTCCTTTTTGGAATTTTGTGCCGGATTATGTTTGTATCATAAGATTTTAAATATTCATAACTCCAAGAAAACACATTTTGAAATTCTTTTAAAAGTTCAATATATTTATCATTTTCTTGTTGAGGTAGAATTTTGGACAGTTTGATTATCTTTGGTTTTGATTCTGTACCAATGTTACATTCTTCTATGTCATATCTTATTGGCTCCATTTTTGGTTTTCTAGCTAAATCATTAGAGTAAAAAATATCTTCTAAGGGATTTAAACCTTTAGGTAAAAAAGTATCCTTAAGATTCACTATATCTGATTCATCTTCAACAATTTCTTCAATCTCTAATTTCTCTAAGCTATCAATATTAGCTTGAATAAATCTAGTGGGTTTATCAAAATTTATTTTATTTACATCTAATTCATTTAAATCTATTTCACAATCCAAATCATGATTTAATGTACAATCTGTATCTAAAATACAATTATGAAATTCTCCTTCATTGTTCATAAACTTTTAAATCTGTTCATCCTGAGAAAATATTTGCCAATACTTAAGATTATTTAGAATTATTGGCCTATGTTTGACTTCAACAATATATTTGTGATTAGGTTGAAATGGTAAATGTACTATAAAAATTTGCAAGACAACGAGCTTGTATATTCTGCTTTCTAGGTATAACAACAAACTTACATTCTAATAAATCATCAGCTAGATCTATGACAGTGTCTCTATAGTTTTTAAACTTTTGTGGTTATTGTTATTTGTAGAATCCAGATTATCCACAGTATCATAAGACATTGGTCGATGTTTCGAATCCCAATAGGGATCCATCATCAGGACGAGAATGAAGAATGAAAGAAGGTCGCAGAAGGTCAAGGTATAAATAGTGGAGGGAAGGGAAATGATGTTTGAGAGGAGCCAATAATAGATTGTTGGAAATACTGAGGGGGAGGGGGGGGGGGGGTGAATTAGTATTCCTTTCAATTAGAGCATTAGTTAATCTTCAATTATTATCATTGTTTGTACAATGATAACAGCAAATAAGAGGAACAAAAATGCACACAGTTTTTAAGGTGGAAACCCGATCCGGGACAAAAGCCACCTAATTATTTTCTAATAATTCTTTAATATTCAAATCCAATTGAAAATAAATCTCCAACTTCCTAAAATCTAGAAAATCATTCTTCTCCATCTCCCACTAGATGGACGCTCCAACGCCCGAGATTCTTCAATAGTCAACTAAATGGATGCCCCAACACCCAATGAGCTATAACTCACCCTAGCACCACCCTACCACCCTATAGAAGAATAAAATAAGAATGGACTCCCGTACTAGGGAAAATGGTCCATTTTACAATGATATAGAATGATGTAGAAAAGGAATATATACTAGACCATCACCCCAACTTTGACACAACCACCTAATGATGATCCTAGACCTCCCAGAACTGCCTCTTCAACCAGTGGCAGATAGACACTAGTACAATTTTTACAATAATGTATTTACAATGACTTAGTACAATGATACCTTTACAATGATTGTATGCAGTGATGCCCACTTAAAGACATCATAGGATGAAGTTCTTGCTGCTGTTATGGACCTTTGTTGCTGCTCTTGTCATGCTATCCTCTGTTTCACCTTTCTTTGCTTTGCTGCCGTAGAAAGTTTGGTCCTTTTCCACCCTTGACAACACATGATCTAGCTTTTTCTTGCCTTCTAGGAGCTCGATATTGAATCTGACGTATCTCAGTTATTTCAGATCCTCAATATCTGATTGTTGGTGTTGTAGTAGTCCTATAAGTCATATTTCCAAAGCCATAGGTCTGACCCAATTTGGACTCTTCAAGGGAGATTTATACCGAATATTTTACAATGCCCTAATTATGGACTGTTTCAACAGATCGCACTTGTACCGTGTGCCACATGTCATTGTTTCTTCATTTGGATCTGAAATTAATAGAGCAGAATTTAAACACTGTGCACTATCTGTCAATTTTTACAGAATTCAAATCCGATACTCAGAGAGAGAGTTATGACAAATTTACCAAGGTCACTTCTTTGAGATGAATTTCAGGAGCCTGCAAAAACCCTGACTTCCACAGATCATATCTCCAAAAATATTGCGCACCTTGATTTGAAATTTTTACAAAATCTTCCTTAGGATTTCAGCTTCGCCTCATAAAAATTTATGCTTTTGACCCTTCGTAGAAAAAAAGTTAGAGCGCAAATGCCACGATGACCTGTTTCAGATGGCAAAATCCCTTGCCTAAGGAGGAAATGAAGATCAAAATTTATATAAATGCTTAAGTTGAGAGGCGCTTCAACAAGTGAAAATGGGAATGATTTTAGGAGCTTAAAAAATATTAATTATGACTTTTCAATGACCCATGCCCCAACCCCATGGGGTTTTAGCCCATTAACTAGGGGTACAAATTTCAAACATGAATATCTCTCAAACCGTGAAGAATTACATGGTGTGCCATATATTAATGGAAAAATCTCGACAAGTAGAAATCATCAAAATAATTATTGACCTAGAAAATATTAATTAGGTAGGTCAAAATTCCCATGCAATATGTTAGCCCCTGGTGTTGCTTGGGTTGACATTGACAACCGCTGATAAACAATCTCCCCCTTTGGCATTGATGGCAACACAAGTACTCCCCCTGTGATCATGACACCTCTTCCTACAACATTCTCTCCCCCTTTGACATCAATGGCAAAGGGTAACTCCCCCTAAAACAAAACCATCCTGCGGACTTGTACACACTTCCACTCCCCCTAACACACAACCGTCCTGCAGACCTGTAAGCTACTTCCACTCCCCCTTTATATTTTGAAAAATGAAAATCTAATGAGAACTTGGGAGAATCCCAAGCTTCTGGCGAAGATATTCCAATGCTGGTGAATATTTAATATGTGATTGTTTTGGTGCTGCTTGGAATCTTGCTACTTTTCCAACTACTTGCATAACATCTAGTTGGGAGGTTGTTACATATAGAAGACTACTAATCATAGATATATACAACCTTTGATCCACATCCTTAGATGAGTCGTCTATGCTCAATTTGCAACCTGTTACCATTGGAGTAAGGCTGTTACATATAGAAGACTACTGTTTCAGGGAAAATCACCCTAGAGGTTTGTTGGGTTTAAACCTCCACAGAGCAGGGGCATGCTACTTAAGGACTCACACAACCATACATGTTCATGAAAAAATAAATAGATTAGAACGAGGAAGTTACCCGTAGGTCCTACGGTTGAAGCAGATCCAGCGGGGTCCAAACCCCCAGGAACCCTTCTTCCTTCTTAACCTGAAAGACAAGAAGAAACAAGCACGAAGAACTGGTTGTACAACATATATCTACTCTAAATGTTAGTGAAATCCATATAAAATATCAGATAAACCATAATGAATGCTTAAATAACAAATATTCTCATGTATACAAGCAGACACTAACACGTATATTTCGGGAACAAGATGGTACTTCTGTATTATAAATAGCATGTACAGAAATAATGAGTGGAGAGATCACTTGAATCCTTCCACGATCTTCGAGCAGACCATCGTCTGGATCCATCCCACCCTTGCCTTGCTAAGATTCCTTCCGAACTGGTGTAAACGAGATGGCATATAAAGGCATGAGCATCTCCAAGAAACAAAGGTTTCTTGTAATGAACTGGGAAGTGCAGGAGGCACGGGAATTCAGACTTGGATACGGAATACCAACAGAGTATAATATCAATAATTCTCTCTCTCCCTTAGGCCATACACATGAGGTTCTTTTATACTCCCTCCAAGTAGTTTCAACAGTTGGAAACAGTTGGCCATGTGCTGGGGTGGTTGAACTACCAGAGTAACCATCAACCCAACCCGAAAATAGGGAATTTTTATATATTTTTTAATGATTTTAATGGCATAAGCGGAAAAGTGCAGTTGGACTCGCGTATACATGCGGAAAAGTCTAGGCATAATCGCGTATGGGGATTTTTACACTGTTTTTTAGTGAACTTGTCCAAGTCTGTAGGAATGGGTGCCAAAAGCCATAAAAGCAATCATGAATCATATGAAGGTGAGAAATGATGCTATAACAGATGCCCCCTAATATATGAGGTCAGAAGGGGTACATGATGGCCGAAATGTATTATGCACATAGAAAGAACTTCGCAAGGACAAGAGAGGACTTCACCAAAGTTCAGCCTGCCAAAAACCAATAAAAGAAAACAAAGAGTCAACTCATGCTGAGGCGGGCATACCCATGCTCAGTCAAAAATACATTATATAGAAAGTACTGAATAGATCCAACATGTGTACAAGTATAACTGAACTGAAAGTACATAATGAATCATCTGAGCATGGCCCGGAAGTATAAGTCTGAATCAATGTCCAAGTATCACATATAGAAAGCTGATCAAGGATGCTGCAACTAGATGTCTGATCAAATAAGTAACTGAATCTCCAAGTACCAAATCATAAGGGGTGGAACAAACGGTACTATCACGCAACTCGGGAGCCAACATATAGGATGTTGTTGTACTGAAATGCAACATATAAGAGTGGACGGCATCACTAGCAGAAACTGAATGAACTGTCAAAAGTGAACCGAGAAATGATGATGCAACCCGAGGTCTTCACCGATCACTATGGCACAATTCTACACAATGGGAATAAATGAGCTGAAGTCAACCATGTGAGAAATCATTGGATTACCGGTCAATGATGTATACCGTTAACCAACGCGAGACAACCCACCGATAATGAAAATGAGTGTCAAGGTGCCCCAGTACAATCTAACAAATGCGAATGAATGAGTTGAAGTCGAACACTTGAAAAAATCTACCAATCAGGAGGCAATGATGAATCCCCACTGTCGATAGCGAAGAGTCTGCCACTGATGACTGCAAACCCTAAGGTATTTGACAAAAAAACTCTAGACCTTATTCCCAGAGCAATGAGTCGGAGTTGATGGGAAAAGATCTGCTGGAAGGAAGGCATTAAGGCATCCCACATCAGTCCAGCGCGAGTGTAACCCGCAGGCCAAGATTTGGAAGGAATCGGACGAAGTAGAGTGATGGAACCAAAACCGAAGTATGTTTTCGACATGCACAAGATGAAGCTAGCGCACGAAAGAAACCCTCTGAACCAACCAATAATGAAAGCTGACACAGAGGCGAGAAATCCACCGATAGGGTCAAATGGAAATCAAGGTACTACACGAGGGGGAGAACTGAAAAGTGAAACAAGGTAAAGGCTGAACCTAGGTCAACACTAAAACCATCCCAAATGTAGGAGATATATATATAAGTATATGTGCTTTGTTCAAGGGCGACAAACTGATTCTGTACTGCCATCAAAACAACGAAGATACATCCCATTCCCGCTCTTTTTGTTATATTTGATTTTTTTGTCTTTTTCATATAATAAGCCTGAAAAAGAATAAAAGAATGCTATGGTACAATGGATAGAACGAGTATCAAAAAATCAGATGCACTAGTTCCTGGGATTGGAACAATCCTATGCTCAATGCAAGGTGGCGGAAACTGGTAAGTGATACTCAAAGGAACGTTCCATCCATGGGTAAAAGGGGTGTCAAGTTGTGATAGCTAAGTGCATGCAATGGTTAACTTGTACAAATAGTCAAGGTCAAAAGTTGGCTTAAACACTGAGTCCAAATGAAGCCGGCTAAAGGCCAGGATAAACAAGTAGCCAATATGCAATGCAGTAATACAACTCAATGACACCAGGGAGCCTCTACGGTAATAGCCAGAAAAAATGATAGTGAGGAAGAAGAAGAATGAAGCTTCAACACATAAGTCATGGTGGGACTAAAGAGGACTCCCAAGCCTACATAAAATACAGCATGGGCAACAAGTGATAGCGAGGAACTAACTAGGAAGCCCATGTAAAGGAAGGCTCTACCACCAAGTCATGATTAAATAATTGACGAGTGAAATGGGTGTAATACTCATGACCTGATGGGATCGACCCTATGGCAAGTGATCAGTATGGAGGCTAGTATGCAAGATGCAGCGGAAAGTGATTTCCCTAACCTATATGCCAGTGAAGATCATATACCTGCTGTGACGAGTCGGTAATCATGGATCAAAAACCGGGAAAAATCTCAAAATCGTCAAAATGTACTTGAAAACATACCAAACTGGGCACTTCCAAGTATTCGGGTTATGCAGCTTAAGGTAGATCGAAAAAATGAGCATAACAAATTTTTGCGAAAATTTTCAACTTTTTAGGCATAAATAGACAAATTACCTCATATTTGGTTCATTATTGCATTGCTGATTTGGAAAAAAGTGCTCTGGAGCAAAAAATTTCTTTCGTCAATTCAGGAACAACCGACCATCGAATCGCACCGAATTTGTCAGGTAGGCTCCTCAATCATCTTTGCAAATCATTTTGTATATTTGGAAATTAAAATTTAGTGAATTTCACCATTAAAACCCTTGCTAAAAAACTCGGACTTGCGCATACGCGGGTTGGTAATAGGAAAGTCGCATATACACGCGACTGTGCAAAGAAAAAGTCGCGTATGCGCAGGTCCGAATCAAAAAATTCGTGGCTAATGGATGATTTGTTGAAATTTGACAAGATGAAAATCTCATGGAGGGAGCGTGAACATAGCGCAATTGATCAAGAGGTCATGCAAGATCGAGCATCGCAAAATATCCTTCGGAATTGCGGATTGTTCAAATTTTTCAAAATGCCAAATATGAAAAGCAATGCTCGGTTGCTAGAAATGCTCGTCAATTACTGGGAACCAGACCAATATTTTTTCATGATAGATCAGATGCCAGTACGCATTGAAGTGGAAGACATATACTTTATTACTGGACTCTCCCGGAGGGGAGAACCAATATAATTGCACGGGAAGCCCCTGGGAGGGCTAACCGTGGAAGATTATGTCCACGTGTATTGCGTAGAGGGTTCCAAGAAAGTTGGAACTCAGATTGCTATTAAAGATTTACGGGATTTGCACATGAAAATCCTCCTTTTCACCATTGGCAGAGTGGCAAGATCTGCCTCCCTCATCAGGCGTCCAAGACGCAAATGAGCATAGCAGTAGAATGCTTGACTCATGTGTATGATTGGTGCACAGCCCTTTTACTATACATGAAACAACAGTTGACCTCAATCCACCAAGAAAATACCAAACACTTTGGGTACGGTACTATTTTGATGACATTCTTCATTGAGAAGATACCACCATTGAGACCCAGAGTTATCTCTACCATCAGTAGCCCGCGGGACCCAAGAATTGCCCGTTGGGCGGACATGATGAAGAGATTAGGGGGAAGTGAAGTTCCCCGGACCACTTGGGACGATGAGTTCTTCCTTTGGTGGGGAGAACAAATCATCGCAGTGGATGACTATCCCCATGCCGGGATGGAATATCGTGGAGATGCAGATCTAGTTATCCCACAAGGCACAGCATGGGGCACAGTCGGTAAGTTTGCAAAATTTTTTGACTTATATAATTTTTTTGGATTTTTTCAAATATGTATGAAAAAATGAAAATAAACATGTTTTTTATTGGATTCATAATGACTGACAATGTAAACATGATCATGATATAGATATTGGACCAGTGTGACCTGAGGGTTTCCCGTGCCACAAGCGTCGCAGGGGCGAAGCAGATACAGTGGATTCAGATAGGACCCTCCAGGATGTGCAGAGGAATTTGGAGGGGTTAACCCGCCAAATACCTATGGCTACTGTGGAAGACTTGTCGGAAGCCATCCAGAGACGGGTGGTAGGAGTGCCCCGAGACTGGGTACAATTATTTCGCCGAGTTGCCACCGCGATCACGTTCTATAGGAACACGAATTCTGGGCAGGGACCTCAGGAGTAGACAGATATTATGTATTAGATGACTGTATATTATTTTTTGAGACTGAACATGATCGGGCATAAGCCCAAGTTTTGTATGACCTTATGGATCCAAATTTTTGTAAAGTTTTTGAACACTCTGATGATATATATACAACGATATTTGATGTGATGTGATAAATGTATCAAATGTATGATGTTTTTGATGATTAAATTTTATTGTATGGAATGATTAATATGCCAATCAATCGCTTGATTAGATAATGAGTCTTCTAACCAGTTGTCAGCTCGAGGAATATGAATGAAAGTTAAAAATTGAAATGATCTTTGTAACAAACGTACCCTCAAGAACAACCGTAATAAAAATGGGTCACGAACCCAATAAGTATTGTTCAACTCCGACACCACCAGCTGAGAGTCCAAGAAAACTACCAACGAATCAACACCCAAATATATTGCCTCCGAGAGTAGATAAACAACTGGAGTGTATTCTGCTATATTATTGGAAGCAGGACCAATGCAGACCCCTCTTGATACTAACAGATGACCGGAAGGATAATGAAGCACCCAAGCCGCGGAAGCTAAGTTCCGGGTGTGTCTACTAGCACCATCGGCGAAACCAAAATGACTCATGACATCCAACACAACCTGCCAAAGTAGATCAAAAACATCACCAACTCATCAAAGATCGAAAATCAACCAGATATGTACAAAACAAAAACTACTATATACAAAAGCAACATGCCAGGCCAAAGCCTAGGCATAATACTTCTTCAAATAGAGCCCATTTCGGGGCTCCGGCAACTCGTTCCCTTCGAAATCAACCAAAGTATACGCTCCTTTCTTAAGGACTCTTTTAACAATAAAGGGGCCATACCACATAGATTTAAACTTTCCTGCCCCCAGGGCATCTTTTTCTTGGGCATAGACCAAAACAAGGTCACCTTCCGAAAAAACCCTAGGCTTGACCGCCTTATCGTACTGAACTTTAACTCGGTTTTTATGCGCTTCATTCATCGTGGCGGCATCCCGACGCTGCTCATCGAGATGTTCTAGATGAAGGAGCCGTTCTTCAAGACTAGAAGTGTCAGGAAGAAGTTCAACAGCTAATTTAAGAGAAGGAATCTCGCATTCAATAGGAAATACGGATTCCACCCCGTGCACTAGCTGAAACGGAGTAAATCCAGTTACAGTTTTCACTGACGTCCTGTATGCCCAAAGTGCGGGATATAGCATAATGTGCCAGTTGGATCTAGCTTTATCAATTTTCCTTTGAAGAATTGTCTTCAAGGATTTATTCACGGCTTCCACTTGCCAATTGGCTTGAGGATAATACGGAGATGAATGCTCCTGCCGGAAACCCAATTTGAGAGCCAACTCAGCCATCATACTATTCTGAAAATGACTACCATGGTTAGTGACAATCTCTCTAGGAATACCAAAACGAGCGATAACCTAGTTGAAAAGGAAAAGAGCTGCAGTCTCACCATCATTCCCAAAAGTAGGCATAGCCTCGACCCACTTCGTAAAGTAGTCTACTGCTACAATAATGTACTTGTGACCTTTAGCCGAAGGCGGGTTACAAGTAGTATAATAAATACCCCACTTTGTAAAGGGACCGACAGTAATGACTGGAAAAAGCAGAGCTGGATGAGCGCGCATTTTTCGAGTATAGACTTGACACGGATGACACTTTTTGACCAATTCAATACAATCCTTGAAAATTGAGGGCCAAAAGTATCCAGCACGCAAAATCTTTTGAGCTGTAGCAAGCCCAGATAAATGACCCCCAGAAGCTCCACTGTGAGAATCATTCAGCACAGCCTCAGCTTCTTCGAGAGTTAAGCAGCGTCTCAGGATTGAATCAACCCCTCGACGGTATAAAGCATCACCAATAATTAAATAATTCTTGGCCAAGTGACGCAGCTTACGACGCTCATCTTTCGAAAAAGTAGAGGGAAACTTCGCAGTCTGGAGATACACAATGATATCTCCGTACCAAGGATCCTGTGAAGAGATAAGAAACAAATGTTCATCCGGAAAGGATTCATCATAAATCATCTCTTCCCCACAGGGCAACTCAGAGATCAATTCCGCAAAAACCAATGATTTCTTGGACTTGGCAGACATGAACTCAAGATCAAATTCCTGTAAAATCACAATCCATCTATTATATTTTCCCCCAATCACTCGCCTACTGAGGACAAATTGAAATGGATTGGCAGCTGCCAAAACATAAGTTTTGAGAAGAATAATGTAATGTCGGATTCGCTGCACAGCATGAACTGCTGCTAAAGCTAAATTTTCTATCGGAGTGTACCAGAGTTCAGGTCCTACCAAGCCTCGACTAAGGTAGTAAATAACATGCTCTGCAAGATCATCATCCTCCTCAACCAGAACCATACCGATGGTAGATTCTGCTACTGCCAGGTACAAAAGGAAATCCCTGCTATAATCAGGTGGACTCAATAAAGGAGCAGAGGTCAATGCTTTCTTCAAAGCATCGAATGAGCATTGAGCGTAGTCATCCCAAAGAAAAGGAACTCCTTTCTTCAACAATCTCATAAATCCCTTTGTGACTTCAACATAATTTACGATAAATCTCCGAAGAAAATTAGACTTTCCTTGTAGACTTTGAAGCTGACGGATTGAGGACGGGGGAGGCAACCGAAGTATTGCCTCAACCTTGAAGGGATCTACCCTTATCCCTTCCCTAGACACAATGAATCCCAATAGCCGACTGGATGTAACCGTGAAAATGCACTTGTTCGGATTCAATCTAATCTTATAGAACCAACATCGTTCAAATATTTGCCGGAGGTGACAAGGATGATCCATCCTCTTTCGAGAATGAGCGGCTAAATCATCTAAGTACACCTCGATAATCTTTTTTATGTCGTGAAAGGCATATGACATGGCCCGTTGAAAGGTAGCCCCAGCATTTTTAAGACCAAAATGCATCTTCTTGTATGCAACTGTACCCCAAGGACAAATAAAGGCAGTCTTATGTTGATCTTCAGGACGGATAGTAATCTGATTATATCCGGAGAAACCTTCCATGAAGGAGAAAATCTCATTACCGGCACACTCGTCAATGATCTGATCGATAAATGGTGTGGGGTAATTATCTTTAGGACATGCTTTATTTAGGTCTCTGAAATCGACGCACACTCGAATCGTTCCTTTCTTTTTATCTACGGGAACGGGATTTGAAACCCATTCAGTCAAAGGAACAGGGAAAATGAATCCCGCCTTAAGCAGCTTCTCAACTTCAGCTTTGATAGCTGCTGCCTTCCTAGGATTGACCGGACGAAGTTTTTGCCTCACCGGCTTAGCGTTTTCATACATCTTGATCTCATGCTGGACAATAGATGGGTCTATACCAGGCATTTCCTCATAAGACCAAGTGAATAAATCCCTATACTCTTTAAAGAGCTCGGTGTAAATTTGAACCTCTTCACGGGAACATTCAGCTCCGATGAAGACATTCTCGATAATATTGGGATCCCTGGAAATGTTCACCGGGATAGTAGGAGAAATCACAGCCATGTTCCCTTCGGCATAAACCTGTGTTGGTGCTAAAGGGTTCAAGACTGGGTGAACAGGACCAGGAGACTGAGGACTTGGAAAACTTGTTTCAACTTTGCTCAAGTCAGGTAAGAAGTAAGACCGATGATGCAAATCATCCCACGGTCTATCTATACCAGTCATGGCTTCCAGGATGGCCTCTTCAGATGGAAGAGTGGTATCAAGGCAATCCTGGGCAGAAGAAGAACTAAGTGTCCAAGCCGGAGCCACATCTCCGTCCAACTCTTCCGGTGAAAGAAGAGCTGGGATGGATTCTGCAGAGTCAACAATAGACTGATAAGCAATCTCAGCTGCAGACATCGGAAATTCCATTCCACCCACTTGACCTTTCGCTAATGTGGCGGTAGGGGAAGGCAAGGTCCAAGGGTCCGAAAAATAATGAGTTCTGAAGAACTCTCTTCGAAGAGGAACCTTGGAGGATGAAATAGCATTTATATGCACCGTAGGAGGAGGAAGATCGAAAGTACCCATCAAGGAAGAATACATTCCAACTCCTAAATTCTCAACAGGCGCCTTAGTATTATCCAACTTAGGAATAGATGAGTCAGTAGACGCATTCAGGTCTACAGGAGGACAGTCCAGTTGATCCACTGTAACAATCCTCCCTTCGTGGGGGAAACATATAATGCGAAATAATGAGGATGCAATGGCATCCATCTCATAAATCCAGTTTCTCCCCAATTGAAGGTTGTAGTCCAAGCTTGCATCCACTAACTCAACTTCTATATTGACATTTTTGCCCCCAACACAGATGGGCAAAGCTGGGACAATCCCATGGGGTCTGTGAGAATGACCATCGAACGCAGTCAGAACAGTGCTAGATGGAACAGCTTTGGGAGATCCAAGTGTCTTCCAACATGTGAGAGACATCACACATGTGGAAGCACCCTCATCAACAACCGTCCAAAAGATGTGACACTTCCGGTACGATGATTTAATATGAAAGGCCATGTGATGAGGAAGTCTCTTCTTAAAATTAGTCATATCAAAAGTAATCAGAAGAGAATTTTTCGGATCAATAGCCCCAATGGTAGTGAGCAAAGCATTGCGCTGAGCCGGACAAGACTGGAGTACCTCTAAAGCTAACATAGCACAAGGACTCTACGCCAAATCTTCCACAATCGAGTAGTTCTGGGCAGCCCTAGCGTTTGGATTAATCGTTGATCGCTTAGAAGATGCTTTGGGCATCCGAGGCATAGACTCAACAGTAGGCTTCGTGATGTGAAGTGGCTCAGTAGCATCAGGTACTTCCTTAGCTTTCGAAGACTCTTCTCCGCCATAATCACGGGATATCGTAGCGATATCCATGTGAGCACTCATCATGAAAATGTTCGATGGAATTTCCCCTTCCTGGGTGCCACCAGAGGAAGCCCCAGGATTTTGGTTCACGCCAACAACTAATTGTTGCCCTTGGGGAAAAGGGTTTGTTAACATAGCCTGGGAACTAGAAGAACTCTGCTGGGCTAACAAGCGCTGTGCATCCTGAATTTTGGGGCAAAGGTGTGTAAGATGGTCTCCAGCACATAGCTTGCATGGAAACTTCACTTTCCTTTTCTCCTTTGGACCCTCACCAACATGCTTGTTGGTTTTATTTGCATTACCCTTCCCGTTCTTGCCCTTCTTCTTGTTATTTCGTCCCTTCTTCTTCCCATCAGATTGTTGATTTCCTTTGGGATCAGAAGCTTGGACAACATTTATGGACAAAGACTGGGAATGTGATGACTCAGTAGGCACAACCTGACCAGAAGGAGCAGATTGTAAAGACAACTGCTGCAATTGAGTAAGCAGGCTGGCTGCACCACAATTGATCGATCCAATCAGTCCGTCGCCATGAGGACCAGGCTTAGTTTTCGACAAATATAATTTGGAGCGAGGAGCATTGGGCAAATACCTGTGAAGGACCCCAGACTGAGAATATATCGACTCTAGCTGCTGGGCCCTAAAAATGGCTTGCTCCTCATAAAATACCCCGGAGAGGGATACATCTTTCGAAATATCTGACTGCAGGGATTTGAGAAACCATTCCAAAAGGAATTCACCTGGAATATGAGCTTTAATCAGCCTCTTCCTTCTCTCCATTCCTGAATGTGATCAGAAATGTGGGTTGCATCGTCCTGTTTAAAATTGGCTATGAGTTCAGTCCCAGCATCATATCGGACAGGCAACTGGAAATGGTTAATAAATGTAACAGCTAGTTCTCCAAATGTAGCAAAAATGCCCCCAGTTAGCTCAATATACCATTTGGCAACGTTTCCAGTTAGGGTGCATTGAAATAATCTCAACCGAATCGAATCATCGATCAGGGAGTTCGAAGAACACCATAAATGGAAAGTGGTAATGTGGTCAGCCGGATCTTCTCCATTATTACCTTCAAACTTTGGAATGTCTGAAGGAAGTTTGGTGGGAACCGGAGGCCACCCCGGACCATAACGAATCAGATCATTAGTCAACTTCAACAGATCTGGCAAGTTTAACGTTGCCAGAAAAGGTAAGCGAGGTGGAGCCTGAGGATTCCATCCTTGATGGGATGGATTCCCAACATTCTGAAAGAATAGCCTGGATTTGATGAGGCACCAGGTTTCCAAAAGGGACTCATAGAAAAAGGAGAAGAACCTCCTCCCAACGCAGAGTTACCAAAGCCCAGACCAGTTCCCCCCGCTGAAGTATGAAATGAAGAGGAGAGCCCCTGATAGGGGTTCCAGACATTAGAAAGAGGAGAAAATGTCTGATAAGCACTTGACGAAGGGAAATAAGTATTCCCTTGATGACCTGCGTAAAACTGATTCCCTGCCCCTGCTGTAGTGAACACAGGGTTCCATCCTCTAAAAGTAGTCGAACTTTGCCCCCTAGACCAAGGATTGAAACTCTGGTTCTGAGAAGTAAATGGAAAGGACCCTAAAGAAGGATTCAAACTAGGAATGTGTCCAGTTCCGAAGGGGAACCCATGAAAAGAAGTTGATCCACTAGCCATGGAAGACATGGGTGTAGATCCAGTTGCAGCAGCGGAAAATGAAAAAGAGGGATTCCCACTAGTGGGCATCCCTGAACAGAAGGGACCAGAATTAGAAGCATGTGCTTGGGTGAAACCAGAGCCAAACACAACATCACTAGAAGCAATCGAAGATAAAGCAATAGTGCCCCCTCCTTCAACAGAAGCAGGAGTCTGAATGCCTGCAGCACTCACGGCAGAAGCCGCGTTCCCAGTCATGGCCATCGAAAGGTATGAATGATACGGAAGATCTTCCGGTCTCTCAGACTCAGGTCCGATGTACTGAACAATGAACAGATAATCAGGAGGAAGAGGAGATGGACCTGACGCAGAAGGTTCAGGTAATTCTTCAATTTGAAAATCTTCTTCCTGAGGAAATAAAACTCGCGAGGTGAGCAGAACGCTCCTCTTGGAACCGACACCAGAATCAGCTATGAAACCCTTAGACCTTTGTGGAGGATCTCTCTCCACTGCGTCAGACGTCACAGGGTGGTAACCACCTGCTAAATCACTCCTATGCCTTCTCGAAGAAGGCTCTGGACTCTCAGGAGATAACCCCCGGATTCTCCTCGATCGTCGAGGCGCTTGATCAGCCACTTTTATAGATTTTAATTAGACTCAAAAAAGTGAAAAGCTAGGCAAGCTAGGAGAAAAGAGCACTCACTATAAGAAAAATCCCTGAGATACAATCAAGCAAACAGCCTCCAAGTATTTCCGCTCCGGGTGATGAGGACCGGACACCAAAATACAGGAAAGCGAAATATAGGACCTCCCGAAAGCAGTCTGGGATAATTACAGCCCAGAACAACTAGAGAAGGTATCAGAAACAGTTACGCTGACCTCCAAACGACAGCCTTTACCGGCTCAAGCACCCAAGCTTCGCAAGGGCACCCCCCAGAAGTACTGCTGAAAGTGATGCGACGTCTGCCTTAGGTACCACGGGTATTCCCCCCCACAGTCACCTGTGTGGAACCTAGGAGTGGAAACTATGGGCACCAATCCATGTCAGAAGCCGGGCGGAACAGTCTTGAGGTCAGATTCAGCTAATCAGAGAGGGGGTATCCCTCTTCTCAGCCTTCACTTCCCCTCGTGCTTGACTCTCTGGAGGAGAGCTTTCCCGGTCCACCTAACGGAATTGGATTTCGCTCAATTAATCAACTTCTATGTTTTGTTTGAGCGGCCTTGGAGATTTAACTCTCCACTCACCTAATCCAAGGCCCTACAACCTATCTAGTTGGTGTATGACACTTAGAAAACTTGCTAGTTGATTTTAAATTATATCGCTTATTTTAATGGGCTGTTATGTTAAGTCACAAGGATGTGGAAATGAAACTTATGATGTTTTGACGCAGAAAGAAATTAATGAAAACCAAACTACATGCAAATGCAGTTATTGTCTTTCGATGAAAAGCAACTTCTACACGGGTTCTACGAGATTTAAAAATTGTATTTTTTCTTTTTAGATAGCAAACTCACACTCACAAAAACTATGAAAGTGAATAAATGTTTAAATGCACCTAATGAAAATCACTACAAGCATGCAAATCCTAAGATGCAAAATCTCCTAAAGCAGCGTGAAACTTCCCAAAATTCCTTCAGTTTTAACTCTTCTTGGTTGTCCAGAAAGCTAGTTCCCAAAATCAAGAACTCTTAATATGAAGACACCAAAGAACGCTTAAAAATAAGAGGAAGAAATGAATGACAACTCCCTTCCAAGATCAAGCCAAAATCCAAAGGCAAGAAACTTCAACCAAGCTTCAAAAGACACAAAGAAACGAAAACAAAAATGCAAAAACAAAAGCAAACAACAAAGCAAAATGTTTTTTGAGCTTTTGTGTTTTATAAAAGAGTTCAAAAAGACCAAGTAAAACTATAAAATTTCAAGCCAAACAATACTGAATTTCAAGCAAAAAAAACTTCCAAAATGCTCCAAATCTTATAGGGCTAACTAGTAGCAAGATCAATACGAGAAAAAGAAGACAAGAAAACTCAGCCACTCAGCCTAAAATAATAGTGCAACCTTGCCACAAACAAAAACTCCAAAGAACCAAGAAAGACTCTTCGAAAGCTGCAACAAGACCTAGCCAACTGAACTCAAGAAAACCAATCAAGAAACGGGAAAAAATTGTAGTGCCAAGCAAAACATAAAGACAGGAAAGAGTAAATGAGTAGGAGTTCTCTGTTCTGATGAAGCAGAACAACCAAGAATGCCCAGAAAGTGATCTTGGTACTCAAACCAGAAGTGCTAGCACAAGAAACAACACTTTGCCAAAAAGACTAGTTTTCAATCAAATGAAAGAGAGAAAAGACCAAAGACCACTTTCTTCACACTCCAGAGGGTACAAAGACACTGTAGGAACAGGTCTCCACAGACAGAAAGGGCTAAAAAGCCACAGAATCCAAAATTTCAAAATCTGCCTAGGTATGCGCTACTTCACAGTTTAGCAACAAGCGTGCATACGCGACTGTGCTAAAGGAAACACGTGTATACGCGAGTCCCTTTAGACAAAATTGCGTGTATACGCGACTGTGTGCAGAACAAAGCGTGTATACAAAGGTAAATAATGAAAAAACAAAAAGTACAAGCCTGGATAAGAAACCAGGACTTCAGTCTAACTGAGAAAGAGTAAACTGGACTGCA
Organism: Pinus albicaulis; assembly: GCA_034641835.2. Taxonomy (NCBI): domain Eukaryota; kingdom Viridiplantae; phylum Streptophyta; class Pinopsida; order Pinales; family Pinaceae; genus Pinus; species Pinus albicaulis. The sequence goes on along the minus strand of CM076576.1, from coordinate 47,754,373 downwards.
AATGAAAGTTAAAACTGTTGGAAACCTATCAAACAGTTGAAACCACCCAACAGGGGAATCACAAGAATGCGATCCCTAGTGGAGTCGCCAGTTCTGTTTCGGGGAAAATCACCCTAGAGGTTTGTTGGGTTTAAACCTCCATAGAGCAGGGGCATGCTACTTAAGAAGGACTCACACAACCATACATGTTCATGAAAAACTAAATAGAGTAGAACGAGGAAGTTACCCGTAGGTCCTACGGTTGAAGCAGATCCAGCAGGGTCCAAACCCCCAGCAACCCTTCTTCCTTCTTAACCTGAAAGACAAGAAGAAACAAGCACGAAGAACTGGTTGTACAGCATATATCTACTCTAAATGTTAGTGAAATCCATATAAAATATCAGATAAACCATAATGAATGCTTAAAGAACAAATATTCTCATGTATACAAGAAGACACTAACACGTATATTTCGGGAACAAGATGGTACTTCTGTATTATAAATAGCATGTACAGAAATAACGAGTGGAGAGATCACCTGAATCCTTCCACGATCTTCGAGCAGACCGTCGTCCGGATCCGTCCCACCCTTGCCTCGCTAAGATTCCTTCTGAACTGGTGCAAACGAGATGGCATATAAAGGAATGAGCATCTCCAAGAAACAAAGGTTTCTTGTAATGAACTGGGAAGTGCAGGAGGCACGGGAATTTAGACTTGGATAGGGAATACCAACAGAGTATAATATCAATAATTCTCTCTCTCCCTTAGGCCATACACATGAGGTTATTTTATACTCCCTCCAAGTAGTTTCAACAGTTGGAAACAGTTGGCCATGTGCTGGGGTGGTTGAACTACCAGAGTAACCATCAACCCAACCCGAAAATAAGGAATTTTTATATATTTTTTAATGATTTTAATGGCATACGCGGAAAAGTGCAGTTGGACTCGCGTATACACGCGGAAAAGTCTGGGCATAATCGCGTATGGGGATTTTTACACTGTTTTTTAGTGAACTTGTCCAAGTCTGTAGGAATGGGTGCCCAAAGCCATAAAAGCAATCATGAATCATATGAAGGTGAGAAATGATGCTATAACAACTAATAATCATAGATCTGTACAACCTTTGATCCACATCCTTAGATGAGTCGTCTATGATCAATTTGAAACCTGTTACCATTTTAAATTTCTTGAGGATTTCCTTGATGTAATTGGCTTGACATATAAATATTCCTTTCTCTTGCTGAGATATTTGAAGCCCTAAGAATTATGTCAGCTCATGAAGTAAAGACATCTCAAAATCACTTTGCACCTTTGTAGAAAAATTCTTATGTAGTCGATCACCATTGCTACCAATTATTGTATCATCCTCTTTAGCTATTAGACATTATTTAGTTGCTTCATCCAGAACATATATGTCATTTGGAGCTAGACTTGCTGTAGCCACAATTTCACCATACACACCTTTCCTGATTTCACATTTCGTGGAGTTGAATAGTATTGTGTGTCCTTGATCACACATTTGTCCAACACTAAGCAGATTGTGATTCAAGTTTTCAACCAATAGAACATTCTTGGCTAGAGCATCTTTGCTTCCGAGAGTGACTGTACCTGATCCTATAACATTTGAAGATCCATAATTTACAAAGGACACGGTTCCATCCTTCTTCTCTTTCAGATATACAAATTTATTTCTATCTCCAGTCATATGCGTTGAGAAACCGCTATCAACATACCACACATATTTCTTCTTTTGAGCCTTGAAAGCGAGAGCATAATTATCATTCTTCTTCTTCTTCCATATTCGTTCGTTCTGTGGCTTCGAAGATTCTTCTGGAGGATTTTCAAGTCTGTAGTCTTTGGCTATGTGTCCAAATTTTCGACATTTGTAACATTCAATATTATTTCTTAAATGTTCAAATCTATTGATGCTTCACTGAGCCCTGGGAGGTTCATATTTGACATATATCCTAGAATTGTATTCGTTCCTAGGGTACGTGCGACATTATACAACTTAATAACCAAATTTTCCACATGAATAATAGTAGCCATAAAAAATATGTTGGTACCTGGATGGAAATTTTCATCGAGGAATTGTCTTCCAAGGCTGTTCTTGTGAATATTTTCCAGTAAAGTCTACATGCATTTTAGATCTCATAGGTTCATTGTATTTTGTTGTAGAAGGTTCTGCTTCTTCTTCTTTGTAACCGATGCCAGTTCTTTCATTGTAATATAGTTGATTGTTGATGAGTTCTTCCAATGCCCTTGAGCTGTTGGCATAGTTTTGGATATTTTTTCCTTTCTTGTTGGAAATATTGAGGGGGAGGGGGGGGGGTGAATCAGTATTCCTTTAAATTAGAGCATTAGTTAATCTTCAATTATTATCATTTTTTGTACAATGATAGCAGCAAACAAGAGGAACACAAATGTACACAGTTTTTAAGGTGGAAACCCACTCCAGGACAAAAACCACCTAATGCTTTTCTAATAATTCTTTAATATTAAACTCCAGTTGAAAATAAAGCTCCAACTTCCTAGAATCTAGAAAAGCATCCTTCTCCAGCTCCCACTGGATAGACGCTCCAATGCCTGAGATTCTTCAGCAGTCAACTGAACGGATGCCCCAACACCCAATGAGCTACAACTCACGCTAGCACCACCCTACCACCCTATAGAAGAATAAAATAAGAATGGACTCCCGCACCAGGGAAAATGGTCTACTTTACAATGATATAGAATGATGTAGAAAAGGAATATATACTAGACCATAACCCCAACTTTGACACAACCACCTAATTATGATCCTAGACCTCCCAACACTTCCTCTTCAACCCTTGGTAGATATACACTAGTACAATTTTTACAATAATGTATTTACAATGACTTAGTACAATGATACCTTTACAATGATTGTATGCAGTGCTGCCCACTTGAAGACTTCAAAGGATGAACTTCTTGCTACTATTATGCACCTTGTTTGCTTCTCTTTTCATGCTACCCTCTGTTGCACCTTGATTTGCTTTGCTGCTATAGAAAGTTTGGTCCTTTGCCACCCTTGACAACACATGATCTAGCTTTTTCTTGCCTTCTAAGAGCTCGATATTGAATCTGATGTATCTCTGTTATTTTACTTTTTGGTCTTGTAGTAGTCCTCTAAGTCATCTTTCCAATGCCACGGGTCTGACCCAATTTGGATTCCTCAAGAGAGAGTTATACCCAATCTCTCACAATGCCCTAATTATGGACTGTTTCGGTAGAGTGCACTTGTACGGCGTGCCACGTGTCATTGTTTCTTCATTTGGCTCTGAAATTAATATACAAGAAAATATATATTGTGTTCTATTTGCCACTTTTTATGGAATTCAAATCCGATACTCAGAGAGAGAGATATGACGAATTTACAAAGGTCACTTCTTTGAGATAAATTTCAGGAGCCTGCAAAATCCCTGACTTCCACAGATCATATCTCGAAAAATATTCTGCATCTTGATCTGAAATTTTTATAGCGGCTTCCTTAGGATTTCAGCTTTGCCTCATAAAAATTTCAACTTCTTAACCTTCGTAGAAAAAATGTTAAAGTGAAAATTCCACGATGACCTATTTCAGATGGCGAAATCCCTTTCCTAAGAAGGAAATGAAGATCACAATTTATATAAATTCTTAAGTTGAGAGGAGCTTCAACAAGTGAATGTGGGAGGGATTTCAGGAGCTTAAAAAATATTAATTATGACTTTTCAATAACCCATGCCCCAACCCCATGGGGTTTTAGCCCACTAAATGGGGGTACAAACTTCAAACATGAATATCTCTCAAACCGTGAAGAATTACATGGCGTGCCATATATTAACGGAAACATCTCGACAAGTAGAAACCATCAAAAGAATTATTGACCTAGAAAATATTAATTTGGTAGGTCAAAATTCCCATGCAATATTGGGTTAGCCCCTAGTTTTACTTGGGTTGACATCAACGACAACCGCTGATCAACATAGATAACAATAAATTAATTTTTTAACTATACATTTTTTTATAAATTTTTTAATAATTTTTTTTAAATTTTTATTTTAAAATTTGATGGATCCCCGTTGGGATTTGAAACGTCGACCAATGTTTTATGATACTGTGGATAATACGGATTCTACAAATAAGTGTCTCTATATCTGCTCAGTCTAGGATTGTAGATAGAATAAACTCCATTTACTTGTTTTATGATCAAATCTGAATCTCCCATGATTAAAATTATTTTTCCTCCTGAGTTTCTAATGATTTGGAGACCTAAGATAAGGGCTCCATACTCGGCCATATTGTTTGTAAATTTTAAATTTAGCCTAAAATAATGACCTTTAGAATGATTGGTCTCCATATTTGTTATCCAGACTCCTACTCCTGCTCCTAAGTTATTCACTGAGCCATAAAAGTCTGAATTCCATTGAGATTCATGAAAAATGTTATCATTGTCTGGTTCTCTCTTTTTATCTACTAGTTCAGTTTGGATTTCATTTGTTACAGAGTTACATAGGATAAAGGAATCAAGGTCAGTTGGTGTAGAGTAAATTGGGTAGTTTATATATCTTTCAGCACTACTGACAATGTACTTCATTAATTTTTCCCTATATAACTTTTTACGCTGGCCAAACACCGAGATAGTAGCATAAGACATGTCCAATTGTAGATATCCCTGCAACTTTTCTCCCCATGAGCGAGAAAGAAGCATGCCATATTTTTGCAAGATATCAGCTACTAAAATTTCTATTAATATACTCTAACCTAGGCATTATGTTGGAAATGTTGTCATTGATGGCAAATGAGCAAAGAGATGAAGCACAGCAAAGGCAATGGAGGTAGCAAGAAGAATGTAACAGTCACAGAAGCAGGGCAAAGAACCGTTATCGGAAGGTATAGACAGAGGCAGAGTGACAGACGCAACAGAGGTAGAGACAGAGGCAGAGAGTCATTATATTATTCCGGGAATCTCTTAACTCCAGCGAAAAGTATGCATGAGGCTTTGTATTTAATGGGAGAATAATCGAAACCATGACAATTAAGAAACTGTGATGTGATGAATGGTGATGTGCACGCAATAAGTGGAATTGATGTAAATAATGTCGATACTGTCGACAAGGGGGTGATAGAGCCACGAGTATAAGCCACATCAGAGGCATGGCTTTAACCCACGTATAGCGGAAGTGGTGGTCATCAGACGAGCACTATAGAACAAGAAGATAAGACACACGAAGAATTATATCAAATTTGAATAAATGTTGAATCCAACGGGCGGAACCGGAGCGTAAGGGAGAAGAGCAGAACCATGAGGGAGAATGGAACCATGACCGATGAATAGTGAACGTGGATTGCCGAAAACCGCCCTACCATTTCGCACTACTTTTCCGGAGCAGGCGGTATTTTTGGAATCGGAGCGATTCCATAGGGAAGCCGCCGCGTGTCCCAGTGGTATTGTAAAGCGACGGTTTAACGTGCGCCTTCGTGCATTAAGGATCGACGGAAGACGTCCAGCGAAATATATAGGGTTTATTGATCTGGAGAAAGGCTATCCAACAGTGGGCGCTCGCTGGACTTGCACGAGGATTAACAAAGGTGCGTGGACGATAAGTCAAGTACGGTGTATGCATTTGCGATGGTATTGTGGGCCCGGGACGGAGATCTATGTTATGAATTTGGTTTATTAACATTAATATAAGGTCCGACGGAAATATATGTAAAGAATTGGTTATTAATGTCAGTCGACATATTGTAATGGTTTGGATATAGTTCAAGGCATTTTATATATAAGTTTCATGTTACAGAGCCCAAATTTAAAAGAATCAAAGGTCCAAAGCATATTTATGAAGTGATATGGAGCGCATAATACAAAGTTTTATAAGGCGGAACCCACAATATCACAACTATCGCAATATCGCAGTTGGTTGAAACTGCACAGCAACTATTGCAAATAGAAATTTGCGATTGCGATCAATCGCATTTGAAAACGTGTCAGGTGGGCCCAAAAGGAGTTTTATATGTTTTAAAACAAGCTTTATTGTATGCGCCGAGAGTATGTTAAGGTGTATAAAAAGGGCAGAGTATATGATTAAATTATCTTATAATTAAGCCAAGAGACAAGGTTGGGTTATATATATATATATATATATATATATATATATATATATATATATATATATTATATATAAAAACGCACTGTCACACACACACACACACAGATATATATATATATATATATATATATATATATATATATATATATAACGTTGTTACGATAAGCCGTTACATGTATGCAGCAATTACACCCCCACAGAGGACAAAAAAGAAAATAGAGATGAAAGGAGATAAAACACAGTCACAGAAAAGACAATGACAGCCAAAGAAAAGACAAATGCGTAGCGATTCAAAAGACTAAATGAGTTGAGCTGGAGTTCACATTGTAATTCAAATGTAAATGTTTTAATTGTTTTCTTATTTGTGATGCACTGGCAAGTCTCCTGAGGAAAAATAAAATTCCCACTGTAATGCTAAAGTGATACCCACAGTTATATTTTCTGAATAAGCAGATAAAAGGAGTGGAAGGTAGAAGGAAAAGAGACATGATTGTCCATTTTGAATTCCAAGTAGAATACAAACAGTCATGTGAGGAAATCTATAAATAATATCATCTTGATATGCAAAGGGAATGAGAGAGAGAGAAAATATAGAGAATGTAGAATATAGAAGAATAAATCAAAGAATATTAAGAGAAGAAATAGAAGCTACAGAATAGAGCTGATATATGAGGTAAATCAGCAAACATTCAGTTTGTTAAATTGAGGAAGTTGAAGCTTCCCTATCAAGTAGCAGCTTGATAGCTGTCAGTTGTAGCTAACTGAGGTTGAAGCCTCCTGTAGGTTGGTGCCTGCAGAAAGTTGAAGGGAGTTGGTGCTTCCTTGCAAGTTGTAGCTTGCATAATTGAGGTAGGAGCCTCCTGTAGGTTGGTGCCTGCAGTAAAATAGTGGTGAGAGGGAGTTGGAGCTTGCCTTTGCATCACAACAATAATAAGATGTGGTTTTCTCCCTTTATGAGTTTCCACTTATATCTGGTGTCTCTATGCATGATGTTTATGTGTTGATATGATTTATATCATCTGCCTAATACCTGTTGCTCTCATATTAACTCTGTTTTTCTATTATATTAATACTTGCTACTCATATTCTAAGATTATTTACATATTAAGCTGGACATGAAATGAAGATGTATGTTAGTTTGAATAAAAGGTTTAAAAAGTCCATGAATGTGTTAAATTGATTCACCCCCCCCCCCCTCTCAGTTTAACTAAGAGTTCAACACTTGGTATCGTGAGCCAAGTTCCTTTGTACCAGTCTAACAACCGAAAGGAGATCCTAGGTTCCCAAGATGGCTAGTAAAGAAGGATGCTCAACCAATAAAGCCCCTTTTTTCACTGGTGAAAATTATGCTTTCTGGAAAATCAGAATGAGGACATACATAATGTCTCTAGGAATAGAAGTCTGGGCTGCTGTGGAATTAGGATATGCCCCGAAGGCAAATGACACAGAAAAAGAATCAAAACAAGATTTTGTGGCTAATGCTAAAGCCATGAATGCCATCCTGAATGGATTTTGTGAAGCAGAGTTTATTAAAGTAATGCACAAAGACACTGCCAAAAAAAATATGGGATACTCTTGAAAACATACATGAGGAGACCAGAAAGAAAGATTGCCAAACTTCAAGTCTATAGAGCCCGGCTTGAAAACTTAAAAATGAGACCAAGAACCTTTAGATGGTGCCCAAAGCTTCAGTAATTATTAACAATATGAAAGCTCTTGGAGAAAAATGCCGTAGTATAATTGTGCAAAAGATTCTAAGATCTCTTCCATCCAGGTTTAATCCAAAGGTGTCTCGTAATAGAAGAAACAATTGATTGGGAGACCTTGACCATGAACCAAATTGCTTGGAAATCTAACACTCTATGAAATGAGGCTCCCACGAAGAAACTAAGTACAAGGGAAGCAACCTTAAAACAAAAGAAGAAAGAAGAAGAGGGACATATACTCTGTTCTGATGAAGAAGAGGCAAAGTTTGTCAAGAAATTGGATAGAGGCTCACGTAAATAACAAAGGTAAACTCCCTTCAAATGCTTTAACCGTGGAAGAGTGGGACACTATTCTGCTAAGTGTCCTCACAAGAAAGTAAGGAATCAGGCTCAAGAGTCAAAGAAAAATAAATCAAAGAATTGGCAGAAAGGAAAGAAGTTTAGCAGAAAATCCTTCTATGCTCAACAAGACAGTAGTACATCTGAAGATTCATATGATTCCTCAAGTGAAGAAGGAACCTCTAAATTCCTATTGATGGCCATAGAAGACCTTGAAGGTCTCCTACTAGAAGATGAAGAAGAAGAAGGTGAATTCAATCTTGAGGGGGAGCTAAGAAGTGCTCTAGAAGAGATTGATAGACTCAAACTGAAATGTAGAAAAAAAAAGGACATTCTTCTCAAGTATGTATGAGAAGAACATCATTCAGAAGACCTTAAGTAGCCAAAGATAGAGCTTGAAGAAGCCAAGAAGATAGAGGACATGTTACTTATGCAAATCAAAGAAAAAATTCAAGAACAAGAAAAGTTAGAAGAAGTAGTATGTCTCAGAAAGAAATTAGAAAATGCTCAAAGGAGAGTGGTTATAAACTCTTCCCAAACAACAAGCTCTAGTAAGTTGACTGAAATTTTGGTTGCTCAAAGATCCCCTATGATAAAGACTGAGTAAGAAGAAAGCTGTCAGATATATGCCTGAAATAAAAAGGCCTTCAAATACCATATGCAAATCCTGTCAATTGGGGAAACAGACTCGCACATCCTTTAAATCTAAATATGAGCTATCAACTAGAAGATCACTCCAGCTTATGCACATGGACCTGTGTGGACCTGCTAGAACTAAGACACCAAGTGGAGAATCCTACTTCATGCTAATAATAGATGATTTCTCCAGAATGACATGGGTTTCTTTTTTCAAGAACAAATCAAAAGCACTGGAAAAATTTAAGATATTCAAAGCATTAGCAGAAAATAAAACTAGATGCAAACTAAAATGTATCAGATCAGACAGAGGAGGTGAATTCACAGATTATGACTTTGCAGACCTATGTAATGAACATGGGATAAAGCAACATTTTACCATTGCATGGACACCTCAGTAGAATGGAGTAGCAGAGAGACAAAACAGGTATGTACAACAAATGGCCAGAGCTATGATGCAAGAGAGAAACATTACTCAAACCTTTTAGGCAGAAGTTGTACACACAGCAGTACATATTCTAAACAAAGCTCATTTAAGACCTAACAGTGACAAGACCCCTTATGAACTATGGCATGGTAAACCAGCATCAATCAAGAACTTTAGAGTTTTTGGCAGCAAGTGCTATATAAAAAATAATGATCAAAATCTTGGGAATTTTGATGCAAGAGCAGATGAAGGAATATTCTTAGGATATTCATCCAAGAGTAAAGGATATAGATGCTACAACAAGACTCTTCGAAAAAATGTAGAAAGTATTGATGTAAGATTTGATGAAGAATCCCAAACAAGACAAGAGATATAGACTGCAGCAACTATTCAGAAAATCTTGAAGAAGAGGACCAAGATGATGATGAAACAAGAAAGACATCAGAAGATACTGAACTGAACTCAAAAACCCCCTCAAGATACACTCAAAGGAACCATCGAGAAGATCAAATCATTGGAGACAAGAATGTAGGAGTGCAAACAAGAAGGCAGCTAACTGAGCAAACAGAAGAGGTATACATAGCCATGTTATCACAAATAGAGCCAAAGAGATTTGAAGAAGCCAGAAAAGACAAGTATTGGGTGAATGCTATGAATGAAGAATTGGACCAAATTGAGAAGAACAATACCTGGGAACTAGTTCCTAGACCAACTGAGAAGAATATCATTGATTCAAAATGGGTATTCAAAAACAAAATGAATGAGCAAGGACAAGTAATCAGGAATAAAGCCAGGATGGTCTGCAAAGGATACTCACAAATTGAAGGAATTGATTATGAAGAAACATTTTCCCCTGTAGCCAGAATGGAAGCTAACAGAATGTTCATGGCATTTGCATGCTACCAAGACTTCAAGTTATATCAAATGGATGTAAAGTTTGCTTTTCTTAATGGAGATATAGAAGAAGAAGTATACATGGAACAACCAGAAGGCTTCTCATTGACAGACAAAGAAGATTATGTACGCAGACTGAAGAAGGCCCTATATGGACTAAAACAGGCTCCTCGTGCTTGGTACTCAAGACTGGACAAAAATTTGCAAAAACAGGGTTTTAAGAGAGGTGGATTAGACAGCAATCTATACATAAAAGCCCATGAGAATGAATGCCTGATTGTTGTAGTGTATGTTGATGACATTATGTCTGGAAGCCAACAGAGATGAACTTGCAAAAGGGTTTGCTGAGGAGATGAAATCAGAGTTTGAGATGTCCATGATTGGAGAACTCAATTTCTACTTAGGACTTCAAATTCAACAAAAGAACATAGGCACATTCATCTCACAGGAAAAATACTCAAAATAAATGTTGAAAAAGTTCAAAATGGAGGACTACAAACCTGTGTCAAATCCCATGATCACGGGATGCAAGATGTGTGCTGATGATTGGTCTGCAGATATAGATCAAAAAATCTACAGATCCATGATAGGAAGTCTGTTGTATTTGACAGCATCAAGACCAGACATCATGCTAGCAGTAGGACTAGTGGCTAGATATCAAGCAGCACCTAAACAAAACCATCTTCCTCGGGCAAAGAAAAGAATATTTAGATATCTACAAGGAACAACACAAAGATGGCTTCGGTATCCTAAAAGCAAAAACTTCACTTTGACGCATACACAGATGCAGATTGGGCCAAACTGTGGATGACAGAAGAGTACAAGTGGAGGTGCTTTCATCTGTGGAGAAAGTCCGTGGCATGGTTAAGCAAGAAGCAATCATCCATCTCTCGTCTACAAATTAAGTAGAATATATACAAAGACAAAGATGTTGTACACAAGTCATGTGGATGAAGCAAACTCTTCAAGACATGAAGGTAAGCATCGATGAACCTATCTCAATCAAATGTGATAATACAAGTGCTATAAGTATATCTAAAAATCATGTACTTCACTCAAAAACTAAACATATTCCAATCAAGTATCATTTCCTCCGAGAACAAGTGGCTCAGAAAATAGTAAAGCTGGAATATGTACCAACGAAAGAACAGACAGCTGATATATTTACTAAACCCCTTGCTAGAGAACCATTTCAATACTTGAGAGATAAACTAGGGGTAGTATCTACATATGCTACTCTCTAATATAAAGAGAAAGCACAATGTCAGGGGGAGAACAAAACAAAAATATCATTCCAGGGAGAACAGCCAGCATGGAAAGCATAAAACAGGTTCACAGGATCAAAGAGCTATAAGAAAATATTCTCAATATTATCAGCATTCAGCATGAAAAAGCAACAAGGACCTTTCGATTGTCAAATGAATCATCCCTGTCTGCAATCTAGTACAGATGAAACACAGTTATAAAACATATAAAATACAAAAAGCAATCTAGCACAGATGAAATACAAAAGGCAACCCTTTGCCATTGATGTCAAAGGGGGAGGAAGAACAAGCAGGAGGAAGAACAAGCAAACAGGAAGAGCAAGCAACAAGAAAAAGAGAAAGCAAACAAAGAAAGTGGATTGTTGCCATCAATGCCAAAGGGGGAGACTGTTGGAAATGTTGTCATTGATGGCAAAGGAGAAAGCATTGAAGCACAGCGAAGGCAATGGAGGCAGCAAAGAAGAAAATGAAGGAAAAGGTAGAGCGACAGAAGTTGTAGAGGCAGCAAGAAGAATGTCAAAATGTAACAGTCACAGAAGCACAGCGAAGAACCGTTATCGGAAGGTAGAGACAGAGGCAGAGAGCTGTTATATTATTCCGAGAATCACTTAACTCCAGTGAAAAGTATGCATGAGGCTCTGTATTTAATGGGAGAATAATCGAAGCCGTGACAATTAAGAACCTGTGATGTGATGAATGGTGTTGTGCACGCAATAAGCGGAATTGATGTAAATAATGTCGATACTGTCGACAAGGGGGTGATAGAGCCACGAGTATAAGCCACAACAGAGGCATGGCTTTAACCCATGTATAGCGGAAGTGGTGTTCATCAGACGAGCACTATAGAACGAGGAGATAAGATGCACGAGAATTATATAAAATTTGAATAAACATTGAACCCAACAGGCGGAACCGAAGCGTAAGGGAGAAGAGCGGAACCGTGAGGGAGAATGGAACCAAGACCGATGAACAGTGAACGTGGATTGCCGAAAACCGCCCTGCCATTTCGCACCGCTTTTCCGGAGCAGGCAGTATTTGTGGAATCGGAGCGATTCCATAGGGAAGCCGCCGCGTGTCCCGGTGGTATTGTAAAGCGACGGGATAACGTGCGCCTTCGCGCATTAAGGATCAACGAAAGACGCCCAGCGAAATATATAGGGTTCATTGATCTGGAGAAAGGCTATCCAACGGTGGGTACTCACAGGACTTGCACAAGAATTAAAAAAGGTGCGTGGACGATAAGTCAGGTACGGTGTATGCATTCGCAATGGTATTGTGGGCCCGGGACGAAGATCTATGTTATGAATTTGGTTTATTAACATTAATATAAGGTCCGGCGGAGATATCTGTAAAGAATTGGTTATTAATTTCAGTCGACATATTGTAATGGTTTGGATATAGTTCAAGGCATTTTATATATAAGTTTCATGTTACGGAGCCCGAATTTAAAAGAATCAAAGGTCCAAAGCATATTTATGAAGTGATATGGAGCGCATAATACAAATTTTTATAAGGCGGAACCCACAATATCACAACTATCACAATATCGCAGTTGGTTGAAACTGCACAGCAACTATTGCAAATAGAAATTTGCGATTGCGATCAATCGCATTTGAAAACGTGTCAAGTGGGCCCGATAGGAGTTTTATATGTTTTAAAATAGGCTTTATTGTATGCGCCAAGAGTATGTTAAGGTGTATAAAAAGGGCAGAGTATATGATTAAATTATCTTATAATTAAGCCAAGAGACAAGGTTGGGTTATATATATATATTAAAACGCGCTGTCACACACATATATATATATATATATATATATATATATATATATATATATATATATATATTAAAATGCACTGTTACATATATATATATATATATATATATATATATATATATAACGCTGTTGTGATAAGCCGTGTGGTCTGTAGATCCACGGACCTCAGCTCAAGGGGAGGGCGATTATCAATATAATACAATTGTAATATATGTAGGTTCTAGCCTGCAGAACTCGCCACATCAACAAGACACTTGTGGCATGAAAAGGGTTGGAATTGCCCTGATTTAAAAGACAACAATTACATTTTATATATTTAAAGGCTCAGTTACACGTATGCAGCAATTTCACCCCCACAGAGGACAGAAAAGAAAACAGAGCTGAAAGGAGATAAAACACAGTCACAGAAAAGACAATGACAGCCTAAGAAAAGACAAATGCGTAGTGATTCAAAAGACTAAATGGTGCAATATGGGTTTTTGCATTTATCAATCAATCTTAAATGCAGTATTCATTTATTGTTTGGATTTTGTAGTCTCATGGAAAAATAATTATCTTAACAACCAACTCACAGTGAAAATTTGGATATCTTTACAAATAATAGTCTAAGAATGAAGAAAATGGAAGTATCATTGTCATTATTGATTCCAGTGGAGACATGTTTCTGATCATGAAATCTTAATATCATCTGCAGATGTACAGTAATGGGAGGAAAAATATAAGTATAAGTTTGGAAAATAATGAAGGTGGAAGTGAAGAAGAAATGAATAGAAATTGTATTCCAGTTCAAATAAACAGCAGCATTGCATTCATTGATGTGAAATTGAATCATCATAGAAATCAGATGAAAACATTGACACGGTAGCTATTAGTTATGGGCGGCGTGGTTAAAGCCTCCTGTAGGTTGGTGCCTGCAGAAAGTTGAAGGGAGTTGGTGATTCCTTGCAAGTTGTAGCTTGCAAAATTGAGGTAGGAGCCTCCTGTAGGTTGGTGCCTGCAGAAAAACAGTGGTGAGAGGGAGTTGGAGCTTGCCTTTGCATCACAACAATAATAAGATGTGGTTTTCTCCCTTTATGGGTTTCCACTTATATCTAGTGTCTCTGTGCATGATGTTTATGTGTTGATCTGATTTATATCATCTTCCTAATACCTGTTGCTCTCATATTGAGTCTGTTTTTCAATTATATTAATACTTGCTACTCATATTCTAAGATTATTTACATATTAAGCTGGTCATGAAATGAAGATGTATGTTATTTTGAATAAAAGGTTTAAAAAGTCCATAAATTTGTTGAACTGATTCACCCCCCCCCCCCCCTCTCAGTTTAACTAACAGTTCAACATATTGAACTAGTGTTACACACAAATCCTATATTAAACCTAAGCATTTAACCTTACTGGAATCAAAAGAATACAAATCTTTGTATGGCCTTTTAATTTCTAGATTCAGAGTTTCCATGATGGCTTTTGGCATTAAGTTATGGGAAGCTCCTAAATCTAGCATTGTGTTATGTAGAACTTGATCATGAATAGTGAGACTGATATAAAATGGGGGAACTGCACCATCTGCATGTTTTCCATTTACATCTGGGCCAAAAGTAAACTATGGCTAATCATCATTTAGGTTTATGGATTCTTCCCCATCATTCATATTTAATGTTTCAGTTATGGTTGATTTGTACAAGTCATTTTTTACCAATTCATTCAAAGGAATTGGTATTTTAAGTTTTGCAATTTCTGATTGTATGTTGAATGCAGGTTGAGCTTTACTGATTTGAATCAGTTCTTCTTTGGTAACTGTAGTTTGTGTTAGTTTGTCTTGCTTTTCTACAATTATTTTTTCATTTTCATTTGTTTTAGGATTATCTTTTTGTGTTTCCTGTGTTTTACTACTTCTAACTTTATTTTCAGGGATTATTTGTGAAGCAGTAGATGTTCTTTCTGTCTTTGAATTTTCAGGAGATGTTTTTGAAGCAACAACTTTTGGGTCTGTTTTTTTAGGATCAACAGAAGGCTTTTTGGGATCTAAATTTGTTGTTTTTACAGAATTAGAAGCTTTAGCAGCAGCATATTTTTTAGGATCTTTTGCAGCTTGAGAAACTTCGTTAGTAATGTCAACAATTTTAGGGCCTAATGCTTTCATAGGACTAGAAATGCTTTGGGAGGAATTTGAGTTTTTCTTATTTTCCCTTGGGAGAATTTGTAGAACTTTTGTTTTAGGGGCTTCTACCATTTTCTGATTCTGATTTTGGGAAGGTTTCTTAGAAGAAGACTCATTATTTTTCTTGTTTCTAAGGTTATACTGGTTGTGTATTTCATTTATTGCATAGACATAACCTTGCTTATAATCAAAGGATTCACTAGAATCTAGTTTAAGATGTTGAAATTCAAACAATTCCTGATCTTCATGTGTAAGGAAAATAGTATTATTGTCATCAATTCCCATTATATTAATAGTATCTTCCTCATCATCATTATTATTCTGAGAACTTCCAACATAGTTATCTTGGAATGGTGGTCTGGGGATGTTTTTTTTCCTTTTCCAGAATTTATATTTTTTCTAAAGCTGGGATTTATGATCTATTTTTGTTTATCCCACTGAGGTCTTCTCTCCATATTATCTAATCTATCAATCAATATTTCTAATTTTTTAGCTATAACATCCATTTTTTTGTCCGAATTTGCATTTTCTTCTTTGATAGTAACTCTTCTTTCATTTCTAAGTCTAGCTTTTCTAGCTAGGATGTTCACTTCTACACTTACTGCATTAGTTTGCATTTTTTCTAATGTATCTACATCTCTTTCCCTTAATTGGTAAGCCATATCTGTGTCAAATCCATCAAGTAATTTGAGCATAATGGAATAAGGTGTAGGTTTCAGATGGTGTAGTAATATTGAACTAATTCATTTGGAGCTCTTTTTAAATTATCAAATTCAGAAAAAATTTGGAGGGGGTTCTTTTTCTTTTCCCATATATTTAAAAAAAAATTAAAAAAAATAGCCAAATCAGTTACACTACCAGCAGCTAAATCTTTAAACCATTTCTTAACTGCTCCTGTTAAAGTTTGAGCAAACAGTCTCATTTGAACATCTAAATCATCAATTTCATAAATTTCAAAGAAGTCTGTCATCTTAGTAATGTGTTGCTGAGCAGAATATTGAGTAGTGCCATCAAACAGTGGTAATTTGTTTTGATAGTCTTGTGGCATATCAGGAAGTTTTTGTGGTAGGAAAAGGGGAGCATATCTAGCATCCATAGCTTGAAGCTTAGCTTGAGTAGGAGGTAAGGTAGAACTGCTTGGAACTGTGCTGGAAATGATAGTAGATGAACTATAGATTGTATTTGAAGTGATGGGAAATGAAGATGATGTTTTTAAGAAATAAAAGGATGAACTAATGGATATAGTGGATGAAGTGATTGGTGGAAATAATACTCTGGGTTGTAGAGGTAGTTTAGGGATAAATGGATCGGTAGATGAGCTGGTAGTAGAATTTATGAATGATGTAACAGCATAAAGAGATGAATCTCTAGCTGTAATTATTGTGGTATGTAATTGGGAAGCTGAAGGTATCTTTGCATAAGTCAATAAATGAGCTAATTCAATAGCTTCATCAATATCCTTTGGAATAGTAACATTAATTTCCTCAACTTTGGTCTGATATTCAGTTTTCTTATATCTAGAATTTACTACAATAGATTTCTGTTTTGCATTCAAAAATGAAAGAAAAGCATGGTCTAAAACAATAGTTTTTAAATCATTTTCATATTTACTTTTAAATAATGAATGCTCAAATTTCAGATCAAAATCAATGTCTTGAAGACTTTATAATTCACAGGGTAATGAAATGACTCTTATCAATGAGATTTCAGCCTCTAAATTTTCTGTTTGTATTTTCTTTTTTCCAATTCGGTCTGGATTATCTACTATAACAGCAGGCTTAGGATCCGGGTTAGACCTGGTATAGTAGCTTTTCCTAGAATCCAGAATTACAATTTTTCAATACCCACAACCTATAAAATCAATCTTAAAGTAAAAGGATAATTTAAATGATTCCTTTAAGACTAATTTTATGACTGAGGACTGGTCAATTCCCCAGTATGATCGCTAGTTATGTTATCACTCCAGTAAATTCTTAAGTTGTGGGATTTTGGTTTTTAGTCAAATAATACTAGAGGTAACCACAAACCTACTTCAAAATCTAGGTTCTAGCATTCCTAGGGTTTAGAGAGGGCTCTCTCTTTCAATTTTAACTTTGTTTCAGTTTTGAATATTAGGCTAGTTATTAAAGTGCAGATTTGGTTTTTTTTTGTTGGATTTGGTGCGAAAATTTCACTTGGAGGGTAGATAGAGGGAAATCTACTTGTCCATTGGGCTATGGGGTCTAATTAAAGCTAACAGAACTAGGATCAAGGCCTAAAAGGTCAAATATCTACAGGGAAAGGTAGATAACCCTTAGAGATCTTGGGAAAAATGGTTTTTGAGATGGTATGATAGGGATAAAGGGAACTTAAGGATCTTTTGATTCAAAAAAGGGAATTAGTAGATAGAGGTCAAATGGGAGAGGGAGCAATTAAGGGTTCCCTACACTGGAAATCAGAAGAAAACAAATAAATGATATCTAGTTAAAAACAGGGTGCTATTAACATGTCCTATAGTAATACTCTTAGTTATACATTTAGATTTAGAATTAAAACACAGATGTATGCATGAAACAAAAGAAGATAACAATGACAAGTTTAAGGGAGTACCTCACTCCAGATAGCTTATCACAGGGATCCTGAATTATTATGCCAAAAAGGTGATCCAGTCTGCTACTCAAATTCGAAACCCAAAGCCTTCAAGTCAACCAAATATCTATAGTAATCTCTAGCAATTTTATTCCACACAAAAATACTTCAAAGAGTGAAGCATTTATATAAAAATTCTTACAAAATATCCTAGATGACTTCTAGGAATTAACTTAGGAAAATTAAATATCTTACAACATTAATAGTGATAGCTTGCTCAACAAATTAGCAACCAGTCCTATTTTATTCAAAATAAATAGAAACTATTTCAAGATAAGAAGCAGTTGGCTGCTTATGTGTCTTCTCTGCTGGTCTTTTAGATATTTTTCAGAATCTATTTTCCTTCACTAATATTGTTTCTCGCTGATACTCTTTATCACTTATACTCTTTCACTTCTGATACTCTTTACCTTCAGTAAAACTGCCTTCTTACTGTAATAATCTGTTTTGACTATGAAATCAACAAACATAATTTTTCTTCTTCATGTGTTTGCATTTCTTTCTTCATAGCAAATAGTTTAATGCTTGCCACTCCTCATTTTTAGGAATTCTAATATTCTTGAGTTTCCTAAAATTCTCATCAGCATCAGTGTACCTAGAAAATGTGGGTTTGATGAAAAAAAAATGTTTGATTTCATACTGCAAATAAAACAAATCTTCAAAACTTCTTAGCAATACTTTTCCTGTGAGAATACCTTGCCCTATTGGCTTCTTCACCTTATCTTTTGCATGCTCTCTGATCTTTTTGTCACAATCATTCTAGGGCATTAACTTATCATTGATCGCCATGATATCAGGAAGTCCCTTTTGTCTCAAATTAGTGAATTTAACCATGAATCTAGTGACAGCAGTGTTCATTCCTTCACATTTCTCTTCAAGCTTCCTCATCAAATTTCTTTTGGTGGTTACTTTCCTAATTTCTAGGATAGTAGCTATCATGTCATTTATTTTCAATTCTTCAAATTGATGTATGTTCTTGCTGTTGAGGAAATTGATCAACCTAACAGCCTGTTCTGGTTTATCTGCCAATTCTTCCTATGTCTTTTGGATCTCTGCCTGAGCTACCAATAGTAACTCTCTTTGCTCAAAAATTACTTGAATTTATGGACAAACATCATGAATGGCTTCAATTACATTATTCCATAGGTAATTTTTAATATATGATATTTGATCCTTGAGAGTTAGTTCTTTTTAGAGCTTCTTTACCTCTTCACTCAATCTGTGAGCATTTTGTTCATGTATTTTAGCATCTATCTGAGCTGATTTTCGTGAATTCTCAATATTTTCAATTATCTTGGTCAATATATTGATTTCATTGGTCTTCAAGGACATCTCCTCCATTTCCTTTACTAGTTGACTTCTCTCATCTGTAGGTGGCAACACTATTGTAGAAGATTCAGTTACTGAAGTAGTTGAAGTCACTGGCACTGCAGTGGCTAGTGGCTCTTTTGGTGCCAATTTCTCTCCTAAATTAGATGGTACTATTGTTGTGATGACTGGGATAACAGTGGGAATGACTGGTTCCTTAACTATCTCTTTTTCTTGGAAAACTTGGTCCACTTGTACTTCCATTTCCTTGATTTGAGCTGTTAGTTGAAGTATCAAGCTCATCATTTCATCTTTCTCCTTTTGATCCTATAAAACTTCCTTTGTTTGAGGATGCTCTCCTTGAGGAAGCTTGAGCTGTTTCCTCAAGGTAGCTATGTCCTCATTTTTATTTTTAACCAATGCTTCAGCTGCTTTGATGTTTGTAGGATCATATACTACCTGCAATATTAACTCTTCTAAGGCCTTTATCTTAAGATCATTTGCATATAGTGAAGCTTTATCCATCTTCATTTGGTCCTGCATATTAGAAATGGTATTTTGAAGCCTATGAGCACTCATAGATTTTGTGGTCACTGTGGAATAGAGCATCTCTGATTTTTTCCTGTGATATTAAATTTGATCCAACTCATGGATTTTATCTGTGGCTACTTCCATATCAACCTTTTTATAGTCAGCCACTATCTTTGCCACTGGTAGAGTGGGATGTAAAACTGACATGATCAATTTTTGAGTTGGATAATCAAAGGCTGATAAGAATCGTTTTTGATTACCTGGCTTTTGCTTCAAAAACTCAGAATATATTTTAGTTTTAATTTCCTCATTCTTTAATTTTATTTGCTTGCATTTCTCCTTAATATCTAAATCCTTCTCCTCAGGTGAATGTGAGGAAGAAGCCTCCATACTTTGTTGCCTTTTCATTATCTGTTAGGTCCCTATATTACTAGTATAGTCCCTTATTTTTATTAGTGTAACCCCCTTATTGTTATTATTGTACCCTTGTAACCCCCATTTTGTTATTATTGTGCCCTTAAATTATTATTGTTAGGTCGGCTAGGATTACATTGTGGCCCACTAGGATTACATTATGGCCACATGGACTCCTATATATAGAAAGGAGGTATTTTAAATTGTATCATCCAAGAA
The DNA here is from genome assembly GCA_034641835.2 of Pinus albicaulis. Lineage (NCBI taxonomy): Eukaryota > Viridiplantae > Streptophyta > Pinopsida > Pinales > Pinaceae > Pinus > Pinus albicaulis. Next base: position 47,733,981 of record CM076576.1, on the reverse strand, counting down.
TTGTTCATTTATGTAATGTATTGGAGGTTTCCCCCTCGAAGTGGCTTATTTCTAAGGCGTTGATATCTCTTTTCTTGTATTTTTGGAGCTAGTTACACAACATTTGGTATTAGAGCCTTTGGATTTTAGGGTTTCGCTGCTCCAAATAGGTCATCGTGGAATTTTTGCTATAATTATTTTTCTAAAAAGTTTCAAAAGCTGAAATGTTTAGGGTGCAAAGCTGAAATCCTGAGGAACAACGTCAAAAAATTTCAGAGCTTGGTTCGCAACATTTTTGGAGAAATGATATGTGGAAGTTAGGTCTTTTTTCAAGCTCCTAAATAGGTAATCATGGAATTTGCGCTATAACATTTCTTCTACAAAGTTTCAGAACCTAAAATGTTTAGGGTAGGAAGCCTAAATCCTAAGGGAAATCATTAAAACAATTCAGAGCTTGGTTCACAATATTTTCAGAGATATGATCTGTGGAAGGTAGTGCTTTTTCAGGCTCCTGAATTTCATCTCAAAGAGGTGATTGTGGGAAAATCTTCATAAATCTCTCTCTAAGCATCGGATTGGAGTGCCGTAAAAAGTGGCTGCAAGTGTATAGACTATAGTTTATTGGCTATCAATTTTAGAGCCAAAGGACAAAACAATGACACGCTAAAAGTCGTACAAATTCGCTCTACTGAACCAGTACATAATTAGGTCATTGTGGGAGATTGGATACAACGTTGTCTTGGAGAATCCAAATCAGGTCAGACTTGTGGCATTCGAAAGATAATTCAAAGGGCTATGTCTGCACTGAAATTAAAATATTGAAGTGTTGCAATCACAGAGATAATAAAATTTCAATATCGAGCTCCTCAAAAGCAAGAAAAAGGTGTGTTTTTTTTTTTTTCTGAATTGCATAAGTCTTGTTTGAAGAATCAATTTGAATTGATTCCAAGGGCATATTGTAGAATAGATATCGATATTGGGTTCTAAAATATGCCCTGTAAAAATAATTCAACACCCATTAAGCCTTTAGAAGGCTCTATTATGACTTATGAAGATGAAGAATTGCAACATGATCTATAAAAATTACAAGAGCAAGTGCAACAAATTTCACTCTCGCAAAGAGCAACAAAAAATGAAATGGAAGTTTTGAAGAAAGGCATGGAAGCGAAGATGGATGGTTTGAATAAAGGTGTGGAAGCTAAGATGGATGGCATGGAAGCTGGCATGGAAGCTAAGATGGATGGTATGGAAGCTAAGATGGATTACATGAAAGACAACATGGAAAACATGAAGAATTTTCTAAAAGTAGACATAGAAGGTTTGAAAAAGTTGATACAAGAAATTTTTCCTAATGGTGAAAAGATAGTAGAAGAACCTCATGATGAGAAAAAAATAAATGTTAATTGTGATTTCATAAACTCTAATGTTGGTGGGAAGAACCACCATATTCCAAAAATGGATATGAGGAAGTTTGATGGAAATGATCCTGTAACATGGATACTACAGATGGAGCAATATTTTGATCTCCATAATGTGCAAAACACACAAAAGGTACGCATTGCAACTTTACATTTATAACAAAATACATTTGTATGGTATCGATGGTTTTGCTCTCGTAAAAAAATTTTCACTAGGTAAATTTTTACGGAGAAAATTATAGCACATTATGAGGACGCAAAGAGCAACACCTTCTTTAGCAAATTGATCAATCTCAAACAAAAGGGTTTAGTGGGGGAGCACATTGAGGACTTCCAAAAATTGAATATAAGGGTAACTGATATTCCAGAGGAACACAAGATTGATCTCTTCATAGGTACTTTAAAGGATAACATCCAAATTGGAAGTTCGTGGTTTTTGTAATGTAGATCATTGGATAAGGCATTCAGGTTGGCAAAAAAAGTTTAATGAAAATAATGGCGACAAGGAATCCTACCACTCAATTCTATAAAGAAGGAAGTGTTGCTACACGTAGATTTCCACAACCTACAAGGTTGACACCACAAAAATTGGAAGAAAAAAGAGCAAAAGAGCTTTGCTACAGTTGTGATAAAAAATACACTAAAGGTCATAAGTGTGCTGAAAAGAAATTATTTTACATAGATTGTGAAGAAGAAGAAGAAAATGAACAAGAAGAGATATACACCAGGAACCAGCCATAGAAGAGGAAGAAATGAATCCGACCATATCATGTAATGCACTGGCAGGAATTACCACTCCTCAAACTCTCAAGATAGCAGGACAGATCAAGAAGAAAAAGGTAATAGTGTTGATTGATTCAGGTATCACCCATAATTTTATTCATTGTAAGGTAGCCAAGGAATTAAATTGTTTCCTATACCCAGCACCAGAATGTCAAGTGATGGTTGCAAATGGAGGAACTATAAATTGCTCTGGAAAATGCCATAACATCAAGCTAACCATGGGGTAATATGTGTTGACTAGTCCAATGCTTTCCATTCCTATGGGAGGTGCTGATGTTGTACTAGGAGTACAATGGTTACAATCTTTGGGGACGGTAGCTTTTAATTTTCAAGAACTTTTCTTGAAATTTTTTTCAGAAGGAAAGGAAGTCGAATTACGGGGTATTGAAGGGAAGACAGGAAGGATAATAAGCTCTAATTTCATGAAAAAGCTTCTAAAGAAAGATTAACGAGGCGTAATTGCACAATTATGCTCACTAGAAGTTCCGACATCAAAATCATCTATTTCTGCAGATCTCCAACAAGTCTTGGACAATCATTCCAAGGTGTTTGAAACTCCCAAAGGACTCCCACCCATTCGTGATCATGATCATGCTATTCATTTGATTCCAGGAAGTGTTCCTCCAAACATCAGGCCTTATAGATATCCTTACTTCCAAAAGAGCGAAATTGAACGTATGATTGCAAAAATGTTAGAGGCGGGTATAATTCAACCTAGTCAAAGTTCTTCTCTGCTCCCGTAGTATTGGTACACAAGAAGGATGGATCATGGCAAATGTTTCCGGATTATAGGGAGCTCAATAAGCTCACCATTAAAGATAAATTTCCCATTCCTGTGATTGATGAATTACATGGAGCAATTTATTTTACCAAGTTGGATCTTCGTTCAGGATATCATCAAATTAGAATGAAGACTGAAGATATTCCAAAACAACATTTCGAACTCATGAGGGTCATTATGAATTTTTGGTCATGCCTTTTGGCCTTACCAATGCACCTTCTACATTTCAAGGGCTGATGAATTCCATTTTCAAACCCTTCCTTAGAAAATTTGTGCTAGTATTTTTTGATGATATACTAATCTACAACAGGTCTTGGAAGAATCATGTTGAACATGTTGACAGGGTGCTCAAACTATTGCAGGAGAAACAATTATATGCAAAAACATCCAAATGTTTCTTTGGAGTACAAGAGGTGGAATATCTGGGTCATATTGTATCTCAAGAGGGTGTTAAAGTAGACCCTAACAAAATTAAAGCCATTAAGGAATGGAAAGTCCCCACAACCATAAAGCAGTTGCGAGGATTTCTCGGGTTAACAGGGTATTATCGCAAGTTTGTCAAGAATTATGGGAGAATAGCAGCACCTCTAACAACATTATTGAAGAAAGATGCATTTTCATGGACTCCTGAAGCAACTAAGGCCTTTGAACATCTTAAAGAGGTAATGTTCCTAGCACCGGTCTTAGCTACGCCAGACTTCACAAAAACCTTTATTGTGGAATGTGATGCCTCAGGAAATGGAATTGGTGCTGTTTTAATGCAGGAAGGAAGACCCATTGCTTTTGAAAGTCGTCCAATCAAAGGAAAGTATTTACAAAAACCTATTTATGAAAAGGAAATGTTAGCAATACTGCATGCACTAAAGAAATGGCGAACTTACCTAATGGGAAGACACTTCAAGGTAAAAACTGATCATGATAGTCTTAAACACTTTTGGAACAAAGACTATCTTCAGAAGAGCAGCAAAAATGGGTCACAAAGATGTTGGGTTATGACTTTGAAATAATCTACAAAAAAGGAAAGATTAATGTTGTTGCAGATGCACTCTCAAGAAAGAATGAAGAGGTGGAAGCATTGCTTTGTGCCATTTCTATTATCCAACCAGATTGGATAACTGAAGAAAGAGAGGAATGGAAGAAGGACAAAGATGTATCGACACTCATTCAAAAGTTGCAGCAAGATCCTAGTACACCTGATACATTTAGTTGGAAAAATGATTCCTTATGGTACAAATATCTCTTATATCTTTGTAAGAATTCCCAATTAAAACAAAAGATTCTTCTGGAATTGCACACTTCTCCTTTAGGAGGACACTTAATATTTTTAAAAACTTACCACAGGGTGAAGAAAGAATTTTTTTGGGATGGCCTTAAATCTGATATTCAAAATTTTGTGGCGGAATGTTTGGTTTTCCATCAGAATAAAGTTGAGACAATTAAGACCCCAGGACTTCTACAACCTTTATCCATTCCAAGTCAACGTTGGGAGGAGATTTCAATGGATTTTATCACAGGTTTACCTAAGTCTGAAGGAAAGAGTGTCATCATTGTGGTACTTGATAGAATGACCAAGTATGCACACTTTTGTGCATTATCTCATCCATTTAAAGAAAGTACAGTTGCTACTACATTTATGGACAGAATTCAAAAGCTACATGGAAGCCCAAGGGTTATTGTGAGCGACATAGATCCCATTTTTACTGGAAATTTTTGGATGGAGTTATTTTCTTGTTTGGGTACTCAATTAGCTCATAGCTCATCTTATCATCCTCAATCTGATGGTCAAACTAAGATAGTAAATAAATTTTTGGAAGGATATCTTCGTTGTTTTGTATCTGATAAACAAACACAATGGGTCAAGTGGTTACCTCTCGCTGAATGGTGGTATAACACTTCCTTCCATACTGCAGCAAAAATGACCCCATTTATGGGACTTTATGGATATCATCCACCATCCATCACATCATCTTTAAGGGAAAATTCGAAGGTTCAAGCAGTGGAAGATCACATCGAGCATCAGCAAGAAGTTCTCCAACTCTTAAAGGATAACCTGAATTTGGCACAAAATCGAATGAAACAACAGGCAGATCAACATCGTAGCGAGAGAAGCTTTGATGTAGGAGATTGGGTATTTTTACGGCTACAACCATACAAACAAATGTCCCTCAAGCAAGCAAAGAAGGATAATAAATTATCGCCAAAGTACTATGGTCCTTACAAGGTGTTGCAAAAGATTGGTACTATGGCATACAAATTGGAGCTTCCTGCTTCTTCGCGAGTACATCCAGTTTTCCATGTTTCATGCTTAAAGAAGGTTTTAGGTGAAAATCTTCCAGTTCAAACAATATTGCCAGAACTTGATGAGGAAGGAAAAATCATATTGGAACCAGAAGCGGTCATGGAAACAAGAACTCGACAATTACGGAATCGATCAATTTCAGAGTATCTCATCAAGTGGAAGAACTTACCCACTGAAGATTCTACATGGGAGGATGAGAATTTTATACAGAAGCACCCAGAGCTACTCAAGCGTTGAGGACAACACTTTTTTGAAGGAGAGGGGCATGTTAGTTCCCTATATTACTAGTATAGTCCCTTATTTTTGTTAGTGTAACCCCCTTATTGTTATTATTGTACCCTTGTAACCCCCATTTTGTTATTATTGTGCCTTAAATTATTATTGTTAGGTCGGCTAGGATTACATTGTGGCCCACTAGGATTACATTATGGCCCCATGGACTCCTATATATAGAAAGGAGGTTTTGTAAATTGTATCATCCAAGAAATTTTCATTTATGTAATGTATTGGAGGTTTCCCCCTCGAAGTGGCTTATTTCTAAGGCGTTGATATCTCTTTTCTTCTATTTTTGGAGCTAGTTACACAACATTATCTGTGCATCTTCATTATTCAACTGTTCTTGATTCTAATTTGGCTCACTAATGATAATAGTGGCTACATTGGTATATGTCTATGTAGTTTTGGTATTCAAGGGTTGTGTTTCCTCAACATCTATTATTATTTTACCTTTAGCTATTGTATCTAGTTTTGGCCTCTTATTGTAAATTATTTTAAACTTTATCTCTGTTGTAGTTTATGCAGTATAATCTCCTTCTTCTCTGATTCTTTTAGTGAATTTCTCTGGTTGTTTGGCATCGAAAGGGTGACTAGTATTCCTTTGGTTTACTACCTCTATTAAAGTATTTTCAACCCACTCAATTTGACTAGCAAATTTCTCTATATCTGGCTTTGATTCATGGACAAAGGGTGTCAATTTAAATTTTACCCTTAGTTTACTTAAGATCTCTTGTGGATCATAATTCTATGGGAAGCTTTCTTCTAATTTGTATTCCAATAATTGACTTGCTACTTCCTTTTCTGCTTCTCTTTGATTACATATGAAAGGCCCAATTTGATTTTTGAGTTTAAATTGGGTATTTTTCTTGGCTGCCATAAAATTAATTGAATCTGAGTTTAGGATCTGCCTAATGTACTTTAAGGCAAATATCCTCATAGATGGATGCTTAGATAACTTGTAGGGAAACAAGTTAGAACCAAAAAATATGATTTCAGTGAATTCCTTATATAAATACCAATCTTCTACTTTTCTTTGCTCTGATAGCTGCAAAATTCTCTTCATTTCCTCACTGACTCTAGGCTGCTCTATTTTTTTCAAAATGTTGGTCAATGGATGTACAAAAAACTCTGCAAACTCTGAATAACTGAATTTTGTGCCTTCTTTTCTAAGTATAGATGTCCAGACGACAACTGATAGAGGTTTTCCTTCTATATCCAATTTCTGAAGTGAAATTGGAAAGCTCTCTGATTGGAAGAATAAAAAAAAGTGGAAAAGATAGGAGGTATATATAAATACTCCTTCCAGCTGCAAATTAGTAAATTGATAGTGAATTCTATCAGCTATAAAACCAGCATAATCAAATATAACTGAGGGTGACTGTCCTGGAGAAATGGTGGACAAAAATCCTAGGATAGACTCATCAGTATGCTCATCATTGAAATACCCAGGTACGAAGGAAAGCATGGAGATTACATGCCTTGAACCTTCAGTGAACTTGGCAGTTGAGTATGGAGGGTTTAATTTTCGAATTTCAACATGCATGGGCATGAAACTCTGGAAAATCATAAACCTTTTAGGAAATTCTAAGTTAATGTATAACTTAGTGAGGGCTTCAATAGATAATGGGACTGCTTAGGTGTCTGGTTGAAGCTAGAACATTTTGTTTATTGATTCTGATTAATATTAGGACTATTTCTTTTTCTTTTAACATGTTTTTTGAATTGAGATGCAGGTTTAAGTTTCGGAAAAATACTTGTTTCAACACAGGTATAGGTTTCAACAGGGTTTTATTCAGTCTTCTTGGTCGAATTGATTGATTCAATGGTTGAACTAGAGTGCTATAGCTTCTTAGTAGTCTTTTACAGGTTTCTTGGGAAATTTCAGAGGTTATGGGTGTAAAAATGGGTATCAGAGGCTTTTTGCGGCTTTACACAGTCAGGGAAGGAAAAAAAATGGTTTAAACACAAATATAGGTAGAAGAAAGCATATACAATGGTTTTATTAAAAATTTGATCGTATTAACCCTTTGACATTAAATGAAGGTCGCATCATGGTAGGAAGTGGTTTTAGATTACACAGGCTTTGAAAACTGGTGGTTTATCGCGTTGATTTTGAGTGGTAAGAAGTTTTAAGCCAAACTCACGTGATCCAACCATAAGAGGCCACGTGGAGGGTAGGGGTTAGCGAAAAACTTCCTATTTCGTGTGGGTTTTGCCTTGGGGCGGTCGGGCATGTTTTCTATGCAATATCGCTCCTCAACCGTCAGATCTGAAGGTTGGAAGCGAACGGCTGGGATCATTTCGGGAGGTGCACGGAGCAGAAAGGTGGGACCGGGCTTTAATTTCATAAGAGGAAGGGTTGGGATAGGTTTAAACCTTTATAATATGGTTGAGGGGTAAAGGTTTAAAAAATGTATGTAATGGTTAATTTATATAGCAGCGGGATAAATGGTTTTTAAAACATATGATAATGTTTTAATTTATATACAAGGTGTGGGCTTTAGACATGGTATATATATATATATATATATGGCGGGTTAGGTTTGTAACATTTAATAAAAAAAGTTTTAGCAAATGTGCATAATGATATGTTATATAATAGAGTTTTTTAACCCTTTTGAATGGTTTTTAAACTATAGGGGCAGGATAAAATTAGAGATATTTTAGACCAAAGGGCTTTATAACTTGGAATTTTTATTTGCGCACATGGGTAATAGACTTTGGTCATAAACATTATAATAGTGGGTTTTTTTGGGGTATTATTGAATATAAGGGAATTAATAACTAGGAAAGGGTATTTCTTAGGGATTCAATAAAATATGCTAAAATTTAATATGAAAGGGAAGTGAAATGTAAAACAAAATACATATTATCTCTAAGTATCATATAAAATCATGCATTGCTCATCTTTATATTTCTTTCAATAATACTTAGGATAAATGTGATTTTGTTGATTTTTATGAATGCTTATGAAGGGATGAAGTTAATTATTCTAGGGTTACAATTTTACTAAGTAAGAATGTGTTTTTACTTAGAAAAAAAAGGATATAATATATGAATGAAGGGTAAATGTTGATGAATGAGGATTTATCATAATAACTCAATATTTTCAACTAACCAGTCATAGAGCCTTGGGTCTGGTCCCAACAAAAGTCATAGAAATATTCTGAGCGTGTTTGACTGATAGCTTAGAATAATGAATACTCAAGGGGGAGGGGAAATTAGTGATTTTTCCCGATGATGTATTATTTACATGATTGCTCCACTATTTTCTACCTACCCAATCTTGTATTTCTAACATTTTTTCTTCATTTTGCAGGTGCATTTAGGCTTGCAACCTTAAAACATTTTCTTTCAAAGCATAAAACTATCTAAATCTACCTTATTTCATCCGAGGTCTTATATTAAACTATTGAGATCCTCATTATTCTCTACCTATCTACTGATTTGTCAAGTTTAAACTGTTTGACAAATATTTATTCACTATCTAAAACATGAAATTTGAAACATGAGTAGTTAAGATTAAACTATTTAACTGATCATGGATTATGGCATTTATTGACACTCTACACATAATCATTATTTTTGCAGTAAAAATTAAAATTAGTGGCATTTGGACTTGCTCACTTTCAATTTTTATTTATTTTCTTTCGGGGTATATATTTTTCTAAGTCCTTTGATCTTTCTTTTAGGACTTTTACCCTCTTTTTGATTTTTTATTATTTTTCATCTTTTAAAAATATGGGAAAACAACTTTCAAAAAGCAAGGTATGTACATATTTACAAGACTTATCAAACTCAATTCAAAATTTTATGAACCCTATTATTATAGGACCCTAACAGGTGCGATTGTTTGGAAAATAGTCATGCCAACGGCGCAAGACATTTTCATTGTAGAATGTTAATCAAATACCCCAATTATTCACAAATTTAAGGTTCAAAAATGGCTAATACTACTCATATGAATGTTTTTGCAAGTAGAAAGAGGAGAAATGGTCATAGAATGGAAAGAATGGGAACATAGCGAAGAAGACGATCTTGCCATGGAAAATGAGAGAGTCATGGAAGCTCTCAGAAATTGTGGTCTAAAAAAATTCTTCATAACGCCATGTCTCCAATACCAACCAGAGTTATTGTAGTATATGATCAGCATATGGGACAAAAATCAAGAGAATTTCATTGTTCGGGATCAATAACTTGAGATTGAAGTCTCTGACGTCTATTTCATAACAGGATTATCACAGAAGGGAGTAGCACCAATCCTAACTGGCACTTGGCCCTACATGGAAAATATGACCATGGTGATAGACAGGGTATGTCCAGGAGCACGGAAAGGATCAGGTAGTGGGAAAGTTAATATCCAGACTATCCCATAATTGACACTCAGAGTAGTGCTACATACCATCACACAAGCTACGGGAACAAGCACTGTGTTGGTGTCTTGTGTTTTGATATTTTGGAAAATAAAAATACAAGGCAACATCAGAACCAATCTTTAGAGTTACAGGATCTATTCCTCTTGCTCTCAGAGAGGGATCTCTCAAATTATTTTTTTTTGCAAAGATTTATCTTGTGTGCTTTGAGTATTGGTTTTAGACTAGTTATTAAGTGCAGGTGTTTGTTTTTTTGTTTGGTTGAATTGATACAACAGAACCTAAAAGGTCTAGGAAAGATAGATAGAAAAGGGAAATGCCAGTTTCATTGGGAAATGGAGTCAAAAAATGGTCATGACAAACTTATCAATGGATATGGGGTATCAAAGGGAAAATCTAACTTGGCCGCAGGATCCTTTGGTTTTGGAATGAGATGGACATCAATGATTTGGAAAGAGAAGTTTAATTCTCAACAAAGGGAATTTTAAAGCACAACTTGAACAACAAAGAGCTATTTGATAGACTGGGATAACCCTGAATTCTACAAATCACACTTTAAGCAAATAATAACTTCAAAACAACTTTTAAAATGAAATATAAGATTCGGCGAACACCCAATTTCCTCAAAGATTTTATTTCAAATGACTTAGAAATCATAAAAGATTCACTGATAATCACGGTCATAGAAGAGGGAACAGCTAAATACATATATGATCACAAATATAAAGACCTTTAAGCCAACTTTTCAAGCAAGGACAAGAGGCATGATCAGAAAAGACCTCCTTGGCTCACTGTAAACAAAGATACTTCAAAGGGAGACTTCAATAACAACATTTAAGTGGAAGCAGACAAGCAGGGAGAACCATAAATCATTTTGAAACCAACTATTCGAACTATTAAGGAAATAAACAAGCATGAGGACTAAAGAGAGATATTGAAGACTCTAAAATACCTAAGCAGAAGAAAACATAAAACAATGAAGGATAAACAGGTCTAAGGTGCTTCCAAGAGTCATTTCTTAGCCTAAAACTTTCATCCTACTATAGTAAGATTTTATGGAACAAAATGAAAACAGAGGAAAACATTAAACAGTTCAGAATACTTCACCAACAACCAAGCTCATGGATCCAATGATAGAGCCTTCTCAAGAACAAGCATGCAAAAACATCATCAGGGCTTCCAAGACTTCAATTTCTTCTTCAACTTCTACAGACTATGTATTATTTCAGAGAGTTTTAGTATTACAACTAGTGATCAACCAACCAACCAACGTTTAAAATGGATTCCTCAACAAATTTTTATAGAGGGATGAGGAGGTCGAAAGAGAGAAAAAATCTTCTGAGTTCAATGAATACAGTTAATGCTTCTCGGCCTTTGAGGGGCTCAAGGGAGAAGTTTACAGATATTTTCTAGTATTAATTGGTTTGCATTAAGTATTTAAGCTTGTTGGAAGCTTATGTTGACTTTAAGACTCTGTGTCATTTCTGTAATAACTCAGCTGATATTTTTGCAATTAATCCTTTGGGCTGAATTAATTGTTGGACTGTATTGAGGCGAACATCTGATGTTTTGACAATAACTCAGCCTATGTTGAATGCTTTGAGGCTACAAGTGTCATTGGGTAGCTGAGAGGAATCAATTAGCCTTTGATGTCGCGGTGGAGGCTCTTTCTGACTGGAAAACCTTTGATTTGTCTTTAATTATGTCTTAATTCGGAGGATTAGGCTTTTTATTTTCGATCTTGGCCGTAACCCTCCAAAAATGTGAAAACGGTCTTCAATCCTCTGTTTTGTTGTGTTTAAGTCTTCAACACTGATACTCTTTGTCTTGATTTAATTTTCTATGTCTTGTTGATGTGCAGATGCTGCAAAAGGGCTCATCTAGCATCAATGCCCATGAATAATTGGTGAAACGTGAAGTTTGAACCCCATGGAATGATTTTCCTTAAACCAACAAAGCCTAGAGGATCGTCATCCTCAGATTTATCATTTATTTCAAAATATTTGAAATTCATTTGAACCTGCAAAAAACACACAAATGTTATGAAATCCTGCATTATTTGGTAGAACTGCTTCAGAGGATGTGGGGGGGAGCATGGCCGTTGGATGATAGCATCCAACGGTGGAGATTTGCACGTGGTGGTCAAAAGGAGAGTGGTGGGAGATTTTAAGTTAGAACTGTTGAACTATGATTTACCAAGAAGATCAATGGTAGAGATTTAGTAGTGAATTAATAATGCGAAGGGGTCACATTATTGTGAAAATAGAAGAAAATGAGAAGAAATAAGGTTAAAAACCCTTTGGCGGAGGAAACTGCAAAGGAATTGAACTTGGGGTTTCGGGATGATTGTGGGCCGTCAGATGAGATCAAGCCACGAGATCAACGACGGAGATTGCACGTTGAAAACCATTTGGAGGGGTGACGGGTGATGGTGTATGGCCAGATTAGATCTGAGCCGTTGATCTACAGATATCAATGGTGGGAGGTGCACGCAATAACACACAATGTAAATGGGAAAAGTGGTTTTGGAGAAGGAAAACCACGAGTTTCGCGCGGTGAAAGGGTGGGGAGGCGGTTTTGCCTTTTTGAACACGATATGCATTCCTTCCTGACACGTGGCATTTCAAAACAGCTTATATCGTAAAGCCCTCAGGAAATTAACCTTCGTGCTTGAAGTTATGTGAAAACGAGCATTGACCGTTGGATCTGGTTTTTCATATTGGGTGGTGGAGAACGAGCGCGATATTGGAAAGATGCGGGAGAAAATAGTGGGTAGGATGGTTTTCAATATGGGCTGTCGGATCAAGGATTGGATGGCTGAGATTAAAAACCGAGGAAGGTAGGACCCACAGGAGGCAGATCTATCGGGGTTAATAAGTGTCGTTGGATGTAGAGGATCGATGGCTGAGATGTGATCTGGGGTATAGACAAAATAATACAAAGGCAGAGAAAGGGTTAATGAGGGACGTTGATCTGGAGAGACCAACAGCTGATATTTGGCCAAAAACATTATGAAGCGGGACACATGATTTAAACCACAATCAGAAAATGCAATCTGGCCTAGCCGATCTGGACACGTGGACGGCCCAGATGCAATCGGAGGCATGCGATCAGTGGAGGTGACGGACACGGGAGTGCCGACACGATTAGACATGGATCGTCGATCTCCAGATCAGATCGATGGTGGAGGATGAATTGGGGGATACCAATCAGAAGGGGGAACAAATGCGCCTGACAAAAACTTGCGATGCGATATCGCGCAGGCCGTTTGATCGGCTTAAGATCAACGGCGGTTATGGTTTCAAAACATGCACAGGCAGAAAACCCCTTAATACTTTATAAAAACCCGAAGGTCATGAATTGCAAAGGTTTTTTATGGCTCGGGGTGGATTATATATATGAAATTCTTTGGCTCCCGTCTGCGGGGCCGTTGGTCTATATGGAAGATATTAGGCCTAGGGCTTTATATCTACAAGGGCCAATCGCATCAGAACTTCGGTGTTGGTCTTTAAATCTACCCATTTTGAATTTTCCGATCCGATTAGTGCTTCGGGAATTTAACTCTTGGTCCCGGGTGTAGGTTTATGTGGAGGAAAGCAAAGGTTTATACAACGGGGCTAAATTGCATCGAAAAAGTGATGCGGGGCTTTTCAATCTACCCATTTTTATATAAAAAACATTATTCTAGCGGGTTTAGACCAAAACTTAGGAAAAGTGAGTTTTATGAAAATACAAAGGGAAATATGCATCGGAGATGGGTTTTAAACAATGCTTAGCACCCGATTGCGGGCCCAAGAGTTACATGAATTGGTCATAAGATTGGGGTTTATAAAACAAAGGACTCATCGCATCGGAACTTTTGACATGGCAAATAGACTTGCGCACTCCGATTTCTCCGATGCGATAAGCGCCAAATGGGCTTAACGCTTGGTTCTAGCACCAGGGCATATGTGGGGAAGTGGTTTAGACTTAGCCCAAAGGGGCTTAAGCACACAGTCAAAAATTTTTATTTTTTATGAATTTTTCAATGTTATTTGATGGATTTGGGGGTTTCGACAAGGTTTGAAAGCGAGTTTTAATCCTTGTAAAAGGATTTTTATGAAGGGGAAAGGGGAATAAACAAAAAATAGAGGAATTAAATGGGAAATAAAGGGGTAAAAATGAAGGTTAGTTTTGAGTGAAGGAGGGGAAAAATGGGATTTTGCAGTAGTTTTTTCTTCATGGAAAAACAATAGAATTTCTGGGTTCAAAAGGGGGAACAACAATGACGATTAACCAAAGGATAGAATATCTTCAAAAGACTTTAAGCACCAAAAATTTTGTGAATAAAATTTTTTCTTGAAGGCTATCCAATAATGATTTAGCCACCACTTGATATGAAAAAAAATTTATAGGTGGCTAACAATGGCTCCACTTGGGGATGGTGCCTTCTTGAAGGCATCAATAATTTCATACTTGCATTCTCTGGGAGGCTGGTCAGTGCCTCATCCATTGGGCTGCATCTTTATTTTCTTGGATGTTATTCTTTTTCTCTGAAAATATTAGTGGCCATGAAAAACAATGGAGCTATATCAAACACAAGCTTTCTACCTACCCAATCCTATTGATCTAACATTTTTTCTTCTTTTCAAAGTGCACTTGGATTGGCAAACTCTCTTGCAACATTTTACTCTTTTGAAAGAAAAAAACTAATCTAATTCCAGTTATTATGTTTCCATGAACTTAGATTAAACAGTTGAGTTCATATCCTTCTCTACCTACTCTACTAATCTGTTAGGATTAAACATTCTAACAGATTTTTATTCACTAATTTCTAAAATAGAAATTTAAAAGCATACAAGTCAGGATTGGAGTTATTTTCTTGTTTGGGTACTCAATTAGCTCATAGCTCATCTTATCATCCTCAATCTGATGGTCAAACTGAAATAGTAAATAAATGTTTGGAAGGATATCTTCGTCTTTTTGTATCTGATAAACAAACACAATGGGTCAGGTGGTTACCTCTCGCTAAATGGTGGTATAACACTTCCTTCCATACTTCAACAAAAATGACCCCATTTATGGGACTGTATGGATATCATCCACCATCCATCACATCATCTTTGAGGGAAAATTCAAAGGTTCAAGCAATGGAAGATCACATCGAGCATCAGCAAGAAGTTCTCCAACTCTTAAAGGATAACCTAAATTTGGCACAAAATCGAATAAAACAACAGGCAGATCAACATTGCAACGAGATAAATTTTGATGTAGGAGATTGGGTATTTTTACATCTACAACCATACAAACAAATGTCCCTCAAGCAAGCTAAGAAGGATAATAAATTATCACCAAAGTACTATGGTCCTTACAAGGTGTTGCAAAAGATTGGTACTATGGCATACAAATTGGAGCTTCCTGCTTCTTCGCGAGTACATCCAGTTTTCCACGTTTCATGCTTAAAGAAGGTTATAGGAGAAAATCTTCCAGTTCAAACAATATTGCCAGAACTTGATGAGGAAGGAAAAATCATATTGGAACCAGAAGCGGTCATGGAAACAAGAACTCGACAAATACGGAATCGATCAATTTCAGAGTATCTCATCAAGTGGAAGAACTTACCCACTGAAGATTCTACATGGGAGGATGAGAATTTTATACAGAAGCACTCAGAGCTACTCAAGTGTTGAGGACAACACTTTTTTGAAGGAGAGGGGCATGTTAGGTCCCTATATTACTAGTATAGTCCCTTATTGTTGTTAGTGTAACCCCCTTATTGTTATTATTGTACCCTTGTAATCCCCATTTTGTTATTATTGTGCCCTTAAATTATTATTGTTAGGTCGACTAGGATTACATTGTGGCCCACTAGGATTACATTATGGCCCCATGGACTCCTATATATAGAAAGGAGGTTTTGTAAATTGTATCATCCAAGAAATTTTCATTCATGTAATGTATTGGAGGTTGCCCCCTCGAAGTGGCTTATTTCTAAGGCGTTGATATCTCTTTTCTTCTATTTTTGGAGCTGGTTACACAACATTATCTGTGCATCTTCATTATTCAACTATTATTGATTCTAATTTGGCTCACTAATGATAACAGTGGCTACATTGGTATCTGTCTGTGTACTGTTGGTATTCAAGGGTTGTGTTTCCTCAACATCTATTATTATTTTACCTTTAGCTATTGTATCCAGTTTTGGCCTCTTATTGTAAATGATTTTAAACTTTGTCTTTGTTGTAGTTTATGCAGTATAAGCTCCTTCTTCTCTGATTATTTTAGTGAATGTCTCTGGTTGTTTAGAAACTTCCAAAGGGTGACTAGTATTCCTTTGGTTTACTACCTCTATTAAAGTATTTTCAACCCACTCAATTTGACTAGAAAATTTCTCTATATCTGGCTTTGACTCATGGACAAAGGGTGTCAATTTACATTTTACCCTTAGTTTACTTAAGATCCCTTGTGGATCATAATTCCATGGGAAGCTTTCTTCTAATTTGCATTCCAGTAATTTACTTGCTACTTCCTTTTCTGCTTCTCTTTGATTACATATGAAAGGCCCAATTGATTTTTTAGTTTAAATTGAGTCTTTTTCTTGGCTGCCATAAAATTAATTGAATCTAAGTTTAGGATCTGCCTAATGTACTCTAAGGAAAATATCCTCATAGATGGATGCTTAGATAACTTGTAAGGAAACAAGTTAGAACCCAAAAATCTGATTTCAATGAATTCTTTATATAAATACCAATCTCCTACTTTGCTTTGCTCTGATAGCTGCAAATTTCTCTTCATTTCCTCACTGACTCTAGGCTGCTCTATTTTTTTCAAAATGGTGGTCAATGGATGTACAAACAACTCTGCAAACTCTGAATAACTGAATTTTGTGCCTTATTTTCTAAGTATAGATGTCCAGACAACAACTGATAGAGGTTTTCCTTGTATATCCAATTTCTGAAGTGAAACTGGAAAGCTCTCTGATTGGAAGAATAAAAAAAAGTGGAAAATATAGGAGGTATATCTAAATACTCCTTCCTGCTGCAAATCAGTAAATTGATAGTGAATTCTATCAGCTATAAAACCAACATAATCAAATATAACTGAGGGTGACTGTCCTAGAGAAATGGTGGAAAAAAATCCTAGGATAGACTCATCAGTATGCTCATCAGTGAAATACCCAGGTATGAAGGAAAACATGGAGATTACATGCCTTGAACCTTCAGTGAACTTGGCAGTTGAGTATGGAGGGTTTAATTTTGGAATTTCAACATGCAGGGGCATTAAAATCTGGAAATCATAAACCTTTTAGGAAAGTATAAGTTAATGTATAACTTAGTGAGGGCTTCAATAGATAATGGGACTGCTTGGGTGTCTGGTTGAAGCTACAACATTTGGTTTATTGATTCTGATGTAATGGTAAATAGGACCTCTTTGTTTGAATTGAAAATAGCTCTGTATTCAGGAATGTAGTACTGGTGGCAAAGTCAAATAATTTCTTGACAGGGGTGAGTTAGGGGGACTATATATTTGGGCAGAGTGGATTCCCAAATATGAACATATTCTTGATCATCTAGGGATTTTTCAAAACACCAATTTTGGATATCTAATAGATTGAACTCAACTACAAGATCAGCTATTTTGTAGTCAATATCAGCTAGAGGAATATGCTTAATATAAGCAACCGGGGGTTGCAATGGGTTGAATACAATGGCAGTATTTGGAGTCATGGTAGGAGTAGCTTTAGGAGTTTTTGAACGCTCATATTTGTTTACAATCTGTTTTTTAGGCATTTTGTTTGGCTTTTGCAAGTTTAAACTGTTTGCAGAGGCAATTTTACTATAACAGAGGCTTGATTAGGCAATTTCAGCAAAATATCATTTCTTTTTGGATTTTATACTCAATTAGGTCTTTCAAATGATGTTTTGAGGCTAAAACAGGTCTAAGATAAAAAAACAGAGGTTATCTGAGTCTTTTGAATGAGAATTGGGCTAAAAACTCTGATAAAAAAGGTTTTTCAGTAGATATAGGGCACTTGCAAAGGATTTCTGGCCTTTTAAATCTTGAAATTGATCCTTAAAACTATAAGAAATTGATAAATTTCATTGAAAATGGTGCACAGTAGTTTCTAGGGTTCCTGGAAAATTTTGTCAGGGTTTTTCCTGTTTCTGGGACTTTTGGGCAATTCAATTTCATTAATTTCTTAATATTAGGACTATTTCTTTTTCTTTTAACAGGTTTTTTGAATTGAGATGCAGGTTTAAATTTCGGAAAAATACTTGTTTCGACACAGGTATAGGTTTTAACAGGGTTGTATTCAGTCTTCTTGGTCGAATTGATTGCTTCAATGGTTGAACTGGAGCACTATAGCTTCTCAGTAGTCTTTTACAGGTTTCTTGGGAAATTTCAGAGGTTCTGGGTGTAAAAATGGGTATCAGATGCTTTTTCAGCTTTACACAGTCGGGGAAGGAAAAACAATGGTTTAAACGCAAAGATAGGTAGAAGAATGCATATACAAAGGTTTTATTAAACATTTGATCATATCATCCCTTTGACATTAAATGCAAGTCGTGTCATGTCAAGAAGTGGTTTTGGATTACATAGGCTTTGAAAATTGGCGGTTTATTGCGTTGATTTTGAGTGGTAAAAAGCTTTAAGCCAAACTCACGCGATCCAACCATAAGAGGCCACATGGAGGGGAGGGGCCAGTGGAAAACTTCCTATTTCGTGTGGGTTTTTCCTTGGGGCGGTCGGGCATGTTTTCTATGCAATATCGCTCCTCAACCGTCAGATCTGAAGGTTGGAAGCGAACGACTGGGATCATCTCGGGAGGTGCACGGAGCAGAAAGGTGGGACTGGGCTTTAATTTCATAAGCGGAAGGGTTGGGATAGGTTTAAAACTTTATAATATGGTTGAGGGGTAAAGGTTTAAAAAATGTATGTAATGGTTAATTTATATAGCAGCGGGATAAATGGTTTTTAAAACATATGATAATGTTTTAATTTATATACAAGGTGTGGGATTTAGAAATGGTATATATATATATATATATATATATATATATATATATGGTGGGTTAGTTTTGTAACATTTAATAAAAAAAAAATTCGCAAATGTGCATAATGATATGTTATATTATAGAGTTTTTTAACCCTTTTGAATGGTTTTTAAACTATAGGGGCAGGATAAAATTAGAGATAGTTTAGACCAAAGGGCTTTATAACTTGGAATTTTTATTTGCGCACATGGGTAATAGACTTTGGTCATAAAAATTATAATAGTGGGTTTTTTTGGGGTATTATTGAATATAAGGGAATTAATAACTAGGAAAGGGTATTTCTTAGGGATTTAATAAAATATGCTAAAAGTTAATATGAAAGGGGAGTGAAATGTAAAACAAAATACATATTATCTCTAAGTATCATATAAAATAATGCATTGCTCATCTTTATATTTCTTTCAATAATACTTAGGATAAATGCGATTTTGTTGATTTTTATGAATGCTTATGAAGGGATGAAGTTAATTATTATAGGGTTACAATTTTACTAAGTAAGAATGTGTTTTTACTTAGAAAAAGGGTAAATGTTGATGAATGAGGAGTTATCATAATAACTCAATATTTTCAACTAACCAGTCATAGAGCCTTGGGTCCGGTCCCAACAAAAGTTATAGAAATGCTCTAAGCCTGTTTGACTGATAGCATAGAATAATGAATACTCATGGGGGAGGGGAAATTAGTGATTTTTCCCGATGATGTATTATTTACATGATTGCTCCACTACTTTCTACCTACCCAATCTTGTATTTCTAACATTTTTTCTTCATTTTGCAGGTGCATTTAGGCTTGCAACCTTAAAAAAAATTCTTTCAAAGCATAAAACTATCTAAATCTACCTTATTTCATCCAAGGGCTTAGATTAAACTGTTGAGATCCTCATTATTCTCTACCTATCTACTGATTTTTCAAGTTTAAACTGTTTGACAAATCTTTATTCACTATCTAAAACATGAAATTTTAAACATGAGTAGTTAAGATTAAACTATTTAACTGATCATGGATTATGGCATTTATTGACACTCTACACATAATCATTATTTTTGCAGTAAAAAGAAAAAGTAGTGGCATTTGGACTTGCTCACTTTCAGGTTTTATTTATTTTCTTTCGGGGTATATATATTTCTAAGTCCTTTGATCTTTCTTTTAGGAATTTTACCCTATTTTTTATTTTTTATTATTTTTCATCTTTTCAAAATATGAGAAAACAACTTGTAGAAAGAAAGGCATGTACATATTTACAAGACTTATCAAACTCAATTCAAAATTTTATGAACCCTATTATTGTAGGACCCTAATAGGTGTGATTGTTTGGAAAACAGTCGTGCCAACGACGCAAACCATTTTCATTGTAGAATGTTAATCAAATACCCCAATTATTCGCAAATTTAAGGTTCAAAAATGGCTAATACTACTCATATGAATGTGTTTGCAAGTAGAAAGAGGAAAAATGGTCATAGAATGGAAAGAACGAGAACATAGCGAAGAAGACGAGCTTGCCATGGAAAATGAGAGAGTCATGGAAGCTCTCAGAAATTGTGGTCTAAAAAAATTCTTCATAACGCCATGTCTCTGAGCCCAACCAGAGTTATTGCAGTATCTGATCAGCATATCGGACAAAAACCAAGAGAAGTTCATCGTTCGGGATCAATAACTTGAGATTGAAGTCCCTGACGTCTATTTCATAACAGGATTATTACAGAAGGGAGTAGCACCAATCCTAACTGGAACTTGGCCCTACATGGAAAACATGACCATGGTGATAGACAGGGTGTGTCCAGGAGCACGGAAAGGATCAAGCAGTGGGAAATTTGATATCCAGACTATCCCAGAATTGACACTCAGAGTAGTGCTACATACCATCACATGAGCTACGGGAACAAGCACTGTGTTGGTGTCCCGTGTTTTGATAGTTTGGAAAATCAAAAGAAAATGCAACATCAGAACCAATATTTAGAGTTACGGGATCTATTCCTCTTGCTCTCAGAGAGGGATCTCTCAAATTATTTGTTTTTGCAAAGGTTTATCTTCTGTGCTTTGAGTATTGGTTTTAGACTAGTTATTAAGTGCAGGTGTTTGTTTGTTTGTTTGGTTGAATTGATACAACAGAACCTAAAAGGTCTAGGAAAGATAGATAGAAAGGGGAAATTTCAGTTTCATTGGGAAATGGAGTAAAAAAGAGGTCATGAAAAACTTATCAATGGATATGGGGTATCAAAGGGCAAATCTAACTTGGCCGCAGGATCCTTTGGTTTTGGAATGAGATGGACATCAATGATTTGGAAAGAGAAATTTAATTCTCAACAAAGGGAATTTGAAAGCACAACTTGAACAATAAAGAGCTATTTGATAGACAGGGCTAACCCTGAATTCTACAAATCACACTTTAAGCAAATAATGACATCAAAACAAATTTTAAAATGAAATCTAAAATTCGGGGAACACCCAATTTCCTCAAAGATTTTATTTCAAATGACTTAGACAGCATAAAATATTCACTGATAATCACGGTCATAGAAGAGGGAACACCTAAATACATCTATGATCATAAATATAAAGACCTTTAAGCCAACTGTTCAAGCAATTACAAGGGGCATGATCAGAACAAACCTCCTTGTCTCACTATAAACAAAGATACTTCAAAGGGAGACTTCAATAAAAACCTTTAAGTGGCATCATACAAGCAGGGAGAACCATAAATCATGTTGAAACCAACTATTCAAACTATTAAGGAAATAAACAAGCATGAGGACTAAAGATAGAGATTGAAGACTCTAAAATACCTAAGCAGAAGAAAACATAAAACAGTGAGGGATAAACAGGTCTAAGGTGCTTCCAAGAGTCATTTCTTAGCCTAAAACTTTCATCCTACTATAGTAAGATTTTATGGAACAAAATGAAAATAGAGGAAAACGTTAAATAGCTCAGAATACTTCACCAAAAACCAAGCTCATGGATCCAATGATAGAGCCTTCTCAAGAAAAAGCATGCAACAACATCATCAGGGCTTCCAAGACTTCAATTTCTTCTTCAACTTCTACAGACTATGTATTATTTGAGAGAGTTTCAGTATTACAACTAGTGATCAACCAACCAACCAACGTTTACAATGGATTCCTCAACAAGTTTTTATAAAGGGATGAGGAGGTTGAAAGAGAGAAAAGATCTTCTGATTTCAATGAATACAGTTAATGCTTCTCGGCCTTTGAGGGGCTCAAGGGAGAAGTTTGCAAATATTTTCCTATATTAATTGGTTTGCATTAAGTATTTAAGCTTGTTGGAAGCTTATGTTGACTTTAAGGCTCTGTGTCATTTCTGTAATAACTCAGCTGATATTTTTGCAGTAATCCTTTGAGACGAATTAATTGTTGGACTGTATTGGGGCGAACATCTGATGTTATGATAATAAATTGGCCTCTGTTGAATGCTTTGAGGCTACAGGTGTCATTGGGTATCTGAGAGGAATCAATTAGCTTCTGATTTTGTGGTGGAGGATCTTTATGACTGATAAACCTTTGATTTGTCTTTAATTATGTTTTAATTCAGAGGATTAGGCTTTTGATTTTTGATCTTAGCCGTAACCCTCCAAAAGTGTGAAAACAGTCTTCAATCCTCTGTTATGCTATGTTTAAGTCTTCAACACTGATACTCTTTGTCTTGATTTAATTTTCTATGTCTTGTTGATGTGCGGGTGTCGCAAAAGGGCTCATATTGAATCAATGCCCATGAAGCATTGGTGAAATGTGAAGTTTGAACCCCATGGAATGATTTTCCTTAAACCAACAAAGCCTATAGGATCTTCATCCTCAGATTTATCATTTCTTTCAAAATATTTGAAATTCATTTGAACTTGCAAAAAACACACAATTGTTATGAAATCCTACGTTATTTAGTAGAACTACTTCAGAGGTTGTGGGGGGGAGCATGGTCGTTGGATGATAGCATCCAACAGTGGAGACTTAAACATGGTGGTCAAAAGGAGAGTGGTGGGAGATTTTAAGTTAGAACTATTGATCTATGATTTACCAAGAAGATCAACGGTAGAGATTTAGCAGTGAATTAATAATGCGAAGGGGTCACATTATTGTGAAAATAGAAGAAAATGCGAAGGAATAAGGTTAAAAACCCTTTGGCGGAGGAAACTGCAAAGGAATTGAACTTGGGGTTTCGGGATGATTGTGGGCCGTCGGATGAGATCAGGCCACGAAATCAACGAAGGATATTGCATGTTGAAAAACATTTGGAGGGGTGGAGGGCGATGGTGTATGGCCAGATTAGATCTGAGTCATTGATCTACAGATATCAATGGTGGGAGGTGTGCATGATAACACACAATGTAAATGGGAAAAGTGGTTTTGGAGAAGGAAAACCACGGGTTTCGCGCGATGAAAGGGTGGGGAGTCGGTTTTGCCTTTTTGAATGCGATATTCGTTCCCACCCGACACGTGGCGTTTCAAAACAGCTTATATCGCGTAGCCCTTAGGAAATTAACCTTCACGCTTGAAGTTACGTGAAAACGAGCATCGACCGTTGGATCTGGGGTTTTAGATCTGACGGTGGAGAACAAGCGCGATATTGGATAGATGTGCGAGTAGATAGTGGGTAGGATGGTTTTCAATATGAACTGTCGGATCAAGGATTGGATGGCTGAGATTAAAATCCGAGGAAGGCAGGACCCACAGGAGGCAGATCTGTCGGGGTTAATAAGTGTCGTTGGATGTAGAGGATCGATGGCTGAGATGTGATATGGGGTATAAACGAAATAATACAAAGATGGAGAAAGGGTTAATGAGGGATGTTGATTTGGAGAGATCAATGGCTGAGATTTGGCCAAAAACATTATGAAGTGGGACACATGATTTAAACCAAAGTCAGAAAATGAAATCTGTACTAGCCGATCTGGACACGTGGACGACCCAGATGCAATCGGAGGCATGTGATCGGCGAAGGTGATGGACACGGGAGTGCTGACACGGTTAGACGTGGGCTGTCGATCTACAGATCAGATTGATGGTGGTGGATGGATTGGGGGATGCCAATCGAAAGGGGGAACAAATATTGCGTGGGTTGCTTGATCGGCTTAAGATCAATGGCGGATATGGTTTCAAAACATGCACCGGCAGAAAACCCCTTAATACTTTATAAAAATCGGAAGTTCATGAATTTCAAAGGTTTTTTATGGCTCGGGGTGGATTATATATATGAAATGCTTTGGCTCCCGTCTGCGGGGCCATTGGTCTATATGGAAGATAATAGGCCTAGGAATTTATATGTACAAGGGCCAATCACATCGGAACTTCGGTGCTGGTCTTTCAATCTACCCATTTTGAATTCTCCGATACGATTAGCGCTTCGGGACTTTAACTCTTGGTCCCGGGCATAGGTTTATATGGAGGAAAGCGGAGGTTTATACAATGGGGCTCAATCACATCGGAAAAATGATGCAGGGCCTTTCAATCTACCCATTTTTATTTAAAAAACATTGTTCTTGCAGGTTTAGACCAAAACTTAGGAAAAGTGGGTTTTATGAAAATACAAAGGGAAATATGCATCGGAGATGGGTTTTAAACAATGCTTAGTGCTCGATTGCGGGCCCAAGAGTTACATGAAATGGTAATAAGATCGGGGTTTATAAAACAAAGGGCTCATCGCATCGAAACTTTTGACATGGCAAATAGAATTGCGCACTCCGATTTCTCCGATGTGATAAGCGCCAAATGGGCTTAGCGCTTGATTCTAGTGCCAGGGCATATGTGGGGAAGTGGTTTAGACTTAGCCCAAAGGGGCTTAAGCACACAGTCAAAAAATTTTATTTTTTATGAATTTTCAAAGTTTTTTGATGGATTTGGGGGCTTCGACAAGGTTTGAAAGTGAGTTTTAAACCTTGTAAAAGGATTTTTATGAAGGGGAAAGGGGAATAAACGAAAAATAGAGGAATTCCATGGGGAATAAAGGGGTAAAAATGAAGGTTATTTTGAGTGAAGGAGGTGAAAAATGGGATTTTGCAGTAGTTTTTTCTTCATGGAAAAACAACATAATTTCTGTGTTCAAAAGGGGGAACAACAGTGACGATTAACCAAAGGATAGAATATCTTCAGAAGACTTTAAGCACCAACATTTTTTTCAATAAAATTTTTTCTTGAAGGCTATCCAAAAATGATTTAGCCACCACTTGATATGACAAAATTTGTATAGGTGGCTAACAATGGCTCCACTTGGGGATGGTGCCTTCTTGAAGGCATCAAGAATTTCAGACTTACATTCTCTGGGAGGCTGATCAGTGCCTCATCCATTGGGCTGCATCTTTATTTTCTTGGATGTTCTTATTTTTCTCTGAAAATATTAGCAGCCATGAAAAACAATGGAACTATATCAAACACAAGCTTTCTACCTACCCAATCCTATTGATCTAACATTTTTTCTTCTTTTCAGAGTGCACTTGGATTGGCAAACTCTCTTACAACATTTTACTCTTTTGAAAGCAAGAAACTAATCTAATTCCACTTCTTATGTCTCCATGAACTCAGATTAAATAGTTGAGTTCATATGCTTCTCTACCTACTCTACTAATCTATTAGGATTAAACAGTCTAACAGATTTTTATTCACTAACTTCTAAAACAGAAATTTAAAAGCATAAAAGTCAAGATTGGATAGTCTAACTTGTTGCTGATCTGTGGCATAAAACAACATGCTGCACATAGACATTATTTTGTAGAAAATTAAATCAAAATGGAAGGCTTAAGGTCTGAAAGTTCAAGCACTTCCTTCATCTTTTTTCAACTCTGTTTTTATTTTTGTTTGAGCTGTTCTTTGCTTGTTCTCTAGTTCGGATTTTGAGCTGATTAGAACGAGTTTTACCTCTATTTTGACTTGGAATTTGAAACAGATTTGAGTCATTTTTCTCTTTGAGAACTAAGGTTCAGATTTTGAGCATGTTTGAACCTTTAATTTCTATCCTAATCTACCTACTGATAAGCCAAGATTAAGCTATTTGGCAAATCGAATTCACTAACCTATCAGTAGTCAATTTAAAACTAATTAGCCATGATTAGGCTATATGGCTAACTAGAAGTGTGTTTTTAGTAGTGGCATTTGAGCTTGCACACTTTTAGATTTTGCTTCTCTTTTTAGTATGGGACTGTACCTTTATTATTTTTACAATCTGACCTCTTTTCTCTCTTTCACTGTTTTTGTATTTTTATTTTTCTAACTTTGAATGCAACGTTCAGACTATGAAATTTACAATGAAAAATAAAATTCTTTGAAACTCATGATTCCTAGAAGAAGTAATTCTTTAGCATCCTACCATTGACAGGACCTCCATAGAGATCTTCTCCATTCCATTCTTTCAAGAAAAATGCACTGTGACCCCTCTCAGCATGAACAATATAGGGTCCTTTTCACAAGTTCTAAAACTTGCCATGTTTTCCCTTCTCTTCTCTTCTTGAATCCCACTTAAGAACAACATTTCCAACCTGGAAATTGTTTGCCTTAGTCCTCTTATCAAATAGTTTCTTCACACTTTCTTGGACTAACTGCATCCTTTCATAGACTTCTTCTCTAGTCTACTGTAGATGGATGGTTTGGTTGATTCTCCTCTGCATATCATTCTCTTCGACCTGCACTTCTTGAAGGAGCTTCATGACTGGAACTCCTAATGAGGTGGGAAAAATTGCATCCATGCCATAGACCAGCTGATAGGGGGGCATATTTATTGACTTCTTTGTAGTTAACCTATCAGCCCATAAGGCATAAACCAGCTTATTGTTCCATGATTTCTGATTCTATTCCAAAATATTTTTGATGATATTGATGAGGCTCTTGTTGGAGGATTTAGCTAATCCATTTCCTTGGGGATAGTAGGCAGTAGAATGGCCCAAGGTTATCTGGTATTTGTAATAGAAATCAACCATCTTCTTAGATTTAAAAGGAGCATCATTTTTCTGTTATGATTTTTCTGGGACAGCCAAATCTGGATAGGATATTTATTTTAAGGAACTTGATAATGATAGAGTTATTAGCATTTCTGGAGGGTATAGCTTCTATCCACTTGGTAAAGAAGTCAGTGACCGTTATGATCCACTTATGTTGGGTTGAGGAAGATGGGTGAATTTCCCCAATGAAGTCTAAACCCCATTTTTGAAAAGGTGCCTCAACTCTGATAGGATGTAATGGTAATGGAAGGAGTTTTCTTTTGCCATAAAAAATTTGACACTTATGGCAAGACATGACCAACTTCTGAGTATCTGGGAAAAGGGTAGGCCAATAGTGACCAGATCTAAGAATTTTTTTTGTTGTGGCCTTCCAGTAGAGGTGTCCTCCACATTCTCCGTCATGCAACTCATGCATGATTTTCCCTGCATCATCTTCAAGTAAACATTTAAGAAAAATTCCAACAACATTTTTCCAATATAATACCCCATCTAAGATGCAATAACTCAAATCTTTTTGTTTCAAAAATCTAGCTTTAGTTTTAGACAAAGAAGGAGGGGCATTCAAATATAAAAGCACATAAATAATGTCAGCATACCAAGGAGAATTCAGAAATGTCTCTTCAATGAAAGGAGCAGTAGATTCTTCTATTTCTTCCAATGCATCTACCATATTCATGTCTAGTGCTTGGAAGTTAGACTCATCCAAAAGTTTTGCTAATCCTTTCCCTTTAACTAATTTGGTGGGCCTAATTTCTAAGTCATATTCAAGAAAAGTTGCAATCCATTTTCCCCTTTTACCATCAGGGTCTTGACTTAGAATGTCCTTGAAAACAGTATGTGGAACAAAATAAATTATGTGAGAGTGTAAAATGTAGACTCTAAAGTCCTTTAAAGCTCTCACTAATGCTAAGGCTTGCTTCTCCATGATGTTATATTTGAGAGGAGAATCTCTTAAGGCCCTACTAAAGAAGGATATTGGTTTTTCTTGCCCCAAGTCATTCCTTTGAAGTAACACTGCAGCTACCCTATGCTCAGATGCAAAAGAAAAGATATAAAAGTCTTTGGTGAAATCTGGACTAATCAAGACTGGTGTTTGAGTAAGAACTTGTTTGACCAGTTCGAATGATTGTTTATCTGGTGAAGCCCATTTTACACCTACATATTTTTTGAGCATGTTTTTAATGTTTTTTATTAGCTCAACAAGGTTGGGGATAAACCTCCTCAAAAAATTAAACTTTCCAATGAAAGATTGTAATTCTTTGAGTCTTCTTGAATGGCTGATTTGTAATATTCCATCTATCCTTATGGGGTCTATTTTGATTCCCTCGTCTGAAATTATATGGCCAAGAAGTTTACCTTCTTGGAGACCAAATAGTGTCTTCTTGGGATTTAATGACAAGCCAAATTTCCTACACTTCTCAAAAACTTTCCTAAAGTGAATCAAATGTTCTTCATCAGTTTTCGAGAAAATAGTTATGTCATCAAGGTAAATGATTATAAAATAGCCAATATCTTCAGAGAAGGCTATGTCCATGGCCCTTTGGAAGGGGGCCACTGAATTCATCAATCCGAAAGGCATTTTGACATACATAAAGGTTCCCCAAGGTGTGGTAAAAGCAGTTTTAATTTGATCACTTGGGAGCACTAACACCTTATTGTAACCCGAGAACCCATCTAAGAGAGATATCCTTTTTGACCAAACTACCCTTTGAATTATATGGTCCATCTTGGGTAAGGGGTAGTTTTCTTTTAAAGAGGCTCTATTTAAGTTTCTGAAGTCAATACAGAGCTTTATTTTTCGTCTTCTTCCTAACAGAAACTAAGTTTGATACCCATTCTGAATATCTAATTGGTACTATGATCCCAGCATCATGCATATTTTTTATTTTGTCCTTAACTAAAGGTAGTAAAACAGGGTTTATTCTCCTTAGCTTTTGTTTGAAAGGCTTTTGATTTTCTTTAAGAGGGATTTTGTGCTGAATGATGCTAGTATCATACGATTTCAGGTCTTTGTATCCCCAAGCAAAAACATCTTTAAACTCTTTGAACAGTTCTATGTATTGCAATTTTATGTGAGCTAGGAGAGTGTTGGACAGTTTAATCATCTTGGGTTCTACTAGGCTGCCTATGTTATGTTCTTTGACATCTGTTTCCATAGGCTCCATTCTTGGTTATTTGGCTACATCGTTAAAATCGAAAAGGTGTTCTAAAGGTGTGAGACCTATTGTAATTGTATCGTTCTTGCATTGTAAAACTTCCAAGTCTTCTTGGTCTGTGTTGTCAATTAATTCTACTTCAAAAGGATTTTCATAATGATTAATATCGTCAAAATATGTGATTTCAACTTCTGGGATTTGTTCAATATACAAACAGTTTTCTTTATGGATGGTTTCTGATATTGGTATGTCTAAATCGTTTTCTGATTTTTAGAAATCATCTATGTGCTTGTCGGAATCAAATACTTGGCAGTGATCTTCGTTATCAGGCACAACAGGCATTTTTTTTACCTTTACGCTAAGTTGTTCATTTATCTCAGGTATTTGGCAGTTGCTGGCATTGAAAGAAATTTCATTTGCTAGATGATCTAGTGGTCTAGGAATGAAAATAAGTTCATACTTTTCAAAGGTTTTCAATAAATCAAGGGCAGCATTTCGATATTCCCTAATCCTTGGATTTCTAGGTGAGTATTCTCCTTTTATTTATCTTATGATAAGTTCAGAATCTCCTAAGATTGATATCTTTTGTGCTTCTAATTGTCTAAGCAATTGTAAGCCTAGGAGAAGTGCTTCATACTCAGCAATATTTTTAGTGCATGGGAAATCAAATTTATATGAAAAAATCTGATTCATATTTTGAATCCAAACACCTGCCCCTGCACTTGTTTTATTACAGGATCCATCAAATTTTATTTTCCAAAGTATATTTCCTTCATTTTCATTTTCTTTTTGCTGTTGATTGCCAATGTTTTGTATCTGATTTGAGGGAAGTTCTGATTGCTCTGGTAAACTGGTTGGGTCTATATTTTCCTTTTCTTGTTGAGTAATTTCATCTTCGTTGTACAAGATAAACAAATATAAACTTGATTGAATAAAATAGTTTGGGGAATTGTTTGGTTTGTCTATGTTTCTCACCATGTACTTCATGTGAGATTCCCTATATAGTCTTCTGTTTTGGTTAAAAATAGGGATGGTGGCATAAGACATGTCCATTTGAAGGCTTCCCTAAAGTTTGGCTCCCCATGATCTTGATAAGATCATTCCATACTTAGGGGGAATGTCAGCTACAACTATGTCCATTACTAGACTCTTAGCAGGGATTTGAGCTAATTTAACACATAAATCTTTGATTAAACCCAAACATTTGGCTCTGCTTGAGTCAAAGGAATGCAAATCTTTGTATTGTTTAGTAATTTCTAAGCCTAAGCTTTCCATTACTACCTTGGGCATTAGATTGTGTGAATCTACAGAATCTAACATGGCATTATGTAAATTTTTCTCATGTATGTTCAAACTAACATAGAAGGGAGGGAAAACCCCTTCATGGTATTTTCCTTCAACTTTTGGACCAAACAACAACTCAGGTTTGTCATCTGTCAAGTTTAAGGTGTCAGTATCACTTCCTAGGTTCAAAGCTTTTAAAACTTGGTTTTTGTACACTTCTTGGGTTACTAGTTCAGCTAGGGGTATGGTAATTTTTATCTTGGAAATCTCGCCCTCAAGGCTGAAAGGAAAAATTGACTTGTTCATATTTACATCTGTTTTTTCAATTGAATTCTTTTCATCAGTTTTGATTTGCTGAACTTTGTTTGGACTGGTAATTGAGATAGTTTTGTTAGGACCACTAGCTGAAGTGCTAGGGGTACTTTGTTCAACATTTGGCTGGCTGCTTTTCTCCTTGTTTAAATCTGCTTTTTTAGCCAAAGTGATGGGTTTCTCTACTGTCTTCTTAGGCTGACTTTCTGTGTTTTTCTTGACAACAGTACTAGTGTTCTTATCTTTTGAATTCTCTACGTTCCCTTTACTCCTAAGGTCATACTGTTTGTGTACCTCCATAATTTCATTTTCAAACCCAAATCTATAATCATCAGAATCTTCATAGGTGTTTGTATTTTGATCAGAGAAGAAACCTTGCTCTTCCTTAGTGAGGAAAACATCATCCCCACTGTCTGATCCAATCAAGTTTACATGAACTTCTCCCAACCTTTCCATCTCCCTATCTTCCTCATATTGATCCACATAGTTTTGTTGGAAGGGAGGTCTAACCTATTGTTCACTTTATTTTTTCTTATCTTGATTGTTTTCTCTTCTATAATTCTGATTTCTATTTCTATTTTGGTTATTTTTAGGTTCTCTTGGTGGCACTCTATCATTCAGATTGATATTTTCAAGCATCCTCTCCATCACCTTCACTATGCTGTCTATTTTAGTGTCAGAAGTTGAAGTTGAGGGTGTAATGTCATCTTTATAAGTTACCCTCTTCTCTAATCTCAACCTATTTCTTTTCTCAATTATGTTTGCTTCTACGCTCACAGCTCCTTTCTGCATGTCTTCTAAGGTTAAGTAATCTCTCTCCCTTAATTGATAAGCCATTTCAGTATCAAAGCCTTCGGGATACCTTACTAAGGCCATGCCTTCGAGAGGTTTCAAGTGAGGTGGAAGAGCATTGTAAACACTATTGAATCTAGTGTAGTAGTCATGAACACTCTCCCCTTGATTTCTTTTGAGGCTCCTATACTCTGCTAGTATTTGAAGAGGGTTATTTTTGAGTTCCCATTTGTTGATGAATGTTTGATGCAAAGCAGGGAGATCATTGATGCTATTAGGAGGTAAATTCTTAAACCACTTCTTTACATCTCCTCCTAAACTTTGAGCGAAGATCCTCACCTTCACAGTTTCTTCTTCTATCTCCATGTAATCGAATGCATCCTCCATCCTATCTACATGATGTTGAGTTGTTGTAGACTCTTTTCTGGTGAAATGAGTGATTTTGGATTGGTAATCATTTGGTAAGGGAAGAAGAGGTTGTGGTAACACTAATGGGGCATACCATGTTGCCATGGATGGAAATAAGGGTGGATTTACAAGACGTGGATTTACAGGAGTGAAAGTGGGCTGAACAGGAGTGTTTTTCACAATGGTAGTATGGATTGGAGTGGAAGAAACACTTGGGCCAGAAAACTTATTTTGAGTAGATTTGTTATGAAAAAGGCTAAAGTGATGAAGAAATTGGGAATCAGGAGCAGTGGAAGGTGAGGCTTCTCTACTGAAGCTTTGTTGCAAATCTGCAATGTCAAGATCAGCTTGGTTTAAATCACCTTGAGATCTATTTATAAAGATGTTCTTTGTATGATGCAAATCAAAGCGTGAATTCTCTAAGACAACAAGGTTTTTAGGGATAGATTTTGTTCTTAAGAGGCTCCTATTAGCAGTTGATATTCCAGATTTAGAAGTCTGCCACATAATTCTCTCTGGATTGTCAACGATTAAAGGAGGATTTGGGTCTGGATGGGATCTAGTGTTGATCCTATGTGAAGCCAGACTGTTTTTTCAAAAATGAGAGAGGTTAAAGTCAGGGAAAATTTTAAGGATGGAAAATTATCTTGAAGTTTAAAAAATTGGCGAATCTCACTAGTCCCTAATATGCAAACTATAAAATGTTTATTGATGTATTTGTAAAATTATTCAAATTTATAATGATATTATATAATTTTCTATATAATTTTGGCGATTTTTAACGTAAAATAATTTTATATTGTAAAAATTGGGCGAATCACTTTTATAAAAAAATGGAAATTGGCGAATCTTTTTTTTGGAAAAACCATGGAAAATTAGCCCACCTGCGAATATTAGCCCCTAAAATTTTCCATGGTTAAATTTTTAAGGACCGTCTTTGGGATTTTTACCTCTCACGATGTCTTATCTAGTATGGGACTAGGATTCTTAAACTTCTTCAAGGTTGGTTAACACAGTCCTAAAGATATCTGGGGACCTAGATGAGTAATAGGCCTACTAGGGCTAGTGAAGTCACCAGGTGGAAACTATTTAGCTTCTATGAAGGTAAAATATTGGATGGTTCCACCAACATGTTTATTATCAAGCCAAACTGAAACGTTTTTGGTTTTTTCTGAGCTATTTCGGTCTTATAGGTTATGAGAGTGTCCTGAATCTGATTTAACACTTAGCTAAGGTGTTTAAACATACAGATTTCACTCTTATGGCTTGGTAACTGGTTCCTTCAAGGTTTGATAAGGTCTTACAGGAATCCTAAGTGTTGATTAGTTTGTCACTGATTCAATTAAGTCCTATCATGATTACCATTTTTTGTTAGGCAGTGCTTAAAGAAGGCTACTTATGTTATACTAGACATGGAGTGCTTTGTTTTAAGGATTTTACTCAGGGTCCCACCGTGATCGCCATTATGTTGGTGTCCCGTGTTTTGATAGTTTGGAAAATCAAAAGACAGGGAAACATCAAAACCAATCTTTAGAGTTACAGGATCTAGTCCTCCTGCTCTCAGATAGGGATCTCTCCAATTATTTTTTTTTGCAAAGGTTTATCTTGTGTGCTTTGAGTATTGGTTTTAGACTAGTTATTAAGTGCAAGTGTTTGTTTGTTTGTTTGGTTGAATTGATACAGCAGAACCTAAAAGGTCTAGGAAAGATAGATAGAAAGGGGAAATGTCAGTTTCATTGGGAAATGGAGTCAAAAAGAGGTCATGACAAACTTATCAATGGATATGGGGTATCAAAGGGAAAATCTAACTTGGCCGCAAGATCCTTTGGTTTTGGAATGAGATGGACATCAATGATTTGGAAAGAAAAATTTAATTCTCAAGGGAATTTGAAGGCACAACTTGAACAATAAAGAGTTATTTGATAGACAGGGCTAACCATGAATTCTAAAAATCACACTTTAAGCAAATAATGACTTCAAAAAAAAATTTAAAATGAAATCTAAGATTCAGGGAACACCCTATTTCCTCAAAGATTTTATTTCAAATGATTTAGAAAACATAAAAGATTCACTGATAATCACAGCCATAGAAGAGGGAACACCTAAATACATCTATGATCACAACTATAAATACCTTTAAGCCAACTGTTCAAGCAAGGATAAGGGGCATGATCAGAATAGACATCCTTGGCTCAGTGTAAACAAAGATACTTCAAAGGGAGACTTCAATAACAGCCTTTAAGTGGCAGCAGACAAGCACAGAGAACCATAAATCATGTTGAAACCAACTGTTCAAACTATTAAGGAAATAAACAAGCATGAGGACTAAAGAGAGAGATTTAAGACTCTAAAATACATCAGCAGAAGAAAACATAAAACAGTGAAGGATAAACAGGTCTAAGGTGCTTCCAAGAGTCATTTCTTAGCCTAAAACTTTCATCCTACTGTAGTAAGATTTTATGGAACAAAATGAAAACAGGGGAAAACATTAAACAGTTTAGAATACTTCACCAACAGCCAAGCTCATGGATCCAATGATAGACCCTTCTCAAGAACAAACATGCAATAGCATCATCAAGGCTTCCAAGACCTCAATTATTCTTCAACTTCTACAGACTATGTATTATTTGAGAGAGTTTCAGTATTACAACTAGTGATCAACCAACCAACAAACGTTTACAATGGATTCCTCAATAAGTTTTTATAGAGGGATGAGGAGGTCGAAAGGGAGAAAAGATATTCTTAGTTCAATTAATGCAGTTAATGCTTCTCAGCCTTTAAGGGGCTCAAGGGAAAATTTTACAGATATTTTCCTGTATTAATTGGTTTGCATTAAGTATTTAAGCTTGCTAGAAGCTTATGTTGACTTTAAGGCTCTGTGTCATTTCTGTAATAACTCAGCTAATATTTTTGCAATTAATTCTTTGGGCCGAATTAATTGTTGGACTGTATTGAGGCTAATATCTAATGTTCTGATAATAACTCGGCCTCTGTTGAATGCTTTGAGGCTACATGTATCATTGGGTAGATGAGAGGAATCAATTATCCTCTGATGTGGCAGTGGAGGATATTTCTGACTGATAAACCTTTGATTTGTCTTTAATTGTGTCTTAATTCGGAGGATTAGGCTTTTGATTTTTGATCTTAGCTGTAACCCTCCAAAACTGTGAAAATAGTCTTCAATCCTTTGTTCTCTTGTGTTTAAGTCTTCAACACTGATACTTTTTGTCTTGATTTAATTGTCTGTGTCTTGTTGATGTGAAGGTGCCGCAAAAGGGCTCATATGGAATCAGTTCCCATGAAGCATTGGTGAAATGTGAAGTTTGAACCCCGTGGAATGATTTTCCTTAAACCAACAAAGCCTAGAGGATTGTCATCCTCGGCTTTATCATTTCTTTCAAAATATTTGAAATTCATTTGAACCTGCAAAAAACACACAACTGTTATGAAATCCTGCGTTATTTGGTAGAAATTATTTAGATGTTGTGGGGGGGGAGCATGGTCGTTGGATGATAGCATCCAACAGTGGAGATTTGCGCGTGGTGGTCAAAAGGAGAGTGGTGGGAGATTTTAAGTTAGAACCGTTGATGTATGATTTACCAAGAAGATCAACGGTTGAGATTTAGCAGTGAATTAATAATGCGAAGGGGTCACATTATTGTGAAAATAGAAGAAAATGCGAAGAAATAAGGTTAAAAACCCTTTGTCGGAGGAAAATGCAAAGGAATTGAACTTGGGGTTTCGGGATGATTGTGGGCCGTCAGATGAGATCAGGCCACGAGATCAACGATAGAGATTGCACGTTGAAAACCCTTTGGAGGTGTGGAGGGCGATGGTGTACGGCTAGATTAGATCTGAGCTGTTGATCTACAGAGATCAACGGTGGGAGGTGTGCACGATAACACACAATGTAAATGGGAAAAGTGGTTTCGGAGAAGGAAAACCACGGGTTTGGCGCGGTGAAAGGGTGGGGAGGTTGTTTTTCCTTTTTGAACGTGATATGTGTTCCTGCCTGACACATGGCATTTCAAAATAGCTTATATCATGCAGCCCTTAGGAAATTAACCTTCGCACTTGAAGTTACGCGAAAACAAGCATCGACCGTTGGATCTGGGGTTTCAGATCTGACGGTGGAGAACGAACGCGATATTGGATAGATGCATGGGGAGATAGTGGGTAGGATGGTTTTCAATATGGGCTGTCGGATCAAGGATTGGATGGCTGAGATTAAAATTCAAGGAAGGCAGGACTCACAGTAGGCAGATCTATCGGGGTTAATAAGGGTCGTTGGATGTAGAGGATCAACGACTGAGATGTGATATGGTATATAAACGAAATAATACAAAGGCGGAGAAAGGGTTAATGAGGGTTGTTGATCTGCAGAGATCAACGGTTGATATTTGGCCAAAAACATTATGAAGCGGGACACATGATTTAAACCAAAGTCAGAAAATGCAATTTGGACTGTCCGATCTGCACATGTGGATGGCCCAAATGAAATCGGAGGCATGCGATCAGCAGAGGTGATGGACACGGGAGTGCCAACATGATTAGACGTGGGACATCGATCTACAGATCAGATCGACGGTGGAGGATGGATCAGGGGATGCTAATCAGAAGGGGGAACAAATGTGCCCGACAAAAAATTTCAATGCGATATCACGCGGGCCGTTTGATCAGCTTAAGATCAACTGCAGATATGGTTTCAAAACATGCACCGGCGGAAAACCCCTTAATACTTTATAAAAACCCGAAGTTCATGGATTGAAAAGTTTTTTTATGGCTCGGGGCGGATTATATATATGAAATTATTTGGTGCTCGTCTATGGGGCCGTTGATCTATATGGAAGATAATAGGCCCAGGGTTTTATATGTACAAGGGCCAATCGCATCGAAATTTTGATGCTGGTATTTCAATCTACCCATTTTGAATTCTCCGATGTGATTAGCGCTTTGAGACTTTAACTCTTGGTCCTGGGCATAGGTTTATATGGAGGAAAGTGGAGGTTTATACAATGGGGCTCAATCGCATTAGAAAAATGATGTGGGGCTTTTCAATCTACCCATTTTTATTTAAAAAGCATTGTTCTGGCGGGTTTAGGCCAAAACTTAGGAAAAGTGGGTTTTATGAAAATTAAAAGGGAAATATGCATCAAAGATGGGTTTTAAACACTGCTTAGCGCCCGATTGTGGACCCAAGGGTTACATGAATTGGTAATAAGATCGGGGTTTATAAAACAAAGGGCTCATCGCATTGGAACTTTTGACATGGCAAATAGACTTGCGCACTTTGATTTCTCCAATGCGATAAGCACCAAATGGGATTAGTGCTTGGTTCTAGCGCCAAGGCATATGTGGGGAAGTGGTTTAGACTTAGCCAAAATGGGCTTAAGCACACAGTCAAAAAAATTTATTTTTTATGAATGTTTCAATGTTTTTTGATGGATTTGGGGGTTTCGGCAAGGTTTAAAAGTGAGTTTTAAACCTTGTAAAAGGATTTTTATGAAGGGGAAAAGGGAATAAAAAAAAAATAGAGGAATTCCAAGGGGAATAAAGGGGTAAAAATGAAGGTTATTTTTGAGTGAAGGAGGGGAAAAATGGGATTTTGCAGCAGTTTTTTCTTCATGGAAAAACAACAGAATTTCTGGGTTCAAAAGGGGGAACAACAGTGACGATTAACCAAAGGATAGAATATCTTTAGAAGACTTTAAGCACCAAAAATTTTTTCAATAAAATTGTTTCTTGAAGGCTTTCCAAGAATGATTTAGCCACCAGTTGATATGACAAATTTTTTATAGGTGGCTAACACACCGCACGAAGCAACAAAGACACAGTTGCTTCTTGCTGTAGACTTCTTGGCACCGATCATCTACAACTAGGTAGAGGCCGTGACAATAAACATGAAATTCCAGCTAAGAATATTCAAGAAGACCAAATTGAAGCAATTTTGTTATGGATCTATTCTGGTATCATTCTTCGTGGAACGACTACCCATTTTCCAGCGACAAGAGGTCATAGTCCCGAAACCACCAGTGAGAGAACCACAGATGGCTCAATGGGAAGCTTTGATGCCAATGGCAGGGGATGGTCAACACATGTCCTGGAGACCAGAATTATTTTATTGGCTCCACCGATAACTAATTCTCGTGGAGGACTGGCCCTACTTTGGTACAGATTTCACTGAAGATCCAGACCTCACACTCCTGGAGGGAGAGGATTGGGATGAATATTTGGGTGAGACTCATTTTTTTTAATTTCATGAGTATTATGATAATTTTTTATATCTATGTGTGTTTGCAGATGTTGGCCCAGAGAGACCCGCAGGCATGTCACCGATAGCAAGGCGAATCCCTCACGATTTCGACCCTCAAGGCGAGGAAGATGAGATAGTGCGTAATCTAGAGGGAATCACCCGAGGAGTCCCAAACTATGCACGATTTGACGATGTTCCACGCGCCTACCAGAGACATACTGTAGGGGTTCCCAGCTGAATTCACCGCTTGCTGAGGCGGCTCGTACGAGCAGTGACATGTTATCATGAGAACCATGTTGATTAGACACCTAGGTTTTATTTTCATCTGCATATTTTGAAGACGTGATGTCTCAAGATGCAACAAAAACACACATATTTTTTTTGAAGTTATGATGCACACAGCTGTAGACATGCAATGTATATATATACATCTATTTTCCTACATGGATCTTTTACATGCGATGATGATTTTACAAATTACGCAAATATCTATCTAATACAATGTTAGCCACTGTATCATTTAATGTATTCATTCATCTAGGAATATGCTGATAAAATAAAAATGTCTTTCTAGAAAACGAATACGTAAATATAATCTTAGAATGTGCAGATTTCTAACTGAATAATGACTATTGAGTTGCATAACGGCAAGTTGTGAATCTAGATTTACAAGCGATGAGCGTATGCCAAGGTTGATTGCTTCGGTTAATAGCTCAATAATAGCGCTATATTCAGTGACATTGTTTGTAGCTTGTCCTAGACAAATACCTTGCAGATCTATCAACTCACCAGCAGGATCATAAATTACCCAAGCTACCGAAGACAAATTCCTGGTACTGCGGGAAGCACCATCCATGAAATCGAAATAAGGGGTAATAGACATCTACACCATAAGCAAGACCCAATAAGCAGGAGAACACTCACAAAGCACATCAAACCAAAAACATGTACAAAAAATGAAAATGACAACTATGTACACCTATTATACATGGATGACTCATGCATAAAATTTTTTGAGATACAACCCATTTCTGGGATGTTCAAGAGGATGACCTTCATAATCAATAAGTTCGTAGGCCCCATTCTGCAATACACGTTTAATGATGTAGGGCCCATGCCACATAGGTTGAAATTTTCCTGCCCCCAGCTTATCATGAGCTTGGTCATACAGGAGGAAGAGATCTCCTTCAACGAAAGAACGAGGGGAAACTGATTGGTCAAAATGTGCCTTGACCCACTTTTTCTATGCTTGGATAACCAAAGTAGCAAAGCGGTGGGTTTCATCCAGTATTTCTAAATAAAGGAGACGTTCTTCCTCCGGTGAAGTATTCAGCAGTAATTAAACAACCAACTTGAGTGAAAGTATTTCACATTCAATCGGGAGAGTAGCTTTCAGGCCATAGACCAATTGGAAAGGAGTGAACCTGGCTGCACTCTTAACTAAGGTTCGGTATGCCCAAAGAGCTGAAAATAACATGAAATGCCAATTTTATTTATGGATCCCAATCGTACGCTGAAGAATAGTGACAAGGACTTTGTTCATAGCTTCAACCTGGCCATTGGCTTGAGGGTAGTATGGTGTTCAGTTGTCGTGACACAGACCCAACTTAGAAGTCAACTCCGCCACCATATAATGCCAAAAAGGGGAACCATGATCAATAACGATGGCTTGCAGGACACCAAACCTAGCAATAATGTGATTGAATATGAACTTAGCAGCTATCTTACCGTCGGTGGCAAGTGTTGGCATTGCTTCGGCCCATTTTGTGAAGTAGTCCACGGCTACGATAATATAAGCATGCCCCCCTGCCAAGTGAGGGTTACATGTCATAAAATCGAAGCCCCACTTCACAAAGGGACCAATGGTAATGACAAGATGAAGAGGAACGCGTGGTGCACGCATCTTGCGTTGGTAAATTTGGCAATCATGGCATTTACAAACCGCGAGAATGCAGTCTTTGAAAATAAAGGGCCAAAAATAACTAGCACGAAGGATTTTTTGAGCAGTAGCATAACCAGACATGTGACCGCCATAAGCGCCACTGTGACATTCATTGAGGACTTTATAAGCTTCCTCGAGTGTCAAACACCGATGAAGAATGGAATCTACTCTGACACGATAGAGGGTATCCCCGACTATACGATAAGGTTGCGATTGATGGCAGATTCATCGGCGGACATCCTTCATCAACTTAGATCTAAAAGACAAAGTATGGAGATAAAAAATGACATCATTGTACCACGGATCGAGGGTGATAATCAAGAAAAGAGAATCGTCTGGAATGGATTCATGAAAACGAAAAGGAGAGGAGTTGGAAGGGAGAGAACAAAGAAAATCAGCAAAAACTAATGATTTCTTAGAGTTGGCAACAATAAATTCCAAATCAAACTCTTGGAGGATAACAATCCATTTAGAGTATTTCCCCCCCAAAAATTGTCGAGACAAGATGTAAGTCATGGGGTTGCAATATGAAATCACTGTCACTGTGTGTAAGTGAATATAATGATGAAAACATTAGACTGCTTGAACTGTAGCTAATGTTAATTTCTTGACATGAGCATAACGATTTTCTGGGTCGAGAAGGTTAGGAGACAAGTAGTAGATAACATGCTCATGACCGTCATCATCATCTTGTACCAAAACCATTGCAATCATGCTGAAAGTGGCAGCTAAATAAAGGGAAATATCACGATGATAATTTGGAGAGTGAAGTAGAGGAGCATTGACAAGTAATGTCTTCAACGCATAAAAATATTTCTGAGTGATTTCATCCCAACAGAAAGGAATGCATTGATTTAACAATTGTGTGAATCCTTTAGCTACTTCGGCATAGTTAGGTATAAAACGACGTAAAAAATTAGCTTTCCCTTGTAAACTCTGCAACTGGTACAATGAGGAAGGAGAGCAGAGATTAATAATAGCCTCATCTTTGAGAGGATCGAGGCGAATTCCATCTTGAGACATGATAAACCCTAAGAGTCTACCGGAATCAACGCAAAAGACACACTTGTGCAGATTAAGCCGAATGTTATAGTGTCTACAACGAAGAAAATCTGACGAAGATGGTCAGGGTGATCCCTACACTTAGCCGAATGAGCTGGAAGGTCATCCAAATAAGGCTGCATGATGTGACGAATATCATGAAAGGTGTAGGACATTGCGTGCTGAAATGTGGCCCAACATTCTTTAAACCAAAAGGAAGCTTCTTATATGCAAAGGTACCCCAAGGACAGATGAAGGCAGTCTTGTGTTGATCAGTTGGGAGAATGTTTATCTAATTATAACCATAAAAACCATACATAAGGGAAAAAATCTTGCTCCCAGCACAGTTGTCAATGATTTGATCGATAAAGGGAGTAGGATAATTATCCTTGGGACAAGCTCGATTGATATCACAATAGTCAACACAGACACGAATAGTGCCCTGTTTCTTATCTACAGGAAGAATATTAGAGACCCACTCTATCAAGGGAATCAAATAAATGAAACCATCTTTGAGAAGCTTTTCCACTTCAGCTTTAATGGCAGCATATTTCCGACGATGAACCAGACGAAGACGTTGGCGAACAGGTTTCAACCCAGGGTAAGTAGGAATTGCATGTACCACAATGCTAGGATCAATGCCAGGAATTTTTTTGTAGGACCATGTAAAGACATCACGAAATTAGTGAAAAAGGCTAGTATAGACTTGTACTTCATTGGAAGAACAAGTGACCTCGATATGGATGTTCTCAACAATTCCCAGTTTAAGGGAAATTTCAATAGGCATATTTTGTGTAATTTTACTCAAGTTACCTTCCAAAAAAATTTCATGAATCTGAACAGGAATTTGAAGTGGAGGAGAAGGAACCTGAGAATCAAAACGCTCAAGATAATTAGATATGGCCCTGAGACTTGGGATAAACGAGGAATGATGATGATTATCATCTCATGGGAGATCTTTGAGAGACATGGTTTCCATGATGGCCTCATCAGAGGGAAAAAATTCTTTCAAAGGATCTGGCAAATCAAAATCACCAAGCCAAGGGGATTAAGAATAAATTTCAAGAGACATGCTTGAAGGAGCAGAATCAGGAGACGAATTATCTGACGCGGCGATGAGTTCACAATAATCAATTTCAATCAGACTCAACGGGATCGAATCTCTGAAAGAATTGATCTGTTCAGGAGCAGGGATAACCCATGGGTAATCGGTGCGAGAAATCATGTTGACAGTATTTGGTGGTGGAAGAGGGACAATACCCATGAGCGAAGGATCCTTGAAAAGTCCTGGCCCTACACTCACGTAGGGAGTAGGAATCTTATCCACATACAGAACGTTGTTCTTGGAAGAAGAAGTGAAAAAATACAATTGATCGACAGTAATAATCTTTCCATCGTGCGGGAATTTAAAAACACGAAAGAGAGTGGACGGAACACATAGCATTTTTTAAGTCCAACTGCGACCGAGGAGAAGATTATAATTGAGTTTAGCATCAACGACTTCAACCTCGACATTGACTATCTTCCCTTCTATTGTGATCGGTAAACTAGCGAGAACACTAAGAGGTTTAGACTCTCTTCCGTCAGATGCTTCAAAGGAATTGAGGGA
The DNA here is from genome assembly GCA_034641835.2 of Pinus albicaulis. NCBI lineage: Eukaryota > Viridiplantae > Streptophyta > Pinopsida > Pinales > Pinaceae > Pinus > Pinus albicaulis. The sequence continues at coordinate 47,691,304 of CM076576.1, read as the reverse complement.
TGAGGCTAGAGCTAGAGAACCAATGGCTTTCCAACAAATAGATGACATAACACAAGTAGAAGCACCCTCGTCCACGACTTCCCGGTGAGTGTTCAAACCATTTATACCAACTTGAATGATGAGCGCAATTTGCCGTGGGAGTCGCCGGATGAAATTTTCTAAATCGAAAGCAAGCAGGCTAGTATCAGCAGGATCAACCCCACCAATCGCGGATAACAACGCTTTCCTTTGTGACAGAAAACTGTGAAATACTTCTAATGTAGACATTGCAGATGGCGCCTGAGCCAAATCCTCAACAATATTGTAATGCTGAGTGGCACGGGAATTGGGATTGTACGAAGACTTGTGGAGGACACCTTTGGAAGGTGGTCGCACAACGGATTCAGTATTATTCCATTCAATCTCAAGAGGGCTAGAAACAAGTGGAGGAGGAGGACCATCAGCGATCTCCTTCCTGGTTTCCTAACGTGAACCAGAATAACCTTTCGATCAAGTAGTAATAGAAACGAGTGCAGAACCATTCATCATAAAATCATGAGAACCAAATGGGGTAGAGGACTGAGGTTTCTCTACCATATAAGTTTACTAAGTAAGAAAAGGTTCTTTTATAATAGCCATAGCTCCTTGAGTACCTTTGAGCAATCGTCTCACTTCAGACCATCGAGGACAGCCTTTGGTGAAGTGCTCTTCGTCACAAATTAAACAAGGATACTTTGGTTTGCGCTGAGTACTATCAACAGAACGAGGTTTCGAAGAATCTTGTTTCAAGGTATTGGCTTTGGCCTTACCTTTACCCTTCTTCTTACCTTTAGAAGCAGTATCCGTAGGATTGGCCTGAACGGCATTCACTTCTGCGGGTTTGCAAGAATTCAGAACTAATTGAGAAGCAACATTATTGGAAGAAGTAGTCTTCTGCTTCCCAGAATTAGATGGCGACTTTTGATAAGTCTGAGATACATAACCAATAATACCATCAATGGATGGAGTCACTGAAGGTTTATAAGTTCCATGTCGAGGAGCATTAGGCAAGATATCATATAAAGTGTCAGTTTGAGAGTACACAAGATCGACGTATTGGGCGTAAGAAATGGCTTGTTCCTCGGTTACACTTGCCCCCATAGCTATGTCTTTGGCGATCTGATTAACAAAGGAGGTAGTGAACTAATAAGTTAGAAGCTGATCAGGAATTTTAAACTTGATCATGCGACGATGTCTCCTCCACTCATGAATATGATCCGAGATATGAGTAGCTCGGTCCTATTTCAATGAAGTGAGGAGTTGCGTCCCAGTATCATAGCAAACCAGCAACTGGAAATGTGTAAGGAATGCCATAGCTAAGGAATTGAAACCTTGAAAAACTCCATGAGACAGCTCAATGTACCACTTTACAGCGGCACCAGTAAGATTTTTCAGGAAAATACGGAGCCGAATAGAATCGTCAACCCAAGAGTTAGAGGAACACCACAAGTGGTAAGTCATAGCATGCATTTGGGGGTCTTCAGTAGGTTTACCCCCAAATTTAGGACAATCACTAGGAATCTTGGTCAGAATCGGAAGCCAATAGAGATTATGAAGAATAGGATCATTTGTCAACTTTGACACATCAGGTAATTCCAATGTAGCAAGAAATGGTAATTGAGTATTAAAAGTCATCGGAGGTCTTTGATAAGGACCCACGTGTCCATTCCACCCAGTCTGAGCGGGATTATGTCCCCATACATTATGTCCCGAAAACATCGGATCATAGGGGTTATAAGCAGGATAATTTAGTTGATACTAGGGTTGAGGACCAGGATATGGAGTCGAAATAGACCACGGAGGTCCTTGTTGAGAATTAGAAGGATTCTGCTGTGGAATTCAAGTATGGCTTTGAGGTTGATGATACACAGGTGGATTTTGAGGGTAAGGAATCTAAGGCATGCTATATACTGGTTGATATGAAACTTGAGGGTAGTAAGAGCCCTACAATTGAGTAGGCTGCTGAGCAGGGTAAACAGGTAGAACTGGTTGCATAACCGAAGGAATCTACTGGTGAGTAGGTTGAAACGGTTGCTAAGTTGGTTGAACTGGCTGTTGAAATTGTTGTTAGAGGCCAACAGGTTTTCCTTGTGGGAAAGGTTGGCCTGATGGTTGCGACGGACCAGGTTGTCCCTGATAACCAAGTTGACCCGGAGAAGGACCAAGGGGTTGTCCTGTTTGCACAATATTTGGGTCACACTGAACATGCGGCTGTGATTGGGGTGCAATAGGTTGTCTCTACAATGGATAATTTCCCCCCCCAGGACCAAAATATGGTCCTGGTTGATTCAAAGGTTAACTCAAAAGACCGGAGGGTTGTCCATGTTTGACCAAAGGTTGACCTTGTGAAGGTTGGCCTTGTGGACCATATAGTTGTCCCTGTGGACCAGAAGTAGGGCCCTGCTGAGCTAAAGGTTGTCCCAATGAGGGTTGTCCTTGCAAGCTAGAGGGTTGCGCAAGCAGTGTCGGTCCCAAATGAGTATCAGTCTGCTAAGGTTCATAAACAGCCTGATAAGGATCAATAGGAGGCAAATAGACCGAATTACCACACACATCATAATGGTGCGGATAGATATATACGGGATTACCAACAACATCATAGTGATGGAATCGAGGATTACCAGGAGCCTGAGATTGTTGAGAACCCTAAGAACTCTATTGTTGAACAACCAACAGATATTCTTCAAAAGTAAGACCGCCAGGAATCATAGGAGGAGTGGAAACTGAGCTAGAAGCCACACAAACCATTAATTGGACTAGAACAGATGTGACAATAACCGATGAACGAGGAGTCGAAGTTGATAGCCCTAATGAAGGTAGCACTGAACTCTGAGGAGGAGGTAATGTACTAGATTTCACAATGGAGGAAACCCCAAACATGATCTGACTCAAGGATCTATATCCAAGCGGAAGTGAGACTAGTGGTGGAGAATATTGGATAGAGGCACGAGAGAGATCTTCATGAAAGAGTTTATATTCTCCTGTGGAAATAGGCATTCCTTCACAGCCAACAAGACTGAAGGAATCCATATCTGAGTCCAGTGTAAGATCTTCAAAAATACTACGGGGACTAGGAGGTACCACAACAACAACAAAAGGCGATCCTGACCTAAGAGGAAGAAATTCTCCTTCCTCCCCAAAACTAGAACAAGCACTTGAAGGAGGCCAATTGAACTCAACTGGCTCATCAAGCGGAGATCGAGTATCAAGGGGTTGGACATATAGAAGAATAGGCTGCGAGAACTCGACAGACCTAGTGGATTGAGGGATTTCAAAAGAAATGTCTGGAAAAGAACCACCGCTAGGAGGTAGTGAGGACGACGAAACTGGATGTTCCGCCACTTTAACTGTATATCAGAATAGGAAGGAAAAGAGATAACCAATCGAAGGTGCCAAAACAAGAACCAAAAAAATAAATCAGGCCAAGTAATAAACTTTTAATAGGCGTGTGATCGTAGGTGATTAATTTTATAACACTGAAACCAAAATTCATTGTTTCATGTTTTAAGAGTCGAGAAACAGGCAAAAGATGACTCTAGTCACTTTCAATTTGAAATGAGCGTGAAAGGACAAGTGCTATATGATCTCTTCTCTTGTTTAAATATTCACGAAAATATCGAAATGACTTCTCAGGAATTCTAAGCAAGAGGGTGTACTAGGTTTCCGTGAACTGCCATATACACCTTGGTGATCAAATGAAACAGAAATGACCAAGGACTTGACGTACATGCAGGTAGTATCCCCGAATGTTTTTTTCAATGTATCATGGTTAGAAGGCAGCATACTTGGCTTCCTATGGATAAAATGATTACAACCTAGAGGGGTCTCCCTTTATATACGCTACAGTACGGGGAGCAGAAGTCTGTACTAGTGTTGTCTGAAGCCAACAGGCGAGCGACAGCTACTAGATTTTAAGACGCCAGAACATTTCTCTAGCATAGACCACTAGAAATATTGCGTTAGGTTTCAATGTTGCCTTAGGTTCATTGAGTAAATTTTAAAGTTAACCTTGAATTAGGTTTCAATTTCAAGGCCCTAACGAATTTGGAGCTCAACTTCCTAAACGAAAACTACATGAAACTGAGAATCATTTCAGTTTGATGAATGCTAGTTATCAGAAGGATAGAAATATTTCAAACAATAACAAACAAAGAAAGTATACGAAGAAAATTTCTAATGCCTCTAATGCAATAAATTGAAAACGAAATTTCTTTTTAGATGACAAAGGCTAGTTATGCAAAGGAATGTTTCAATTTTGATGCAACGAAAGAATGCAAAAAAAAAAATTCTTTTTCAATAAAGAAAGCACACAGTGTACTAACTCAATTGGAAAACAAAATAAACACTAGTTTGAGTTTTTCGAATGTAGGGATTTAAAATTTAATGACTCAACCGAAGCGAAACAAACACAAAAACATTCAAGCTAATGCAGCAAACTTTCAATCAAATAGAGAGAATTTCCAAAATCCACCCAACACAAGCAATGTAATCGATGCTTGGAGCCCTAAGGGGAAGGATCAATCGATGAAAAAAAAAGACCATTCAACCAAAACACTAAAAAATATCAAGAAAAACTAAGTGTAATGGCGGAAAACGAAACGAGACTGACAACAATAAACGAGACTTGTGTTTCAAACACAAGGCTCAGTGTACAAGAACACTCAGAAACCCTAAGGCCTTAAATGACACTGACAGGAAAATGGAAAAAAAACTGAAAGAGAGAAGTCTATAGTAGTCAACACAATTCCCAAGGCTAAATCACACCCAAAAAATAACCCAGAAGCAAGCAAAATTGACCAAAAGACTCATTAAGGATGTCAAACCAAAACCTACAGGGGTTGGCGTGACTGTAACACTGTAATCCGTGCCATACAGGGGTTGGCACGAGTGTAAAGAGAGCAATCTGTGCCAGTTGGTGCGACTTTTCAGACAAAAACCGCGCCAAGCTAGATACCTATGGGAAAAAGAGGAAAAAATAAAACTTAACGAGAAGAGGCAAACCTTGACACTCTGGAGCTGAACAGAGGACTGAAATTAAGCAAAAAAACCAGAAAAAGAGAGAGAAAAAAATCGATAATCGAAATTGACCTAATAGGATGAAATGAAAAACTCGCACTGATCCCTAGTATGGTCGCCAAGTTTTTACGTGGGCAAATCCTCTCTACAGACAGAGATGATCCCTCTAGCCCTAGGGTTGGTCTAGAAACAAAGGGACACGCTAAACTGTTGCTTCCTAGTTAATGAATGAACAAGAGACATGGTAGATCGACCTACCTAGAATCCAATGTTGTCGTCGTTGCAGAAAGAGTAGTAGCCTTTCACTCCTGCCTTGGAAAATCATAATCCGTTATTTGTTACGTCCGGATACCTACACATAGAACAAGAAACAAGAAAAACATACGACATCATAGTTTCACTCACAACTATTAACTAGTCCAAGAGGGCTAAAGCTATCGCATTACACAAACATCATAACACAATAGTGGAACCAAACAGTAGTCATGTATATATAATTAGAAGGAAGAGGTACAACCGATGCTTTGACGTTGCATTCTCCTCTAGCGGGGTTCATTTGAAGCACGTCTCAGTACCTGTCAAGGGATTCGGACGGGATGAGGGCATGGATTGAAGCTCTCCTCAATGTAATTCCTTCTATCTATCTTCTCTAGTAATTTAACTATAGTATCAGCTCTCCAAGTTCAGCTAGCTTGTACTAAGAGAGATAGCTTCTTTTATAGAGGAAAAGGAGCAGGTTGGGATCCCTACAAAGGTGGGAGGGAGTCCTATCCTTTAGGAGAGTTCCAAGGGAGGTGGAAACTACTGACTAAAGGAGGGAGTCTGTGGTTGTTTCAATTCAACAACTCCCAATTACTAATCCTCGAGATGGTTGGATAGAACCTTCGCCTCTATTTTTAAAAAACATTCCATAAACAGCTTCACGTGGGTGCTTAACTGGGACAGAGCGCCAACTGTTATGGGCTCAATGTTATTTTTCCAGCTCAGTGCAGGAGTGTAACTTGCTACTCGTACCAAGGTAAAAACAATGGTTTTTACAGTCCTGCTCAGGGACTTTTGAACAAGAGGAATGTTACTCTCATGCAAAGGAATGCAGTGATGGTTTTTTCAAGGCATGACACTACTTATTGGTCACAGAAATGACCCTCCAATGGGAAAGATGGGTATTTCAAGGACAGTGACAAGATGTTGTGTAATAGACGGGGAAAGAGACCATTATACATACGGACCATCAACCATTGCAGTACTTACAATCACAGTCAAATTTGCAAAAATCAAGACATTTCAGATTGATGGAATTTCTACAACAAATTCATTTGGCTATCAGGTATAAAAATGGAATCTACAATAAGGTAGTTGATATGCTCTCTAGGCCTATTGTAAATTCATCTATTATACTCAAGCATAATTCAGTTATGCATGAAAGTTACATTGAACAATATGCATATGATAGTGATTTTGAAGATGTGTATGAAAGCTTGAATCAAGGAAACCAAATTGAAGATTTAGATTATCATGTGCATAACAGTTTTTGTATCACTTCGGCAAGTTATGTATACCACAAGGAGAAAGAAATAGTATCATAAGGGATGCACACACTTCATTGGCTGTTGAAAATTTCATAGTAGGTAAGGCAGTAGAGAATCTCCAAATGTATTTTTATTGGCCACGCAAGATTGATAGTGTATCTCGTTTTATTAGAGGATGTTCTTTGTGTGCAATAATTAAGCCTAGTAATTGGAAACTTGCATTGTACACTCCACTTCCGGTTCCTTCACATCCTTGGGAGAGTATCTCAATGAATTTTTTAGGTGGTCTTCCAATGTAAAGGAAAGTTCAAGATTACTTGTATGTTGTTGTAGATAGGCTCAAAAAAATGTGTCTTTTGATGCCATGTACAAAATATATTACAGCTGAACAAACCACTCATATTTTCTTTCAAAATTTATGGGTTCATTTTGGTCTTCCTACTTCTATTGTAAGTGATAGAGATTCCTGGTTTGTTGGGAATTTTTGGTCAAAATTGTGGGACATGATGGACACAAAGTTGAAGAAGAGTACAACATTTCATCTGCAAAAATATGGTCAAACCAAGGTGCTTAACAGGAAAATCATTCATCTTCTTAAAGGTTATTGCAGAAAACATCCCAAGTTGTGGGCTGAACAATTGCATTACATTCAACATGCATACAACAGGCAAAGAATTCTTTCACAAACACATCGCCATTTGAGGCATGTCTTGGGTAATTTCCAAGGTCACCTTTGGACTTCATCTTTGAGAAATATGTCACTATAGATGGTCATAATGAGTAATATAAGGCAAGGAAGTTCATTGAGAAAATTTAGTTGGTACATCACACAGTGTAAGAACAACTTGAAAAGAGTCAAAGCAACTATAAGGCAAGGCATGATAAACACTGTGTTGATCACAAATTCCAGGTTGGAGATGAATTTTGGTTATATATCAGAAAATAAATATTGCAAGGGGAAGGTAAAAGGCTTAAGCAAATCCGTTATGGTCCAATTAAAATTCTGGAAAAGATTGGTAGCAATGCATTTAAGCTAGAATTGCCTCCTTATATGCAAATATATTATGTCGTTAATGTTGAGAATTTGAGATTGTTTGAACCTCCATTGATTGATGATCAAGGAGAGCATGTTCAGCTGCCATCAATAGATGATTTGTCACCATAATATCTTGATGAACTTCAGCAAGACCTCATACTTGACAAAATAACCCTAACTTCAAGGAGAGGGAATGTTGAATACCTTAGAGTGGGACTCAAGGAACAAAATCCTTCCAATGCCAAACGGATGGAGATTGAAAGGTGGAGGGAGATTTACCCTCACCTGCTGAACAATTGATAGTATATTTTGGGCTTCTAGTGGGGAGGAATGATCAGAGGCTCGGTATTTAGCTAAAAAATGGAAGTGCTCAGAAATGCTCCAAAACATAATGACCGTGTATAGCTCGTCACCAGGATTCCAGCATAATTTATTTTGTCCAAATATGACTCTAGATGAAGCAGTTATGACCTGCTATCCATTTTCCAAAACAGGTAAAAAATGTGCAAAATAGTGACGGACGGATGACATGGCAGTCTAGTCAGCACTTCTGGAATATCCTGGGAATATTCTCCAATTTCAGCCCAATGACACTGTGACAAGTGTCATAGTCAGATTCGCCAGTGATGCTTTGGAAGTAAAAAAAAATTACCTCTAATTCTAAGGATGAATAAGAATTTTTTTAAAGTTGGAATAGTCCAAACTGAGTTGGACACGTGGTGCAGCCAGAGGCCGCCACGTGCCCCCTCTACTATGGACCCATCCAACCTTGGGTAATTTTCGAATTCACCATATTCCAATGTTCGGAAAGACAACTATATCTGGCGGGATATAGATGGGATATATTATATGGTGGATAACATATATATATATATATATATATATATATATATATATAGCATACAGACAATTACATCTGGTGGGAGATAGCTACATCTGGTGGGAGGCTTCTAATCTGGCGGAGGCCACTATATATGGCGGACAGGTGCATGGATTATAAACTATGGTTTTAAAATTTGGTTTTGTTAATTGCATGGCATAGTAAAATGTTAGTACAGGGGTCAAGTTCAAACCAACAGCTACCCCCGTGCTACTCCGGTGCTCTACCACTCTACTACTCCAATGGGTCTTAACCCTATTGGAGCTCTACTTATATTTGAACTTTATTCGCGCCAACGATGGGGGTCTAGAGGGGGCTAGCCCCCTCCCATATGATCTAACGCTAGAACCGTGGGCAAGAAGTTATGAACTGGCAGAAATATTATCACCATAAACCTGTTTTATTAAAGCCTAATTCGAGATTCAAAAGCGATTAACACTTAAGCTAATCCGCCATCCACGTTTGGATAACGCACAGTTTAATGACACACTTATCCATTAAGCCGTCATTAACTGTCTGTTAATCCATAGATTAATGTGGCAATCAAATTGGTGAGGGGACCTTTTTAAGCAAAAACTCCAAATTTAGCAGTGTTAGCTGGACATTTTCCAGATTTAGTGGAGAAAATGTAGGAAAAGTTGTTTTTTCAATAACTGAGCCAATTTTCGACCAATTTTGGCTCAAGAAGGGTCATTCTTGGTAGATTTTGATGTTTTGGAGCCATTGGAGTAGGTTGCAAAGGCAACAAGAGACTGTTGAGTCAAATTATATTCTTATAATTTTCCAATCATAAATTGTCAACCCAGGAAGGTAAACTAATGAGATGCAGTGCAAAGTATATTCAGGATTATTACTTCAAGTGTTAATAAATTATACACACATTAAACAATTCTTCTTTCCTATGTCAATACTTGGAAGAAATGGCTATGGAGTGGCATATATCACCCCTCTACAACACTTAGGATTGCTGATATTGACCATGAAAAGATAAAGATCAAACAACAATCAACAACTCATGCCTCTTTCTTGTATCAATACTTTAGCAGAAATGGCTATGGAGTGGCTTATAACATCCCTCTACAAAACTTGGATTTTCTGATATTGATGCAGGAAAAGATAAAATATTAAACACAATCAAGAATCCAACTTAAAGAGCATGAATCCAAACATTGATCAAATGAAAAGAATTCATTAACATAAAGAATTAAATCACTTAACCAATTAACTGTTTGTTGCAGGAAATGTATAAAGAAATAACTAGCTATGTACAAGAATTATTAATGCATAAATGAAACATAAATAAAACACACACTATGTTGTGGGAGTTGTGAGTGGAGGGGGCCCTCCCTCACAACTCCTTCAAAAGTCGAATAAGATGCTAAAAAAGGCAAAGAGAACATACACTATTTTATTAATCAAGAAATTACAGTCAAGTACAGTCTGATATCTTGTTATCAACAGCAATCCCAACCCAACCTCCTTTACAAATTGAAATACATTAGATTTATACATTTCTCAAGCCCATATTTGGCTTGAACAAAGTAGATCACTAATTTAAGCCTATAGCCAATGATACAGAGACAAAATGATAAAGTGAACTTTTGTTGAGTATTATCCATGACTAGAAGCATGGATTAGACGATTTCCATTGCACGACTGAAGTTGTTTCTCCATGTGGGAATGAGAGAATATTTGGAGTTTTGGGTGGTTGCAAAAGAGGATTCAGAACAGTGAATAGGACAGCTTCCATATGCAACAAATTCCCTTCAAAACCCATGTCTTTACTCGATCTGGAGATGAGTGGAACATGGTCAACCATCGATCTCATTACAGGTAATCAAGACAATTGTATGAAATCGGTGTATCTGTAGGAAATCTGGAACATTTCAGGAATCTCGACTACATGATTTGTTTGTAGGATTTTCGAAACTGTTCGAATCTAGAAAATCTACGCACGAGTTCTAGACTAGTTAGAGTAGTAATGCAAGAAAGACACATCTAGATCACATAATACTTGAATTTAGATAAAATGACACTTCTTATGATAATTTAACATACCTTAGGCTTATGGCACCCTTTTTAGCCAAAACTAGATAACATAGCCGAGCTAGGTATAATTAAAGAGTGAAAAGGGTTCAAAAATAGGGGAGGCAATGCCTAGGATAGGTTTCAAAAATGGGTAAATTTCATACTTACAATCTTCCCCACACCAAAACTCTTGCATGTCCCTATGAAAGCAAAAATGAGGCAATCATCAAACAAAAAATCAACTTTTCTCCTGGGCTGCAGCTACAACACCCAGATGATCTAGTTGGACCCAACTAGATTCCGCTTGAATCTGTCCCTTGTACATTTCATTCTTCTTCTTCAAGTGGTAGATCTGGGATTGCTTCTTTTTCATTATGCGGGATGCTTTCTCATGCCCCTCTTCGTGTTCTTTCTGCATCTTAAGGATATTTTCCTTCAGGGACACGTACTCTGCTTTCAAGGCTTTTTCTTAAAGGGTAAGTTCCTTAATGGTCTCTTCCAATATATTTCAAGACCATTTCTTCAATGGAGTCACCTCTCCCTCTTGATGCCCCTGTGAGGATTGGGCCACACTCAAATCCTCCTGCACTTTCACTGCTTCATTCTGACTTTCCAGCAGTGAAGGATCCTGAAAGGACATAACGTCCTTATCAATGAATATAGTAGGGTTTACCTTCTCCTTTCGCTTGGCCTGGCCACGGGACTTCTTTGTCTTCTTGGTAAAAATTTTGGGTGGTCTCCCTTCTTTTGTTGTATCCTTAATGGCTAGCTGAGTAGCCTGGCTTCTAGTATATCATTTAGCAGGGGTAGAAGGCCTCTTCTGTTGGGAGCCCTTCATAGTAGTTTCACTAGTCACCATCACTTCGTCATCCATGTCATATTATTTCATCTTTGTTCCATGGGTTCATGGTTTCTTCTTCGGTTTCTCTATGGGATTTTCCTCCCTGGCTCCTGAGGAGTCAGAATATCCATCATCCACAAATGGTTTTCTGTCAGAAAGTAATCCCATGTATTTTTTTGTTTCCGCAGGACTTCCACTAGAATAATCTTCACCAGCCAGTGATGGTAGAGGTTTTCCTCTATGTGGGCGACCCTTTGTTTCTCAGCTGTGGACATTTTGATCAATTACATTTTTAAATAATAGGGAAAATTTAGTGCCTTGTCTCAGAACTATTTGAGAAGCCTAATATGAAACAGGAATACGAGCCGAAAGCGACCCTCACACGTAACATACTTCTGTAGGAAAAATATTAACTGACGATACTTGCTCTTTAAAAACTTCTTTGGAATCCCCTTACTCCAGTTGGGGTTTGAGTCATCCTTCTGCAGGAAATATGTGAACATTTTTTTGTTGAAGCAGCGGTTTTTAAACCATCACTCTCCATCTTGCGGAATTCCACATGCCCACGCCACTAAGTATTCCATCAACTTGAACTGTATATTTCCAACCCTTGCTTTATCCCCATTCAGGTTTACGGAAAAATATTTTGTTACTTCAGATTTACGGTCACTGAACCTTTAGAATAAAGGAAACCATCCCGCCTTTTCTATTCTCACCTTATTGTGAGGATCAACTTCCAACAGCACAAGTCTTTGTGGTTCGAATCAGACGGGGGCTCGGAGCTTAGACATGGCGGAGGAGAAAATGGACAGGAATGTGAGGAAACAGATAGGGAAAATGAGGATAGAAGGAACAAAGAAAATGGGGGTTGTAGGAATATAGTTCGAGACTTATGAAATGTTTTCGACAGCGGAAGGAACGAAATAGGAAATACGAGGCTTTTTCGGTACCAGGTCATGATAATGATTGCCATCATGATCTGACCTACAGGACAGACCTCAGAAGTACAACCACTGTCGGTGTGATGATGATAGGTCATGGGATTAATGCCCCAATGGCTCATGGCCGTAAGGGTTACCATAGCCTTAGTTATGTTAATTTAAAAAAAAAAAAATTAAAGCATCATTATACCTTTACCTCGAGCATCTTATCATCGATTGTACTTTACCTATTACCTCCAACGGTCGTATCCTCGATGACGTAGCATGCTCTTGCAATGATAACCCATTATATCAAACATATAATCCACGACCTTAACCAAATAATGACTGTTATTACTTTATTACATGATTTTAATTTAATTCTCTGTTTAATGATTTTTCTTTTCTTTTGACTTTTCAGGAAACCCAAGTGTTGTTGTGCCTAACAAATGTTTTGCAAGAATTTAAAATTGACTTTCGAATGTTTTGCAGGAATTAAAACTACAACTACTGAATATTCTATAGAAATAACTGTTAAATAATCTTCAGGAATTGAATTGCAACAGATGAACATTCTGCAGGAATTGAAATAACTGTGAACATTCTTCAAGAATTAAAAACTGCAACTGTTGAATATTCTGCATGAATTGAAGCTTAATCTACAAGAATTTCTTTCTCCACATCGTGTACAATCCATTGCACATGAATGAATGCTTCGATGTCGAATGTGCAAAGGCCTCATTGGATTACCATCCATTGAGGTCAATTTTTAACCAATGCGAGGTCCATCACCATTAATGAGAGCAAGGACCAAGGTACCCTGATGCATCCTATCAAGTGTGAATATATGAGTTGTTGTTGAAACCCCTGTAGGATCTAGCAGTAAATAAGCCATGATGATTCTCCATTACCACTGGTGAGATAGCCTGTCATTGGGGCATACAAGCTTTAAGGCATCACAAGGCTCTAATCTTGCACCCAAATAATTTTTTGATGTCAATGGGCCAGAATTTTTGGAAGGATGGCCTTAAGAAATTCCACATTAGTCCAACACGAGAAATCCATAAATTAATTGAAAAAAAAAATCTATTGAAAGGATCCCTAGGGATCTACTGACCTATGTTTTTAACGAGCCTAGGGTAGTACATGCTTGCCAGATTTCAATTTTAGAGAGTCTGAAATACTGAAAAAGAAGACTCCAAGGGGTTCCTTTTCCGTAAGTAATCTATTGGGTCTGGAAAAAGGAATAAACATATGCCTAATAGACATTCCTCTCATGTTTTATCGAGCACGAGGAGGAACAAAGTGAGCACATTGTATCAGTAGGGAAGTCAGGAAGAGACAGTGGAAGGAAGGATCCCTTCCTTTACAATCTCCAACTCTTTCTTCTTCACAATTTCTTCCACAAATTCCTCCTTATTCTATGCCCATTCACCAAGAAGGTAACATTCTCATCATCAATATTTTTAATCCAAACAGATCCATTATCAAAATATTTTGCAGCCTCATTGGGGCCTAGCCAATGTGTGTTAAATTTCCCTTTGAATTTTTTAAATTTAGAATCATACAACAATGCCCAGTCTCCCTCTTTGAAATGCTTCTTCTTGATGTATCTGTCATGCCATTTAGCCCTTTGTTGTTGGATCAAGTTAGTATGTTGAAAATCATCCCGCCTAATCTCATCTAACTCATTGAGCTGCAAGATTCTTCGTTGTTGTGCTTCATCAAGGTTTATACCCAAATTTGATGCCATTCTAAAGGTTTATACAAAGAGAAGCCAGTGGTACCCCTCCATGTAATCTGGTAAGCCCAAAAGGCCTCAAGAAGTCTGTCAAACCAATCCTTCTTGTGTAATTGCATTGTCTTGGTAAGGATTGTTTCCAGCACCTTGTTGGTTGATTCCACCTACCCATTGTCCTATGGATGACAAGGGGTGGACTTCCGATCGGTAATCTGATACTTTTGCACAATTTCCTACATAAGCTTAGACACAAACTGAGCACCTTGATCAGTAACTATTTACCTAGGTACTCCAAATCTTACAAAAATATCAAAGAAAATAAAATAGGCCACTTCTTTTTGCGTTGCTCTGGTAGTGCTCTTACTTCCACCCACTTTGTCACATAATCAATAAAAACCAAAATATACTTCTTAACTTTGGATATAGGATTGATGGAACCTACAAAATCAAAAGTCCACCTCTCGAATGGTTCTACGAGAACCCGTTGCTGCAAAGATATCTCATCTGATTGTACATGCTGCCACATTCTCTGGAAGCTATCACACTTATGAACATACACCTTTGCATCCTTAAAGAGATTTGTCTAGTAATAACCTGAGAAAAGGATCTTATAATTTTTCTGCATGTTTGCAAAGTGTCCTCCACACAATTCATCATGACAGACTCTTAGGATGTCATAGATCTCATCTTCTCTAACACACCTGCGAATAATCAAATCAATTCCAGTAAAAAATAGATCTCCCCTAATCCAAGAATAATCATCACTTTTCCTAATGATTCTCTTTTTATGATTAGATGAAAAGTAAGGTGGAAACTTTCCTATAGCAAGATAATTGGCCATGTCTGCAAATCAAAGTTTTTTAACAGAGATGGCAGACAACTTTTCATTTGGAAAGTTATCATTAATAGTAACATCCTAACCTGCATGGTTGAGCCCAGACAATAAATCAACTACCCTATTTTCTTTTCCCTGTCTATCCAATACCGTGATCTCAAATTCCTACAGCAGCAACATCCACCTAGTAATTCTGCCATTAGTGACTAGTTTATTCATGAGATAATGAATAGCAGAATGATCTATTTGTACAAACACTTCATAACCTGTGATGTAATGTCTAAACTTGTTAATAGCATAAATCACAACAAGGATTTATTTTTTCAATTACTATTTAATTCAGTTCTACAGGAGTCATGTTTTTACTAATAAAATAAATGGCATAGGTTACTGGATCCTCCTTTTGACCCAATACTACTCCTATGGCTAAATCAGAGACATCAGTGGAAATATGAAAAGGAAAATTCCAATCTGGGCCTCTCAAGATAGGTGTTGAAGAAATTTTTTCCTTGAGTTTATCAAATGCAACTTGTCACTCATCATTCCAATGAAATTCAGATTCTTTGGCCAATAATTTAAACAATGGAGAGGGTACCTTTGTAAATTTTTCAACAAACCTTGTGTAGTAACCTGCATGTCCAAGGAAACTACGAACTCCATTTTGATTGGTTGGTGGGGGCAGCTTTACAATAACCTCAATCTTTTCTCGATCAACCTTAATTCCTGCAGTAGAAACATGATGACCGAAAACAATACCTTCAGTCATAATCATTAAAAAAATCCATTACTTAATGAAAGATTAGTTTCTCTACATCTCTGTAAAACGTTTTCAATATTATGTAAATCTTCTTCAAAGGTATCACCCATAACTATAAAATCATCCATATAAACTTCTACGCAATCATGCAAAAGATTAGACAAAATACCAAGGACCACCCATTGAAATCTAGCTAGTGCATTGCATAGACCAAATGGTAATAATTTGTATGCATAGGTACCCTAGGGACATATAAAAGTTGTCTTTTCCTTATCCTCAGGGGCTATCCTAATCTGATTGTATCCGCTAAATCCATCTAAGAAGGAAAAGTATTTTTTTGCTGCTAGAGTATCTAGTACTTGGTCTATAAGCGGTAAAGGAAAATGTTGTTTTAATGTAGCTTTTTTTAATTCCCTGTAATATACACACACTCACCATTTAACATTTTTCTTGGGGACAATGACTAGTGGGGATACCCACTGGCTATCTGAGATAGGATAGATGAATCCAAAATTTAACAATTTTTGTAATTCATTTTTTGCAATTTCCCTTAAAGCAGGGTTCATCCTCCTTTGTGGTTGTCTCACAAGCCTAGCATTTTATTCTATATAAATGTGATAAATGCATGTGTTTGGTTGAATTCCTCTCATATCATTTTATTCCCATGCAAATGTATCTGAAAAAATTTTCAATGTTTGAATTAATCGCTTTTCTTGTTCATGAGTTAAGGCTGAATTAATGTTTAATGTTTTTTTAGGAGAAAATTCCACTACCTTACTCCCCCATTCAAACATTGAATATGCAGGAAATGCAGATAAGAGGGATGAATGTAATTCAGAAGTTGAACTATTTTCATAAAAATCCTGCAGATCAGTAATGATATCTAAATTATGACTAGACTGTCCTTCTAAATGCTACAAGAAATCAGGAATAGAAATACACTAATTTATCATATTTTCCTCAGAATTTTCCTTAATACTTATGGCTTGGGCTATTGTTAAAACTGGTTGGGTACCTTCCGATTCATGTCCTTCTTCTTCTTCAACCCAATGCCTGTTCTCAAATCTCAAGAGGGGTTTAGCAAGGGGATACAAGTTGATATGTTTTGTTTCAGTCCCATGAGTGATAATCATGTTTCTAGATCTACACCCTATATAGGCATTAGCCGTGGCTAGCCACGGTCTCCCCAAGATCAATGGGTGCCCTCCCTAGTTAGTTTTAGGTTGAAGAACATAAAAATATGCAGGGTACTCCCAAGAATCCAATGAGATGACAATGCCTTCTAAAACCCCCTCTAGTTTTACCTTAGACCTATCTGCTAATTCTAACATGGTAGGAGTGGGTAATAAGTCAATGGATCTTGTATGAGATAAATTTTCCATATTCATCACATTGATGGCTGCACCTAAATCAATAAAAAATTTCTTTATGGGGTATCCATTGATGAAGGTGGTCACCATAGGGATTCTTGGATCCACATATTTTTTAGTAACAAATCCGGTAGACATTAAACTTGCAAGATTTCCACCTACTTGAATTGTTGAGGGTTCTTTCTTTTGTCTCCCTGTTTAGTCGGTACATAGTTTCCTCATTGTTTTGGAATATATTTGGATTTCCTTTATTTCTTGCAGTAATGGGATCTTGATGCACATTAGTTCAGAACAAGATCAAATTCGGGGTGTTTTGTTTTAATTTCCATTTCCAACGTCTCTGGAAGATGAGGCTGGACTATATGCGATGAGGAAGGTTCTTGTGGCCTTGAGGTGGATGGTTTTGCTGGTTCAGGTGTGGTTTCCTCTTCAGGCATCTCTAAGGTATCTTCCTCTACAATCTCCTCGATTCTTTTGGGATGAGTCACCACTTTTCCTAACCTAAGGTTTATTTCCTGCAGCTGCACAGGCAATTCCTGCAACTGTACAAGAACAAACATTTCCTGTAGAGACACAGGAAATTCATGTAACACAGGGTCAGAAACTTCCTGCAATGGCTGAGGTTCAATATAGTAGGTAGGAAAATTGGGATAAGTGGCCAATGCAATGTTGTGAGCAGATCATACGTTTTTATTGTTGGGATTAGACATTGGTTGAGCAGGAAGTTGTGTGGGACAAGGTTGATTTGGTGGGGTAGTCAATTGAAGTTGTTGTTGTGGCTGTATCATTTGTTGTGATGTTGGGAAACTTTGTGTAGTAGGATAAGAATAGTTCCCCTGCCAAGGTTGTTGAGGAGGCCAAGGCTGACAGAGCATTGGAACATTCCAAATCTGATTTTTAGCATAAGGAAATTGAAAATTTGACTGTGACATACCTATAGGATGTGGCTGACATGGTCTCTAAGGTGCCATTGCATAAAGTGCATTGACATCTCCTTGATATGATATGTATGTTGCTTTAATTTCAGGAAAATAAGGACATTGATCAGTGGAATGCTCAGCCTCACAAATTCGACATACCTCAATACTATCAGCAGAGCATTCCCTTAGAGAATGTTTCTTCCTGCATTTGGAAACACCTCCAAGGCTTTCTCAAGTTCATCTTATTTCTCCTGTTTCTTCTTAGCTTTCAAAACATCCAATTGTGAAGATAAAGTGCTAAGAATATCAGTTTCAAAATTTTCAAATAAATTACCCATTTCAGCTTTGGTTACTCCAGCTCCAGCAGCTGATATGACAAGCTTGGAAGAAGTATCTCTTGGTCCTCATCCAACCTTGGAATTTCCTCTTAAATATATTTTACAAACCTCACACACATCATCATAACTCATCTTTGATACATCACCTACTCCCATTAGATTAAGACCTCCAGATATTTTGGTCTGATTGCCATAAGAAAAATGGTTCTCTTGGTCTCTTTATCCATTTTATTTATATTAGATCTTTGCAAATTGTATTGGAATCTTTCTACCAAATATTCAAGGCTCTCCGCTTCCTTCTAAGTCATCCCAAAAATCTCTTCTCTGAGGTCTCTGGTCTTACAGTAGTCTTGGTACTTTCTCAAGAATACCTTCTTCATTTCATCCCAATTTGCAATGGATTTTGACCCCAACCCCATAAACCACCTGAGAGATGAATCTTTTAATGTAGCAGGAAACAAATTTAGCTTCTGAGAATTGGAAGAATAGTCATAGCTCTGACACAACATATCAAATTATAATAGAAAGGCATATGGATCCTCACTAGAAGTACCACAAAAATTAGGCAGGGCAGAAGGAGGGATAGTTTTCATCTGAGTAGCTCCACCAGCCTCCCTAATAGGGAATTCAAATGTGACCAGTTTCTCTTCCTTCTCATCAAAACCTCCATTATGTTAGGTCCCTATATCACTAATATAGTCCCTTATTATTGTTAGTATTTTATTTATTGTTTACATGACCCTTGTAACCCTATCGTTATTATTATTGTGCCCTTAAATTAGTATTGTTAGGTTTCTAAGCTAGATTACATTGTGGCCCACTAGGATTACATTATACTTCATGGACCTTATATATAGAAAAAGGGAGGTTTTGTAAATTGTATCATCCAAGAATTGTTCATTTATGTAATGTATCGATAAAGGCTCGAAGTGGCTTATTTCTAAGGCGTTCATATCTCTTTTCTTCTATTTTTGGAGCTGGTTACACAACATTTGGTATCAGAGGCAAGCTAAGAAGGATAATGTCACTCAAACAAATGTCCCTTAAGCAAGCTAAAAAGGATAATAAATTATCACCAAAGTACTATGGTCCTTACAAGGTGTTGCAAAAGATTGGTTCTATGGCATACAAATTGGAGCTTCCCGCTTCTTCGCGAGTACATCCAGTTTTCCATGTTTCATGCTTAAAGAAGCTTATAGGTGAAAATCTTCCAGTTCAAACAATATTGCCAGAACTTGATGAGGAAGGGAAAATAATATTGGAACCTGAAGTGGTCATGGAAACAAGAACTCGACAGCTACGGAATCGATCAATTTCAGAGTATCTCATCAAGTGGAAGAACTTACCCACTGAAGATTCTACATGGGAGGATGAGAATTTTATACAGAAGCACCCGGAGCTACTCAAGTGTTGAGGACAACACTTTTTGAAGGAGAGGGGCATGTTAGGTCCCTATATCACTAGTATAGCCCCTTATTATTGTTAGTGTAAACCCCTTATTGTTATTATTGTACCCTTGTAACCCCCATTTTCTTATTATTGTGCCCTTAAATTATTATTGTTAGGTCGGCTAGGATTACATTGTGGCCCACTAGGATTACATTATGGCCCCATGGACTCTCATATATAGAAAGGAGGTTTTGTAAATTGTATCATCCAAGAATTGTTCATTTATGTAATGTATTGGAGGTTGCCCCCTCGAAGTGGCTTATTTCTAAGGCGTTCATATCTCTTTTATTCTATTTTTGGAGCTGGTTACACAACATTATTTTTGGAAGAATAGTCATAGATCTGACACAACATATCAAATTATAATAGAAAGGCATATGGATCCTCACTAGAAGTACCACAAAAATTAGGCAGGGAAGAAGGAGGGATAGTTTTCATCTTAGTAGCTCCATCAGCCTCCCTAATAGGGAATTCAAATTTGACCAGTTTCTCTTCCTTCTCATCAAAACCTCCATTAACATTACCAATACCTTCTTCATGAGCCATATCATTCCAAGAAAGAGTGGGACCTTTGAAGACTACAAATTCCTCAGAGTCAATCATATGGAACTTTGGTTCTTTAATAGGGTTCACAAGGAACTCTTCTTCTGGCTGACCACTGAGCAGAGATGTAGCCTTCCTTGAAAGGGGAGATTCTAGATGGGAAGCAATAGAGGATTCTCTAACAGGGTGTTCTTCTATGGAATTTTCAATCTTCTCCGGACTGCAAACCTCTTGTTAGGATTCTTCTTCCTTTACTGCCTTGTTTCTTGCAGACTTCCTTTTTCTTGCCAGTTTATTAGTAAATGAAGTCGTGTTCACACCACCATGAAAAATATAGAAAATATTGGACCCTATTCATCTAGTATTCAAACAAAATTAAAAAACTTACCAAACAATTAGGACACAGATTTGGTGAGTGTCTGACCTTTGTGGGTGTGTGGGCTTTGCCCTTCATCTTTACACTTCGACTCCCCCAATCCTGAAAAACAAAATCAACAAAATCAAACTAAAAAACTTTCAGTATCATCCCTTAGCACCCCCGACAATGGCACCAAAAATTATTCATGAATTTTCCAATCATAAATTGTCAACCCAGGAAGGTAAACTAATGAGATGTAGTGCAAATTATATGCAGTTTGATTACCTCAAGTGTTAATAAATTATACACACATAAACTAATGCTTCTTTTCTATGTCAATACTTGGTAGCAATGGCTATGGAGTGGCATCTATCATCCCTCTACAACACTTAGAATTGCTAATATTGACCATGAAAAGATAAATATCAAGCAAAAATCAACAACTCATGCTTATTCCCTGTATCAACACTTTAGCAGCAATGGCTATGGAGTGGCTTATAACATCCCTCTACAGTACTTGGGTTTGCTGATATTGATGCAGGAAAATATAAAAGATCAACCACAATCAAGAATCCAACTTAAAGAGCATGAATCCAAACATTGATAAAATGAAAATAACTCATTAACATAAAGAATTAAATCACTTAACCAATTAACAATTTGCTACAGGAAATGAAAAAAGAAAGCACTAGCTGTGTATAGGAATTATTAATGCATAAATGAAACATACATAAAATGCACACTATGCTTCAACTTTTGAAGGAGTTGTGACTGAGGGAGGGCCTCCTTCTCTCACAACTCCCGCAACATCGTGTGTGTTTTATTTATGTTTTATTTATGCATTAATAATTCATGTACATAGCTAGTGCTTTCTTTCTACATTTCCTGCAGCAAACTGTTAATTGGTTAAGTGATTTAATTCTTTATGTTAATGAGTTCTTTTCATTTTTTCAATGTTTGGATTCATTCTCTTTAGGTTGGTTACTTGATTGTGGTTACCTTTTATCTTTTCCTGCATTAATATCAACAAACCCAAGTGTTGTAGAGGGATGTTATAAGCCACTCCATAGTCATTTCTGCTAAAGTATTGATATAGGAAAGAAGAATGAGTTGTTGATTGTTGTTTGATCTTTATATTTTCATGGTCAATATCTCCAATCCTAAGTGTTGTAGGGGGATGATATATTTCACTCCATAGCCATTTCTGCCAAGTATTGACATAGGAAAGAAGCATTGGTTGATGTGTGTATAATTTATTAACACTTGAAGTAATCAACCTACATATACTTTGCACTGCATCTCATCAGTTTACCTTCCTGGGTTGACAATTTATGATTGGAAAATTATAAGCATATAATTTGATTCAAAAAAGACTTTAAACAACAGTTTGCACAATTGAATCTAATACAAAGGCCCATGCCATGGAATTTGGACCAAGGAGATATAGCCCATGAGGGGTGAACTCCTTCATCAAAACAATGTGTTATTGATTCAGTTGTCATGGTTTGTTGTGTGTTTATATGTTGATGTTCAACATTTAGTTTCCGTGCTTTTATGTTCATGAAATCAACTTAATCTCCACAACTTTTTTTATTTATCAATCATAAGCACATCTATAAACCCTTGTACAATAATCAAACATGAGCACTTTCATTATAAATCTTAAACTGATATTAGCACACAATAACTAACAATCCAATTCATATCATTCATGAATGTATTAAAAAAGAGAAGATCATTGTGTCTATCAATCCTAGTTGCAAGCATAGTCTTATTAATGTTCATTTGGCTAAAATATTGCAATTTCCAACAAAACAAATGGAAATTACACAGGTTGATGATGAGGAGGTCAAAATTTATAAATATTTGAAGATTTCTCTGGATAAGTATGTGTTGCATTATGATTTTTATGCTTTATATATCGTTGATATGGATATGGTTTTGGGATTTACTTGGATGGAATCGGTTGGTACTGTTGATATTAATACACAGAAGAAATCCTTGAAGTTGTGGTATAAAATGAAGAAAATTACACTACAGGATATTTCCATCAGTAAACAGGTAGAGTCCAAGGAAGCCTAAGCAAAAAATACTATGGGTACTGACACATCATATGAGGATTCAGTGGTGGAATTAATAATGGAATACAAATAGCAAAGATAAGTTCTATAAGAGGTACCCAATACCACTCAAGCTCCATTAGGTGGGGAATTGAAGAAAGATACACCACCATTTAAAACTTCATCATATCACCATCCACACCACCCAGCAAGACAACAACTATCAGGGTGGAAACGAATGAGAAACAAGGAAAATAACCCTTATATGATACAATGAGCCTGTGACGATCCACCCACTGCACATCAACACAGAGGAACTGCTAGAACCAACTTCCTTCTCAAGCAAGCGAGGCATCAACTATATCGAGTAATGACCTTTATCTTGGATGGATAGATGCATGTGCATGGTACCAGTGGGCTAGTATTTTGAGTATATCTTAATATTTGTATTCTTCTCATGTTTCAGGGATGAAACATGCTTAAGGGCGGTGGAATCTAGTATACCTCGGGGAGATAATATGGGGTACATAGGGAGGTACCCAAGGGAATAATGTAATGTAATAATAATAAATGGGACATAACTAATAAATAAAATGGTTAACCCATATTATATAAGGGACCACAAGTATTTAGGGAATAAAGTGATAATCTCATTTTAGTGAGAGACCCATGGTAATTACCCATGGTATTGTATGTATGAAGTCTATATAGAGGCCAGAGAACCTCCATTGAGACATGTCAAGTATTCTTGTATTGGAAAGCATATCACTTATGGAGTGATCTCATTCCTTAACGAGTAATTGTATGGTGTTACCCTAACTTAATGATTCAATTAATAAAGAGAATAATTTCTATCTTATTTGTGTATTGACTCTTGGGTTTATTTTATCAGAGAATTTAAATATATTTGCAGGTAAGATCTATTACACTGAGGAAGTACCTTGTTTTGTACTAGTTTTCATATGTATTTCTTTAAGAAATTCTTGGTTTACCTCCTCATGCAGAAGTATATTTTTCCATTGAATTAGTGTAGCTCTAGCGTCCAAAGCTCCATATAGAATGTGAATTCCAAAATTAGTGGAGCTAAAGTTACAACTCAAGGAGATTATAGACAAGGGTTGAATAAGACCAAGTGTATCTCCATGGGGAGCACTAGTTTTTTCTATTAAGAATTAAGGATGACACAGTGAGGTTGTGCATTGATTACTGGAAACTAAACAAGGTGATAATTAAGAACAAGTATCCATTACCATGAATCGATGACTTATTTGACAAGTTAAGAGCAACAATAGTATTATCTAAAATTGATATAAGATCAATATATCATTAGGTTTCTATAATAGATGAAGATGTCCATAAAAAAACCTTCAAAATGAGGTATGGGAATTATGAGCTCGTGGTAGTGCCCTTTGGGATTACCAATCCACCTGTAAATTTTATGTGCCTTATGAACAATGTGTTGCACCCTTATTTGGATAAGTTTTTCATAGTCTTTGTGGATGATATTCTGGTCTACTGAAGGACCAACGAGGAGCATGAAGAGCATCTAGCCATTGTGCTACAACAACTAAGAGAGAATAAGCTTTATGCAAAGCTTAGTAAGTGCAATTTCTTCTAGCCATAGATTCATTATTTGGTACACATTGTCTCAAGGGAGGGAGTAACAGTTGATCCGTAAAAAATTAAGGCTATCATGCAATGGCCAACACCCAAAAATGTGGACGAAGTTAGGTACTTCATGTGACTAGTAGGCTATTATAGGAGATTTATTAAGATTTCTCTAAGACTGGTTGTCCAATTACTGCTTTATAGAAGAAGGGAAAGAGGTTTGAATGGAAAACTAATTGTGTTGCAACCTTCAATCAACCTAAGAAAATTTTGTCCAATGCACAATTATTTTGAATAACAGACCCTAAAAAGAATTTCATTATATGTATAGATGTCTGCAAGGATGGAATTGGTGGAGTCCTGATGCAGGAAGGCCAATTGGTTTGCTATGAATCTCAAAAATTTTATCAGCATGCACAAAACTATGTAAATCATGACATGGAATTAGTTGTCATCATCCACACATTGAAGATGTGGAAACACTATATTCTTGGTAGAAAATTCACCCTAATGACTGATAATGGAGGATTTAAATATTTTTCCGATCAATCTAAATTGAATGCAAGGTAAGATAGATGGTTGGCCACACTCATCGAGTTTCATTTTGAAATCAAATATATAAAATGAAAGGAGAACATAGTAGTCGATGCACTCAACAGGAGGGTATAGATAAACCATTTAGTAACCATAAGTTCCTATGGAACTGATCTTGAAGAGAAGATAAAATATGTTGACCAGAAAGACAAAAATTATTAGCAACTAAAAGAGAATCCACAACCAAACTCTCAAGGCAAGGAAGATAAGGATTGTTGCCTTACAGAAAAAGGATTAATTAAATTCAAAAGTCAAATTTATGTACCAAATAACAACGACTTGAAGAAACTCATATTAAGGAAGTTGTTGGTGTCCAGGTGTGAATTATTATTCAAACCCTTTCCCACATTAATTATCAATCCAGGTGCATTATTTATTGCAAGGCTAACACACAAAATATATGAAGATGAAAATGTCACGGTTCTATATCAATCATAAATTCGATAAATTAAGAAAAGAAAAAAATCATTGTAACAACAATAAAAGAATGACAGTAATGAATTGTAAATCTTGCAATACATTCACAACAAATTAAGAAATATATAGAACAGGAAAATAAATTAACAAAACATAGAAATCATGCAGCACCTGGTCAGGAGAGTGGGCCCAACTCCCTGATCAGGGCTGTGATGTACTCACAAACTCACAAGAAGAATAGAAAGATAACTTTCATTAACTTAATAACAGTGTTCTATTACAGATCTCAATTCCTTGCATATCCAACCCTAATTCATAGCTTCAAAGCCCTTCTTATACAAATTTTTACAATGGTAGTTCCTAAAATCCCAGAAACTAGTGCCTACAATTACACAGTTGTTATAATAGAAAAAATAGATGCAAAAGAAAGCAGAGAAAGGTTTTGGAGTCATTGTGTTGCTGCAGCACTACCCAAAATAGTGCTGCCAACTCTGAATTTTTCGTGGAATTGCGAATATGGTCATTTGACCACCGAATTTGTGAAAATAACTAGATTAGTAAATCAATTTAGGTAATAATCCTTGTGACTCTACTTCGTTGACTAAATATTCCAGGAATACATGTAGAGGGATTTACTTGTGCAATTTAGAACATGAATCGAATGTTAATGACACAAATGGATAAAGAAATTAGGGTAAAATGGAAGGAAAAGATGTGCAGGTTTGGCTCCAAACATCTCCCCCCAACTGGTATTTCTTCATGTCCTTATGCAGCTCATCGCCTCCACATATCTAGGTTGGAACAACTATGGTTAGCATGAAGCTGAGCGGGGTTTCCAATATTTTTTCCTTGCTCCCCTCAATATGTAGAAAGGTGGCATGTTTATTACGAATGTTCACAGACTGACCATTCTCTCTTCTTAGGACAAGTGGCTTTGTAGCTTGGTTCTCTTCCAATGTATCAAAAGCCTTTTTCCATTTAACCTGATCATTGGTGTAAGAGGTAAACGCTCTCAAATGGATATCCCCCACAAATGGGACTGGGATAAAGGTCTAGTCATCACTCAATAAATAGTCGTGCATATATAATTCACACATCAAATGTTGATTCACAATATCGTTAATCCTCTAGATAAGAAGAAACTGTATTGGATCTTCGATCTCATGACTAATCTCATTATGAATGCTCTCCAGGTAGAAGAAAATAAATTGGTAAAGGAGAAACAAGGCATATCTATGAGTGGGAGGTGGGCAAGCCATTACTTGTTGTGTCAAGGTGAAAATCTCCTCCTTATCAGCTTTCAACGCCAGCACCTGCTCCTCTAAGCTCTCAATATTTTTCCCCTGCTTCTCTTGATTTTACCTTGCTCTATACAACTGATCTATATACCCAATAATGGTCTGGGTTGCATGCTCGTGGACTCTTTTCACCTCATCTCTATGGTCCTTCAAAGTAATGGTCCCTGGCTAGAGACAGGCTGCGACAGCTTGCCATTTTTGGATCTCGACAAATAAGAAGAATTCCAGAGCTTCGAACAAATATTCTATAGGATCGGTTTGTGTAGTAGCAGAGGTTGAGGGAGTGTTCTATGTCTATAGTTCTGACTAGACAACCTCGACCCTAGGCTTTGCAGCCTTCTCTTCATGTCTTCTCAGTTTCTTCTTTAGTCGTGATACCTACTTCCTTAGCCTACGAATTTTCATCTTCAACTGCAAGGTTTCCTTAAATTGAAGTTGGTATCTTTCCTTGAGAGGTGGTATTTTTTCTTACACACCGCTCTACAAATTATTTCTTAACAAAAACTTCTTCTACTAGCACTGTAGCTGGTTTAGGATTTGGTGGGTTGCTGTCAACAGATATGTCGATTGGGTTCTTCTTTACCAAATCCTCCCTAAATTGTCCTCTCTCCTTGGGAGCAGTCTCTTCATTTTCTTTTTCTGGTTCAGGAATTTCTGCAGCCACTTCGACGATGCCTTTCGAATGTAACCTCTGCTCTTGTTCCACTGCAAGGTTTTCTTCTAAAGGCTCAGGCATTGTTTTCAACCCTTGCAGGTCAGCTTTAGTTTGGCCAGTTTCCTCTTGCAAGGTTGCATCATCCGCCATATTTCCTTCTTGTCCTCCTGTCAATATAAATTCTCATGTTTCCACATTGAACTCTTCGAGTCACTCTAGTTTTGAATTAGCGAGCGTTTGCTCGCAAATTGATGTACCAACAATTGTATCTGAATTCATCCTCACAAACTGTAAGACTGGAGGAACAATTATTTCTTCCATCAGGCGCCAAGGAGAATGAAGCTTCTTTTCCCCTCTTTTTAGAGTGGCAAGAAATGGAGAATAAGAGAGATTCTCTTCTATGTCTATCCTAACCATTTCTGTTGTTAGGTTCCTAAAATAATAGTGATCATAATTTTGAATTTACTATCATTAAGTATTTTAATATTTTACATACCTTTACATTTCAGCAAATGTTTTCCCATATTAAAAAATTAAAAGAGGGTATGTCCTAAAAGAATAATCCAAGGACCAAAATAAAAGAAGATATATATATATGTATATATATGAAACCCCATAAAAATAAGTAAATAAAATGTTAGGTGTTAGTTTGTAAACAAAGAAGGCACAATAAAATATTAGGGAAACTAAAGAAAAAGAGTAAAATGTTTTGGAATGCATAAGGTTGCTAGCTCAAATGCACCTTCATCATGCTTAAATCCTATGTTTCATGTGCAGGAGGAATTATCAAAGAAGGAGGACATTCACAAAGGTTATATATTACTTTGGGTATTTACCCTAAAGTTCTATGTAATATTAGTTCTAAATATTAGATCTCATTCACTAATTTCCCCTCATTAACTAAACCCCTTACATGTCTATTTTATTAATTTCCCTCCATTCATTTTTTCCCCTTCAAAATAATTCCCTAAGTTATTTGTTTCCTAGCTTACCCCTTATTTACATATTCCCTTAATTACCCCTTCATTACATTTCATTCCCTAATATTATTCCCCTCCTAAAAACCCTTTTCCCATTGAAAATCCCTTTTTTACCCCTTACTTCATAAAACCCTATTAATACAAAGTTTTGGACTTTATATTAATTTCTCCCTGCAAACCTATACTACATATTCCCCTTGCAAAGTCAACCTATGGCCCACCTTGCACTAAGAATTAAACCCCCTTCATTTTATTTACCTAGAGATTCGAAGAAATAAATGAACAATTAAAATTCTTTTTCGCACCATACTTGTGGCAGGAATGTAGGTTGTGGAATGAGGTTCAAAGGTAAAATGGTAATATTTCAGAGCTACAGGTGAAACCATACTTGAGGTAAAATTATATAGCTATAGGCAATATGAGACTAAGGTTGTGGAATGAGATTCAAAGGTAAAATGGTTTTACAGCGACACATGAAATAAAATTCACAATGCCATGAAATTATCAGAGAAAATAAAAGGGAAAATTTCATATGAAATTAATGTACAGGTGAAAGTAAAAGAGTAAAGTGAGAATACTCTCCCAACCATACAAATCAACACATGGTTTTGCAAAACCATCCAGGTATTCTACAAGGGTAAAAGGAATTTACATGCAGATAAAATTAATTTATAGAGGAAGGAGTAATAGAAACAAAACTACACATGGTTTTGTGAATTCATGGAAATAGAAAACAAAACCAGGGATTGGAAACAACACACGGTTTTGTAGAAATTTAATTATAAATTTCATTTAAAATATTTTGGAAATATTATTCAAATATATCTATTATTATATATTTTCCAAAATATTTTGTGACACTAATGGAAAATAAAACAGTAGGGCGGTCAGAAGATCAACAAGCAATTGAGTGAATTACTAAGAGAAAGAGAGATACATCTGCATCTGCTAGTTCATCTGCCAACACAACCACAAATTTGGGTCCACATATTACCTACTTCCACTTCCACAATAGCAACATTTTCACAACACACTCCACCAGAACTATTAATCTGCAGCAGTTAGAGCTTTTTGGTTCATCCATAGTCTAAAAATGTCTTGTTTGTTAGAGACACGGTTTGTAAATTTTGCATAAATACTTATTTTTTGAAGTATTAGGGGTCGATTGTTTCAGATCAAAAATATTAGTGATCTATTGGAGCATTGTGAGCTTTTTTCAAAGCACTGGAGCATCAATACTAAGCAAACCATTCACAGGATTCTTGTGGCTTAAATACTGGTGATGTTTTTCTTATGTTAAAGTGTTTCAATGTCATCTCTTCACAGTAATCATCTAAATTCCAATTGCAAAGAAGAAACTATGATGAATAGGATTTACCTTTGAGTACCTTATTCTGGCCCCTTTTGCAATTTAATTTTTTCCACTGAAGGCCACACTAAAGAATTCTTAACTTCTCTTTAGTTTTGCCTGATCGACTGAATGCCACACTAAATAATTCTTAATTTCTCTATAGTTCTGTTGAAGGTTTTCATTGTTTTGCCATCATGATGCAGGGATTCTGCACAAAACAGATCCTTGCGCAAAATAATAGAGTGTGTGTTCCCCTTACATGAAATCCTCAATTTAATCTTCAATAAATTATACTTAGACTCAATTCAAAATACATATGAAGAGAGTGCCAAATAGTAACTAAATAATAAAATTCAACCAGAAATTTACAAATCCAAACCATTCCTTGCCTGAATATCATAATGGTTGGCCTATCGGCTCTTGCCCTTCACATGAACTCTCACGCTAATTCTCTCTATCTCTCACTGTATTCCACACTTTGTCCTCCATCCTCACACAAGCTTCATATTTATACACAATTATGAATTAACTCCAATCCATGATTTCCTCCACACAAATCTCAACCAAATCCTAAAAAATCTTTATCCCTTATTTGACTCAACTAAGTTCCATTTAAGGAACTCCTAATCCCTAAATTATCTACCCAACTCAATTCCCTCATATTCTCAATTAATTAAGAGAATATTTACAATAATCCTCACTCAGATTATTCTCTCTTAATTTAAATAAAAATGAGCATAATAATTTATAAAATAATTAAAATACATCACCCCCTATTTACACAATATTTTAATGAAAATCAAGCAGGCTGCTCTTGCATCAGAGTTTCCATGTAGATAAGTTTCCATAGACTCCTGTCTATGAGGTCTGTCACTTTTATATAATAATGTGACAGCCACAAGTCTCAATAACTTGCTTCCTCCAGGATTCTAAACTCTACTTTTCTGCTGGTCTTTTAAAGTATCAACTCCAATTTGTAATTCATCACATGATTCCCAAAATAATATTTTTAGAATACTATTGAATGTAACTCTCGCTTTTCCATACCACATCATCTTTATTTCGGGAATTATATACTCGTGTAGAAACATTGATACCCATTCTTCTAGTCTCCAAACTCTGAAAGAATCTCGAACTGGTTGTACATCATCATCGCTCATTCTATCAACCGGATTCCATCGGTCTCTCCAACAATTTCTTTCGGCAATTCCTCGGAGTAATTCCTCTTTGTTTGATGTTTCCGTCTCCAATTTTGTTGAACACTCAACTTCCTGAATTGAAGAATAATCAAGAATTTCTCCTTAATCACAACTATAGTCATTGACTACTCCTACAGTAACATATTTCTCATCCGATGTTGTACCTACATTCATCAACAAACTATTAGTTTTAAAAATATAATACCTTTCAGCCTCTTTCGATGCTTCAAGCACCAATCTCCCATCATAGACCTTCTGGATTTTAGCAGATCCTGCTTTGAATTTCTAGCTTCTTTCATCTTTATCTTGTTGGTTTAATACTTTTGTTTCCTTTACGTCTCTAAGGACATAACTTTCTTGCTGCTCCTGATATTTCATCTCATTACCGAATACTTTCTACTCAATTTCTCTGATTTCAACCTCATATTATTTATGTTTCCTTCTATACCTACAACCACATTATTATTTGAAATGTTATAACATTCACTCAACTCTATAAATGTTAAAAACATTTCATCCCTATCATGCATGGCAACTGTAATCTTTTATGTATCAGGTTCTGCAAGCTTCACTTCTCCCTCATGTTCCTTAAGCCATTGTTCCAAGAACTCTATTTCCATGTGAAATCTTTCCAGCATTTCATTACAACCTTCATTACCAGTTTCATTCTTCTTCTGGCAATCCTCCTGAGTTATCATGGTTTCTATATCATTACATTGAAAAATTCTGTCAGCAATTTCATTAAACAAATTCATTTGTTTACCTCCTTGGAATATCATTTCGGCATTTTCATTATGATTCTGCTCCATAACAGCTTTAGATAGTTGTCTTACACCAAACAAGAATTCATTTATGATTTCTTCCTTCTACAACAAATTAGTACCTTCCTCCTCTGAAAGGCATTCTCCTTCATACTTCACCTTAACATTTTTTTTTCATCTCTGTGACAGTTTCACCAGACTCTCCACCATCTTCTACACATCCTGCAAACATACATAAATTATGAGATTTAAAAATACAAGGCTTCATAGCCTCATCTACTTCTCTTGTCAACATATCTTCCAATTCTTCTAAATTATTCCAGTAGTTCATGAGATATTTCTCATTGATCTCTTCACCCAGAATTTCACCCTGTTCTGGGTCACAAATGGAAACTTCCATTTTCAACTCAGCCTCTCTGAGTTCTTCACATCTCAATTGCACACTCATCATCTGCTCAAGCTTCCTCAGCTCTTCTTTCAACTGTATGTTTACCTGTTGTTCCCTCTTTGCGTGTAGCCTACGCCACTTCACTTTCTTCCTCATGGTCTAACCATGTTTGTGGTCTTTATTTCTCTGTAATAATTCCATCAATAACTCAAGGTGAATTGCTATCTCAGCTTTCTCCCACTCATACTCTTGATCAATCAAATTCTTACATATGCCATTTTCCTTGGCATTTTCCTTCTTATTTCTTCTGTTTTGGTCTTCATCAGATCTTCTCAAATGAATATCAACATTCATCTTCTCCTCCTTTGTGAACTTCATTTTTTCACATGTGGATTTTATTCGAATCCCCATTTCAGCAAGCCTTCATACATACCATCCAACAATACAAGCTCTCCTCTTGTGCTTGGTATCTTTCAGTTCTCTGTCTTGGAATCATCTTTGGGCAATTCTCTTGCTCCTCTTTGCTGCAAACAACAACTTCATTAATGCTTGTGTTACAATGACCAACTCTTTGGGTGTCGGACTTCGCCAATCATGCACCCAATTACATTCAAACCTTTGACTTGGCTTACGACTCTTTGACTCCAGACTTTACATCAACTCTTAATCTTGGATGAAAAATACACCCTCTTGTACAATAACTCAATGGTTTTAACTTGACTCAAGCTATCAAAATTTTCATTTGACCTTAACCTCTGATTTGACTTCAAGGCTTGACCCAATAATTACAATAGTGGATATTTTGACTCTAATTAAAGTTATACAACATATCAATTAACATCCACCTTTAATATATTTTCATGATGTAAAATATTCACTCTCTCTCATACTCCATTCTTATGAAAATATCATCAGTCTCCCATTATCACTTCACATGAAGCTGAGGCCTTTAAATCAAAATGCAATCCACTATTCCCAATATTTATTTTATGATGAAAATAAATAAACCATTTAATTTTCAACATTCAAAAATACCTCTTTGAAATGAATGATCATACCTTATTCTCCCTTCAAGGTTATTAATAAACCTTCTCTTTGCAATTTCAACTCTCCGGATTTCACTCGCATTCCCTTCATACCATAACCTCTTCAACACACTCATCATCTTAGAGGAGATAGTTTTCCTGTACTTCCATGCACCATACAATTTCACATTATAAATTGTACATCAATTCACATCTCTTCACCTGTGTAAAGAGAATAAGCTATTCTTGTTCTCAACCTCTTTGATGAATAATGTACAACTCGTACAATGTGCTCATCCTGAACAACACCTCCTTAGGCGCTGCCATATGATGGTAAAACAAGGATTCTACAACATCGAGAAATTGTGGTTTGTTTGTGTTTTCAACCTTAAAAAAAAATCAAAAGAATTATCCCATTTCCAATTACAAGCTTTGGTCCAAAATGATGCAGCCAAAACTGCAAAGAACCCACACTACGCATAAAAAACCCTCTCATATTTTATAAAAATGCATGTTTCTCTTTATATCACCCAAGATAGCGCATTTTCCTTTTCCATTCATTTAAGCGGAACTTAATTTCCTTTAAAGCTACTGTGGTGATAAAACCTTATACCTCCGCATTTACAACATTTTCAATTTAATTATGATTATGGTTTGAACAGCATGTTGACATATATATAAATCATTCCCACAAAAATAATTATCTATAATTTCAATTTTGGTTAAGAAAACCAAAAAATCTCAACATATAATATGCTTGGTCCCACAATTTTACTTAACATACCTTTCTAATTTTATGTTCCCTTCTAATTTGTCCGAGTGAACCTACTCTCAGCCCATTGACTGGTTTCTTCACAAGCAAGATCTCCAAATGGGCTTACAACATTTATGTCTATGCGAATTGTAAATTTGCAATTTCACACTACAACTTAGTTTTACTGCTCCATGGCCTTTAATTATCGCAGGTCATGATTGTGCTTGCAACCATTGAGATCTCCACCGATCTCCGTCTCTCCTCGATGCACAGCTTCCATTCTAAGTACAAACTCAAATTTGTTTCTTGTCACCTTAACTCCAGATTCATTGCATGTGTAATCAAGCTCAGATGATCGATCTTCTAGATAACAGATCGATGCCTTATGCATTCACTCTCCCAGTGGCAACACGACTAGATAATCCCTCAATGCTATGCAATGCCATTCACGAGCCCCTGACTTAAATGACTGCACATTTTGTTGTCAAAACCTCACTGTGTCATGTCTCAATAAAACCTCACCGTATCTGTTTTGCCTATATTTATTTTAGATTTAGTTGCCCGACCCTTACCTTTTCACCAGATCTCTGATCCCCACAATAAATCTTCCCTTCACGAAATAAACTGCTCTACTATGGTGATACGATGGCCCACCACAAATAGACCACCCCAAACTGATGCAGCTCCAAACTCCCGAATTTACCATTGCATACTTCATGCAGATCCAATACTCGTTACTTCACAATATGCAACATTGTGGGAAGATCCACCTCCTTTGTTGTTGGAAGATCCCAGTTCACTGTCTCAATAATTTTGGAGGGGCGCGAACAGGCACTCAACTCTTTTGTTGTTCATCTCACCACAGGTAGACACACAAAAATTGATGTAGAAAACAAAATCCCACTTTAATATTTAGTATAGAAAATGATTATATTATACTAAGTCCCAAAGAAATTAACTCTCTTTATATGATGGAACTCATACGTTCCTTATCTCGTAGTGCACAACTCTGATTTCCGTGCCATTCTAAAACATAGACACAATGATCCTCTATAAGTTACAATTTCCTTTGTAACTTCACTATTTAACCAGGAAATTACCATTCCATTACAAATGTTGATGCAACCATTAAGGAAATCACTGCCATACATGAACGTAACCACTAGAAGGAAAATACTATAATAATATTTTCTATGTTAATGGGGGCATTACCAACATGGGACATCACATAAGGAAGTGGAAACACTGTGTGGTGTTTCTCTGCTGCCAACATGAGCCATCGCACCCGAAACTTCACATGTGTTATAGCATTCTTTTCCGTTGCTAGAATCAATGCCACCAAAAGATATCGTTCTAGAACTATCAAACATTGTGTTGCATTATGGTAATGCAAGTGGACTCTTACACCACTGCTAGCATCACATACAGCCAATGCATTTTCTGCAGGGTGTCAACGTTGTTTTCCATAGTCGACTCTCCAATATCTTGGATTCACTGCACGGTCCCCAACTTCTCCAATGCCTTCATTCAAAAAAATCTGTGCTTCTACACTCTGACCGCACTCTACTACAAATGCATTAAGACTGCAATCTCAATGATGGAATGTTAGCACAACATTGAATACTGGCCGCACACCGTGATCACACGGTGACTGGTTTAAAATTTGAATGATACATTCCAAACTTCTAACGTAGTATTGAATCCAATTCATGTTGGTCGCACACCACATCTCCATGGTGAACTCATCTTCCTGAAATTTCCATACTTGTTTATTTCATATCAATATACGTGCAGATTCAAAACAAAATGTAGAATAGACAGCTTTTTAGCTCTGATACCAAATGATGCAGGGATTTTGCACAAAACAAATCCTTGCACACAATAATAGAGTGTGTGTTCCTCTTACATGAAATCCTCAATTTAATCTTCAATAAAGTCTACTTAGACTCAATTCAAAATACATATGAAGAGAGAGCCAAACAGTAACTAAATAATTGCATAAAATACAACCAAAAATTTACAAATGCAAACCATTCCTTGGTCAAATATTACAATGGTTGGCCTCTCGGCTCCCACCCTTCACATGAACTCTCACACTAATTCTCTCTATCTCTCACTGTATTCCACACTTTGTCCTCCATCCTCACAGAAGCTTCATACTTATACACAATCAGGAATTAACTACAATCCATGATTTCCTCCACACAACTCTCAACCAAATCCTAAAATATATTTATCCCTTATTTGACTTAACTAAGTTCCATTTAAGGAACTCCTAATCCCTAAATTATCTACCCAACTCAATTCTCTCATATTCTCAATTAACTAAGAGAATATTTACAATAATCCTCACACTCAGATTATTCTCTCTTAATTTAAATAAAAATGAGCATAATAATTTATAAATTAATTAAAAATACATCACCCCCTATTTACACAATATTTTAATGAAAATAAAGTAGGATGCTCCTGTGTCACATCACCCACTTATTATTCTGAAATATCCAGTAAATATTCCTAGCTTACCTTGAGTTTACTCTGTGAAAAATTGATGCAACCATCCAGTTTACTGTTTGACTCCATTTCCCAATAGATGATAATTAAATTGAATAAATCAGTCTTCCAAAACCTAAATCAAAACCCAAAACCCAAGTACAATCATAACTAGTCTAATGTTTTCAAGCAACAAAGATAAATTTTATAGAGAGAGCCCTCTCTAGGATTGGAATGGCTAGATTCCCATCCCGAAGTGGTTTGATGTTACATTCTTTTGATTTTTCCTACAGCCTTCAAATTACAGGTTGATAACATTTGCTGCCTCAGGTTCTTTCTCTTCACCATCTTTATTTCTTGTTTGGATCAAGCCTTCTTCTTTATCACCTTCTTATCCTGCAGTCGACACTGGTTCTTGTCGAACAGTGTTGACTACAGGGCTTGTCTCTTCCATAATTTCCTAGCTCGTTTGAAGTATTGGTGGTTCTTGTGTAGCACCACTTCCTACTTCAGGATCCAAATCCACTTGGGCAAGTGGTTTTTTTTCTTATGTAACATCATCACTTTCCAATCCTCTAACTAGTGTTGATTCTCTTTGTGCCTCATCAGTGTATGTTGATTCCTGTGGAACAACGTCGGCTCCATCCTCTATCTCCATATTTCCCACATCAATTGAACCCATAAGCAATGCTGGTTCTTATGTAATAGCCTCGACTGTATCATATTCTATGTTCATTGTTTCATCTTCTGCCGAACCAATAGGCGATGTTGGTTCTTGTGTAACAGCATCGGTTGTGGCCTCTTCTACCTCCATTCTTTCGAATTCCTCTTCCTCTGATGGACCAATAGGAAATGATGGTTCTTGTGTAACAAAATCAGTTTTTGCTTCTTCTTCCTCAATTTCTTATGCTTCCTCTTCTTCTAATGAGCCAACGGGAGATGTTGGTTCCTCTTCCTCCATTTCTTCTGCCTCATCTTCTTCTAATAACCCAACAGGAGATGCGGGTTCTTCTTCCCCCATTTCTTCTGGCTCATCTTCCTCTCAAAAAACTATCACAACTTATACCTCTTCCTCTGACAGCTCAATAAATTGTGCCTGGTGAACATGAAATTGATTCAGTGCAGGCATTACCAGAAAATGAACCAGCCCATGATTTGTAAGGACCGTTATTACCTGCTGCGAGCAATGGGCAGATTGTGCAATAAGCTGGATACTTTTCCACAAGAATAAAGGCATATCGAGGGAACGAATGTGTTCCTATCGAAACCGGAGATGAGCTAGGAGCTTGAAATGGTATTTGAACAAAGTGGTAAATCACCCCTTGCAAGTTATATATCTCATAAAAAAATATGCCACCTCGCCCCAAGGATGTGGCAGGGATTTGCGATTGTATCATCTCCCTTTTCGAACCACCCTCTCCCCAACTTGTAGAAACAATTCTGGAAATTTTGGCAGGGGGTCTTTCATGAAAACCATTTTTTCCCTTGTTGTGGTAGTCCGTTGACTGCAAAAATGACCTCCTTTGTGACAGTAATTTATAAACCCTACACTCTGGAATGATTCCCGTCCATGTTCACTGCAAACTCTATTGTTATTGTTTCATCAAATCCCTGTAATCTGTCCAAATATACATCCCAACCTACGTCTACAAAGACCTGCCATACAACTACATTAATGCAGACCAGAGTTGTGTTTCCAGGTTCATGTCTCACGGCCAATCCACCCATCCTGTAGAAGTTGTGTAACAGCACTTCAAAATAGTAGAGGACCATTGGGAGGGAGTATCGATAGTTAAATATTGTGGTGATAGCATCGTAAAAAATAAAGTGGGGTAATGGTAAAATACTATGGGTAGTTTTTCGAAAAACAATAAAAATCATAATGGATTATGGTAATAATGATAGATGATGATGGTAATTATTTTTCAAGATTAGAAAGGATTGATTAACTTGACAGAGTGTACTTACTTCTAGTCCCGATGTGTTTTAATAATTGTGTGAAATGAGGTAAAAATCATGGGATGTACTATAGGCACAGGTTCTAATAACGATGTCGGAAAATCATTATTGCGATTTGATTACACTGTTGTTTCAGTTATGACAACACCCTCCCCCCCCCCCCCCCCCACAAACTAATAAATGACCTTCAATAGGCACATCAATGTATTTTCAATGGAATATTCAATCAAATCCATAGAAGTTGACAGGGACGTACCTTGAAACTTACCTCAGCGGAGTAACAACAGTGGGGGAGTAACAACACCGACGGAGTAACAGCATCAAACACTTAGAAAATTTTCCGGTGTAACAACATCTCAGGAGTAACAACACCCAACACTTGGAAAATTTTCCAGAGTAACAGCATCAAAGGAGTAACAACATCGGGTTACTTAGAAAAATTTATGGAGTAATAACACCCAACACTTATAAAAATTTCTGGAGTAACAGCATCAGAGGAGTAACAACACTGGGTACTTAGAAAAATTTACATAGTAACAACACCCAACACTTATAAAATTTTCCAGAGTAACAACATCGTAGGCATAACAACATCGAAGGATTAACAACACCCAACACTTAGAAATATTCCCGAAGTAACAACATCATAGGAGTAATAGCATCATAGGAGTAACAGCACCGGGTACTTGAAAATTTTTCATCTCCGCAGAATTGCACACCAGTAGTTGTTCCTGCAAAAAAAAACAATTGAGTAGTAACAGAATTTTATTTACATTACTATATATATATATAGATTATTTTGTTTTGTTTTTGTTTTATTTTATTTTTATTTATTTATTTATTTTTATTTTAATTCAAGGATGTAGAGGAGGAATTCTTTGCACTAACAAACTTCAAACCAGATTTATCATAGATATGTTTAATGAAGGCATCCTTATAAGTTGGGCAGTGATACAGTCTCAAACGATGTCCATTTACTAAAAAAGAAGCATGTGTATCATCAATTTGATGAGTCTGATTGTTCCATTATCAAATACTGTGTCCACTTCCTAAGGTCCCATCCAATGAGAGAAAATATTTCCTTTGAAATCCTTAAAACGCGAATCATAGAGAAATGCCCAATCTCCTTTGTGAAACACCTTATTTTTAATGAATTTATCATGCCATTTTGTTCTTTGTTGTTGAATCTCAGTAGTCTTCTGGACAACCATCGAACGAATTTCATCTAATTCATTTAGTTATTCCAGGCGATGTTTCCGAGCCTTTGACAGATTCATTCCTACCTCAAGAGTTGTTCTGAGCGTACTAATCTCAAATTCTATTGGGAACAAGGGTAATTTCCCATAAACCAACTCGAATGGTGAAAACCCTATTCTATTCTGCCATGTTCTTCTGTATGCATAGAGAGCTTCAGGAATTTTTTCAGTCTAATCCCAACGATGTCTTCCCATAGTCTTTGTCAATATATTTTCCAATACCTTGTTCATGATTTCCACTTGACCATTCACTTGGGGTTGATACGGAGATTTGACTCTTTGTTTAATTCCATATTTTTGCATAATCCTCTTTATCATGTGTGATGTGAATTGCGCTCCTCCATCTAAAACAATCTCTCTTAGAGCACCATAACGAGTGAAAATCTATTCAAATAGAAAATCTGAAACAACCTTCTTTGTTGCTTTCACAACAACCTTGGCTTCCACCCACTTGGTTACGTAGTCCATCCAAACCAAAATGTGAACCTTATGATTTGAAGGTGGGTTAAAAGGACCAACGAAATTTATAGACCACTTTTCGAAAGGTTCAAGGACTACCTGGGGCTACAATGGCATTTCATTTGATCGACCAGGCTTACCCATCCGTTGGAAACTGTCACATCCTTGGATGTAGTCTCGTGCATCCTAGAAGATAGAGGGCTAATAATATCCCATATGTAACACCTTATGCCCTATCCTCTTTTATGCAAAATTCCCTCTGCAAGGACCATCATGAGAAACCTTCAGTACTTCATAAATTTCATCCTCGGATAAACTGCACTGAACTTGTTGATCTACCCCTGTATGGAAGAGATATCCTGCTATACAGGAGTATCAGGCACTATGATGAATGATCTTTCATTGTATGACAAATGACGAGGCACCTTTCTTGTAGAAAGATATTTAGAAATATCTTCATACCATGGAGGGTTAGTAGAAATTGAAAAAAGGTGTTCATCTGGAAAAATATCCTCTATGGGTGTGTCATGGTCATTATTATCCAATCTAGACAGAAAATTAGTAACTACATTATCCTTGTTTTTTCTGCTATTGTAATATAAAATTATTGAAGCAATAACAACCTTCTTGTAATGTGACCAAGGGTGATAGGTTTATTCATCAAATACCTTATTGTTGCATGATCAATATGCACAAAAGTAGGATACCTAGTAATATAATGATGAAATTTTTTGATGGCATAGATAACAGCTAGGAATTCCTTTTCAGTTATCGTGTAGTTCAATTCAGCCGGAGTCAAATTATTGCTAACATAGTAAACTGCATATGGTTTCTTATATTCATGTTGTCCTAGAACTACCCCAACTGCTTTCTGTGAGGCATCAGTATGGATGTGAAATGGGAGTGCCCAATCCGGTCCTCGCAGGATTGGAGCTCCACAAACAATTTCCTTGATTTTTATAAAAGTTTCTTCACAATCATCTGTCCAAAAAAATTATGCATCTTTAGTTAGCAGCTGAAAAAGTGGGGATGTTATTTTAGAAATATTTTCAATAAAACGTCTATAATAGCAAGCACAACCAATAAAAATACGTACCTATGTGGGATTCTTAGGTACTGGAAAATGTAATATTACCTCTGCCTTGGCTGGATCAACTCGAATTCCAGCAATCGAGATCAAGTGTCCCAGAACTATTCCCTCGTATCTCATCGTGTGATATTTAAGTGTACTCAGTGAGACATGGGTCTGCTTGCATATTTCAAGTAATTTTTATAAATTTCCCAATCCTTCTTCAAATGAATCCCCGTATGGAGTAAAGTCATCCATATAAATCTCAACTATATCGTCGACTAGATCAGAAAAAATCCCCAATATTTCCCTCTAGAATGTTGCAGACGCATTACAAAGACTAAATGGAAGGACTCGGTATGAAAAGATTCCCCAAGGGCATGTAAAGGTGGTTTTATCTTGGTACTCATGGGCTATCTAGATCTGATTATACCCGCTAAACTCGTCCAATAAGGAGAAAAACTTATTCCCAGCCAAGGTATCCAGGACTTGGTCAATGAATGGTAAAGGAAAATGGTCTTTTTGAGTTGATTTGTTTAATTCCCTATATTCTACACAGATCTGCCATTTACCATTCTTTTTAGGAACAATAACCAACGGAGACACCCACTGGTTGTCCGAGACGGGGTAAATGAATCTTACATCTAGTAACTTTTGAAGCTCATCTTTGACAATGTTCTTTAGGGAGGGGTTCATTCTTCTCCGGGGTTGTCTTAAAGGATGTCAATATTATTTGATGTATATATGATGAGTGCATAAGTTAGTAGGAATCCCCTTCATATCTATATAGTCTTAGGCGAAGGCTTCCTTATGGTTTCGAAGAACTTTTAGGAGTTGTTTTTTATAGGATTTTGAAAGATTCAGGTTGATCTTCAATGTTTTTCCCATTTTGATTTCACTGGGAATACTATTGTGGGATGAAGTCACAGGCATGTTCTTAATTTCATCTTTTGGTTTAATATTTTCCCGTGTTTCATAGCTCATGGCAGATTCCATAATCTAACGAGTTGAATCAGAAACAGAACAGGGATCGCTAATAAAAGTGTTAATAGTGTCATCCTCTGTTTCTATTTTAAATTGAAGGGCCTGCCCAATGGTAAGGATCGGTCTAAGTTCTTCATTTTTAGGTTCTGATCCTTCCATTGGTAAAGGTTTTCGTCTGAATGATGGTTTCTCTGATGGGCTTGGTTCCACAGGAGGATAAAGAATGAGGTTCTTCATGACCTTCCCATCAGATATAACCATATTTCCAGACCGACACCCAATATAGGCATCTTCAATTGCAAGTCACGGTCTTCCCAGAATTAAGGGATGACCGCCAGCTATGGACTACATTTTTAATACTAAGAGATCCACGGGATAGTGTCATGAGTCTACTGAAATCTTAATATCTTCCAAATTCCCTACTGGCTTTACTATAGATCTATCTGCCAATTCTAAGATGGTAGGAGTACCTTCAAGATTACGAAGACCCAAAATGTGCATAGTTTCAGAGGTAATGACGTAGATTGGTACATCTACAAGTACATTTGGGATTTCGACACCATTAATTTGTATCGTCAAAATTACGTTCCCTGGATCCCCATATTTTACATATATAAATTTTCTCAGCATGATGTCAAACAATTTTCCCATCACATGGACTGTAAGCGGATCCCTTCATTTCTTTCCAGGCTTTTTAGAACAATATTCTTTGAGTGTTTTCGCATATATTGGTACATCCCTCATATCTTGAAGTAGGGGAATTTTAACAAACAAATTTTGTAGTTCCCCTAAAAAGAAAAATTCTACTTGAGGGCTCTGTTCAGTCAGGGCCAATATTTTAGGATAAGGTGGATTGATTTAGCCTCCCTGGTTAACAGTTGGTTGATGAGCTTTTTGATTTTCAATGTCTTAGTTTTTTTATCCCAAAAAATGCTTGGTTCTAGTTCTATGACCTCATTGCCAACTTTTTTAGTGATAATAGGTGAAGTTTGAGCATTCACTACCCACCCAGATCGTAATTTTATTCCATTACACTCTGCGGCAGAGATGTTGTATGAAGGAAGGTTGAGAGTGCCAGCTTGTTGAACTCCCTTATTGTTAGGATTTAGATTGGGTTGGATGGGAAGTTGAGGCTGAAGAGGTGGATTACTGGGAGGAATATTGGAAGGAAACTGGAGTTTCTGTTGTGGCATAGGTTGGGGGAATTTTCCAGGAGGCGAAGATCCATGCCAATTCTGGTTCCATGAAGGGTTTGAACTAGTTTGAGGGAACCACGATTGCCAAGGTGGATATTGACAATACTGGGGCCACACAGGTGAAAAAGGTATAGGCTAGGGACCAATATTCAAATTATTGAAATACTGATGAGGGTCCTTAGGCATACCTTGATTCATGTTCAGTGGTCTTGGTTTCCATGGCTTCTTATATCCCATGAAACACATTTGATCCACTTCTTAACCTACTCCCTAAAATATTGCCTTCAATCTTGGCAAGGAAGGGCATGAGCTGGTTGCATGACTCTGTTCACAAATTTCACATGCTTCAACTATGTTCAATGTACATTCCTTCAGCGGATGTCCTAGTCATATTTAACCCAAAACAAGGAATTAATTAAATAAATCCTTATTTATTTAATTGTTTCCTAAGAATAAGTTATTTGAACCATTATTTAAATAATATTCTTAGTTAAATTTGACTAAAACATTTATAAATAATTAAATAAACCATTATTTATTTAATTATATTCCCGCCATTTCCCTAAAATAATAAGTAAATCATTTATTCATTTATTGTTTATAAATAAAGGAATTGACCCAAGTCAAAAATCCTTTTCCCTCCAACAAATATAATAAAATATTCGTAAAGGGTGGTTCTAGAATTTGATTAATAATATTTTATTCATGCACCAAGTTCTAGACCGCCGTAATATTTGTTATAAATAGAAGGTTTTTTCCCATTCATTAGTCACCTTTTCATTGTATTATATCACTCTGGATCTATACTCTTGGTCTGACTTTGAGCCATTATCATTGTCACATTCTCCACCATTTGCTTTGTGAGCTCCCTTTGAGTTCTATGTTTGTCTGGGTTTCCTACACCAACAAGAGAGAGAAATTTTAGATCTGAAATGCTGAGGACTTTCAAGAACCCATCCCATTGAGGAGAATAGGAAACACCTTTCTTTTTTTCCTCTCAGGTGCCCCTTTCTAATATAAAAATTCTTTCAAATATATTGTTTTTGTCTTGTCTATTGGATGCATGGAGAAACATTTTATTTTCACTACTTAATGTCTTTTATGCTTAGATCTGGATTTGTGTAGCTTTATTTGGATCACCTAACTGCAGATTTAAAGATATTCACAACCATAATTGATTGTGAAAAAATATCTTTCGGTAAAAATCACATCCAAACAAATTTGTTCGACGCGTTTCGAACCAGCCAGTGTGGTTCATCATCAGGACTTGATGAAAAATCTGATCAGGAAACCCAATTAAATAGACATGAGAAGCTCCAACTAGCCGTTGAAAAATAATGCGTAGCTAAAGTGTTCTTTTTCTGACGAAATATTCATACTAACATCTGTTGTTTCATGTTTGTTTTTCTGTGTGTTTGATTGTCTATTTAAGTTTCCGCTGTGATTTTTACTCCAAAAATTGGTATCGGAGCTATGATATAGCTGTGTGATGTTG
This sequence comes from Pinus albicaulis, assembly GCA_034641835.2. Taxonomy (NCBI): domain Eukaryota; kingdom Viridiplantae; phylum Streptophyta; class Pinopsida; order Pinales; family Pinaceae; genus Pinus; species Pinus albicaulis. The sequence goes on along the minus strand of CM076576.1, from coordinate 47,646,724 downwards.
GTTTAAACAACGTCGTATCGAATTATGATCCATTTTTTTTCTAGAAACCACATAAGCCGAGTTCGATTAGCGATCATCACTTTAAGAACTGATGCACAACACCATGCGGTATTGCAACAAATGCAAAGGCTGAGTCTGAGCTCGTGAAGCCTGGTTAGTTGTGTTTGATTCATGGTGGATGAGATCCAACTGTGTTGACGCATACCTGTGTGGATTAATGTATGACAGTGTTTCAAATATTTTTTTTTAAAGACTCGTTCTAATTTTTGGTGTGGTTGCATCTTGCACAACAATCGAATTCAAAACATGTTGAAAACTCTGCGTATGGTAATGGTGCATAATGCAGAGCTTAATTAATTTCCGCTGCTGAATTCTGATTTGTGTCCTCTGTTCTGTGAGCTCGTGAGATAGAAACAATACAGTGAATTTTCAGTGTTGTGAACTTGTGAGCTGTCAAAGCCGATTGCAGAAGCCATGAGCCGTGGCCTGTTGAGAGGCCGTGAGGCCAGATTTGCTGAGCGCAGTTTGAAGGAGGTTGCATATGAAGTCTGTTGTGCGTTGAATCGTGAGCTCCTGTGCATTGAATGGTGGCTTCTGAATGCGTGGACTGTTGAACGAGCCATTTAAAAAAATCGATTTGCAGTTATATAAGTCTGATGAAGAGTGTGGTTGAATGTTTCATGGAGCCTGGCTACTAAACATGGAAAAAACACAAAGTTTTTGGTTTGAGATCGAGAAGTTCAATGGGAAAAACAAATTCCTGATCTGGAAATTGAAGATGCGTTATCTACTCATGCAACAAGGCGTGGCGAAGGCGCTATTGGGAAAAGCAAAACAGCCTTACACCATGACATAAAACGAATGGAGTGACATGGATGAAAGAGCATTGAGTGTCATTCGATTGTCTTTGGCAGATGATGTTTTTTTTAACATCGTGTCAAAGAAAACTGCTACTAGTTTGTGGACAAAGCTTGAAAATTTGTACATGACAAAATCCTTAACCAATAAGATTCTTCTGAAGTGATAGTTGTACAGTTTGCGCATGAAAGAAGGTACAATGATAACTGATCATCTGAATACCTTTAATACTCTCTTGGTGCAGTTAGAAAGTATAGAAGTAAAATTTGAATTAGAAGATAAATCTGTAACTTTATTATGCTCATTTCCCTAGTCATGGGATCATTTTGTTACTTCTATAAGTCTTAGTTCATCAGAAACCCTTGAATTTGATGATGTTGTTGGAGCTTTGTTATCTGAAGAAACAAGGAAAAGTTCAAATTCTGAAACCTCTACATCAGAAGAAATGATGATTAGAGGTCGTTCTAAAGAAAGACGCTTCAGTAAGCATAACAACTCGCATTCAAAATCGAAAGGTAAGAAGAGTAAGGTAAAGTGATGGTCTTATGGAAAATCAAGACATTTGAAGAAGGATTGTTGGAAGAGACAGAAAACATCCAAAGGAAACTCTTCGACAGAGAATAAAGAAGCAAACACGACAGATACAGGTTCGGCATCCGTTTCAGGTATGAGTGATGAAGTGTTATCAATTGGTTTTTCTAATCATGATCAAAATTGGTTATTAGATTATGGTGCGTCAAATCACATGTGCATTCATAGAGAGTGGTTTAAATCTTATAAATCAATCATTGATGGAGTTTTTTACATGAAATGATGTCTCATGTAATATTGTGGGAATTGGAAGCATCCAAATTAAAATTTTTGATGGGACAAATAAAATTTTAATTGATGTAAGACACGTGCCTGAACTCATAAAAAACCTCATTTCACTAGGAGTATTAGACACAAATGGATATAAAACCTTTATTCAAGGTGGATTAATGAAATTTTATAAAGGAATTTTACTAGTAATGAAAGCAAAGAAGGTTGGAAATCTTTTTCAGTTAGAAGGAAGAACATAGTTAGATAATGCTTCTACAATATCTGAAAACGACAGTAATTCTATTCGTCTATGGCATCAATGGTTGGGCCATATGAGTGAAAGAGGATTAAAAATTTTGACTGATCGTAAGTTACTTCCTAGTTTAAAATCTTTTAAGTTAGATTTCTGCAAACATTATCTATATGGGAAACAAAGCAAGAAAAAGTTTAAAACTAGAAAACATACTAGTAAGGGAATCCTTGATTATATCTATTCTGATGTTTGGGGTCCATCTCCTACAATCTCATATGGAGGATCATCATATTTTGTATCTTTTATTGATAATTTCTCTAGAAAAGTATGGGTCTATATGTTAAAGAAGAAGTCTGATGTATTCACAGTTTTTAAACAGTTTAGAGCATTAGTTGAAAACATCACTGGAAGAACCATTAAATGTTTAAGAACTAACAATGGTGGTGAGTTTACTTCAAAGGAATTTGATAATTGTTGCAAGGACACTGGGATCGAAAGACATTAAACTATTGTATATACTCCTCAACAAAATGGAGTTGTTGAACGCATGAACGAGACTCTTTTAGAGAGAGCAAGAAGTATGCTTAGTAACACCAATTTGTAGAAGGAACTATGGACAAAAGCTATATCTATGGCTTGATATTTGATAAATCAATCACCATCAACTGTAATAGGATGCAAAATTCCTCAAGAGGTATGGAAAGGTCATCCTTGTGATTATTATAAACTGAAAGTTTTTGGTTGTGATGCATATGCTCTAGTTCCAAAACATCAGCGTTCTAAATTAGATCCTAAATCAAAAAGATATATCTTTGTTGGATATGGTGATGGGACTAAGGGATATAGGTTGTGGGATCCTACTACTCACAAGATCATCATTAACAGAGATGTTAAATTCAATGAATATTCACTCAATAATATAGATGTAGATGATAAATTGAAACAGGATAATGTACCTAAGTTTCAACACATTCAGTTTGAAACCAGTTCAAATACTGATGATAGTCCAGATGAACAAGTTTCAGATGCAGATCATGAACAAGTTTCAGATGTAGATCACGAACATGTTTCAGATGCAGATCATGAAGAAGTTCCTACAAATAATAATTAGCAAATTGTGGAAGTACCAGAAACATCTTTAAGGAGGTCCACAAGAATCATACGTCCTCCTAAAAGGTATGATGATTATGTTACTTAAGTTTCTTTAACCACTAATGATGATGAACCTTTGTGCTATCAAGAATCTGTAGAAGGTTCTAACAGTGATAAGTGGAAAGAAGCTATGAACGACGAGATGAAGGCATTGGAAAAGAATGCCACATGGGATCTGGTAGAACTTCCTAAAGACAGAAAAACTGTGGGATGTAAATGGGTTTACAAATTGAAGAAGGGTGTTTATGATAAAGAAGATAGGTACAAAGCGAGGCTGGTTGCGAAAGGTTTTTCTCAGAAAGTAGGAATTGACTTTCATGAGATATTTTCACCAGTTGTAAAAATTGTTTCAATTCGGATTGTGTTAGCATTAGTTGCTTTACTTGATTTAGAATTACAACAACTAGATGTTAAAATTGCATTTTTACATGGATATTTAGATGAGGAGATTTACATGGAATAACCGGAAGGGTTTGTTCAAAATCGCAGCAAGAAATTTGTTTGCAGGCTCAAGAAATCATTGTATGGTCTGAAGCAGTTGCCTCGACAATGGTACAAGAAATTTTATTCTTTCATGATGAGTCAAAATTATATAAGAAGTGAATATGATAATTGTGTTTACTTTAATAAATTGAGTAATGGCATGTTCAGTATCTTGGTGTTGTATGTTAACGATATGCTTTTAGCAAGAAAAATCATAACAGAGATCAACAAGTTAAAGGCTTAGATGGCTAGGATGTTTGATATGAAAGATCTAGGAGTAGCAAGACAGATTTTGGGCATGGATATTTTCAGAGACAGGAGCAATGGTAAGCTATGGTTATCACAACAGAAGTATATTGAGAAAATACTCTTGAGGTTTGGTATGAACAATGTGAAGCCTGTTTCAGTCCCTTTAGCTTCCCATTTTAAGCTTTCTTCAAGTTTATGTCCTAACACAAATGAAGAAAAGAAATATATTTCTCGAATTCCATATGCCAATGTAGTAGGTTGTTTGATGTATGTGATGTTTTGTACACAACCAAATATTTCACATGCAGTTGGGGTTGTTATAGCATCATTTCTCACCTTGACATGATTCATGATTGCTACATGGCTTTATGGGCACCCATTCCTACAGACTTGGACAAATTCACTTAAAAACAGTGGAAAATCCTTCATACGCGACTATGCCCGTGTTTTTTCGCGTGTATACGCGAGTACAGCTAGACTTTTCCGCGTATGCCATTTTAATGATTAAAAAAATATATAAAAATCCCTAATTTCGCGCTGGGTTGATGGTTACTCAGGTAGTTCAACTACCCCAGCCCGTGGCCAACTGTTTCCAACTGCTGAAACTACTTGGAAGGACTATAAAAAGACCTCATATGTATGGCCTAAGGGAGAGAGAGAATTATTATTATTATACTCTATTGGTATTTCCCCCATCCAAGTCTGATTCCCCGTGCCTCCTGCACTTTCCCAGTTCATTTCAGGAAACCCTTGTTTCCTTGAGATACACATCCCTTTATATGTTATCTCGTATGCACTCATTTGGAAGGAGTCTTAGCGAGGCAAGGGCTGGACGGATCCGGACGACGGTCTGCGAAGGCCTTGGAAGGATCGGGTGATCTCTCCACTTACTTTTGTACGTACTATTTTTATAATACAGAAGTATCATGTTGTTCCCGAAATAAACGTGTTAGTGTATGCTTTAATGTATGAAGAATATTTGTTATACATGCATTCATGATGATTTATTTAATGTTTTATATGAATCTCACTAACATATAGAGTAGAAATATACTGTACAACTTGTCCTTTGTGCTGGTTTCTTCTTGTATTTCAGGTGAAAGAGGAAGGACGGTTGCAGGGAGTTTGAACTCCACGTGGATCTACTTCAAACGTAGGACCAACGGGTAAACCTCCCATTCTACTCGATTTCGTTTTTATGAATGTGCATGATCGTGTGAGTCTCTGTTAAGTAGTAAGCCCCTGCTCTGTGGAGGTTGAATCCCAACCAACCTCTAGGGTGTTAAATCCCCGAAACAGAACTGGCGACTCCACTGGGGAGTTCAAACTCCCTGCAACCGTCCTTCCTCTTGGGTCCCAAAGCTGCTGATAGTTCAAACTCGAGCAATTCTTGGGTCCCGAGGGCTGCTGATAGTTGAGATGACTTTGGGTCTCAAAGCTGGAACTCTCTCGAAGAAGAATGTAGTCAAAATGGTTCCATAGCCAAAGTGTTTTGTTTTTGTTTGGCGAATGGAGGTCAGTTGTTGTTTCATGTTCTGTAGCAGGGCAGTGCACCAATCATACACATGAATTAAGCACTCTATGGCTATGCTCATGTGCGTCCTAGACGCCTGATGCAGTGAGGCAGATCCTGCCACTCTGCCGATGGTGAATAGGATGATCTTTATGTGCAAGTCCCTGATATCTCGGATTGCAATCTGTGTGCCAACTTTCTTGGAATTTTCTATGCAATAGATTTGGACATAATCCTCCACGGTTAACCCTCCCAGGGGCTTTCCGTGCAGATCCACTGGGTCTCCCCTCCTGGAGAGTCCAGTGATGAAGTATATATCTTTCACTTCTATGCGTAGTGGCATTTGATCAATGATGAAGCAATCCTGATCCGGTTCCCAATAATTTACCAGCATTTCAAGCAATCTCACATTACTTTTCATATTGGGCATTTTGAAAAATTTGAATAATCCACGGTTTCGGAGGACATTTTGTGCTGTGCGATCTTCCATGACCTCTTGGTCTATTGCACTATGCTCGCGTTCCCTCCAAGAGATAGTCATCCTGAAAAATTTCATTAAAATTTGCATTAGAAACTTCTTTTTGAGTTATGGACCTGCGCATACGCGACTTATTCTGTGCAGAGTCGCGTGTATACGCGGCTCCACTTCATTGAACCCGCGTATGCGCAGATACGCATTTTTTAAGAAGGGTTTCTAGGCAAAAATTCACTTAATTTTAATTTTTAAACGGACAAAATGATTAAACAGGATGAATAAGGAGCCTACCTGAAGTTTCGCTGGATTCCGACGGTCGGTTGTTGCTGATTTGACAAAACAAGTTTTTAGCTCCAGAGCTCTTTTTCCAAATCAGCTATGCAATAATGAACCAATTGGGAGGTAATTTGTGTATTTATGGCTAAAAAATTGAAATTTTTTGCAAAAATTTCCTTATGCTTATTTTTTCGATCTATCTTACGCTGTATAACTTGATTGCTTGGAAGTGCCTAGTTTGGTATGTTTCAGGTACATTTTGACGATTTCGAGACTTTTCCCGGTTTTTGACCCATTTTTTCAGACTCGTCACGGCAGGTATATGATCTTCACTGGCATATAGGTTAGGGAATCACTTTCCATTGCATCTTGCATTCTAGCCTCCATACTGATCACTTGCCTTTGGGTCGATCCCATCAGGTCATGAGCATTACATCCTTTTCACTCGCCGATTTTTAAATCATGACTTGATGGTAGAGCCTTCCTTTACATGGGCTTCCTAGTTAGTTCCTTGCTATCACTTGTTGCCCATGATGCTTTTTATGTAGGCTCGGGAGTCCTCTTTAGTCCCGCCATGTCTTTTGTGTTGAAGCTTCATTCTTCTCCTTCATCACTTATCATTTTTCTGGCTTATACCCTAGAGGCTCCCTGGTGTCGTTAAGTTGTATTACCGCATTGCATATTGGCTACTTGTTTATCCTGGCCTTTAGCCGGCTTCATTTGGACTCGATGTTTAAGCCAACTTTTGACCTTGACTTTCTGTACAAGTTAACCATTGCATGCACTTAGCTATCACGACTTGACACCTTGTACCCATGGATGGAACGTTCCTCTGAGTATCACTTACCAGTTTCCGCCACCTTGCATTGAGCATAGGATTGTTCCAATCCCAGGAACTAGTGCATCTGATTTTCTGATACTCGTTCTATCCATTGTACCATAGCATTCTTTTTTATTCTTTTTCGTGCTTATTATGAAAAAGACAAAAAAATCAAATATAACAAAAAGAGCTGAACTGATGTATCTACAAGTATTTCGATATGACGATTATTTAATGCCTTCCTTCCTTGAACAAAGCACATATACTTATATATATTTCCTTCATTTGGGATGGTTCTAGTTTGACCTAGTTCAAATTTCTTACCATGTTTCACTGTCGCCTCTCCCCCGGTTGGTTATCTCTTCCAATCATATGGAGAGTTTGTTTTGCCTCCTGCAAGACAGACTTATACAGTGTCACTTTTTACCGCCATGGTCATCACAGAGTCGTGCTTTTGTTCAAGGGAAGTCTAGCCTGAGTCGGCCATTCTGCGGTGTCTCTTGACTCATTATTCAGTCGGCCTTCCCGGTCTTGTCAGTATCATGTTCTATCACATCAGATGTTTTGGTCTTCTGCTCGTGCTGGTTTGAGAAGGTCCCCATTAACTTCTTGCCGGCGGGTTTGTCTCTTATCGACTACGACACATTGCTCTGAGAGAAAACCTAGAGCCGCACCCTGGCCCTATTTCCATCATTGATAGGTGACCTTGTGCTCAGCATTTGATCATCATCATGGGTCTAGGTCTTCGACCGAGTGGTTTTCTGGTTTCCCCTGTGTTCGACGTCAGCACACATTATCACACTTGGGATTCGTGCAGTACCTTGATTTCCATTTGACCCTATCGGTGGATTTCTCGCCTCTGTGTCAGCTTTCATTATTGGTTGGGTCAGAGGGTTTCTTCCGTGCGCTAGCTTCATCTTGTGCACGTCGGAAACGTACTTCGGTTTTTGGTTCCATCACTCTACTTCGTCCGATTCCTTCCAAATCTTGGCCTGCGGGTTACACTCGCGCTGGACTGATGTGGGATGCCTTAATGCCTTCCTTCCGGCAGATCTTTTCCCATCGACTCCGACTCATTGCTCTGGGAACAAGATCTAGAGTCTTTTTGTCAGTACCTTAGGGTTTGCAGTCATCAGTGGCAGACTCTTCGCTATCGACAGTGGGGATTCATCATTGCCTCCTGATTGGTAGATTCTTTCAAGTGTTTGACTTAAAATCATTCATTCACACTTGTCAGATTGTACTGGGGCACCTTGACACTCATTATCATTATCGGTGGGTTGTCTCGCGTTGGTTAACGGGAAACATCATTGCCCGGTAATCCAACGATTTCTCACATGGTCGACTTCAGCTCATTTATTCTCAGTGTGTAGAATTGTGCCGTTGTGATCGGTGAAGACCTTGGGTTGCATCAGCATTTCTCGGTTCACTGTTGACAGTTCTCAGATTTACGCGGTGTTCCGTCCCACATATATGTTCTTGATTCAGCCTTACGGCATCTTATATATTGATCCTTTGAGTTGCGTGATTGTGCCGTTTTGATCCGCACTCTTATGATCCGGTGCCCAGAATTCAGGATTACCTGATGAGACATCCAGGTTACCATCTTTGATCGACTTTCTATATGTGATACTTGGACATTGATACGGAACTTGTCTTTCCGGGCCACATAAGATGATTCACACTATGTATTTTAGTTGATTATACTTGTATGTATTGGATCATCAGTCTCTATATATGAATTAACATTTTCTTGAGCATGGGTATGCCGCACAAGCATGGGTTGACTCTCTGGTTTCTTTCATTGGTTTTAGCGGTAAAATACGGGGTAAATCCTCTCTTTTCCTTAAGTTCTATCTATGTGCAATACATTTAGGCCATCTAATATTTTTACCACGACCTCATATGTTAGGGGGCATACGGTATAGCATCATTTCTCACCTTGACATGATTCATGATTGCTACATGGCTTTATGGGCACCCATTCCTACAGACTTGGACAAATTCACTTAAAAACGGTGGAAAATCCTTCATACGCGACTATGCCCGTGTTTTTCCGCGTGTATACGCGAGTACAGCTAGACTTTTCCGCGTATGCCATTTTAATGATTAAAAAATATATAAAAATCCCTAATTTAGCGCTGGGTTGATGGTTACTCAGGTAGTTCAACCACCCCAGCCCGTGGCCAACTGTTTCCAACTGCTGAAACTACTTGGAGGGACTATAAAAGGGCCTCATATGTATGGCCTAAGGGAGAGAGAGAATTATTATTATTATACTCTGTTGGTTCCCTATCCAAGTCTGATTCCCCGTGCCTCCTGCACTTTCCCAGTTCATTTCAGGAAACCCTTGTTTCCTTGAGATACACATCCCTTTATATGTTATCTCGTATGCACACATTTGGAAGGAGTCTTAGCGAGGCAAGGGCTGGACGGATCCGGACGACGGTCTGCGAAGGCCTTGGAAGGATCAGGTGATCTCTCCACTTACTTTTGTACATACTATTTTTATAATACAGAAGTATCATGCTGTTCCCGAAATAAACGTGTTAGCGTATGCTTTATGTATGAAGAATATTTGTTATACATGCATTCATGATGATTTATTTAATGTTTTATATGAATCTCACTAACATATAGAGTAGAAATATACTGTACAACTTGTCCTTTGTGCTGGTTTCTTCTTGTATTTCAGGTGAAAGAGGAAGGACGGTTGCAGGGAGTTTTAACTCCACGTGGATCTACTTCAAATGTAGGACCAACGGGTAAACCTCCCATTCTACTCGATTTCATTTTTATGAATGTGCATGATCGTGTGAGTCTCTGTTAAGTAGTACGCCCCTGCTCTGTGGAGGTTGAATCCCAACCAACCTCTAGGGTGTTAAATCCCCGAAACAGGGGTTGTTAGCAGGTATATGGAAAATCCAATAAAAGAACACTGGTCAACAGTGAGATGGGTGCTTCGGTATCTGAGAGGCACAAGTGATTATTGTATCACTTATAACAGAAGTAGTGATTTTGTTTGCGGATATGTTGATTCCAATTTTGCAGGTGATTTGGATAAGAGAAGGTCAACTTCAGGATATGTCTTTACTCTTGCAGGTGGAGCTATAAGCTGGATTTCAAAGCTACAAAATATTGTTGCTTTATCCACTACAAAGGTAGAATACATAGCTACTTCACATGCTTGCAAAGAAGCAGTTTGGTTGAAAGGTTTGTTTGGTGAGTTTGGTAGGCTGAAGGACAACATCAAGTTATTTTGTGATAGTCAAAGTGAAATTCATTTGGCTAAAAATCCAGCCTATCATAGTAAATCAAAGCATATACCTATCAAGTACCATTTTGTAAGACATGTTATCACTAAAAGGGGAGTCTCTCTTGAAAAAGTGCATACAAAGGAAAACTGTGCAGACATGTTCACGAAACCAGTTTTGTTAGAGAAGCTATGATGGTGTCTAGCTTATCTTGGCTTGCAGAAAAGATAAAAATAATAATGGAACAGGGTATTAGGCTAATTGTTGTCAAGGTGGAGATTTTTGAGATTTATTTTAATTAAATTTGGAGAAAATCTCATGAATGTGACAACAATAGGATTTGTTGCTAAATTGATGCCATCTAATTCTGATGTGGAGTTATTGCATCCTATATTTGTTGTGAGTAAATTTATGATTCAGTTTCTACTCCCAACTATAAAATGTAAGCCCGTAGAGGCAAATGAGCATGAGAGATGTGAGGTGAGTGGAAGAGATGTGCAGATGAAAAACTCTATTGTTGTAATTCTCCTTTTGCTAAATGAGATTGTCGATGACCCTGTTTGGTGGACATAGCCCAGATTGGTTGGGTGAAAAACGTTAAATCTCTGTTGTTTCATGTTTGTTCTTTCTGTGTGTTTGATTTTCTATTTAATTTTCTGCTATGATTTTTTCTCCAACAAAATTATCAAGCAAATTTTCAATTTTTTTCCTTCGTAACCCCTCCACTGGACGTCTTTACTGACCAAATCCCTTATTTATTTCTTACATCTCCCTGCGAACACTGGATGCACATCTCACAAATAGTATCGAAATCTTCTTTTGATATATCCCCTTTTCCTACTATGTTTAAAACCTCTAAAGAGTCTTCCCTTAATGCCTGGAGAAGGATTATTTTCAAGATATCCTTGTCTAGGTTACTATGGCCTGACCCCTGCAATGTATATTTAAAACACTCCACACAATCATCCATGTTCTCGTCTTTGTTCTACATAAATTTAAATTTTCTTCTTTGATATTGCGGGATTTACAATAATCATGATATTTCTCCAAAAAAAAAATTTCATGTCATCCCATGAGGAGATAGTTCCCCCCCCCTAAACCTATGAACCATCACAGGGTTGTTCCCTTCAATGTAGCAAGGAATATCTTCAATTTATGAGCATTATCGATATAGTTGTATCCCTGACAAACAATATTGAATTCAAAGAGGAATGTATCGGGGTCTTTAGAGAAAAGCTCATGAAAATTAGGTAGAGTTGTCAAAGGGATGGGATTCATTGGCGCATCACCTCTGATGTTTCCAATTGGGAAATTGATGGAGGAATTTGCAGGTGCCATAAATATTTTCCAATACTCACCTACGATCTTGACAGGTTCTGTAACATATGATTGAGGTAATTCAACCACAAGAGGTTGGGTTTGTTTAACAGAACTTCCTCAGTCTCATGGTGACACAAACCCCTTTAGATCTTCTTCTTCCCTACTAGAATTGCTTGATTCCTCTGATCCCCTAGTTGTGATTTCCTCTCCCTCTAACATCAATAGGGGAATTCCTTCTATCGGTACCCTGCTTACTTCTTCTTCTACTACCATTGAGAGGGTTTCCTCTGGTGTCATGGACAGCACTGGCTACACGACAAACTACCCTTCAGATTTCGTACGAGTTCTTACCTTGACAGCGACTAGTGAAGATGCTTCTGATTCAACCTTCGTCATAAGTACTTGGATATAGGTAATCCTTCCCATATCCTTTCATCATTTATTTCCAGGTCCTCCTCTACCCCTTTTATTCGAATCTTTGTTCATACAATTGATGAGGAGAAAAAAAAAAAAAAAACGATTACGCTCGGGACCTGGAGTAGGGCGAGATAAATTCCCTCCCCAAGACGAGAGATTGGGATTTTAATGGAAAGAAAAGAAATAATAAATTAAATATTAAGCTCCGGACCTGGATCAGGATAGACTTTCCCTCCCCAAGATGAGAGATTGGGCCCTAAGAAATCAATAGAAAGAAAATCAAAGAAAAAGGAAACAACTAACACTCAGGACCTGGAGCAGGGTAGCATTTCCCTCCCTAGGAAGAGAGATTGGTTCCTAAGAAATCAATCAAAAAGGAAAAAAAAGAACAACTATGCTTAGGACCTAGAGCAGGGTAGCATTTCCCTCCCTAGGATGAGATATTGATCCTTAGATCAATATGAATCGTGTTCTTGCACCTTTTTTAGCCTCCCCGACAACGGAGCCAAAATTTTGGTGCCCAAGTGTGAATGATTGTTCAAACCCTTTCATACATTAATTATCAATCCGGGTGTGTTAGTTAATGCAAGCTAATGTGGAAAATATATGCAGATGACAATGGCACGGTTCTATATCAATTGTGGATTCGATAAATTAAGAAAATCAACAAATCACTATAATAGCAATAAAATAATAACAGCAATGAATTGTAAATCTTGCAATACATTCACAACAATAAAGCTCTCAGCAATTATGTCTATTGTCATAGCAATTAACAAATATATAGAACATGAAATGAAACTAAGAAACACACAGAAAGCACGCAGCACCTAGTCAAGAGAGTGGGCCCAACTCCCTAATTAGGGTTGTGATGTACTCACAAAATCATAAGAAGAACAAAAAGATAGCTTGCATTAAATTAATAACAATTTTCTGTTACATCTCAATTCGAAGCATATCCAACCCCTGATTCACAGCTTCGGGGCTCTTCTCACACAAATGTTTACAAAGGAAGTTCCTTAAATCCTGGCAACTAGTGCCTACAATTACACAGTTGTTATAATAGAAAAAATAGATGCAAAAGAAAGCAGAGAAAGGTTCTAGAGTCATTTCGTTGTTGCAACACTTCGCAAAATAATGTTGTCAACTAGGAGTTGTTCCTATAATTGCGAGTATGGTCGTCTGACCACCGAATCTATGAAAATAACTAGATTAGTAAATCTCTTTAGGTAATAATCCTCATTACTCTACTTCATTGACTAAATATTCCAAGAAGACATGTCAAGGGGTTTACCTGTGCACTTTAGAACATGAATCGAATGTTAATGATACAAATGGATAAATAAAGTAGGGTAAAATGGAAGGAAAAGAAGTGCAGGTTTGGCTCCCAACAAGAGTTTCATACCAAACCATATTTTGACCACCTAGGTTAATAAAAGCTGATAATATCCATCAGGAAATTTTATGTTTGGCTTGATTTATAAAGGGAGGTGGAAGATTTTATCCCGAAATGAATAGAGTGCCAACATGTGAAGGTTGAGTGCAAGCAACTAGCTAGCTTATTGTAGCTTATTCCCATTTTGGAATGGAAGTGGGAAATGCTTTCCATATATTTTATTATAGGGCTTCCAAGGACTTCAAAAAAACATGATGAAATCATGGTAGTGGTAGACAAGTTGAGCAAGGTGACTCACTTCATGGTAGTTAAATCCACAAATTTAGCTGGTGAGGTGGCACAAGTTTTCATAAAGGAAATTATATGATGACATGTAGTTCCCAAGAAAATTATGTCAGATAGAGACACCAAATTCACTTCAAAATTTTGGAGAGAATTACTTGAAAACTTGGGAATAAATCTAGCATTTAAACAACTTACCATCCTCAAACCAAAAGACAAATAGGAAGAATAAACAAATGTAACCAACCCTCTGACATTTACCCACTTTAACTAGCCTGCTGGGGTAAACATGAGTTGAGGACTACTATGATATGACTTGGCCTTCTACCTACAATTAAGGAAGTGGGGTTGTGATCCAGAATTATGAAGGAACACAATAGAATATAGATTAAAAACATAAACGCAGATATTCAACAGAAATAAAACTTCATTTTATTAATATCAAAGAACAGATATATGTTTACATACAAAATGGAAATAAACTAGCTCAGGAAATGGTAGCTTATATTTGAGAAGAGATGTCGTGGCTACATGCCTCTGAACTATGTTACAATGAGGCTCAAGGGCCTTTTTATTATTTAACAACAAGGGAAAACCCTAAACAACCAAAACCCTAACCCCGAGAGATAGAATGCCAAGATTTTGTGGACCCCATTGGGGTTAATTGGGCAGCCAAATTCCCGGGGTCATAAATTGGTCATATTATATTTGTTAGGCATGTACGATACCTTGTTGGAAATATATCTTTGATTACTATATGATTTTCTGTAGGACCTTTCCTACGACTATGGGCATGGATCATGCTTGTAAAGATGCAGCCACCCGGAGGTCTCGTTCCCATAAGAGTAGAGCACAATGGTTAGCACCATGATAAGCGGTCGGGTGAGGTAGTCTGCAACATTCTTGCTGCTTCCCTTCTTTTAATTAATGTTAAAATTGAATTTTTGCAGGTATGTGGACCAATTCTTATGATGATCGTTCTAAAACATACCTTGTGTCTGTATGAACTGCATGGGTTGGTGGTCTATGTGGATGATTGTTTTCTTCCCCATAATGTAATGCTTCCATTATCGGTAGGCTTGAAAAATGGAATAAATCTCTTTTTCATAGGTAGGTTACTTCTGAACTATGTCTAAAAGTGTCTCACTGTGATATGCCAGTAGATGCCCTTGCTAAGTAAGAACTGCACTAATACCATAGTCATAGGCATCTGCCTCAATCTCAAATGGTTGTTGCAGGTCTAGTAATATGAGCATTGATGTAGAGAAGAGGTGATTCTTTGACTCAAAAAATGCCTTCTATTGGGATTCAGACCAAAATAACTTTGATTTCACTCCTCCCTTAGTGACTTTACTTAAAGCCCAAGGGGTATGAGAAAACGCCAACACCAAAATGTGATAGCAAGACCCAAAAAGCTGCAGTGCTCTGTTAGAGTGGTTGGGGCTGGAAATTCCTGAATGAATTTTATCTTGGCTAGGTCCACATGCAAACCTTGATCATCAATTATGTACCCCAGATATTGAACCTAGGTCATAGAAAAAGTGTATTTCTTGAAATTGGCAGAAAACTTGTGTTGTTGCGGGGTTTGGAGGACCTACCGAATATGGTGGAGGTGTTATTCCCAACTCTGGCTGAAGATCAAAATTTCATCCAGATACACCACCAAAAATGAGTTGGATAAGGGTCGCAATATTTTTTCCATCAACCTCATTAAGGTTGAAGGAAATTCATCAACCCAAAATGCATGACCAGCCTTTCAAAAATGCCCTCCTTGGATATGAAAGTAGTATTCCACACATCAGAGGGTTCGATTGGTACTTGGTGATAGTCGGACTTCAGGTCAATCTTGTTGAAACATTTTCCCCCCTTGAGCTGGTTTAGAAGGTCATCAATCCATGGGAATCGATACCTATTTCGAATAGTGATCTTGTTCAATGCCCAATAGTAAATACAAAATATCTAGGTCACGTCCTTCTTCTATACCAACACGATTGGGCTCCCACAGGGTGATGAACTTGGCCTAATGTTCCCTTTCTGCAGCAGCTCCTAAATATGTCCCTTGATTTCATCTTTCTCCCTAATATAGCATTGATAGATCGATCTATTGGGTAGTGGCATGCCCGGGGTCAGATCGATGGAGTGCTTGACCTGACAGTGTAGAGGTACTCCTCCAGGTGAGGTGACGATGACCCTATACTCTTCCACAACCTTTACCATCTATTTTTGTTATGTGGAGGAGTTATTTATGGAACCCGTGGCCATAATCTTATTATTTCCCTAACGGTGAATCACAAGGGAAAAAAAATTCGTTCTAGGAAATGATATTACTTCATTGCTTTGCAGTGATCAAAGAGAAGGCAGTAGATAGTGCTACCTCTGGTATCTTGTATAACTTATTGCCCAAAGTAATAATAATTGTGTGAGGCCTAGACTCATACATAGCATGTCGCTTCCAAAATTATGGTTGGCCTATTAATATTTTTAGTTTCAGAATTTTCATTCTGCCATCAGTGATTAAAATCACTCTTTTCATATTCATATTAGGGTTTCATTCAGAATTTTTTTTATCATTCCACTAGTTCATGCAAACATTTGGCCACTGATTAGGATATTCAGATCATTACTACTCCTTTCATGTCGATGGTCAATTTACATCATCATGGTCAGGTCATTCATTTTTGAAAGAGTCCCATAGTCATCGTGGTCATCATTCAGCTCATTCTTCCATGTTGTGCCATCATTAGGTCGTAGGGCCAAAATCATGAAAATTGGTCATTTCACCATCAAATTCATCTTTTGAAGGAGTGATTTTAGTCAAATTTCTTCAACAATTTCTAGTTACAAACTATCATTTCCAAGTAAGTGGTTTTGTGTTTACCATATTTGTCTCTTAGTTGTGCTTGGAAAGCTCATTTCCCTCTCCTACAGTTTTGAGGACATTTTTCTTATTTCATGACTTCCATGATTAAATCATCAAAAATAATTGTATCCTAATGATCTTCCACCTTCCCCTATCCTTAATATACCTTCCTAAACACTTACCATCACTCATATCCCTCAAAATCACCATTTTTCCACAAGCCCTAGCCTATTGCTACAATTTGACACTTTCCTAGACTAGGACTGTGCTTTGCCCTTTTGGACCCCTTCCCCTCACTCAATCCTTGAAATTACACTTTCCCCTATTCTATAACATCTATCCCTATCCCCCAAAATTTCCCCAAAAATTTAGACATCCCCTAACCCCTGAATTCCCTTCTCTCTGCAAGGTAGTCATAAATCCCGAGTTTTTCCTAAACCAAACCCTAATTTCCTCTTTCAATGAGCTAAGGTTTGCTATGGAATAAAATAAATTTTAGCATAGGAGGCATAAGGGATGTCATTTCATCTCATAAACATCATGTCCCCACCATTTTTCAAGAATTAATTCCAAGGGACAAATCATTTTCCACACATAGGGCTGGTTTTTCTTCAAACTGTGTTTCTAACCAAACAAAGATGAATTTGAAAAACATGAGAGAGGATTTTGTCCATGAATAGGCCAAGGAAGAAAACCTCCTTCATTTTTTACACAGGTGTCATTTTTTTGGATAAATGTCAAAAATATAGTTGCTACAAGAGGTTTGTTGCACTTCTAGAGTGACCTGGGGAAAATACATTTTAATCCTAGATGGGGTATCCAAATGACTTTATTGATGAGTCAAATTATAACTAGATATATATGTCTTTCCAATGAACTACCATGAGCTCAATTTGGAGTTGATGAAGGCCTCCAAAAATTTCCTGTACGATCACATTTCATTTTTGCACCCTCATTCTGCACTTTTTGACCAGTCTTTGGAGAATCAATTTTTGACAGGTCAAATCAAATAAGCTTTCCAAAAAGCTCTCCTATGCCTAATTTGGACACTAGGAAGGCCTCCAAAATTTTTCTACAAGTCGGAAGGCACATATCCTTCAAAGAGGGTGCAAATTCTTCAACCGTTGTGCACAGAGCAGTCTTGGGAGATTGAAGTTGTGAGGGGGGAAATAACCTTCATTTTCGAAACTGAAGGTAGATCTGGAAACTAGACTTGAAGGGATTTAAAAAAGGACATCCTGGGCCAGATTTGGACACCTAAAAGTCAGTCAAAATCAGCCTTGAACAGAAAGGGTTCACATGACAGAAAAATGGCGCATATGACCATTTGCTGATATTTTTGGTTTTTCACTGTAATTTTGACTTTACTTCAAAAATTTATGTTTCTACCTATGTAATTGATTATGGTAAATTAAATTATGTTATGGATAAGTTACCTAGGGGTGCATTCATTAGGTAAAAATTATCCTTAAGTCAAATGGATCAGTTTGAATGTAATTACGAACAAGTTACTTGGACCATCCTACACTTCAGCTTTCAGTTCAGTATTTTGTAGATATTTTCCTCACCTCATGGATTCAACCCCTAAGGATGAGTGACTGTTTATTTTATTTCTATTTAGTCCCTTAATTCACACTAAGAAAGGGTTGGAATTAGTTTGGATGTTAGCTTATTGATCAAGGAACTATTGTACTCAGTGTTGGCTAGTAAATAAAGAAGAGTTGCAACTATTTTTTGGGATACATGTGGTATGACATTTATCATTGTTTTTCATTCAGTTTCATATGTTATAATGTTTTTTATTCATGTTCATTACATCTCTATTGTTTTATTTCTTTCAGTTTGATAGGTAGAACACATGCTTGCTCATGCTCTATTTAGGGAAAGTTATCATAACTTGTCAAGTTTCCTCTGTTTAGGAAGAATACATCTCCCACGCTTTTCCTAGCTTCTCATCAGTATTAAAACCATCTCATAATAATCATATTTAAAGTGTTAAGTCTTATGCCTAACTTTCCCCATTGAAACTCTGCAACCCTATCTCATTTTCCCTGACCTATCTCCCTTGAGCTAATATCTTCATCCACTGATTCCAAACCCAATCAAATCAAAACAAACTCTCCACTCATACCTAGCCCAAAAACTCTAAATTCATCCAGCCCTCTTGACTTTGATTCATGTGGAGAGAGCCCTCTTTGATTTGGTAGGGCTAGATACTAAGTTAAAATGTTGTTCTATGGTTACCTATATTGGGATTCCTTATTAAGTCTTGGGAATCTAGTGGAGTGATAACAAATACATCACAAACTTCAAGAGGAGAAACATCACACGGTATCTCATCTGTGAAGGGATTGATGATGTAGGGGAGGTGGCACTAATGACTAACACGTATATCTCGTCCTTGATGAAGCCACCCGATGGTGTATGGATGCAGGTGTGTTATGGTCGGTGGGCCTAGACGCTTCATGACCTGTGCTGAAATTATGTTCTTTTGTCTCCCACTGTTGACGATGAACTGTAGTGGAGAACCATTCACTAAAAATTGTGACTGGAAGATACACTCCCCCTCCTGTGGTTCTTTGAGCTCATCCTTTTGGATCTTGGTGTTGGCAATGGTGACGTTGGGCTCCACATCAATATTCTACTTCCCTTGGTCATTACCCTTGTCAGGTTCTGACTTAGAGCCAGAACATGCATCTGATTCGGAATCCTTAATCTCGGACACCAATGACTACTTGGCTCGACACTCACTCGTGTTGTGAGTGGGTCTCTTATGGAACTCATGCCACTTTCTTGTGTCCTTCTTTGTATTCATGGTGTTTTTATTTTCTTGTGGCTATAATGGGTAGTCTTGGGTCACCCTCCCTTAGCTTTATCCTTTATTCTGCAGTTTGGGGGCACCTTTCCATTGCTTTAGATTCACAAAACCAAAGTCTCAATTCTTCTCTTTAAATTTTTTGTAATATTCCCAATTAGCCACTGCTAGTTGGAATATTATACTTGCTCCATTTTTGCAGCAGAAGAGTAGAGAGTCAATAAAAACAAATCCTAGTGTGAAACGGGATCAGGTTAGGAGGACAAATAAAGCCACCTTGGCGTGAAAGAGGACAATTTCAGTGAACTAGATCTAGTTGACCAAGTCAACAGCACTGCTACAGGAGGAAAACCAACTAGGGCAGCATAGTTTTGAAAGGGGAATCTTCTCAAGAAAGTCACCTCATCAATGAGTGGAGTCCCGGGTGAGGAAGCTCACCAAGGATAAGAAGGAGGAGATAGCAGCAAGGAAGGCATTTAGTAATCATCTTTGTTTGGTATTTTGACTGATTGCAAGCTCCAGCTGTTTAGCTATAGTTGCAGCACTGTTTAGTGCAAAAGAATTCTCATGCGGGAATTCCATCTTCACCTTTGGTCTCGCTGGTTGTGAGATCAAAAGGGAAGTTCCTAAGCTTATTTTTCATCATCTAACTTGAGGACATCCATTCTACATCATCTACAATGCAGTAAATTCCAGTAACTGCATATTTTCTGCAGGGGCAGCAGCTACTGGGTTAAACCCTTCTATTTTGTGCTTGTTTTGGAGGAGGAGGTGTCTATCTCACTCTGGAAGGTCTATTGAAGAAGGCCTTGGGCCAATCTCTGTATTATTCATATATTTCAGATCATATTCAGTATTTTCTAATACAGATTTGTAGTGTACTGCGTTATTTTCTGCAGTTCTGCATTTTATATTGCTATTTTGCCGGAAACCCTTGTCGGGATGTTCTAATGTGCTTGTAAAAGAGGTCAAACCTCTCATTTCTAATTCTATGATTAAGGAAAGCTCTAGGTATATATTAAATCATATTTTTCTATATATTCCCTAATAAAAATTAATCTTTTGTAGTCTTCAGCAATTCTATTTTGTGAAGTTGTGGGATTGGGGTGCTTTTGAGCATATATGAACTGGGGATATCTGTTTAGTGTAGATATAATGATTTTTTTCTTATGCCATTTCATATTTAAACTAAATACATCATATATAAGAGGATCCAAGTCCTTTTTTGTTTTTATGTTGCATGGTTTTTCTTATACAACGTCCTCATTGAAGAAATTTTAGAAATTCTTGAAAAGGAATATTACAGTGGTATAAGAGCTGAGGTCTCGAGGTCGAGACTCACGGAGCCTGGTGGGTTTTAATGTGCCATTTTCAGGTGGGTCCCACACCCACGTGTCTATTTTTGTGTAATTATGGGTACTGTGCAAGGGTCCTTGTGCTCAGATGCTCCAGTGGGATTTAAGACCCACCCTTAAAACCCTGGGTTGCTGCCCTCACTACTAGACCGGTATTTTGGTGTAGTGGTTTGGCCTTACAGAAAAAAAATTGCAATGTGACATGTGCAGGTAGGGCCTACAACCATGTTTCTGGGTATGCGTAATGAGGGGTACTGCACAAGGGTCCCCGCCCTCAGATGCTCCAATGGGGTTTAAGACCCACGCTTAACACCCTGGGTTGCTTCCCTCACTACTAGACTGGTCTTTTGGTGTAGTTGTTGGGCCTTAGTGGTATCATTTCTCTGCTCTTGGCTCATCTTGTGGGGGAAATTTATCTTCAGCATGGAGGAGGAAGATATTTCGAATCTCCTACTTCAAACCCTGCAGAGCATTGCAAGAGACCTCAAGGAGATGAGGCATGAAGGGGATTCTATAGGGTTTCGACATGAGGCAAGCACCAGCACTCCAAATGGCATGGAGCATCCAGCTGCACCACAATGCTCTACCATGCCCTCATTTATACCTGGAGGAGATAAGGAGGGAACCTTGGGGGAATATTTTGGAGAATATGAACTCCAATCCCAAGGGTTCAAGGAGCACTTGAGCTTTCAGGAGTTTTTTTGAGTCAAGGATGGAAGGAGGGCTAATCCTCATCAAAAGGAGGAGGACTTGATGTAGCGATCAGCCCTACAGTGCAGTATGGTAGGGCTCTTATTTCCCACATTTGATGGGAGACCTAAGTGTACATCCAAGGCTTGGGTGAAGAAGCTGGACACTTACTTCCAGCTCAACAGGGTTTTTGAAATAGAAGCCATCAAGATAGTTGTGTTGCACCTGGAAGGGGAAGCTCAAAAATGGTGGTTTCATGGACTGATCACACTTGGGCATCATCACATCACTTCATACTCATCTTTCACCAACAAGCTAGTGGAGAAATTTGATCCAAGAGATCCGGAAGCCCATTTTTTCAAGTTAACCAAACTCAAACAGGAGGGAAATCTTGAGGATTATATTGTTGAGTATTTTTAGCTTTCATTGATGGTATCCAACCTCACTATGAGAAGGAAGGTATGCCTGTTTATTAATGGCGTGGCTGAACCATTGGAAGGGTTGGTCAAATCCACTAAACCAACCACACTCCTTGAAGCTATGGATAAAGCTAGAGACCTACAACACATATTGCCCAGGGCAAGGACATTTTTGCAGTAGGAAACCTACTCAGGGCCGAGGAAGACAATCCATGTTCTTGATTTGGAGGGAGAATGTGTTTCAAGAAGGACACATCATGTCAAGACCTTCTCCAAGAAGGATGCTAGCGTTGTACCATCCATAGAAGACTTTTCTCCAAGAGGGGGAGCTATTGCAGCGTTAAGAGGGGTCCAGAAATATCTGACTTTGAGTGTGAGAGGTAATATTATGGGGCATGTTGGGGTTTTCATGTTTTTTCCAGATTTTCAAGACCAAAAGGATGAGACAACATCAGAACCACTTTGGGGCCCTAGGATCTAGCCCTCCTGGACCCGGAGAGGGATCTCTCCAAATAGACCAAAGAATGATGTCTCTTTGAAGCTCAAAAATAAGATGTTAGGCTAGTTATGAAGCACAGAAGGGGGGTTTTAAAGTGATTTGGTTGAAGGGTTGCTGGGTTGGTTAGGATATCATAGGCCGAGAAAGCAATGGGAGGAAAGGAACATGGCAGCAGGATGCTTCAGCAAAGAGGATGGGTTAAGACAGTGCCATCCATTGGGCTAGGGAGTCATGAAAGGAAATTACTTGCATCCATTAGCCAAGGCTTTCAAAGGGAAAGTCATCTACACTAAAGGATCTTTTAGGCAGATGGTGGAATGGAACATTAAGGAGAGAAAGTGGAAGAAGGAAAGACAACCAGATTTCTGTCTATAGATCAGGTCAGAGGTCATTTAACTCCAGACCTGCTTGGACATACTCAAAGGCAGCTCTCAAGGAGATAACAGGGTTGCTTATAGATCAGACCAGAGGTCATTTAACTCCAGGTCTGCTTTAGCAACTCCAAGGGAAAAACAGAGATAAGATTACAAGGAAACATCTAAGAAGCAAACCCCCAAGTTCATACATCAGCCAGCAGGCAATAACATCCACTGCGTTGGTTAAACCCATGAATTAACTCTTAGATAGCACATGGAGCAGAAAACATAAAGGTAGGGAGAGCAGACAGCATAGGGCACCTAACAAGGGTGAATCCTATACCATTATTCTAATGCCTACCAGAAGAACATGAAACAGTATGAAAATGTAATGAACAGAGTAAAGAAACACATCACCAATAGTAATAGACCAGGATCCTGTGAAATGTGCTCTGATTAATAGATGCAAAACCAATCATGTACAATAAGCTCAATGGCTGCTACAGTCCAGACTTCTCCTCCCAGCCTATTACATACAACTACTCTGCTACTCCCTCCCAAGACTGTTCTAACAGTGAAACTGAATCCCTCTAACAGCAAACTGCCAGCAACTGAACAACAACCTCTACCATTCGTTTCTGGGAATTCTTTATAGGAGAAGAGGAAGAGACAGAGGTAGATAGAAAATTAAATGAGATTCATTAAGACAGCAGGACGGAAGTGTTCATGCCCATGCTGCTTAATGGAAAAATGCAGCATTGTATGTACTCTGAGAGTGGTTCGGAGATCTCTGTCGGGTCGAGATTGACCTCTGATACATTCTTTAAATCCTTACGGAGCCTGGAGCTCTGTGCTGCCATTCTGAAATAGATGACATGGATGGAAGTCCGCGACTTCTCCATACCTCCATTACTGTTGCTCAGACAGTCTTTAATGAAGCTCATGTCTGTGCATTTAATTTCCCTGGGCTCGAGAGGCATGGAGAACGTCGTAGGAAAGGTGTACGCCTGGAGAAAGAGTACTCTGCTATTAGGTAGCGCAGTAATTACTTGCTGGTGCACTCTTAGTTTTCAAACTGTGCTTGAATCCTTTGACTGTGGGATTAGACGTTAATTACATCAATAATGCGCATTAATCCCTTTGAATCCTGTTTTTGCTGCTTCGCAGGCCGGCTGAAATGGCCTCTCTGTGCTAATCCGCACCGTGGAAAGAGCTGTAAAACCAGGCGGCGGTGGTGGAAAAATGATGCCGAGGCCAGAGGAAAGGTGGCGGAGCGGTGGAGGAACAGTGAAAATGGCAGAGGAAACGGTTAATCAACGTAAAAGCCCAACAATGAACTTTGGGCGAATTACAAAGGATATGGAAGAAAACAATGGAGCGGAGGGGCAGACGTGGGACCCGACAGAGGTGGAGGGAGATTAGATCCTGACCGTCGGATCTGGGAAGGATGAGCGGCCCAGATGTAATCAGGGGAGAGGCGGAAGAAGTTGCGATTAATGCTGGACCGTCGATCTGTGGGGAAAAGGACGGCGGGGATTAGATCGGCAGATCGCAATCGGGGGTCGGACAAGAAGGCTTGTGATTGCAATTGGAGCGGTCGTCCGATTAAGCGCTGGCCGTCGGATCGGCGGGGAGATGGACGGCTGTGATTGAATCGGAGGGGCAGTGCGATCGGGAGAGGACCTGTGATCGGAAGCTGCGATGACCATCGGATCTGCAGGAGAACGCGCGGTCAGGATTAAGTCGGCACATCGCAATCGGGAGGTGCACAATGAATGTTGCGATTGCGATCGGAGGGAGTACTGTGATTGAGCGCTAGCCGTCGATCTGGCGGGGAGATCAACAATGGGGAAGACCATCGGAGGGGCAGTGCGATCAGCGCGGGACCGTTGGATTGTGAAACATATGGATGGCCGTGATCAAATCGGAAGGCTTCAATCGGGGGGCGGACTTAACATGTTCCGATTGCGATGGGCAGGGGGCCTGCGATTAGTGCTCAGTCGTTTGATCGAAACAGATCAACGGCGCGGAACAGATCGCGGGACTTAACGTAATAAAACAATTGCATCGGGGTTTTAGAGTATTACAAAGGAATTTGCCTCCCGCCGATCTTCCGATTGCGATTGGCCCCGGGACTTAAGCGCTTGGTCTTGGGTGACGGGCATATGTGGGGAAGTGGTTAAGGGGCTGGTGGGAAAGGGGCTAGGGCCTGTAACATGGTCGGAAAGTGGGTTTTTGGCCCGTTTTAATGTAATTTGAGGGCCGGGAAGGGTAACGATAGAGGAAGAAAGGGGAAAAAAGGGAAAGCAAGGGGTAGGGGAGGAATTTAAAGGGGATTTTAGGGGGAAATGAAGGGTAAGAAGGGAAATATAAGGGGAAACAAGGGGGGATAAAAAGAGGCTAAATGAGGGGAAATAAGAGGGAAAAGGAAGGCCTTTGGGCATTTCTTCACATAACAGAGGGGCTTTATGAGGTAAAAAAGTAGAGGGGACTTTATCAAAGGGAAAAGGCACAAGGAGGCTTCAAGGAGACTGTGTTTTCAGAGGAAATGCATTCCTTGAAGACTCAATAACAATTTAGCCGCCTATTTTCTTGTCAAAAATTTCATAGGGGGGCTAACAGTGGCTCCACATGGGGATGGCTTCTTCTTGAAGGAGCCAAGAAACCAGAAAATGATCTCTTGGCGTAGGCCAGATGCCTGCTGCTTGAACCATCCTTTTCTTTCTTTGATTTGTTGCCACAAACTATGAAGACATCATATCAGCAGTAAAATTCTTCCAAACAACTACCTACCCACACTATAGTCCTAACATTTTTTCTTCTTGGGTGCATTTGGACTTGCAGACCCTTTTACATCATCAATTTTTACAAACAGGAAAAAATAAACCTAGTCTACTTCTACCCTTATTGCTCCATGAGACCAGATTAGACTGTTGGTCTCACATGTTTCTCTACCTACACTACTACCTGCTAGGATTAGACTGTCTAGCAAGTTTCTTCTCTACATTCTAAAACAAAAAATGAAATAACTAACTACATGCTCATAGACTGAGCTTTATTGAGCTTTTCCTACCTACCCTACTCTACTGACATATTTACAAGTCTAGCTTACAAACATTGTCTTCCAATGTAACCAGTCCTTCAAGTGATCCCATGACTGGTCCTTCTTGCTCAGCTCCTTGAGCAGGCTGGATAGGCAGGGCAGCTCCCACTCTTTTTGTTCAACAACAGAAGCCTTGAAAAGTTTTGTTTATGTTTGCAACATGCTGCTGAGCAAGACCTTTGATCCTTCTTCAAATGTACGTAGGAAATGTGCATAAGGATCATGAAAAGATACCTGGCTATGAATATTTGGCAGGCTGGCTTCGACCAGAATCTCTTCTTCTTCCACTGGATCAAGAATGAGACTCTCATGAAGTAGAGTGTCTCCCTCATCCTCTAAACTGGAGGACTCGTCATATATTGGGGTTGAGTCCTCTCGGAGCTCTGATATGTTGTGCTCTGAGGTGCAGGGCTCCGTGAAAAGATCCATGTGTTCTTGAGCAGGGGCGTATTCCTTTGCTTCCTCTTCTTCAAGAGTAAGCTCCTTGCTTTCATCGTGCTCAAGAGCCTCTTCTTTGCTTTCCTCCTCATCTTCTGAAAGGAAAGACTGCTGGCCTTCGATCTCATGACACTCTTCACTGATGCTTTCATAACTTTCCCCATCAGTGTCATAGATAGGTGGACCTGACCAAGTCCACCATTCTGAGCGCACGGCAGGTCTTTCTTCATTCTGATCCACCGAGGAGTCTTCTGATTCAGAACCAACAAACTCAAACAATAACTGAGCAGGAGAGTGTGTTCTATAGAAGATTTATGGGGTGGACTGCTGTTTTAATATCCGATCAATCTCTTCTTCTGTCAAAAGAGGGATTTCCCTTTCATCATGGACAGAAGAGCAGCAATCCTCTTGCTCTTGTGTAGGCTGATTTGGAGGCTGGATGTTTCTTTGAGCCTCTTCTTCTTCATCAGATTCTGCCTCTTCCATGTAGTCATCTGCTTCCTCAAGGCAGCTTTCCTTATCAGCCTGCGCTAATAGGTTCTGATGTTCTTTGGTCAGCGTAACACAAGGTGTAGGTAAGCAATCAGGCAATTCCTGATCACTTTCCTCTTCATCTTCTACAGATTCTTGAGCATCATATAGGTCCTGCTCATATTCTAGATCTTGAGTTTGTTCTTGTTCTGAAGATGACATGGCCTGCTCTAAATAATCATCATCTGTATTCATATTGGCCATCTGCGTCTCCAGCATTTTGGTAAGCACTTCTGTTATTCTGCATGCTTTATTATACAAAGCATTATACTTTGCATCCCTGTCCATGCTTGGATTCGTGCTTATGCAAAGAAGGCTACTATCTCTTCTCAACCAGTTCAGTGTTCCTCACCAGTGGAGTCATTTGGTCTTTGGATCATAGGGAGTGTGGAGTCGCCAGGTGGATGATTATGAATGTTTGAAGCAAGATGATGTCCACCATCAGCAATGAAAAGCCAATCTAAAGGCAAAGCAGTTCTTGACTCTCAGATTTGTTCCCCAGTGGAGTCGCCATTATGTCGGGGTTCCCATGTTTTGGCCAGATTGGCAAGACCAAAAGATGAGACAACATCAGAACCACTTTGTGGCCCTAGGATCTAGCCCTCCTGGACCCGGAGAGGGATCTCTCCAAATAGACCAAAGAATGATGTCTCTTTGACGCTCAAAAATAACATTTTAGGCTAGTTATGAAGCACAGAAGGGGGGTTTTAAAGTGATTTGGTTGAAGGGTTGTTGGGTTGGTTAGGAGATCATAGGCCGAGAAAGCAATGGGAGAAAAGGAACATGACAGAAGGATGCTTCAGCAAAGAGGATGGGTTAAGACAGTGCCATCCATTGGGCTAGGGAGTCATGAAAGGAAATTACTTGCATCCATTAGCCAAGGCTTTCAAAGGGCAAGTCATCTACACTAAAGGATCTTTTAGGCAGATGGTGGAATGGAAAATTAAGGAGAGAAAGTGGAAGAAGGAAAGACAACCAATTTTCTGTCTATAGATCAGGTCAGAGGTCATTTAACTCCAGACCTGCTTGGACATACTCAAAGGCAGCTCTCAAAGAGACAATGGGGCTGCTTATAGATCGGACCAGAGGTCATTTAACTCCAGGTCTGCTTTAGCAACTCCAAGGGAAAGACAAAGATAAGATTACAAAGAAATATCTAAGAGGCAAACCCCCAAGTTCATACATCAGCCAGCAGGAAATAACATCCGCTGCGCTGGTTAAACCCATGAATTAACTCTTAGATAGAACATGGGGCAGAAAACATAAAGGTAGGGAGAGCAGACAGCATAGGGCACCTAACAAGGGTGAATCCTATACCATTATTCTGATGCCTACCAGAAGAACATGAAACAATGTGAAAATGTAATAAACAGAGTTAAGAAACACATCACCAATAGTAATAGACCAGGATCCTGTGAAATGTGCTTTGATTAATTGATGCAAAACCAGTCATGTACAATATGGCTCAATGGCTGTTACAGCCCAGACTTTCTCCTCCCAGCCTATTACATACAAACTACTCTGCAACTTTCTCCCAAGACTGTTCTAACAGTCACCAATGAATCCCTCTAACAGCAGATGCCCAACAAGGCAACAACAACCATTACAATTCATTTCTGGGAATTCTTTATAGGAGAAGAGGAAGAGACAGAGGTAGATAGAAAATTAAATGGGATTCATTAATACAGTAGGACGGAAGTGTTCGCGCCCATGCTGCTTAATGGCAAAATGCGGCGCTGTATGTACTCTGAGACTGGTTTGGAGATCTCTGTTGGGTCGAGATTGACCTCTGATACATTCTTTTAATCCTTACGGAGCTTGGAGCTCTGTGCTGCCATTATGAAATAAATGACATGGATGGAAGTCCACGACTTCTCCATACCTCCACTACTGTTGCTCAGACAGTCTTTAATGAAGCTCCTGTCTGTGCATTTAATTTCCCTAGGCTCGAGAGGCATGGAGAACACTGTAGGAAAGGTATACGCCTGGAGAAAGAGTACTCTACTGTTAGGTAGCATAGTAATTACTTGCTAGTGTGCTCTTAGTCTTCAAACTGTGCTTGAATCCTTTGACTATGGGATTAGACGTTAATTACATCAATAATGCGCATTAATCCGTATGAAGCCTGTTTCTGCTGCTTCGCAGGCCGGCTGAAATGGCCTCTCTGTGCTAATCCGCACAGTGGAAAGAGCTGTAAAACCAGGCGGCAGTGGTGGAAAAATGTTGCAGAGGCCAGAGGAAAGGTGGCGGAGCAGTGGCGGAACAGTGAAAATGGCGGAGGAAACAGTTAATCAACGTAAAAGCCCAACAATGAACTTTGGGCGAATTACAAAGGATATGGAAGAAAACAATGGAGCGAAGGGGCGGACGTGGGACCTGGAAGAGGCGGAGGGCGATTAGATCCTGACCGTTGGATCTAGGAAGGATGAGCGGCCCAGATGTAATCGGGGGAGAGGCGGAAGAAGTTGCGATTAATGCTGGACCGTCGATCTGCGGGGAAAAGGACGGCGGGGATTAGATCGGCAGATCGCAATCGGGGGTCAGACAAGAAGGCTTGCGATTGCGATTGGAGCGGTGGTCCAATTAAGCGCTGGCCGTTGGATCGGCGGGGAGATGGACGGCTGTGATTGAATCGGAGGGGCAGTGCGATCGGGAGAGGACCTGTGATCGGAAGCTGCGATGACCATCGGATCTGCAGGAGAACGGGCGGTCAGGATTAAGTCGGCGCATCGCAATCGGGAGGTGCAAAATGAATGTTACGATTGCGATCAGAGGGAGTACTGCGATTGAGCGCTAGCCGTCGATCTGGCGGGGATATCAACGGTGGGGAAGACCATCGGAGGGGCAGTGCGATCAGCGCGGGACCGTTGGATTGTGAAACATATGTATGGCCATGATCAAATCGGAAGGCTTCAATCAGGGGGCGGACTTAACATGTTCCGATTGCGATGGGCAGGGGGCCTGCGATTAGCGCTCATTCGTTCGATCCAAATAGATCAACGGCGCAGAACAGATCGCGGGACTTAACGTAATAAAACAATCGCATCGGGGTTTTAGAGTATTACAAAGGAATTTGCCTCCCGCCGATCTTCCGATTGCGATTGGCCCCGGGACTTAAGCGCTTGGTCTTGGGTGATGGGCATATGTGGGGAAGTGGTTAAGGGGCCGGCGGGAAAGGGGCTAGGGCCTGTAACATGGTCGGAAAGTGGGTTTTTGGCCCGTTTTAATGGGTTTTAAGGGATTTGAAGGGAAATGATAAGGGGAAAAGGGGAAAAAGGCTAAACCAAGGGTAAGAGAGGGAATTTAAAGGGGATTTTAGGGGGAAATGAAGGGTAAGAAGGGAAATAGAAGGGGAAACAAGGGGGGATAAAAAGAGGCTAAATGAGGGGAAATAAGAGGGAAAAGGAAGGCCTTTGGGCATTTCTTCACATAACAGAGGGGCTTTATGAGGGAAAAAAGCAGAGGGGACTTTATCAAAGGGAAAAGGCACAAGGAGGCTTCAAGGAGACTATGTTTTCAGAGGAAATGCATTCCTTGAAGACTCAATAACAATTTAGCCCCCTATTTGCTTGTCAAAAATTTCATAGGGGGGCTAACAGGGCACAGAGTCTCTGTGTTGATAGATAGTGGGGCTACTCATAATTTTATTGAGGCACAGCTGGTACAAAGGAGAGGAATCCACATGGAGGATTTTAAGGGATACTCAGTTTTGGTCCCAGGAGCTATGACCCTGCAGTGTGCCAAGTATGTTCCGGCACTAACCATTACCATGGGGACCTACACCTTGATAGATCACTTCTTTGTGGTAGACATTCCAGACACCAATGTCATATTGGGAGTCCAGTGATTAATTACTCTTGGGAGAGTTACCACTAATTGGAGAACTTTGGAGATGGAATGGAAAGGAGGGAAGGATGGCCGATATCAGAAGATCAAGGGTATAAACACATACCCCCCCCAGGTTGTTTTAGGACACAGAATGGAGGCAGATCTATGCAGAGGCAATGTTGAATGGGCAGTGGAGCTGCATATATCAGAGGTAAGGGGCAAGGATTCACCAATGCATCCATATGTTCAATATCTCTTGGACCGGTATTCTACAGTATTTGGAGATATCCCACCAGGGAGACCTCTTGACCGAGGGTTTGAACACACTGTTGAGTTGGAACAAGGGATCCAAGTAGTAATCACCACTCCTTATAGGCACCCCAAGGCTTATGTTGTGTAACCAGCTCCAAAAATAGAAGAAAAGAGATATCAACGCCTTAGAAATAAGCCACTTCGAGGGGGAAACCTCCAATACGTTACATGAATGAACAATTCTTTGATGATACAATTTAAAAAACCTCCTTTCTATATATAAGAGTCCATGGGGCCATAATGTAATCCTAGTGGGCCACAATGTAATCCTAGCCGACCTAACAATAATAATTTAAGGGCATAATAATAACAAAATGGTGGTTACAAGGGTACAATAATAACAATAAGGGGATTACACTAACAACAATAAGGGACTATACTAGTAATATAGGGACCTAACATGCTCCTCTCCTTGAAAAAAGTGTTTTCCTAAACACTTGAGTAGATCTGGGTGCTTCTGTATAAAATTCTCATCCTCCCATGTAGAATCTTCAGTGGGTAAGTTCTTTCACTTGATGAGATACTCTCAAATTGATCGATTTCGTAGCTGTCGAGTTCTTGTTTCTATGACCGCTTCAGGTTCCAATATGATTTTTCCTTCCTCATCAAGTTCTGGAAATATTGTGTGAACTGGAATATTTTCACCTATAACCTTCTTTAATCATGAAACATGGAAAAACTGATGCACTCGCGAAGAAGCAAGAAGCTCCAATTTGTATGCCATAGTACCAATATTTTGCAACACCTTGTAAGGACCATAGTACTTTGGCAATAATTTATTATCCTTCTTGGCTTGCTTCAGGGACATTTGTTTGTATGGTTGTAATACTAAAAATACCCAATCTCCTACATCAAAAATTCTCTTGCTGCGATGTTGATCTGCCTGTTGTTTCATTCGATTTTGTGCCAAATTCAGGTTATCCTTTAAGAGTTGGAGAACTTCTTGTTGATGCTCGATGTGATCTTCCACTCCTTGAACCTTCGAATTTTCTCTTAAATATGATGTGATGGATGGTGGATGATATCCATAAAGTGCCATAAATGGGGTCATTTTTGCTGCAGTATGGAAGGAAGTGTTATACCACCATTCAGCAAGAGGTAACCACTTGACCCATTGTGTTTGTTTATCAGATACAAAACAACGAAGATATCCTTCCAAACATTTATTTACTATCTCAGTTTGACCATCAGATTGAGGATGATAAGATGAGCTATGAGCTAATTGACTACCCAAACAAGAAAATAATTCCGTCCAAAAATTTCCAGTAAAAATGGGATCTTTGTCGCTCACAATAACCCTTGGGCTTCCATGTAGCTTTTGAATTCAGTCCATAGATGTACTAGCAACTATACTTGCTTTAAATGGATGAGATAATGCACAAAAGTATGCATACTTGGTAAGTCTATCAACTACCACCATGATGACACTCTTTCCTTCAGACTTAGGTAAACATGTGATAAAATCCATTGAAATCTCCTCCCAACGTTGACTTGGAATGGATAAAGGTTGTAGAAGTCTCGGGGTCTTAATTGTCTCAACTTTATGCTGCTGGAAAACCAAACATTTAACCACAAAATTTTGAATATCATATTTAAGGCCATCCCAAAAAAATTCTTTCTTCACCCTGTGGTAAGTTTTTAAAAATCCTGAGTGTCCTCCTAAAGGAGAAGTGTGAAATTCCAGAAGAATCTTTTTTTTTAGTTTGGAATTCTTACAAAAATATAAGCGATATTTGTACCATAAGAAATCATTTTCCCAACTAAATGTATCAGATGTACTAGGATCTTGCTGCAACTTTTGAATTAGTGTCCATACATCTTTGTCCTTCTTCCATTCATCTCTTGTTTCGGTTATCCAATCTGGTTGGATAATAGAAATGGCACAAAGCAATGCTTCCACCTCTTCATTCTTTCTTGAGAGTGCATCTGCAACAACATTAAGCTTTCCTTTTTTGTAGATTATTTCAAAGTCATAGCCCAACATCTTTGTGACCCATTTTTGCTACTCTTCTAAAGATAGTCTTTGTTCCAAAAAGTGTTTAAGACTATCATGATCAGTTTTTACCTTGAAGTGTCTTCCCATTAGGTAATTTCGCCATTTTCTCTAGTGCATGCAGTATTGCTAACATTTCCATCTCATAAATAGGTTTATGTAAATACTTTCCTTTGATTGGATGACTTTCAAAAGCAATGGGTCTTCCTTCCTGCATTAGAACAGCACCAATTCCATTTCCTGACGCATCACATTCCACAATAAAGGTTTTTGTGAAGTCTGGCGTAGCTAATATTGGTGCTCGACACATTGCCTCTTTAAGATGTTCAATGGCTTTAGTTGCTTCAGGAGTCCATGAAAATGCATATTTCTTCAATAATTTTGTTAGAGGGGCTGACATTCTCCCATAATTATTAACAAACTTGCGATAATACCCTATTAACCCAAGAAATCCTCGCAACTACTTTATGGTTGTGGGCACTTTCCATTCCTTAATGGCTTTAATTTTGTTAGGGTCTACCCTAACACCCTCATGAGATACAATATGACCTAGATATTCCACCTCTTGTACTCCAAAGAAACATTTGGATGTTTTTGCATATAATTGTTTTTCCTACAATAGTTTGAGCACCCTGTCAACATGTTCAATATGTTCAACATGATCCTTCCAAGACCTGCTATAGATTAGTATATCATCAAAAAATACTAGCACAAATTTTCTAAGGAAGGGTTTGAAAATGGAATTCATCAACCCTTGAAATGTAGAAGGTGCATTGGTAAGGCCAAAAGGCATGAACAAAATTCATAATGACCCTCATGAGTTCGAAACGCTGTTTTTGGAATATCTTCAGTCTTCATTCTAATTTGATGATATCCTGAACGAAGATCCAACTTGGTAAAATAAATTGCTCCATGTAATTCATCCAATAATTCATCAATCACGGGAATGGGAAATTTATCTTTAATGGTGAGCTTATTGAGCTCCCTATAATCTGGACACATTTTCTATGATCCATCCTTCTTGTGTACCAATACTATAGGAGCAAAGAAAGAACTTTGACTAGGTGGAATTATACCTGCCTCTAACATTTCTACAATCATACGTTCAATTTCGCTCTTTTGGACATAAGGATATCTATAAGGCCTGATGTTTGGAGGAACATTTCTTGGAATTAAATGAATAGCATAATCATGATCACGAATAGGTGGGAGTCCTTTGGGAGTTTCAAACACCTTGGAATGATTGTCCAAGATTTGTTGGAGATCTGCAGAAATAGATGATTTTGATGTTGGAACTTCTAGTGAGCATAATTGTGAAATTACGCCTCATTTTTCTTTCTTTAGAAGCTTTTTCATGACATTAGAGCTTATTATCCTTCCAGGCTTCCCCGCAATACCCCGTAATTTGACTTCCTTTCCTTCTAAAAATAATTTCAAAAAAAATTCTTGAAAATTAAAAGCTATCGTCCCCAAAGATTGTAACCATTGTACTCCTAATACAACATCAGCACCTCCCATAGGAATGGAAAGCATTGGACTAGTCAATACATATTCCCCCATGGTTAGCTTGATATTATTGCATTTTCTAGAGAAATTTATAGTTCCTCCATTTGCAACCATCACTTGACATTCTGGTGCTGGGTATAGGAAAAAATTTAATTCCTTGGCTACCTTACAATGAATAAAATTGTGGGTGCTACCTGAATCAATCAACACTATTACCTTTTTCTTCTTGATTTGTCCTACTATCTTGAGAGTTTGAGGAGTGGTAATTCCTGCCAGTGCATTACACGATATGGTCGGATTCATTTCTTCCTCTTCTAGGGTTGGTTCCTGGTGTATATCCTCTTCTTGTTCATTTTTTTCTTCCTCTTCACAATCTATGTAAAATAATTTCTTCTCAGCACACTTATGACCTTTAGTGTATTTGCTATCACAACTGTAGCAAAGCCCTTTTGCTCTTTTTTCTTCCAATGTTTGTGGTGTCAACCTTGTAGGTTGTGGAAATCTAGGCGTAGCAACACTTCCTTCTTTATAGAATTGAGTGGTAGGCTTCCTTGTCGCCATAATTTTACATTCAACTTTTCTTGCCAACCTGAATGCCTTCTCCAATGAATCAGGTTCCAAAACGCGAACTTCATGTTGGATGCTATCCTTTAAAGTGCCTAGGAAGAGATCAATCCTGTGTCCCTCTGGAATATCAGTTACCCTTATATTCAATTTTTGGAAGTCCTCAATGTGCTGCCCCACTAAACCCTTTTGTTTGAGATTTATCAATTGGGTAAAGAAGGTGTTGCTCTTTGTATCCTCATAATGTGCTATCATTTCCTCCGTAAAAATTGACCAAGTGATAACTTTTTTACGGGAGCAAAGCCATTGATACCATACAAATGTATTTTGTTCTAAATGTAAAGTTGCAATGCGTACCTTTTGTGTGTTTTGCACGTTATGGAGATCAAAATATTGCTCCATCTGTAGTATCCATGTTATCGGATCCTTTCCATCAAACTTCTTCATATCCAGTTTTGGAATATGGTGGTTCTTCCCGCCAACATTCGAGTTTATGAAATCATGATTAACATTTATTTTGTTCTCATCATGAGGTTCTTCTCCTATATTTCCGCCATTAGGAATCATTTCTGGTTTTAAGCTTGTCATCAAGCCTTCCATGTATGCTTTTAGATCACTCTTCATGTTTTCCATGTTATCTTTCATGTCATCCATCTTAGCTTCCACGCCATCCATTTTAGCTTCCATGCCTTTCTTCAAACCGTCCATCTTCACTTCCATGCCTTTCTTCAAAACTTCCATTTCATTTTTTGTTGCTCTTTGCGAGAGTGAAAACTGTTGCATTTGCTCTTGTAATTTTGATAGATCATGTTGCAATTCTTCATCTTCATGAGTCATAGTAGAGCCTTCTTAAGGCTTAATGGGTGTTGAATTATTTTTACGGGGCATATTTTAGAACCCAATACTGATATCTATTCTACAATATGCCCTTGGAATCAATTCAAATTGATTCTTCAAACAAGACTTATGCAATTCGAAAAAACAATACACACCTTTTTCTTGCTTTTAAGGAGCTCGATATTGAAATTGGATTATCTATGTTATTGCAGCACTTTAATATTTTAATTTCAGTACCAACGTAGCCCTCTAAATTCTCTTTCTAATGCCACGGGTCTGACCTAATTTGAATTCTCCAAGACAAAGTTGTGTCCAATCTCCCACAATGACCTAATTATGGACTGGTTCAGTAGAGCCAATTTGTACGACTTGCAACGTGCCACTGTTTCATCCTTCAGCTCTAAAATTGATGGCAAAGAAATTAAAGTCCGTGTACTTGCAACCAATTTTTACGGCACTCCAATTTGATTCTCAAAGAGAGAGTTATGAATCTTTTCCCATGATCACCTCTTTGAGATGAAATTCGGGAGCCTGAAAAAGTATTACCTTCCACAGATCGTATCTCCGAAAATATTGTGAACCAAGCTCTAAAATATTTTGACGCGTTTCCTCAGGATTTAAGCTTCGCACCCTAAAAATTTTAGATTCTGAACCTTCGTAGAAAAAAATTTATAGTGAAAATTCCACGATGAACTGTTTAGGAGCTTGAAAAAAGACCTAACTTCCACAGATCATATCTCTGACAATATTGCGAACCAAGATCTCACATTTTTAGAAAATCTTCCTCAGGATTTCAGCTTCGCACCCTAAAAATTTCAGCTTCTGAAACTTCGTAGAAAAACAGTGATAGCGAAAATTCCATGATGACCTGTTTGGAGCAGCGAAACCCTAGAATCCAAAGCTCTAATACCAAACGTTGTGTAACCAGCTCCAAAAATAGAAGAAAAGAGATATCAACGCCTTAGAAATAAGCCACTTCGAGGGGGAAACCTCCAATACATTACATAAATGAACAATTCCTGGATGATACAATTTACAAAACCTCCTTTCTATATATAGGAGTCCATGTGGCCATAATGTAATCCTAGTGGGCCACAATGTAATCCTAGCCGACCTAACAATAATAATTTAAGGGCACAATAATAACAAAATGGGGGTTACAAGGGTACAATAATAACAATAAGGGGGTTACACTAACAAGAATAAGGGACTATACTAGTAATATAAGGACCTAACATTGAAATATCTATCCAAGAGTTGCTAGCACTAGGCCACATCCGGCCTAGTACTAGTCCTTTTTCTTCCTCGGTGGTTTTGGTAAAAAAGAAAGACGGAATATTGAGGATGTGAATTGATTATAGGGCCTTGAACAAGAAGAATTTGAAGAACAGGTACCCTATACCTAGGCTCGATGAACTCATGGATGAGCTGAGGGGATCCAAATATTTCTCCAAGATTGATTTGAGGTCCGGGTACCATCAAATCAAGGCGAGGGAGTAAGATATCCCCAAGACAGTGTTCAGGTGTCACTATGGGCATTTTGAGTTTTTGGTAATGCCCTTTGGATTTACGATTGCTACAGAAAATTTCCAATCCTGTATGAACCATATCTTCTGGGGTCATTTGCGAAAGTTTGTATTAGTCTTCTTTGATGATATTTTGATCTACAGTCGCACTTGGGAGGAGCACTTGCAGCATATTGAGACAGTCTTACATATCCTCAAGGAGCAACAATTATATT
This sequence comes from Pinus albicaulis, assembly GCA_034641835.2. Taxonomy (NCBI): domain Eukaryota; kingdom Viridiplantae; phylum Streptophyta; class Pinopsida; order Pinales; family Pinaceae; genus Pinus; species Pinus albicaulis. The sequence continues at coordinate 47,609,328 of CM076576.1, read as the reverse complement.
CCAAGCTCTCCAAATGTGAATTTTTCCTCACAGAGATGTTGTATTTGGGGCATATCATAGGAGTGGATGGAGTGAGGGTACATGAGGAGAATATTCAAGCTATCAGAGATTGGCCTGAACCTAGGAATGTTACAGAACTCAAAGGGTTTATGGGCATATGCACTTATTACCGAAAGTTTGTGAAAGGATTTTCACAATTAGCAGCACCAGTTATAGATTTGACAAAGGAGGGGTCTTTCCATTGGACACCTACAGTGCAGAGAGCTTTTGATAAGCTCAAAGAGGTGATGAGTAGTTGTCCTGTTTTGGTTTTACCTGAATTTTCTCAACCTTTTGTGCTAGAATGTGATGCATCAAGTGAAGGTATTGGGGCAGTCTTGATGCAAGGAGGGCATCCTATAGCCTTTGAGAGTAGGAAGCAGCTCCCTCATGAGAGGTTATACCCCATATATGATAAAGAGATGTTGGCTACCATGCATGCATTAGCCAAATTTTGGCAATACTTGGTGGGGAATAAATTCAAGGTGAAGACTGACCATAACAGTCTTAGATTCTTCCTTGAACAGAAACAACTCCGGGAGAGACAACAGAAGTGGGTGAGAAAAATCCAAGAATATGATTTTGACATAGAATATGTCAAGGGGAAGAGCAATGTAGTAGCTTATGCTTTATCCAGGAGGCCTACAGCATTGTCTTTGAGGGGCATGGATGCAGATTGGAAGGCTCAACTTTTAGTTGAGTATTCCAAAGATGATTTTGCATGTGAGATACTTGATGGGGTGGTATCGGATGAGAGGTTTATGGTGATGGATAAGATCATATATTACCGGGACCAGACCTTCTTGGCTAAGAATTCCAAGCTCAAGGAGAAGATCTTACTGGCACCACATGATTCCCCACTTGCTGGGCATCAAGGTTTCATAAAGACTTATAGGTCCATAAGAGAGAGATTCTCATGGAAGGGTCTCAAGGAGGATGTTCTCTGACATATCAAGGAGTGCACCATTTTTCAGCAGAACAAGGGAGAACACACCCACCCTGCTGGGTTATTGTAGCCACTACCTATTCCGGATGGGAAGTGCGAAAGTATCTCTATGGACTTCATCACCAGCCTACCAATGGTACAGGGTAAGGATTGTATCTTTGTAGTTGTCGATAGACTAACAAAGTACTCTCATTTCTTTTCCATTTCTGCACATTATACTGCTTCACAGGTAGCTGAGCTCTTCTTCAGAGATGTTTTTAGACTCCATGGTCTCCCAAAGACCATAGTGAGTGATCGAGATAGCCGCTTCATGGGTGGATTTTGGAAAGAAATTTTCCAGTTAGTGGGGAATGATTTGACTCCAAGCAATAGCTATCACCCCCAAACTAATGGACGGACCGAGATAGTGAACAAGTGGTTGGAAGGCTACTTAAGGAACTATGTAGTAGGGCAGCAGAGAGCTTGGATGCATTGGTTCCACTTGGGAGAGTATTGTACAACACTACTCATCATATTTCTATTGGCATGACTCCATTCTGGGCCTTATATGGGTATGAGGCACTCTCATTTGCTGATGTTATGTTTGGGGCAAGTAAGGCTCCAAGGGAAAAGGAATGGATTCAGGAGAACCAGGACATACTCAGGGCACTCAAGGACAACATTGCTACTACCTAGAACCAGCAGAAGATGTATGCAGACTGTGGTCGAATAGAGAGATAGTTTGAGGTGGGGGATCTTGTCTATCTGCGTCTTTAGCCTTACAAACAGTCCACACTCAAGGAGAAGGGATCTGAAAAGCTCAAACCATGTTTCTATGGGCCATATAGAGTGATCAAGTGTGTCGGTTAGGTAGCATATGATTTGGAGCTTCCCAAGGGAAGAAAGATCCACAATATCTTCCATGTCTCTTGCTTCAAGAAGGCCATTGGAAGGAATATAGTTGCCAACATGGATCTCCCCCATATTGATGATGAGGACCACCTAATTTTGTAGCCAGAAGCAATATTAGACATAAGGGATAGGCATCTAAGGAACTGAGTCATCAAGGAATATCTGATTCGATGGAGGAATCTACCAGATGAGGATGCCACTTGGGAATGAGAGAAGATCTTGCAGCATCCTTCTTTACTATTGCTTGTGGACAAGAAAATTTTGAGTGGGGAGGACTATAATATTCCTAATTAGCCACTGCTAGTTGGAATATTATACTTGCTCCATTTTTGCAGCAGAAGAGTAGAAAGTCAATAAAAAAAAAATCCCAATGTGAAAAGGGATCAGGTTAAGAGGAAAAATAAAGCCACCTTTGTGTGAAAGAGGACAATTCTGGTGAACTAGATCTATTTGACCAAGTCAAAAACGTTGCTACAAGAGGAAAACCAACTAGGGAAACGTAGTTTTGAAAGGGGAATCTTCTCATGAAAGTCACCTCATCAATGAGTGAGGTCCGGGGTGGGGAAGCTCACCAAGGATAAGAAGGAGGAGATAGCAACAAGGAAGGAATTTATTAATCATATTTGTTTTGTCTTTTGACTGATTGCAACTCCAGTTGTTTAGTTGTAGTTGCAGCATTGTTTAGTGCAAAAAAATTCTCATGCGGGAATTCCATCTTCACCTTTGGTCTAGCTGGTTGTGAGATCAAAAGGGAAGGTACTGAGCTTATTTTTCATCATCTAAATTGATGACATCCATTCTACATCATCTACAGCACAATCACTTCCAGTAACTGTGTCTTTTCTGCAGGGGCAGCAGCTGCTGGGTTAAACCCTTCTATTTTGTGCTTGTTTTGGAGGAGGAGGTGTCTATTTCACTCTGGAAGGTCTATTGAAGAAGGCCTTGGGCCAATATCTATATTATTCATCTCTTTAAGATCATATTCAGTATTTTCTAATACATATTTGCAGTGTACTACGTTATTTTCTTCAGTGCTACATTTTATATTGCTATTTTGCTAGAAACCCTTGCCGGGATGTTCTGATGTGCTTGTAAAAGAGGTCAAACCTCTCATTTCTGATTATATGATTAACGAAAGCTCCATATCTGTATTAAATCATCTTTTTTTGTAGATTCCCTAATAAAAATTACGCTGTTGCAGTCTTTAGCAATTCTATTTTGTGAATATGTGGGATTGAGGTGCTTTTGAGCATATATGAGTTGGGGAGATCTGTTTAATGTAGATAGAAAGATTTGTTTCTAATGCCATTTAATATTTAATATACATACAGCATATATAAGAGAATCCAAGTCATTTTTTGTGTTTCTATTGCATTGTTTTCCTTATAGAGCGTCCTCATTGAATAAATTGCAGAAATTCTTGAAAAGGAATATTACACTTTTTCTCGATCTTGAAAACATATCGATAAGAAACATCGAGCGAGGAGATATCCAAGAAATCCATTTCATACTAGATGTACTTATGTAAACATTCATGGTACTGGAGTACCAAATGTCTCTCAGAATCCTTGATTCCCAGCTTTGTGTGAAGGGCATGAAAAACCATTTGTGAACCTTGGCACATCTTGGTCCCTTCACTACTGCAATATGGTCCACTTTATGTATTTATCTTCATAGCTCCCGATAGGGTAATATTTTTCCTTGATGGCATCTTGGAAAGAATTCCAAGTCGGTGCGGATGAAAACAGTGAGGATTCCCTCTCGTCCTTTTGCTCACAAAAGGTTTTCCTCGGGTCCTTGACATGGGGGGTGGCTTTGAGGAGTGAAAAAGTAATATTTTCCCGATTTGAAAATTCATGAACTGAAAAATATCCTTCCAACATATTTAACCATCTATCTATGTTGTCTACATTTATCTGGCCCTCAAATATGGAAATGTCGAAATTAACTTGTACCTTAAAAGGAGTGGCGCTTCTAGATTGACTTCTAGAGGAAGATGTGTTGCCTATGAGTAGACGTCAAAGGATCTAGGAAAACTTATCCATCATCACATTCCTTTGTTTCTCAAGGGCCTCCTCGAGCAATATTTTGAAAGGATATCCGACTCCCTAATCTTTCTTTTCTTCCTCCATGGGATCTCGTCAAGGTTTGCGACACTAATCTTACAAGGGTTCAACCATTTCGAGCCCTAACTCCTTATACCCTGACCTCATTACGGACATGAAAAGAACATGGAGAAAGAGCATACTGCTCTGATACTACTATTCTAGACTTATGCACGAAAGAAATATAATACATATATAAACATAAACACAGAGATGTAGAATAAATAAAATTTCATTTCATTCATATCAAAGAACTAAAATATGCTTACATACATAATGGAAATAAAATTTCTCGAGTGATGGTAGATTATCTATGAGAATATATGTGGCGGCTACATGCCCCTGAACTGTGTTATAATGAGGCTCAAGGGCCTTTTTATTATTGAACAACAAGGGAAAACCATAAACAACCAAAACTTTAACCCCGGGAGATGGAACACCAAGAGTTTATGGGCCTCGTTAGGGTTAGTTAGGCAACCAACTTCTCGGGGTCGTAACTTGGTCATATTATCTCTATTTGGCATGTATGATACCTCATTGGAAATATCTCTCTAAGTACTATGGGATTTTCTATAGGACCTTACCTAGACATAGGCCTACTTCGGATCTCAAAAAAACATCCTTTATGGGGTCAAAACTTCTCTAGAAGTTCAGGACCCAAAAAACTACTAAAATTAGTAAATGTTGCTATAAAAAAGGAAAATGATGAAACCAGCTGGAGATATAGCTGGAATAGGTGGGTTCCTACCAATATTCACCTGGATCAAGTTGAAAACTAGAACTTACTATCCATAAAATGACATCCTACAGAGCTTACAGGACATTAAGGGGTCAAAGAGCCACCCAAGTGAGCCAACCCTAAGCTATACTGCTTTTTCATTTACTTAACACCCAAGCCACATGCACAAGCCTGGAAGAGTACAGTTGTGACCCTCCAACTTGATGCAAAAGCCTACCTGAGTGTGGTTGTAACCTAAAACGCTTAGTTCAATGCGTGCAATCTCAAGATCTGAGCCACAATTCTAGTCCAACCTCCATACCACTGCCTAAAACTTCTTGAAACTTTCCAGAATGATAAAAGACTTGAATAAAATGCCAATAATACAAAACTTGATCCAAGAATTTACATAACCAGGCCTAACCATGACAGTCATTTCGTCAAACATATGATGAACGTGTAATCTACAAGTCATGAATGCATATTTGAACATAGGAGTTTGGAAATTATTTGGGAATAATCAAGAAGGTATAATTCCCTCCCATCGCTTGTTATCCCATACATTCATTAACCATCACATACTTATTTAATCCTCAACAAGACATAGCTAGAGTACATTGAAATCCATGCTTATAACCAGCACATAACTAGATTACTAACCATGACATAACAACCATCAAAACACCATAAAAACATGTAAAAATACTCATGAAATACAATAGGAAAAGAGCTCTTATCATTATATGCAAAATCCAACCAATTCAAGGACTTCCACATACCACTCGACCATAGATTGAGCTGAATGGAAACTTTCTTTCATCCAATCACCCTCATGCCATATTCCAAGTATGATTGTTGGAACTCAAGACATAAGCAACCACGACTTCCTAGATATTAAACCACCTCTGTCCTTGGGCTACCATGATCCCACCAAAACTAGTCAAGAGATCAATTAGCCCAAAAAAATCTTGGATGTCTTGTAATTTTCACCATTACCTTAAGGATTTTTCCTGTCTCCACCCACTTGTCGAGAGCTTCCCAGAGATTAAACCACCTCCACCCCCAACTCTTGGTAAATTTCCTGAGACCACCTCACCTGGTTCCAAAACCTTTAGTAAATCCAAAACTAAACCAAATAGACCCCATTGCACCATGGATATCCAAAAATGGCAAGGAAAGGTTGAAACCACTATCACACCCGACACAACCCATGCTAATAAAAACAAGATAATCAAATACACACATGCATGTACCATGCATTCACAAACCAACTAGGAAATCACACATGAAACCTATTACCTACAAGTATTCCTATTGAAGTTTCTTGATCCAAATTTTCCTTTCTTGTCCCTTACCTTCCTTGTTCGTTGAATTCCTTTGCTTGATTGCTTAATTTCTCCTCCTGGTACTCTTCTCTCTCTGAAACTAATTTAAAATTCCAAACTGACAAAAGCTATGAATTGATCCTCATAATCCCTTTTATCATTGAGGCCTCTATTTTATTTTATTTCCTATATTTTTCCTTCAATTTCCCTCTCATGCAAGCCTGTGACCTTTCATATCCCTTTTCACCTTTATTTTCATAAATAAAATATCAATTAATGTCTCTTTTCCTTTACCAGTTCCTTTTCCAATTTCCTTAGCCATAATAAACCGAAAGTTACACCCACTAGGATGTTTTAACCCAAAATTCAACTTGGAATACATGTCCCATGACCTTGGTATTATTTTTCCTTTATTAACTTTATGACATGAACTTTTAACCTAGGGTTGTTACAAACACCTCCCCCTTGGGCGAACACCATCCTCAGTGTTCTATGACACCTATGACCATCAAAACAGCTGAAACCAAAACATATTTCGTATTAGGAGCTTTATAACTTAGCTCAATGTAGTATTTACAATGAATAGTCTATTGAAAAGAAAAATAACATGAAAGAACTGAAAATCATGGAAAACATACTACCTATTGGAGCTTTATAACATATCTCATTGCAGTATTTATAATCACAACCATACATAAATATATACATATACCAAAACTAATTTTCCTCAACCAACAAACAATGAAGGATACATAGCCCACACCCGATCAACCATCTCTTATGTAGCTTCATGAGGCCCAAAGTGCTTCCACTGCACTTTAACTTGCTCAATTAATCGGTTCGAGAGCATGAGTTGTTTATGTTGAAATATGCACTGAGGTTCCGACAGGAATTCTCCTTCTGGCTCCACCTACAATACCAAATATTCATTCACATGATTAACATACTTCACTTATCTTTTCACCAATGAAACATTGAAAACATCATGGAATTTCACTTTCGACAGCAGTGCAAGTTTGTAAGCCATTGGTCCAGTCCTCTCAAGGATCTCGAAAGGCCTGCAATACGAAGGTGTCAATTTGGCACATGATCCATTCCTCAAGGAGATCCTCTTGGGCTTAATGCGAAAGTACACCTATGACCTTTTAGCACTATGTGGTTTTCCTAAGATGAGGAGAAAAATAGCAAAGCTAACCACAAACCACTTTAGGCCAGAATCTAGCCCTTCTAACTTGGAGAGGGCTCTCTCACTTAGTTTACTAAACAAATAGTATATTAGGATAGGTATTAAGCTCAAAAAATATTTTGATTTTAGAGGCTTGTTGATGAGTAAAGGGGAAAAACCATTGGGCACAGATTCATGTTCAAACTCTGATTTTTGTTCAGTGAGATGATGGGAAAAAGAGGGTTTCTCCACAGGGGAATGGTAGGTAGCTTTGGTGGTGGATTTTGATTAATTTTTTTTAGGATATGAAGGAAGAAAAGGTGAAATACAAACACATTAGAGCATCAAACCATGGATGAATTATAAAGTGTTTTTTTAAAGCTTAAAACATTAATAACTTGGAAAACTAATCATAGCATCATTAACGATGAATTATGAATCAATCATCCGGTTTTCTCCAAGAAAGAAATATTCACATTAAAGGGATGTAAACAAATAAGATAACTTACAAATCAAAGGATCGCAACCACCAGAATTATGAAACAATAATCCCTACAAACATCCTGTTATTGCATTAATTCACTGGCAAAAAATCTTCAAAAAATACAGTGCACAAAGGTCATCTTCTCTAATCTCAGCCAAAATCCAACTTACAATTATTTTTCTATCTTTATACATCATCAAATATTTGATCTCTATCCTAGGTGGTCGAATTCATTGACCAAAACCAACATAAACTAGATACATTCAAAATCTGGTGCATATACTTAAAAATAGGAATTGTTTTCCTTAAAAAAAATCCAAGTTTAAAACATCACTAGCTTAGAATATTAACCAATAAACATTAAACACAATCCCTAAGATAATTTTCCATCTATTTACATACTCAAAACTACTACTAGAAGCCAAAAATTTTAATTTTTTAACAAAATGAGGCAGACTATCCAGACTCATAGCGCATTAGGCAGATTCCTAACAAAACGAAGTGGATTCCATGATTTATATGCTTTTAGAACCTATCTGAAAAAAATAAGCAAATGGGTATGCCTCAAATACTCATTTGTTGGTGATGGACCTCCTTAACAAGTTTCAAAACACTTGCAGTCCTCCCTTTGGCTTGTACCCCACTTTCATAGCGCACTATTTGTTTTCGCATCACCTCCAAGAACTGAAAGCTTGGTGACATTTTCCTTAACGTGAAATGTTCGAAAAATCAGAATGAGTGTTGGAACCTTCATATAAATCCTGCATGATAGAAAAATAACTTCACCATCCCATAGTTACCAAAAATTACACATGGAAAGTGCAGCAAGCCCCTTGTTGCAATTATGCAATTTTCATCAAAATTTATTCTTTCTCATATTTGAGCCAAAAATAAAGTTTATGGGCTAATTTGAGGTTTCTTTCTTGTAGGTTTTAAACCTGAACAGAAATTATCTACACATGAATCTTATAACATAAAATAAACAATATCGAGAGCATAAAACATAAAACAGATAAACACAGAGATTTTCCCCTGGGTCCCAAATCGGGACGACCAGCTTGATTTTTCATTATATTCCTTTTATTGTTACAACACATATATATACATGTCGAAGCATACATAAACCCCAACCCATAAACCCTGGATTAGAACATAACTGTAGTTCCCTTGACCGGATCTACAAAAATACTAGGGGCCAAAAACCATCGTTCCCCAAAACCATGTGCAAAACCATACACAAAACCATGGACGCGGGCTACCCACCGGAAATTAAGGACCAAAAATTTTCACCAGGGCACTGCCCCAGACCCCGACAGGGGGGGCTACCGCCCCCCCTGTGACCCCCCCGCGCGTGCTTAGTCGTGGAAAGAATATAAAACATACCCAACATTCTCCCACTTGTTGTTTTCTTTCCACAGGGGGTCAAAAGAGAGCTTAGTCATTGGCCCAATTCTTCAACACCCATTGTTTCTCTACACCAAGAGAGCTTCTGAGTGCTCACAGACTTTGTTAATGCATCTGCAACATTCTTCAAAGTGTCCACCTTTACTAACAACACCCTTTTAGCCTCAACCATATCTCTAACAAAGTGATATTGAACATCAATGTGCTTTGTCTTCGAATGATAAGCAGGGTTCTTAGCCAAGAAAATTGCACTTTGGCTATCATAGTCTATCCTTATAGCTTGATGTACCAACCCCATACTTGAACACAATATCTGCAACCAAATTGCTTCCTTGCTTGCATGAGTGGCTGCTATGTATTCTGCCTCTGTAGTTGAAAGAGCCACTACAAACTATATTTTACTCATTCAACTGACTGCACCTCCAAATAGGCCAAACACATACCCACTTGTAGATCTTCTTTGGTCCAGAGCTCCAGCCCAGTCTACATCAACAAAACCACGAATGTCCAACATTCTTTCCAATCCTGGTCTTCCCTGGTAGCACAAGCCATAATCACTAGTGCCACGTAAATATCTGAAAACCCGCTTCACTGCTGTCCAATGCTCCTTCCCTGGGTTTGACATAAACCTGCTCAATACTCCCACCGCATGTGCAATGTCTGGTCTAGTACATACCATTGCATACATCAAGCTACCCACTGCACTTGCATATGGAACACGGGACATATACTCCTCTTCTTCTTGTGTCTTGGGACACTGTTCAGCAGACAGATTTACACCTACAGGAATAGGAACATTCACCGGTTTACTATCCTGCATATTGAACCTCTGTAATATAGTCTCGACATACTTCCTCTGGTTTAACCAGAGCTTCCTCTTTGCCCGATCTCTCTTAATTTCCATGCCCAAAATATAGTTTGCAGCACCAAGATCCTTCATGTCGAATTTGGAGAACAGTTGGGTCTTCAAATCTTGGATAATTTCTTTATCATTTCTAATCAACAACATATCATCCACATACAAGACCAAATAAATAACATGGTCACCAATTAATTTAAAATAAACACAATGATCCTCCTTGCTTCTGGTGAAGCCAAGTCCCCATATATAGGTATCAAATTTCTGATACCACATCCTTGGTGACTTTTTTAACCCATACATAGACTTCTTCAACCTGCACACCAGTTATTTCTTACCCTTCACCATAAATCCTTTAGGTTGCTTCATGTAGATCTCCTCTTCTAGATCCCCGTGAAGAAATGTTGTCTTCACATCCATCTGTTCTATCTCAAAATCAAATGCAGCAGCAACAGATAAAAGTAATCTAATAGAAGTAACTTTGGCAATAGGAGAAAAAAATATCACCAAAATCAATTCCCGGCACCTGGGAATAACCTTTCGCTACCAACCGAGCTTTGTATTTCTCCACCTTGCCTTCTACATTCATCTTCTTCTTAAACACCCATTTGCTCCCAATGGGCTTCCTTCCAGCCGGCAACCCCACCAGATCCCATGCATCGTTTTTGTGCAAGGATGCCATTTCATCAACCATGGCCTCCTTCCAGAGTTTTCCATCCTCTGAATCTACTGCCTCCCTGACAGTTCTGGGTTCATCATCAGTTATAGTTAAGGCAAAACCTGAACATAAATCAGATGGACTATACCTTTCTGGTTGCCTTATTTCCTGAACTGATCTTCTCAAAGCTAGAGTTTGTGGCTCTTCATCTTCCGAGTCTTCTTCTGTTGTAGAGTCTGATTCATCCTCCTTTAGCTCAAAATCTATTTTCTCAGGTTCCTTTGGTAGGACTTCATGTTTAACAACATCTTTCACTTCTCTAAACACCACATCTCGGCTGTACACAACCTTCCTTGTTTTTGGGTTCCAAAGCTTGTAACCCTTTAAACCATCCTTATACCCAATAAATATGCACTTTTCAGATTTATTATCCAACTTGGTCCTTTTCTCCTTTGGAACATGTACATATGCATCACATCCAAATACCCTTAGATGTGAAAGAGAGGGTTTCTTACCAGTCCATACCTCATGTGGAGTCTTATCCTCCAACGCTGATGAAGGTGATCTATTAACTAAGTAACATGCAGTCTCCACTGCCTCTGCCCAGAATTCTTGTCCTAACCCGGTACCACTGAGCATGCTTCTTGCCTTTTCCATCAGCGTTCTGTTCATTCTTTCTACAACTCCATTTTGCTGAGGTGTGTATGGAGTAGTCTTCTATCGTGCTATACCACACTTCTTACAGAACTCTTCAAATTCCTTCTTGCAGAACTCCCCACCATTATCTGTCCTCAATGCCTTTATCTTCTTCTCTGTCTGGTTTTCCACCAGAGCCTTAAATTATTTAAACTTGTCAAAGACTTCAGATTTCTTCCTCAAGAAATATATCCATGTATTCCTTGAGAAGTCATCTATGAATGAAACATAGTACACAGACTTTCCCAGTGATGGAACTGACACAAGCCCAAACACATCACTGTGCACAAGTTCTAATATCTTGTTTGCCCTCTTAGCACCAGAAGGAAAACTCACCCGATTCTGCTTCCCATATACACAATGTTCACAGAAATCGAAATCCAGAGAACAATTAGACATACCTTCTACCATACCATCTTTATGCAGTATCTGAAGGCCTTTCTCTCCAATATGTCCAAGCCTTTGATGCCATAGCATGGTCTTTTCTCCAGAGACAGCTAGGCTTTCCGCTCCACTTTCAGGAACCATAGAACTGTTACACCCATCAATAACAGTGCTACCTTGTAGCTTGTATAGAGTTCCAGTCCGAACTCCTCGCATTAATACCAGTGCTCCCCGAACCATCTTGCAGGCATCTTTCTCGAACACTGTTTTTACACCTGCATCATCCATCTTGCTTATAGAAATCAAATTTCTGGCCAATGCAGGAATATGAAGAACACCAGGAAGTGTTCTAATCCTTCCACCTTGCAGCTTCAGCTTTACCTTTCCACGTCCGATGATTCTGGCCTTCCTATCATCCCCTAGGAAGACATCACCACCATCATATTTCTCATACTCGCAGAACCACTCCCTATGGGGAGTGAAGTGAAAGGATGCACCTCAGTCAATCAACCATGACTCATGATCTACATGTGTATTTGAAGAAGAAGCCAAATACACATCCCCACCTTCATCCGAGGTGGTTTTTGCCTCTGCAGAAGGAGCATCATCAGATCCCTTTCCTTTCTCAGGAGCTTTAGATCTGCAGTCCTTTTTGTAGTGCCCTTCCTTTCCGCATTTCCATCACACCTTTACAAAATTTCCAGGAGATTTAGATCTCCCTCTAGATTTAGATCTCCCACTCGAAACCTTATTCTTGTTTCTGTTCTGGGACCTTCCTCATACAGATAAGGCATCTCCATTCTGACCCTCCATATTTCTCCGTCTCATTTCCTCTGACAACAAGGCTGAGATAATGTCATCAAAATTCAAGGTAGTTGTATTGCTACCTATTGCAATAACCAGACTGTCCCATGAGTCTGGTAGAGAACACAACAAACTGATGCACTTATCTTCATCTGAGATTTTAATATCAACAGATGACAGCTGACTTACCACAGTATTGAAGGCGTTCAGATGCTCCGTCACCGAGTCTCCATCCTTCATCCTCAGGTTATACAACTTTATTCATAGGAAAAATTTATTCACTAGAGACTTAGGTTGGTACAAAGTCCCTAAATTAACCCACAAAGTATTTGTCGTAGCTTCCCCAGACACATTCAACAATACCGAATCTGAGATAGACAACCATATTGTGCCTCAGCCTTCCGATCCAGCTTTCTTCCGCCTCATCCGAGCATTCCCGTTGGCTTAGTACCCGTATCTACCGCGATCCACTAATCTTTATCCACCAGCAGATCCTCTATCTTGAGCTTCCACAACTCAAAACTCTGACCATTAAATTTCTCGATCTCTATCTTTCCGCTGCTCGCCATCTTCTTTCACCGCAAGAATCGATCCCGCAAATCTCCCACTGAACAGGGTCTACCTCAGGCCCGAACTAAAAACGCTCAGCAGCAAAGGCGTCCCCTTGAAGCTGAAACAGCTCTGATACCACATGTAGGTTTTAACCCTGAACATAAATTATCTACACACAAATCTTATAACAGAAAATAAACAATAGCGAGAGCATAAAACATAAAACAGATAAACATAGAGACTTTCCCCTGGATCCCAAATCGAGATGACCAGCTTGATTTTTCATTATATTCCTTTTAGTGTTACAACACAAATATATACATGGCGAAGCATACATAAACCCCAATCCATAAACCCTAGATTAGAACATAACCCTAGTTTCCTTGACCGGATCTACAAAAATACTAGGGGCCGAAAACCATCGTTCCCCAAAACCATGTGCAAAACCATGCACAAAACCATGGACGCAGACTACCCACCGAAAAGAATAGTCGTGGAAAGAATATAACACATACCCAACATTGCTGAAGTTTCATATTTGTACTAGCCTCTTCCAAAATTCCAACTTACCTCTCTTCCTCTTTATTCTAGCTTCTCTCACTATAGTAAGCTTTTTCTTCACCAACCTAAGTCTTCTTTTTAGAACCAAGTTTTGTACATATAAATTCTTCACTTGCCTATGCAGAGGCAAGTTCCACTTCAATTTATACCTATATTTTTCAAGGATTGGCATAACAACCCCTACCTCTTTAAACAAGGCCATATTATCCCTATGGTATTTCTCCACAAGTTGTTCCACTTGATGTTGTACACCTTCAAGCTCCTCTCATAGCTTCTTGAATTCCTTCTACTCATAAAAAATCACAGGCTTCGCAGTCTCCTTTTCTTGTATCTACACCTTAGAAAAAACCTAGTCTTAGGTCTCCCTGAATAATGAATTGGCTCTTTGATCTTTTCAACATCAATTACCATTTTAACTTTATCTTTGGAAACATGTGATAATGTTTCCTTGGATGACTCTTCTCTTCTAGGCTGAATAGTTTCTTCAGACACTTTATGTCTAAGATCCCCATTCTTCGGCTGCAAATAAATTATTTTCACATGAGCCTTGTCCATATGATCTTGTAACTCCCCAATATTCTGGTCCTTTTCATCAATTTATAATTCTCTTTGAGTACTATCTGATTCCATGATTTGAATAGAAGATGTTGGAGGAACCATAGGTAATCTCTTCGCTATAGATCTTGTTCTTGGTACCCTTACCACTTTCTCTACCTTGGGGGAAAATTGTAGCTTCTTAGCACTTTTCTTACCATCCAAATTTCCTTTGGTCAAAGGTTTCTTGACTGAGCTTGTTGCATGTGAAGCTTCCTTAACCACAACTGAAGGAGTGTCTTTCTTATTATTTTTACTACTTGAATATTGTGTTTCCCAACTTTTAGAGACCAAGAACTCCTACCATGTCTACTCTTTCTTCTCAAGTTCCTTCATTACCAACAATTTATTCAATGAAAAATGAAATAAACTGGCCTTAACTTGAATTCCTTTTGTCTACACTCGATCAACCATCTTACATAAAATCTTATACAAATAATAGGGGAGTCTAATAGCTTTCTTGATAGTGAAATGAATTAAGAGCCTAATGTGATAATGATACACCCTATTAAATATTCCCTCACATGCGAAGTACCTTTGGATTACCTCTAATAGTTTTCCATGATGATCTTGTAAATAAATCCTTAGGAAAAATGAACCATACCCATTCTTGTGTTTTGGCTTGAGAAAATCCTTGAAGGAAACAAAATCAAAGTCCATTCCTTCGAACCACTCATCTCGACCTAAAGGAATTTCAGTGGCCTCAGATATTTTTATGGATGAGACAGGAAATGTTAGGCTTCCCACCTTTTCTTTCACACCATCAAAACCTCTAGAAAATTCCTTTGTCAACTACAAATGATATCCTTGAATTATTTCAAAAACATTCATGCACCCTACTTTTTCAAAAGCCATCCTGATTGTTGGATCTGCATTGATGGATGAGATGTCATGTGGTTCAAAACGTACAATGCTCCCCCTTTGTGGTTTTAATCCTCTGGTGCTGAAATATTTTCACATTTGCAGCAATGAATTGGATAAGATTATGAACCACCTTTATACAACAAATGGAGGTGTTTTTAGTTCCAAAATCTTGTGACAATATTTTAAAATACAATCCAACAATTATATCAAGATTCGCAACTACAAGAACTATCTAGAAAACCTATGGAACTTAGAGATTTGTAACATGTTGTCAATAAATTGGACTAGGGACAGTCGCAGTGCATAGGTCCAGAAACGTGGAATAGAAGAATTTTATTTTCAAAATACCTTTGGGGCATAAAATTAGAGGAAATTTTTTTGTTGCAGTATTCAGGCCAAGGAAACAATTTCATGCAAGGGCTTACACAACGAAAGATAAAAATTGGCAGCTAGAAATAGGGGATATGATCCACTGTGTGGATTCACAGCATGTCAGGATGAAATCACAGTGTTGAATTAGGATAAAACATAGCAAAATACAGAATCACAATGAAATTAATTTCACCTCATTTGCAAACTCTACATGGTCTATATTAGCTTCTAAATGCAACTTCAAAACTCTTTCAATATTGTAGGATGTGAATTAAGCTTAATTTTCACCTATGAGGGAGAGTTTGACACTAACATGCAAGAATGGTAGCATTGTCTGAGATCACAGCACCCCTGCCTTCTTTTCACAGCGAACAAAACAAGTGAGTTGAAGCCTTTGATGAAGATGTTGAAGAACGAAGTGATGTGGAAGATAATAAATCAATCTAAAATGCATAATAGCCTAGAGTATGAATCAATGGTGTTGATTATGATTTATATGGATAATCATGAAAGAGAAATTCATTTCTGAATTTGAAGAGCATGAGGAAGTGGGAAGGATTGTACTCCTAACCATTACCTCCTTGTTGAGATCATGACATGCTATTGAAAATAAAATTAAACTGACTCATCACCTCCTTCAATTTTGTGCCCAAACCCTTGTAATGATTCGTTTTTTATGTATACTTGATTTCCATACTTAGATTATGATAATCAAAGTTTGATTACAATTATCCCTAGACTCTCCTAAAATGACAACTTACCTTTCATGATTGCAAATTCAAGTCATGACTCCTTGTGACCTTATATTTCAAATGATGGAAAAAATACTCTTTTAAATCTATGACACTTTTAAAAATTTAACCTTTTCATACCATGACACTCATGAAAACAAATACTAATAAGCTAACTTGACCTTATAAGCATCACCTTAAGTGACATAGTAAGAGTAACATAACCAAGATCCCTAGACCTACCACACTAACACTCCCCAACATGGAACTCCTTAAATACCATGTGTTTATTTGCATAACTCTTATTCATGTCATTTTTCTCCTTTAGATTCTTCTTGATAACTTTCATTTATTGTTTCATATATGCCAACTTTTTTGGTCCAATCAGTACCATGTTCACTAGATCACTCTAGTTGATGGGAGTATTACAACTCCACCCATAGAGTGCCTCAAACAGACTCATCCTCAATGACTCCTGATATCAGTTGTTGTAAGGAAACTCAACCAGTGGAAGATACTCTTCCCACCTCCTTTATTGGTGCATAATGTACATCTTTATCATGTCCTTCAAAATATTGTTGACCCTGTTTGTCTTTCCATCTATCTACAGATGATAAGTTGTACTAAAGTCCTACTATGTACCCAAACCTACAAATAAATCCTTCCAAAACCTAGAAGTTGACTTGGCATATTTTTCGGATACAATCCTCTCAGGAATACCATGCAATATCACTATCTCCTTGAGGAAGACCTGAGCTACCTCACTAGCTAAATTAGTAGACTTCACTGGAATTAAGTGAGATACCTTGGTACACCTGCCAACTAAAACCATGATGGAATTGTGTTATATATATTTCCTTGATAAACCTATGATTAAATTCATGGAAATTACCTCCCATTTCCACTCTAGAATCATAATCGGCTACAATATACCACTTGGATTCCTACACTCTTCTTTTACATGTTGACAATCCAAACACCTTGCAATGAACTCAACTACCTCTTTCTTCAGATTCAACTAGTAGTAGAACTTATTCACAGTCATTAAATTCTTCTAACATCCCATATGACCTAAATATGACTTGACATAAAATTACCTCAAGATAAGCTTCTTGAGCTTGATGTTGTCCAACACATAGATCTTATTCCTAAATCTCACCAAACCATTTATCGTGAGATGATAATCCACATATTTTTAACCTATACCATGTAGTTATAACCTATGCTTAAGTTGTCAATTATTGTCATCATGTTGTCCTTATTGTAATATCTAATCCTGTAAATATGTCCCATATCAACTCATAACTACTATATGATTTACCTGCCCTCTTATGCTAAGATCATATGCAACCCTCTTCTCCTTACCTTTGATGTACCTGATCTCAAAGTCAAACTCACTGAGTGTGGCCAGACATATGGATTTCCTAGCATTCAGATTAGGTTGGTTGAAAAAATATTTTAGCCCGTTGTGATCACTCATCAACACAAACCTCCTGCCAAGAAGACAGTGCCTCCACATCTTCAATTTGTGAATGATTGTTGCCAAGTCAATATCATGTGTCACATAATTATGCTCATGCTCAATTAGTTTCCTTGACTCATAGCATACCACTTGTCTCTCCTGCATCAAGACTCCACCAAGTCCTCTCTTGCAAACATTTGTACACACCACGAACTCTTTATCTAGATGTGCAATATTTAAAACTGGAGTATTTGTAAGCAACTACTTCAAATGCTCAAAACTAGTTGCACATTCCTCTGTCCATTCAAATTTATTTCCTTTCATCTACAATGGTGTAATAGGATAGGAAAGACGTGAGGATTTTATGATGAACTTTATGTAATAAACTGCTAACCCCATGAATGATCTGACCTCATCCACATTCCTAGGAGTTTCCCATTCCATGATATCTCGTATATTTTCCAGATCCATTGTTATGCCTTCCTTGGAAACAACATGTCCTAAGTAATGTACTTTTGTTTGAAAGAAGCTACACTTACTAAGCTTGACATATAATTTATGCTCCCTTAGCAATCTCAATATTTCTACTAAGTGTTCGACATGTTATTCCTCATTCTTAGAATATATCAATATATCATCAATGAATACTATCACAAACTTATCTAGATAAGGACACAACACACTATTCATCAAATAATTAAAAGTAGCTAGAGAATTATTCAAACCAAAAGTAACCACAACAAATTCATAATGCCCATACCTAGTCTAGAAGGAAGTCTTGTAGATTTCCTCTTATTTGATAGGTACCAGTTGATATCCCGATCTCAAATCAATCCTCGAGAACACTGTTTCTCCCTACAACTAATAAAAAAAGTCGTTGATCCACGACAACATATACTTGTTCTTGATCATTGCCTTGTTCAGCATCCTGTAATCAATACAAAACTTGAGGGCACCATCCTTCTTCTTCATAAACAACATTGGTCCACCCCAAGGTGATACACTTGACCTAATGTATCCCTTGTCAACCATTTCCTTAAACTGCAACTTTAGTTACACTAACTCTAGAGTGCTCATCTTGTAAGGTTCCTTTGATGTTGGTGTTACTCCTGGTACCAACTCAATAGAAAATTCCACTTCCATCTGAGGAGGAAACTCTGAAATATTTGTTGGAAATACATCTTGAAACTGCAAAAAAATCAGATACCTCTTCAAGACTTTTGCATCCTCGACATCCTTACCTTTATAACTGGAAACATGCACTACAAACAATACACACCCTTTCACACAAATACGATTTTCCCGCATAGTTGTAACAATTATTACCAATGTAGGCTTCTTCTTACCCTGCAAGATTCTCTTCTCTCCATCATCATCATCCAAGCACTCAATATACTTCTCATAATAATCCACCTTAGTACTACGAAGGTACAACCAATTCATACCCAAAATAATATTGTATGATCCCAATGGAAGTACATTCAGATCTGTTAATGTAGGCATACCATTAAGCTCAAATGGATAATCTCTTACCCAATGATTGACTATTTTCTTAGTACCTGTAGCCAACTGCACCAACCAATATTTTGCATGTATTTATTTTCTCAAACCACACTTACCCACCAGGTCAGGATTAACATAACTATAATTAAATCCAGGGTCAATCAAAATATAAACAACTCGACCATATAACTCACCTTCCATCTCAATAATGGATATATGGTGATCCTCTTGCTTGTTGTCAAATGCGGCATAAATATGAAAAATTATCTACTGAACATCCCCAACTGTTTGTGCCTTCTAAGCACTATATATTTGAGGCCTACCACCCTAATACAATGGACAATCCTTCCTGTTATGATCCTTACCACATATACAACACTGTGAAGGCCCACTACCTTCTTTTTTCTGCTCTCCATGCCGAGGCACATGCCCCTTCTCAACTACACTAAACTTATTGTAAGGAGCAACATTTTCCTTCTCACCTAAATCCTATTTCTTCCCTGTTTTGGTGGCCATTTATCTTTATTATTTTCACTCCCTTTCCAACCCTTCTTAGACTCAGTCACACGCTTCTAATTCTCAAAAAAGTGCTTCAACTTTCCAATGACTTCCTATAGTGATTGAGGCTCATCATACTGTTGACAGTGCTAGACCTGCAAACATTTAAGGGATCTCCTTTATATCAAGTCCCAACTAGACCTCACATAGTTTGGAGTAGGAGTCCCAACAGTGGAGTGTTTAAAGATATGTCTTGGATTGAAAAACACATAGAGTAGTGTACGGTGTCTTTGGTTAAATTAAGTGTGTGACCCTGCAGAAAATCAATATGATGCATGAAATATCTAATAGAAAAGGGTGGAAGGAAGTGAGATGCTTAGAAACATGTAATAGTACACAGCTTGAAAGGAACACATGAGCTGAAAACACATCAGACAAACTAACAAGAAGAATAGTACACAAGTTAAAGGTGATGAGTTAAAACATGAGCTTGCATTCAATAATATTTTTACAAATACAAACGAAATAGTTCATAATAATATGTGTAAGTTAAACAACATACATCACAAGCATAACCATAATAGTCGAACTACATTTACAATATATGCATGAAGATGTGTCACCTCTATTTTATTATAAGTGAAAGTTCCATTCATACGTATAACATGAAGAACCACTTGCCCCAATAGTCGAACGTGAAGTCAATAACACCTGCTCCTCCCAAATAAGTTAACTCCATATACACTACAGAGAAGCCAAATCTAACACAAAAATCCCAAGCCTTCTCTAAGCCTAAGCCTAGACAAAATCTTGGCTTCCAAAAGCCCCTTACAAGAGTTATCAGGATGTATTTATAACCAAAGGGGGATGAATATTTGCATGCCCCCTTAGTGAATATTGGACTCCTCTCATGACTCCTCACATTACATATGACTCTTCATATTCCATCATGGACACATGGAATTTTACTCATATAATAATTACAGATAATATTACAATTTCCACTTGTACCCACATAATAAAAAATAGGGTAGAGACAACTTGCTAGCCTAACAAGAAAAACTACTATTATGATGATTTTGGGGTGAAATAGAGTTGGGCATATTAGAATTGGTGTCTCTCAATCATGTACACATACCAGTCTTGATATTGTGTGATGGTCTCCTCAAACCGCGAGATAGTGTTAGGCTGGAAGAATACTCTTGCCTCCAATGCATTCGGGTACAATCTCTTGGAGTTGGTCTTCACTTCTTCTTCAATCTGGTGTAACATCATTTTGATCTAAACTGGGCCACCGATGCAAGTATGAAAATTATGTCTATTTATCTCCATGACCTCCCAGGTGACCTCCTACTCCAGTTGCTTTAGGAACTGATCAATCTCCTGCCAGACTTGCTTCTTGTGTTTAGCCTCACTGAGTGTACCAATTGATGGGATATGGTGGGTTCTCACCATAAAATCCAAGCTATAGTATATACATCCATATGTGTCTTGAATGCTTTCGAAGAACGAGGTGAGTTGATTATTGTTCTATATTAGCATACAAACTTTGGCTTTCTATAACTTTGTCTACAGATCCATCTTATTGACCAATGTAAGCAGTGCGACCTTGTATCACATTGTCCACTCATGCATCGTAGTGATGGAAGTTTGTATATTCCTCAGGATACTGAAAAAATCTCTTCTCTTCCGTAGCAAGTCATTGAGGTGGAAAATTTCCTTATGAATGGTTACCAACTCCTAATTGATCTGAAAGGACTGTAATAGTTTTGTTGTGCTAAGTGTCTTTTCAGTTTATAAACATGTGCATACTTGTCTCTTTAGTTTTCTTAAGGATTGAGGAATTTAACCATGAATTGTAGATAGCGAATTAGAAGCATGAAATAAGAACAAATAACACTGAACAAAAGTGAAAAATAGAGAAATAATTCACCACATAATATTTACACAGTAGGCATGATGAAGCAGCTCACCCCTCCTAGGCTATATCCATTGGTCCAGCTCCCAATGGCATTTCCATCTTTCATTATGCTCAAAAATTTGCAAATACATGTAGTTATAGGCCTCTAATAGTTATTTTCTCTACACCAATGGCTCCAGAATGATCCAATTAGTCTAGAATGACTCTTCATTCACTCTGAATGAGCCAAAATTGAGTCTCCAACTCATTTTCCCAATAACACCTAGAAAATCTCCACTAATTGTGGAGGACTCCACTTAACTAGATTCAATTTAGGAAATATGCACAAAAATAGCGCACTACCATAATTCCTACCAGCACTAACCATTACAATAATTGTTATGGATAGGGGTGGCCACATGTGCACCCCAACCACAGCCCTGACCGTAACGGTCGGTGGAACCCACGGCGTGAACTATAGTTCGATAAGTTTAAACTTCGGGTAAGATTGCTGACCATGCAGAGATATGTGACGGTAACTACAACATGTGAAAAGGTTCGCAAACTGTTGGTGGAATGTTTTAAATGTCAGAGGTTGTTAATGGTAAAAAATTTATGCTGGATCATGTGAACACTCCACAGGGACCGTTGGTGGGTTGGGACCATCGACGGTCCCCAACCCCCAATGTTATTATCATTAAAATTTAACAATAAACCTTGGACTATAATGGTTAAGATTCATTGCATAGTGTGGGTGGTGTGGCAAGTGGTTGCTCTGCCGGAGGTCGCGGGGTCAAGCCCTATGAACCTCTATAAAAATTTTAATACAACACTAAGGGGACACGTGGCTGCCTCAGGGCTAGCCACGTGTCACCCTCTTATTGGCTCATTAAAAAACACGTAAAACCATTAAAAAAATGATATAGCGCCACTTTTCATCCAAAGATTGGCTCAGAGAAAAGGAATATTCTTTAAAATATTCCTTTTTCTGACTGTACATCCACCATGCTGACTGGGCATCCCAGTGAACCCTGTCGCAAAATTTATCTATTTGGGATTTCAATCAGAACGTGATATCTTCCTCATACGACATCGATTTTTCAAACCGTTCACAATGCCGAAATTAGGAAGACGAGATCTACGCAACCATTCTGGTTTCAACCCAATCCTGTAACTTTCGATTTTGAGCAAAATTTATGAACTACTTATCACTCCTCCCCATTGGGAAGCTTTTGGACCCCAAAAGACTTGATTACCTATTTAGTAGATGAGGGTACGGCTCCCTCACCTTTCCAACCTCCATCCATTTCGCCTTGCTTGGCTTAGTGCCTTTGAGCCCAACTCGAAGGTAGTCAACACTTCCCCTCTTGGATGCTCTTGTCCTCCTGTCAATAATTGAATATTCCTTGAGTTCATCCATAAATTCTGGCGAGAAATATTCAATAGAAGGCAGTTGAACATCACTTCCTTGATCATCGATCAAATGTAGCTCATACAAACATAAGTTTTCAACATTAACAACTGAATACATTTGCATATATGAAGGCAAGTCAAGTTGAAATGCATTATTACCAACTTTCTTTATGATCTTGAATGGACCATAGCAAATTGGTTTGAGCTTTTTACCTTCCCCTTGCATCCTTTCTTTGCTAATGTCCAACCATACCTCATCTCCCTCTTGAAACTTGTCATCAACTCTATGTTTGTCATGCCTCTCTTTGTATTTTCTTTGACTTTTCTCAAGCTTTTCTTGAACTTGTTGATGTATAATCTGAATTTTCTCAATGAACTTTCAAGCCTTGTCAATATCACTATGGCCGTCTATTGCAACATCCTTTCCAAAGATGAAGTCTAATGGCGATTTTTGCAAATACCCAAAGCATACTTCAAAAGGTGATGTTTGAGTTGAAGAGTGCTTTGCCCGGTTGTAAGCATGTCGAATGTAATCTAATTTCTCATGCCATAACTTAGGATGTTTGCAACAATATCCTCTCAATAGATGCACAACAGTTTTGTTCACCACCTCGGTCTGTCCATCAGTTTGCGGATGAAAAGCAATACTCTTTTTCAACTTTGTGTCCATCATACTCCAAAGATTGGACCGAAAATTCCCAATGAACCTAGAATCCCTGTCACTAAAAATAGAAGTTGGCAATCCAAAATGAACCCATACATGTTGCAAATAAATTTCAACAATTTGTTCAACAATAATGGTTTTCTTACATGGCATAAGTATATACATTTTACTGAATCTATTCACAACTACATAAATATAATCATGTTGTTTTCTTGACATAGGTAGACCTCCAACAAATTCCATGGAGACACTCTCCCATGGCCTTGATGTTACCAGTAGTGGCGTGTACAACCCAATCTTCCTATTACTAGGCTTGCTTGTTGCACACATATAACAACCTCTTATAAAACATGACACACTATCTACCATGTGAGGCCAATAGCAATACCTCTATAGATGTGCCACTATTTTTCTTACCCCAAAGTGTCCAGCAATAAGAGATGAATGAGCTTCTCTCGTGACACTTAGCCTCTCTCCTTGTGGTGTACACAGCTTGCCCAAATGAAACAAAAAATTATTATGCATGTGATAATATTTTTCTTCAACTTGATTCCCTTCACTCAAACTAGCATACACATCTTGAAAATCAACATCATGTGCATATTGTTCTATGTAAATCTCATGCACAATAGAATCATTTTTTAGTAAAGTAGATGCAATAATGATTGGTCTTAAAAGAATATAAGAAACTTTATTCAAAATACATTTCTTGTACCTTATAACCAAGTGAAAGTGTTGAAGAAATCCCATCTACCTGAAATGTCTTGATTGCTGCAATTTTTTTTGTGACTGCAAGTACTGTAATGGTTGGTGATCGGTATGCACAATAGTCTCTTTTCCCATCAAGTAGTGTTTCCACTTCTTGATGATTTGTACGAGTGCATATAGTTCTTTTTCATATGTAGGATAATTAGTTATAGCACCATTGAATGTTTCAGAATGAAAATCGATAGGCTTACCATGGTGCAAAATAATTGTGCCCATGGCATAATCACTAACATTGATTTGTATCTCGAATGGTTGTGTCAAATTTGGTAATGCAAGGACTCGAGCTGAACTGATCTTGTATTTTAAAGCTTCGAAAGCTTGTTGTTGTTTTCCTCCCCATTGGAAGCCTTTCTTCACACTTGTCACTTGATGCATAGGAGCTGCAATGGCAGAAACGTTAGCAATAAACTTTCTCCAATACTGAGTTGCACCTAAGAAACTTCTTACCTTGGTTACTGTTTTGGGTGTGGGCCAATTCACAATGGCTTCCACTTTAGAAGGATCAATTCTCAACTTTCCTCCTCGTACACTGTGTCCCAAATAAACCAAAGAAGTCTTTCCAAACTCACACTTTGACATCCTAAGAAACAATTTCTCTTTCTTCAAAACAGCAGGCACTATATTCACATGCAAGACATGTTCTTCTCTTGTTTTGCTGAAACTAAATATGTCATCTAATTACACAATCACAAAGTCATCAAGGAATGGGCGCAAAACACTATCAATAACACACATGAAATTTGTCGGTGCATTACACAAACCAAATGGAATAACTAACCACTCAAAGAGTCCTTGTTTGGTTTTGAATGCAGTTTTCCATATATCACTTTCTGCAATTCTTACTTGATGATATCCACTTCGTAAATCTAACTTAGTGAAAATATTTTCTTATTTCATCTAATCAAGAAAATCATCTATCCTTGGGAGTGGGTAATGATTCTTTACCATAATCTTGTTCAAATCTCTGAAGTCTACACACATGTGCCAAGTCCCATCTTTCTTTAGTATCAAGACTATGGGTGAACTGCATGGTGAGGTGCTTGGAATTATGATTCCTTTGTCCAAAATATCTTTGACTCGCCTCTTTATTTCAGCATTCTCCATTATCGACATGCAATACATACCGATGTTTGGAAGAGGACAATCTTGCTGCAACTAAATCTCATGTTGAATCTCTCTTTTTGGAGGCAATCATGTTGGCTTCTGAAACATATCATGATGTGCATCAACTACATCATATAAATCTGATTTCAACTTAGGATAACATCCCTCAGATGATTCATGATTAACATTAGCTTTAAGCGTAATCATTAGAAGAACAAAATTCTTACCTGAATTTACCAGCCTCTTTACCTGTCTAACATTTACCATAGCAATATTTGTCTTCTTGCGATGTGCTCTAACAATGTACTCCTTGCCATATTTGAATAAATTATATTTTTTCTCATGGTGATGGAATATCACTTTCCTATCATACAAGTAAGGACTCCCCAACACAATAGCCGTTATGTCAAGCGAAACCACATCTAATTCAACTGTGTCAACAAAATGTGCAGTGATTTCAAACTGCAATATACACTTCTTTGAAACCTGTAAATTTGCATCCTTACAAATCCAACCAAGTGGATATGGTTTTGGATGTGGTATGGTCTCAAGGTTAAGTTTCTTAACCAAGTCTTCAGAGATTAATTTTTCTTGTGACCCACTATCAAACAATGTGTCAATATTGGTATGTTTGGATATGACTCTCACATGAAGCAGTTCAATTCTTTCTTCTTCATTTGGAGCATGTATGTGACAGTTTGATGTACTAGTACCAGGTTTAGTTTCAATTTCTTTTCCCTTCATTTTCTTCAATCCAATGGCTGTAATCTTAGATTCATCACCTGAATCTTCTCCTAAATCATGTTGAGTTGTAGATGTAGTTTTATGTTTCCCTTTGTTGTTGTATTTCTTGGGCCTCATTTCAGGATGTAATTTCCAACAATGAGTTTTATCATGGCCTTCTTTTGAACAATGTTTACAAACCAATTTTTCTCCCTCTTTCTTAACAGATGCATTCTTTTTTCTTTTACCTTTTGAGGTCTTCTCTTTGTTTTTACCCTTAACAGGTTTCTTTCTATCCTCTTCAAAAATGTTCTTCCCTCTAGCTTCTAGATGTGTGGCCTGAACACATACTTCATCTAGACTCGTGGGGTTAAACATGAGAATAGTATGTTTTAGGTAGCTATGTAAGCCTCCTATGTACTTGAGAAAGGTATCTTGGCTCTGCAAATCTACCCCTAATAAGAGAGATCTTCTCCTGAATTCTTGGGTGTATTTTTGCACATTCTGCCTCTTCAATTGCCTAAAGTTTTTCCAGTTGATTATGGCTTTCTAAATATGAGATACTGGATAAAATGTTGTTTTATAGCAGTAATGAAATCATTCCATGATAGAATAATCTTACCATGCTTCTTGATCTCCTCCTTTTTCTTGGCTTCCCACCAAACAAGTGTTGCACCTTCCATTCTCAATGAAGATAATTAACTTTTGGTATCATTATCTTGAAAGTTCTAGATTCTCAAATATACCTCCAATTGCCTAATCCAATTATCAAGCTTTTCTGCTTTGACTTCACCATTAAACATTGGCAATTCAAACTTAACATCAATTTTTAAAAAAGGACTTTTACCAGTGTTCTTTGACTTGTGTGGTTTATGTACTGAAGATGAAGTAGAGGGTGATGATGATGAGGGTGAGAATGGTGGCTCTCTATTGCCTCCATTTCCTCCATTTCCCTTCTTTGACATATGTTCATCATTGTGACCTCCTAAAGATCCCTGTCCTTCCTTGTGAAGTTTGGATCCTTCTCCTTCTAGTCTCTCATTCCTTTCTCGATAAAGGATTCTAACCATCTCAGTCATGTCAAGGAATGCTTTCCTGAACACTCTTTCTTCCCCTTTGGGATCAATTTCTTAATGGATTTCTCCTTCTCTATGAGACATGCTTAAAGTAGCTTCTGCTTCCTTATGAGGTGAACTAGGTGGTGAAGATCGTGGCAATCTTTCTCTCCTTTGCTTTGGCTCTTCTTGAGACCCTTCTACTCCCACCAATTTTCCTTCTCCTCTTTTGAGCTTGAGCCTAGTAAGCATATAAAAACTTGCAAACAGTTAGTTTATTCTTGGCAAAAAACAACACCAGAGAATAAAATCTAGCTTTGATACCAATCTGATCTGAAAGGACTGTGACAGTTTTGTTGTGATAACTGTATTATCAGTTTATAAACATGTGCATACTTGTATCTTTAGTTTTCTTAAGGATTGAGAAATTTAACCATGAATTGTAGATGATTTTGGTGAATTAGAAGCATGAAACAAGCACAAATAACACTGAAAAGTAGTGCAAAACAGAGAAATAAGTCACCACATAACATTTACACAACATGCATGATGAAGTAGTTCAACCCTCCTAGCCTAAATCTGCTGGTCCAGCTCACAATGGCATGTCCATCTTTCTTTATGCTCAAAATTTTGCAAATAGATGTAGTTACAAGCCTCTAATGGCTATTTTATCTACACCAATGGCTCCAGAATGCTCCAATTAGTCTAGAATGACTCTTCATTCACTCTGAATGGGCCAAAATTAAGTCTCCAATTCATTTTCCCAATAACACCTAGAAAAGCTCCACTAATTGTGGAGGACTCCACTTAAATGGAGTTAATTTAGCCAAAATTGCACAAAAATAGTGCACTGCCATAATTCCCACCAACACTAACCATTACAATAATTTTTATGGTTTTGGGTGGCCACATGCACACCCCAACCATGGCCCTGACCGTAACGGTTGGGGGAACCCACGGCGTGGACTGTGGTTGGATAAGTTTAAAATCCAAGTAAGATTGTTGACCGCGCGGAGATATGTGATGGTAACTGCAACATGTGACAAGGTTTGAAAATTACTGGAAATTTTTTTTAAATGTCAGAGGTTGTTAACGATCATAGTTTTATGCTGGATCATGTGAACACTCTATGGGGACTGCTGGCGGGTTGGGACCATCGGTGGTCCCCAACCCCCAATGCTATTATCATTAAACTTTAAAAATAAACCTTAGACTGTAATGGATAAGATTCATTGCATAGTGCAGGTGGTGTGGCTGTGGTTGCTCTGCCAGAGGTCACGGGGTCGAGCCCTGTGGATCTCTACAAAATTTTTAATACACCACTACGGGGACACGTGGCAGCCTTAGGGTTGGCCGTGTGTCACCCTCCGATTGGCTCATAAAAAAAACACGTACAACCATTAAAAAAATGATATATCACCACTTTTTTAGCTCCCCGTAATTTTCTAGATTGATTGAGATACAAATGGACAGGGTAACATCAAACCAAGCTTTGGAATCAAAGGACCTAGCGTTCCTGAATTCGGAGAGGGATCTCTCTAGTGGGTGAAAAGATATGAAATTGTTTGCTGATTAGGGTTGATTTTAGGCTAGATGTTAAGTGCAGGGTATTTTGATTGTTTTTGGTTGGGTATGATACTCAAATGGATTTAGATAGAAAACATGGAATATTGTTAAGTCATTGGGCAATGGAGTCAAACAAGGTCATGATGAGTTCATCAATGGTTTCAAGAGCATCTGTAGGGAAATTTTAACTTGGTTGGTAGGTCTTTGAGGTTGTGGTGGATGATGAGATGAACATTAAACTTGAGAATAAAAGCTAGTGAAGGGTAGAACTAAATCCTTGATAACTTTTTACACTAAGGGAGTTATAAAATAATAAGCATGGAAAGGGAATCCAAGGCATAAGTGATAACTAATACATTTTATTTCAAACTAAACACAGATGATTATCCAAGACAAACATTAAATTAAATTATATAAAGGCAAGAAACTTATTTAACTTTCATAGATTTCATTATCAAAAGCATAAAAACATTTAAGATGCACAAGTAGTTATAACCATAGAAGAAGAGAAAACTTTGAACATCTAAAGTTACAGCTGTGAAGGTTCCTTGAAACAAATTTAGCTAGTGAAGGCAAACAGCATGATTCAAACAAACGTCTTTGGTAAAACTAGGGAAAGATGCTTTAAAGAGTTAATTCCAAAACAGAGTATTTCAGTAGAAAAAATATGCAGGGCTAGCCATAAATCATACTTGACAGTAACTGATCTAAACCATTCAAGAAATGAACGAGATAAGAACTTCTTAGAGAGCAAGAGATGGATTCCCTAATATATCTCAACAGAAGAAAACATTAAGGTAGTGAAGGACAAACAAAAGTAAGGTGCTATCAGGAAACATTTCTTAATCTAAATTTTTTGTCCTACTGCAACATAGCAAGATGGAAAACATAATGGAAAACTAGAAAACATAAACATAAGAAACACTTCACCATCAACCAAGCTTATGGATCCTGCAAACATTCTCTCTCCATCAACAATCAAACCAGGGCATGCATGAGCTCCAAGTAATCAAATTTCCATTGAAAAAATTCCAAGAGACTATGTATTTGCTTCAGCATAAGTCATCAAAATCCAACGTTTACAATGAGTTCCAATGCAGTATTTATGCTGCAAATGAGGAGGTGAAACTCTTCTAGGGTTCAAAATTTTATTAATGACGGGGTAAATATGTTCCTAGCCTTGAAAAACATGCAAGGCCTAAGGTAGGAACATGTATGCAGCTACTTCTCTGTTTAATAACTTTGTCTTAACTTTCTAAGGATAAAATAGGTGAAAATATTGACTTTAAGGATTTATCCTCATCTTTACATTAACTATTCTGACAGTTTAAAATATATTCTTTTGTGAAATAACTATTTGTTGCCTTTAAATATAAAGAGTAGGCAAAAGGTGTCAGTTTGATTTATCAAGTGAATAACTACTTCCTTTTGATGTATTCGAGGTTGCTTTAGCCTAACTTTCCTAAATTTAATCCCTTAAACTTTGTTCTATGGCCTGATTCTGCTTTCTTCCTTCATAATCCTTTGTGTTTTCTTTATCTCCCTTTGATCTTCGACTTTCACTTGATCTTTACGCACAGGTGTCTCTTTCTGCGCTGGAGGGTTTTGACTAAATAATCAACGCTCATGACACATTGACTAGACCTGGAGATTAACCATTTTTTTCCCTTTTTGCATTTAATTAGGCCTTTGAGGATTGTCACCCTCGGCCCTTTGTGACTTTTTCTTGACTGTGGGAAGGTTTTTTATAATTTTAACCGCCATTGAAACCTGCAACAAACAACCAATAATTAAGTAAAACCTGTGTTATATGGTTAAAACTGCGAACAGAGGCTAGGCGAGGGTGGAGGAGCAATGAAAAAGGAGATGAATGCACAGAAGGGGTGGTTTCATGATGGAATTGAAGAAACCAGGGTTTAATTTGAAACTGGTGCGAAAATGGCTAAAATGGTTTTTGGAATACCATAAGTGGTTTTTGTGCAAGGGATTAGTGGTTAACGGTATTGGGCCATTTTAACGCAATACATATTAGGGGATGACACATGTCCCTTTCGAAACCACCATTTTAGCATGGAAATTGCACATTGGAAGGTTTTGTTGGGATGGGCACGAAAATAAGAGAGGACTGTCTGATCTAAGCGATGAAAATTGACGGCGAGGAATGGATGCGATCGCAACACAGATGCATGATCAAAAGGGTGGTGGTACTTGACTCAGACATCATCTTTCTTGTCGTGGATCAGGGAGTTAGATTGGCAGGGTTGAAAGGTGAGAAATAACGATGGCCGTTAGATCTTAAATATCAGCGGCGGAGATCTGATTTTGGGGGCAAAAGGTAAAGAGGATCGGGGGAGTCCTATAATTGCGATGCACCGAAGAGACCAGGACCATTAGATTAGCACATAGATCAATGGTGGATATCTGTTCTGGGGACGTGCATCGACGGAGGAAAATAATGGATACGGAACTTCGGGAAATATCGAAAGCGCGATAGTCGTTAGATCTGGGAAGATCAATGGTCCAGATCGAATCGGGCTTCGCATACTGACAGTGAAAGCATAGGGGGAAGGGGATGGAAAAGGGAAGTTGCAACGGGTGATTCGCCGATGGCCGTTGGATTTGGTGGATGATTAATGGCTGGGATCAAATCAGGGAATTGGCCATCGGTGGAAAAGGAGAAAGGCGAAGATGGACACAGAAAACTGTGAAACTTGATCGTCGATAGGCTTAGCACTTGGTCGTGGCAGCAGGTCGCATGGAGGAAAAATGGCTAGGGGCTTAAGGCAAAGGCGCTTAAGGCCTAATGTTAAAAAGAGTGGAATAGGCCTAAAAATGGAGGTTTTAAATCCTTTTCAAGGATTCCGATAAGGTGCAAAAAGGGGTTTTTTAACTAAATAAAGGGTTTAAATGGTTTTAAGGGGGAATTTATAGGAAAATAAGGGATAAAATGGAGAAATAGGTAAAATGAAGGGATTTTTTTGGAGGAGATGAAAAGGTGGGAATTATGGTTTTGAAGGCAGCTTTCTTTTTGAATAAATAGGTTAACTTGGAACGGGCTTGAGTGAAGAGTTTTCAGTGAAATGAATTCTTGGGGATAATGAACACAGTGAGGTTTCAAGAACTCACAATATTTTCATAAAATGTTGTTTCTTGCAAACTCGAAAGGATATTTAGCCATCATTGGGTATAACAGAATTTATAGATGGCTAATAGTGGCTCCACTTGGGGAGGACAACTATCCTTTTAGGTGTCTAGAACCTCCAGTTTATCAATATCTAGATTTCAGAAGACCAGTGCCTTATCCATTGGGCGGAATCTATTTTCTTTCCTTTGCTAATTTTCTTTGGATCTGATAATTTCTCAGAAACTTGCAGCATGTATTCTCTTTTAAACAAAATCACTACCTACCCAATCCTACTTATCCTAGCATTTTCTTATTTTTGAGCACATTTGAACTAGCAAACTCCTTTGACATTTTATTTTTGAAACTGAAAAATAAACTATCTAGTCCTATCCTTATTTCTTCCCAGAGTTCAGATTAAACAGTTCAACTCTTTTATTTTCTACCTATACTAACTGATTTGCCAAAATTAATCAGTTTGGAAATCTTGATTCTCTATCTATTGACATGGAAATTTAAAACATGGTTCAAATTAGGATTAGGCAGTCTAATCAACCATGGTTGTGGCATTTTGAACAAGCTGCACACAAACATTATTTTGCGGAAAAAGTAAATCAGAAAGATGAAGCCATGATTTTTATTTTGAAATGCATCCTTCTCTATCTCTTTGGTTATGTTTTGAGCATGTGGAACCAATATATTTTCAATCTCCTAATTTACCTTTCTCTGGATAAGTTCAGTCTGAAATAATTTTATCAATCAATGTTTCTACTAACTTAACAACATAAATTTAAAGTATGTACAGCCATGATTAGGCTAGATGACTAAACAATATATCATTTTTGAATCAGTAGTGGCATTTGGATTGGCACACTTTCAGAATTTCTCTTTTTGGGGTATGGGGTTGTACCTCTTTTGAATCTTCCCTCTTTTTCTTTTTCTTTTGTTTTTGTATTTTTATTTTATTTTATTTTTTTCTTTCTCTTTTTTCTTAAAAACAACTGAAAACTGATAAAATACTCAAAGTATGAGCTTATTTTCATTCCTATCTAACCTAATCTAGCTTGAAAATCTTTGTTTTTCTAGGTGATGCAATAGTGCCAGTGCAGCCAGTTGAGCAGTAACAAAAATGAGTAGAAAATCTGACTGCTTGTGAGAGACAACCACAGTACACATTGAATGTGTGTCTTCAAAACCAAGGTCACCACAGGTGGTGACAAATTCCGATGTATTTGGCTCTTACAAAGGATCCATGCCTGCGAACTTGAGCCAATCAGGACCTCCACATATTCTGCCATAGGGTCAACAAAAATATGATGGAAAATTTCTTCTCTTAGGCCTTCCATGACTGGTAGGTTATCTGTATCCCAAAAATTAGCTTTGAAAACCTCCTTTTCAGTATGGTCCTTGAAAGCACCGTCTTCTTCTACCTGCAAGTCAAAAGGTAGTACAATTTTATCTTGCTTAGGGGAAGGGAGGCTTTCCAAGGGTCTTTTAGGATCTTGGAAGGTATATGACTGGATTTGAGAGCTCAAAAGCTCAATGTTAGTTTCATATTTTTCAACCACTATCTCCAGAAAAAATTTTCTTAACTCCAAGGTTACATTTGTTTGACCTCAAAATGAGAAAGATAGCTTTTAAGAGATCATCATCATCAAGCTGAATTTCTGATAAATGATTTGAAATTTCATCATAGAGAAGGTCTGCCACAGACCTTGACATTTTGTTTTGATCAGTCCAAGAAAAAGGTCACTGATATTTTCAACCTTTCTGGAGTCCTCTACCAGTGGAGTATTTTGTTCTACTGAGGGCTATGGAGTCGCCAGGTGGAAATTTTTAGCTTTTTGTTAGGTAAAATGTTTTATGCTCCACCACCAATAAGTATTTTGAAAACCAATCTGAAATGTTTTTGGGTTTTTCTGAGTTTTTATATGGTTCTATGGTTTTGTAAGAGTGTCCTATACCTGATTCAACACTTAGCTAAGGTGGTGAAACAAAAAAATTCTACTCTATGGCTTATTAGTTGATTTACTGAGGTAATTTGAAGGAATAATGAGTCTATAAGGGCTTGCTAGGAAACTATGAACTCAGAGGTCCCACCGTGATCGCCATTATGTTGTAGTGGCGATGAGGTGGAAGATTCATTGGATGTTCTTTGATTTACTGAGGTTCTAATGAGTTTTTAAGAGGTATTTATGTGGATATATACTCAGAGGTCCCACCGTGATCGCCATTATGTTAGCTCCCCGTAATTTGCTAGATTGATTGAGATACAAATGGACAGGGTAACATCAAACCAAGATTTGTAATCCAAGGACCTAGCCTTCCTGGATTCGGAGAGGGATCTCTCTGGTAGGTGCAAAGATATGAAATTTTTTTCTGATTAGGATTGATTTTAGGCTAGATGTTAAGTGCAGGGTATTTTGATTTTATTTGGTTGGGTATGATGCTCAGAAGGATTTAGATAGAAAACATGGAAGATTATTAAGTCATTGGGCAATGGAGTCAAACAAGGTCATGATGAGTTCATCAATGGTTTCAAGAGCATCTGCAGGGAAATTTTAACTTGGTTGGTAGGTATTTGAGGTTGTGGTGGATGATGAGATGAACATTAAACTTGAGAATAAAAGCTAGTGAAGGGCAGAACTAAATCCTTGATAACTTTTTACACTAAGGGAGTTAGAAAATCATAAGCATGGAAAGAGAATCAAAGGAATAAGTGAAAACTAATCCATTTGATTTCAAACTGAACACAGATTATTATCCAAGACAAACATTCAAATGAAATTATATAAATGCAAGAAACTTATTTAACTTTCATAGATTCCATTATCAAGAGCAGAAAAACATTTAAGATGCACAAGTAGTTATAACCATAGAAGAAGAGAAAACTCTAAACATATAAAGTTACAGTTGTGAAGGTTCCTTGAAACAAATTCAGCTAGTAAAGGAAAAGAGCATGATTCAAACAAACTTCTTTGGTAAACCTAGGCGAAGATGCTTTAAAGAGTTAATTCCAAAACAAAGTATTTCAGTAGCAACAATATGCAGCGCTAGCCATAAATCATACTTGACACTAACTGATCTAAACCATTCAAGAAATGAACAAGCTAAGAAATTCTTAGAGAGAAAGAGATGGATTCCCTAATATATCTCAACAGAAGAAAACATTAAGGCAGTGAAGGACAAACATAAGTAAGGTGCCATCGGGAAACATTTCTTAATATAATTTTTTTTTCCTATTGCAACATAGCAAGATGGAAAACATAATGGAAAACTAGAAAACATAAACATAAGAAACACTTCACCATCAACCAAGCTTATAGATCCTGCAAATAGTCTCTCTCCATCAACAATCAAACCAGGGCATGCATGAGCTCCAAGACATCAAATTTTCATAAAAAAAAACTCCAAGAGACTATGTATTTGCTTCAGCATAAGTCATCAAAATCCAACTTTTACAATAAGTTCCAATGCAGTATTTGTGCTGCAAATGAGGAGGTGAAACTCTTCTAAGGTTCAAAATGTTATTAATGACAGAGTAAATACGTTCCTAGCCTTGAAAACCATGCAAGGCCTATGGTAGGAACATGTATGCATCTACTTCTCTGTTTAATAACTTTGTCTTTACTTTCTAAGGATAAAATAGGTGAAAATATTGACTTTAAGGCTTTATCCTCATCTTTACATTAACTGTTTTGACAGTTTAAAATATATTCTTTTGTGAAATAACTGTTTGTTGCCTTTACAGATAAAGAGTAGGCAAAAGGTGTCAGTTTGATTTATCAAGTGAATAAATACTTCCTTTCGAGGGTAATTTAGCCTACTTTCCTCAATTTAATCCCTTAAACTGTGTTCTATGGCCTGATTCTTCTTTCTGCCTTTATAATCCTTTGTGTTGTCTTTATCTCCCTTTGATCTTCGACTTTCACTTAATCTTTCTGCTTTTTTATTTCGAGGCTACTTTAGCCTAAATTTCCTCAATTTAATCCCTTAAACTGTGTTCTATGGCCTGATTCTTCTTTCTGCCTTCATAATCCTTTGTGTTGTCTTTATCTCCCTTTGATCTTCGACTTTCACATAATCTTTATGCACGGGTGTCTCTTTATGCGCTGGAGGGTTCTGACTGAATAATCAACGCTCATAAAACATTGACTAGACCTGGAGATTAACCCTGTTTGTCCCTTTCTGCATTTAATTAGGCCTCTGAGGATCATCACCCTCGGCCCTTTGTGACTTTTTCTTGACTATGGGAAGGTTTTTTATAATTTTAACCGCCATTGAAACCTGCAACAAACAACCAATAATTAAGTAAAACATGCGTTATATGGTTAAAACTACGAACAGAGGCTAGGCGAGGGAAGAGGATCAATGCAAAAGGAGATGAATGCATAGAAGGGGTGGTTTCATGATGGAATTGAAGAAAACAGGGTTTAATTTGAAACTGGGGCCAAAATGGCTAAAATGGTTTTAGGAATACCATAAGTGGTTTTAGCGCAAGGGATTAGTGGTTAACGGTATTGACCCATTTTAATGTGATACATGTTAGGGGATGACACGTGTCCCTTCCGAAACCACCATTTTTGCGTGAAAATTGCACGTTGAAATGTTTTGTTGGGATGGGCGCGAAAACAAGCGAGGACCGTCTGATCTGAGCAATGCAGATCGACGACGAGGAATGGATAAGATCGCAACACAGATGTGTGATCAAAAGGGTGGTAGGACCTCACTCAGACATCAGCTTTCTTGTCATGGAGCAGGGAGTTAGATCAGTAGGGTTGAAAGGTGAGAAATAACGATGGACGTTAGATCTTAAAAACCAGCAGTGGAGTTCTGATTTCGGGGGCAAAAGGTAAAGACGATCAGGGGAGTCCTGTAATTGTGATGCGCCGAATATACCAAGACCGTTAGATCAGCACAGAGATCAACGGTGGAGATCTTTTCTGGCGATGCGCATTGGCGAGGGAAAGGAATGGATGCGGAACTTCTGGAAATTACAAAAGTGCGATAGTCGTTAGATCTGGGAAGATCAACGGTCCTGATTGAATCAGGCTTCACATATCGGTGGTGAAAGCATAGGGGGAAGGGGATGGAAAAGGGAAGTTGCGACAGGCGATTCGTTGATGGCCGTTGGATCTGGAGGACGATTAACGACTGGGATCAAATCGGGAACTAGCCATCGGCGGAAGAGGAGAAAGGGGAAGATGGACACAGGAAACTACAAAATGCGATCGCTGATAGGCTTAGCGCTCGGTCTCGACGGTGGATCGCATGGAGGAAAAAGGGTTAGGGGCTTAAGGAAAAGGCGCTTAAGGCCTAAGATTTAAAAGAGTGGAATAGGCCTAAAAATGGAGGTTTTAAAGCCTTTTCAAGGATTCTGATAAGGTGCAAAAAGGGGTTTTTTAACCAAATAAAGGGTTTAAATGGTTTTAAGGGGGAATTTATAGGAAAATAAGGGATAAAATGGAGAAATAGGTAAAATGAAGGGATTGTTTTGGAGGAGATGAAAAGGTGGGAATTATGGTTTTGAAGGCAGCTTTCTTTTTTAATCAACAGGTTAGCTTGGAACGGGCTTGAGTGAAGATTTTTCAATGAAATGAATTCTTGGGGATAATGAACACAGTGAGGTTTCAAGAACTCACAATATTTTCATGAAATGTTGTTTCTTGCAAACTCGAAAGGACATTTAGCCATCATTAGGTATAACAGAATTTATAGATGGCTAACACACTTGTCATACACTGAATGGCCCAGAGAAAAGGAATATTCTTTGGAATATTCCTTTTTGTTGACTGTACATCCACCATGTTGACTGGGCATCCCAGTCAACCCTGTCACAAAATTTAACTATTTTTTATTTCAATCAGAATGGATATCTCCCTCATATGACATCGGTTTTTCAAACCATTCATGGTGTTGGAATCAGGAAGACGAGATCTACGCAACCATCCTAGTTTCAACCCAATCCTGTAACTTTCAATTTTGAAAAAAAATTATGAACTCCTGATCACTCATAAAGATCTCGCATATTGTCGCCAAGTGTGGATACTTCAGCAAGTATTTTTTCTCTTATCTCTTCGCGGTAGAACTATGCAGACAGTGCATTCTATGTTGTTGCACGGAGTTGTTCATTCTATTGCTCAAGTGCCTGTATGTTTTGCAATAACTACTTTTTCTCAACCACCAAGCACTTGTTGTTAGATCTGGTTGCTCCTAGAAAAGCCCAAATGGCATCGGAAATGGAATTTTGATTCTTGCTGGTGTCTACCATAGTCACCCTTTCACTCATTAACATAGGTGATGCATGATCATCTGGGAAATTCTTTCTTCGCGCTTGTACAATCTTCTTCTATAGCTCATCAAATGATAGATTGTAAATATCCATGACCAAATCATCATCAAGGGGAATCACCTCCCCTTCCTCACTCAGTGCTTGATCTGTGGCTTGTTGGGCCTCGAATATGCCCATGTTTTCGTCATCCAATACCACCATTCATGTCTTAATACCCTATGTTTTTAGCCCATTATGTACTCTAATTTGCCGCCAAATCATATTTTGTATATCAAGGTTGATTATCATTAGTTTTCTTCACCTCTATATGATTAAAGATGATTATTCTATGATTTACTTATGACTATTTTGTTAAGTATATTTATCATAGGGTTCCATCGTTGAAATCCTTCACAAGCCAGTTGAGTACGGAAATGCATAACTTAGGGCTTTGACGCTTTCGACATGCTTCCCGAGAAACCAAAAGAGGTTATTGTCAAAAATTATGTTCTAATACTTCCCAATAGCTTGGCTTTCACCCAGGTCACTCATTTCGGTCTCTAGAAGGAAATTAGTAAATTTACCCAAATCTGCAACAAATTTCAAGCTGCCAACTTCCCCCTCGATTTCCATGCAGTTGAAGGAGAATGAAGACATTATGGAAAATGGGTTTTGGTTGAATTATAGCAAATATATTATATCTAAAAAAAAATCTAAAATTATTTACGGTTCGGGAGATATGAAGAGTTCTTTGGGGCCCATTTATATAAAAATTTAGAAAATCCAGATTTGTAAAAATCTTCCAAACAACCTTGTTTTGGATTTTATGTACTTAGAAGTCAAATTTCATATTCATGGGGGTAAAATACAGTTGTTATATCAGAGCTCGATGATCTCTATGAAATCAGCCTCCACATCAACATATTATTCGCCTAAGGATGGAACGTAGTTGGAAGAAGTTATTAATGAACTGAATATGTAATTGAGATCAGATCTGTGAAATATTCAGATCCTTCAATTTTCCATGTAATGAAATAATTTCTATTTATGTGTAACAGTATCGCCTATAAAGGCCAGAGGAGATATTGAAAGTGCATTAGAGACTTTTACAATTTTAATTTGAAGCTTTGTTTCAGCGCCGTAATGAACAAGTGTTGATTTTAAATCTACGGGAGTGCCATTATGATGCATGTTTAGTTAACTGAGTTAAGATCTCTCTGTCACTATAAGTTTTATCCTTCCTAGTTGTGGAAAGGGCCCACCACAGTCTGGGAAGTTTTGTTCATTTGTAGGTATTTTTAATTAGTTGTGTGATTTTTGATTAGTTTTGATTTCAAATTTGCATTTTAAGTTCAATTAAATCATTTACATAATCATATTTCTTATTACAAGTTTTTTCTTCTGTGTATGACTACGTCCTTGGTGTAATTGAGTATTGTCTTCTCTTTTTCATGAATGTCCTTGTATGAACGTTTTCAGGAATCTTGTTTGTTGATTCTTATTCGCTGGAAGTATTTAAATTGAAATTGCAAAGATCGTTGTGACCAAATCAACAAGAATCTGTGAAGAATTTACTCCATCTTAGAATTATAATCCACATGTTAAAATGATTGAACATGCATCTATATTAAATTGAATACAACTGTGAATCCTCTGTTCTCATCTTCTAAATGCTAGCAAGAGATAATTGGATTGATAGAATGTGGAATCGATAGGATGATGTGTGTCGACAACATAGTTAAAGTTTTGAATTTTACACATATCCTTCACGAAATCGAATGATAGAATTCTGTGTTGAAATAATGTGGTCAAAGACCTCAAATTGTATGTATATCCCCACGCGGGATCGATCCTCACACACACGCACACACACAAAGATGTGTGTGTGTGTGTGTGTCTCATTCAAGTGATTACAAACAACATCCTCGGTTGAGAATTATTTTTGAATTGCTTTTGGAAAGTCTGTAATAGAACAGTGAAAATTTTTAGTGACAATGTTATTGATTGATATCAAATTTCTTTTGATAGTCTTAAGGGATTTCCATATTAGGAATTTGGCTTCTGTGATCCATAAATTGTGTATAAGAATTTTCGGTGAAAATCAGATGTAAGAAAATTTTGTCGACACGTTTCTAACCAGCCACTGTGGTTCATCATCAGGACAAGATGACAAATCTGATCAAGAAACATGTTTAAATAGATAGGGATAGCTCCAACTAGCCGTTGAAAAAAACGGCTAGTTTGACTCGAATGAGAAAATTGAATAAATTTTTTTTAATTTAAATTCTATTTTATATATATATATATATATATATATATATATATATATATTTCAATTTGACTATATTTGAATATAATATAATTCAATATTAATACTATTTTAATATAATTTAATATTTTTATTATTTTAATATTTTTATTATTTTAATATTTTAAATTATATGTTATATAATTAAAATTCATTAATAGTTTAAAAAAAAATTAAAAAAAAAATAAAAATAAAAATAAAAATAAAATAAATAAATAGATAAAATAATAAATATAATAATAAATAAATAATAATAATTCATTAATTAATAAATTTAATATTTTTTTTTTTTTTTTCTAAATTAGACTAATTCTATTAAGCAAAAATATGGTACAAAGATAGTACAGTCAAGAGAACCAAGAAACCGGCCAACCGGAAATGATAAACTATCAACATCGGTTCCGAAGAGAGTAAAAAATACAAGCAAGGAACAGCAACAAGCGAGAGGAGGGCTGGAAAAACCATCAACTATCCAACAATGGTGGAATCTTCCACAAGAAGTTTCTTCCCTTTCTTTTTGTTGACTCTAAACCAACCAGTTTGGTGAGTATGAACTTGAACGATTTGAAGACTGGAGTTCTCCAAATGAGGGAGCTCCTTATCAGATTCAGAGGAGGCGGACTCATGAGCACGTTTTGGAGTCGTCGTAGAATCAAGAGGATGCCCAGGAGCGGTGGTGGACAAGTGCTTCGACTGAGGACCCTGATCTGAAAATGCACCACTCCCTTCATCTTCTGAGCTCGAGGATTCAGAGTCTGCAACAGGCGGCGGGGTACAAGGAGTCCATCTTTTGGATTTGGACTTTCTACTATTTTCCTTTTTCTTTTTTGCAGGGAGAGTGGGGCAAGAGTTCTGCAAATGCCCTGTTTGGTGACAGTGGCGGCAACGGAATGTAGTGTTCTCGTAATCTAATATCTGAGTCCAAACTAAGTCACCAACCTCGATGATGATTTGGTCAGGCAGTCCTTTACTGAAGTCTAATTCCGCACATATTCTAGCATATGTGTAGAGACCTTGAAGTTCCCTGTCAAAATCAGTCGTTACAAAGCGGCCCAAGGTGTCTCCCAGGCGTCTGTAAACAGCCACATGCCATAGATGGATTGGTAAGTTGGGAAGTCTGATCCAAACAGGTGTCTTGGTGATGACTGATGTAGCTGGGTCAAATTCAGGGAACCATGGGGTTAAGAAGAGCCCAGATGTTCCCCAAAACCATGGACCTTCCTCTAATGCCAGTTCATAGTGCTTAGAGTGCTCAAACAATACTATAAAGAAACCCTTTGAGCAAAATCTGACCTTGCATTTGCTAGTCCAGTTTTCGTGGATCCATTCGTAGAGTTCCTTTGTACACGGCCAAAGTCCATTAAATCTGCAGATGATGGATTTTTCAGCAAAATTTTGAAGATCTTCTTCGAGATTTGGATGGGAGATCTCAACTGAGGGAACATCATCCAACTTTTCAACCAAAAAAGGCTGGGGTTTGGGGGTTTCAGGGGGAGAGGGTTTCTGAGGGTGAACATCATCTTTGTATGAGTAAGAAGGGGCAGAAGAATACTGCCCATCAGCGCCACCTCGAAGACAAAGGGAGAGCACAATAGAAACATTTCTGTAAATGTTGTAAACTGAGAGGGGAAGAAGGTCCTCAAGTTGTTTACCTTGGTAGAGAATTCTTTGGTGGACCGAGGGAATCCTAGTCCGGCGTTCCAGATTTATCTTGAGATTCTGCACCAGATCTGAGGAGGAAACCCATTGCAAAAGTGTATTCCCTGAGAGATGTAAGATTTGGACTTGAAAAGAAGCAGGGGACCACATTGGAAAAGGAGCTTCGCGATGGCTAAGGGTATTTCTACAGGAGCGAACATCCTCGTTGCTCTGCATAAAAAATCCGAGTGGGAGGGGATCACCTCCATTCCAGCACCTGAATCCAATATTATTGCAGCCAGGGTTAGCGGCAAGGGCCACTACCCGGTCTGCGATCGATTTTGCTGCAGAGCCAATTATTGCATTACCTTCTGACCTCTCTGTGCTAAAGGCCTCCACGAAGAGGCAAGGAGAAGCGAGTCCGAGCCAGACTTCGTAGGGCGCAGCCTCCATGCATATTTTCATTGTGCTGGGAAACCCAAAGTCGATGTCATCTCCATTGCATTCGCCAGCGAAGGGGAGGACGGCTGGGTCAGGTAATACATGCGTGGGAACTGAAAATTTGTTGCAGGCGGTGGCCAAGCCCAACAAAACCCTAGCTGCTTCCATATTCGCCCTTAATAAATTTAATATTACTAAATAGGTAATTTTCAAATTAAATCATAAGGATAATACTAATAATAAAAATCATACTAATAACAATAATAAAATAAAATGAATAGACATGGAGAGAGGAACCAGGAATGAGAGAAGAGGAAACAACCAGAGGGAGAAAAGGGGAAGGGGGGAAAAAACAACTAAGAGTGAAGAGCAGGAATCCAACATCTGCTAACACTCCACCCATCATCTATGTTTAGGTTAACCAGCCTCCTTTCGATATATCTACATGTGTCATTTGATTATAGAATTTTGATTCAAGCATTTTTTGGTTTTGGAAGTGCCTTTTAAAAAAAGTCTATAGAGTAGTGAGTAAAATTCTGAGTGATAGTAATGTGAATGAGTGAAGTTTTATCCTTGAACATTAGAGTTAGGCCTGATAATTGTATGCAAGTTTAAAGATAGTTTTTG
Organism: Pinus albicaulis; assembly: GCA_034641835.2. Classification (NCBI taxonomy): domain Eukaryota; kingdom Viridiplantae; phylum Streptophyta; class Pinopsida; order Pinales; family Pinaceae; genus Pinus; species Pinus albicaulis. Next base: position 47,566,114 of record CM076576.1, on the reverse strand, counting down.
AAATAGTAGTTACAGTAAGGGTGTGTAAACGTTTCTAGTTTTAAAGTTGAGAGAAATTAGTGTTTTACATTAGGATTATGCAAGACTACCTATAGTTATTCTTTAAAAGTAATATTCATAGTACATTGTTGACATTAAGAGTTGCTAGGTTTTGAATTGGATGCCAGTTGAAGTTTTATTAATTAGTAGAATAGCAGTGTAGTATTTGGATTGAGTTTCCTTTGTAGTTAAATTAAATTTTGTTGCGTGACTGAGTTGCATAGTATTTTACAGTCATGTCTTTGCTTTTCAAACAGAGCTAGGCTTTGATGAGTTTTTTTTCTACAACAAGTTTTAGTGTTAATTTCATAAGTAGGCTAAAGATATTTGCATGAGTGATTTGAATCATATGTGAAACAAATTAATTTGTAGGTTCATATTTTAAGTTTTTTTTTTCCAGTGTGAATATGATATCATTTGATGGTGTGCAATCCTTCAAAGTCGGAGTGTTTTAAATAGCTTAAATTCTTGAGATTGTTCTCTTGAAATAAAGTCCTCTTTTCTAAAACAGGGTGTTCTTAAAGTAGTTGCATCTTTGATTTATTGTTTTAATAGTGAGTTATTTTCCAAGATAAAGCATTGTAGTTGGTTCATTCTCAGATTAGTCTGTGGCTTATGTTATCATAAGGGTTTAGTTCAAGAACAACTTTAGAGATTAGATCTTAGATTAGTTTCAAGCTTTAAATTTTTGTTTCAAGTTTGGTTTCAAAGTTCATAAAAGCGAATAGATTATGGATTTCCAGTTACCATAAAGATTTGGATTTTGAATGTAGAATGGGATTCTGGAGTTATCTAGTTGTAGTGTGATTTTTTTGCATGATTGAGTAATTTCTTTGTGTTTTCTTACAATTTGATTACAGTGATAACTTTGAAGTGAAAGATAGGTTTAATTTAAGTACAGATTATTTTTAAGTGCAGAAGTTAAAAATTGATTTCACGATAGAGTAATAATTAATAATTTAGCTTTGCTCCAGTTTGCATGATTTAGATATAGGTTGAATGATTTCATACTTAAATAGCAAGATGATTTTCATACTATATTTTAGGTTAGATGCCTCGATCCTAAATTCCCTACGCTTGCACCTCGAAGCTTACGAGTCTTGGATTGATAATTTAATGTTGGAAACTTTAAAAATATGATTTCCCCAACATGTCTGGAAGTGGTGGAGTTGAAATGGTTGCCTGAGGTGCATTATGTATCATGTCTACATATTCATTTAGTGGCTCCAATACCACTTCAATGTTCGTGATTTCAATCAACTATTCAAGATCCCTAGAAAACTCCTTCTCCTGCATCTGTTCATTCACTCCTTCTGCTGCCAACTGATCTTGTAATTGTTCCTCAACCTGTATAGGTGTTGTCTCTATTGTTGTGGCACCTTACCTTTCTTCCTGTCATTTCTTATGTATCTCCTCTCGATCTCTTCTTATAATCTCATGTTCTTCCTTCAAATCTTGTTCAGCTCGTTGCGCTCTCTGCACTGCTTCCTCTAAGCTTTGCTTCTCTCTCTTTCTCCACTCTACTCTTTGTTGTCGTTGTTCCCTTTTCGATTTTATTTCCAAAGCTAATTTCTCAGTGAGAGGATACTCTTTCATTTTATATCTTTATTCCTCTTCGGTATGGTTTGTTACCTACCTTTTTTCTTTTTCATGCGCTGGACAACTGGTTGTTGTTGTTGCTACTACTAGAACTATTGCCTCCTACAGAAGAAATTTAGAAGTCCCAGTTGTATTGATCGCCTCATGAGGTTGGGAGGAGTTATAATATTTTTTCCACGTTTCCTCCTCCGACTACTGATATATCATTCTCACCTAATTGAAGTACACTCTTGCACAATGCTCCTTGCAAATTCCTCTCGGATCATACAGATTGTAACTCTTTGTGTTGAACTTGAATTTGACCATGTCTTTGGCTTCAACATCAACGACCTTGATATTATTAATCTTGTATAATTTGGCCTGCAAATGAAGACATGGCCATGTGCCTTATTCGTCCTATGTAGTGTTGCTGATAGTCCTATGGAGAGGTGATAATCTATCTCTTGCATGACTAATTTTTTGGTGGCATATCTTGGTAAAAGGTGTAGTGGCTTCTGTCCGACGAATACTCCAATCAATGTTCCATCTGGTAAGGTGAACTAATTGGTGATCTCTCATATTTCCTCCATAGCTACTCGATACATGCAAGATGGGTCCTCCTGAAATATGAGCCTATAGAGCGGGATGATGAAGTGATAAGTAAGCTTCTCCATGAATTTGTGATGACTGCAATATGAGAGTATCCTACAATAGATATGTATGGAAGTGTGTCTCGGTTCCCATGTCCAATTAATGCCAAGGAACTAGTTCTATAGACTAATTTCATCGAGTAAGTGAACAGACATGTAGAACCGTGCTTGCTTTCCCTTGGTTTTATTGCAAGCTTTTGTCACATGGACTCTTAGCTAATGAACCAATAGGTCTAACCAATTGAACAACTTCCCCTCATTCACTACCAGGTTCAACAAGATAGCCCAACCCTCAAGAAAGGTCTTTGTGTCTAACTGACCATAGATTCTGCAAGCTATTATAACCAAAAGTTGATAGGATTTCCTAAGTGCTCTCGTATTGTACATATGGGTGGTTGTCTATCTAAACTTGGTTGGCTCCTTCGCCCAGCTCTTAATGATATATCTTGTGTTCGTGTAGTTGTTAATTACATAGAACAATAATTCCATGTTCTTCACTAGCTCAGGAAGATGATACATCTGTTTGAAGTCTCTTGCCAGGAATGTAGCAAGCTTCTACCTATTAGTGTTGTTCACTGTCATGGTTTCTACATTGATGTTTGATACAACCCAGATTATTATATCTTCACATGGGAAGGCTAGATACCTGCATGCAACCTTGTAAAGCCCCAACTGAATGATGCTAAGATACACCTATCAATCCTATGTGTATGCCTGAAAGTCCTTTGTGAAATCATATTTGATTTGTTTCCATGTCAGTTTAGATCCCTTCCTTAAGAACAACTGATTATCCGAGTAGACTAGCACGTTAACCGGAACTTGCTCAACTACTTCCCTAATACTACTTTCAATTATTTCCTTTAAGGAAACTCTCTTTGATGCCACTTTGAAAGTGACTGTTGGAGAGATTCTCAACAACTACTATCCCTGTGGGATAGAAAAGACATTGACAACAAGAAAATGTCAGCTATAAAAAAGATAAATTTCAATACATGTTTATGCAGTACACAGGGAAACTGAAAGGATGGATTGCACAATTTTTGGTTGGAAGATGGTCTAACTAACTGGGAAAACTATGCACTACACAGTTATGATAGTTGGTGTCAAAGTTGGTGGCTTGAGACTACACAATGTGCAGTTCAGCTTGGGAAGTGATTCGGGAGAGAATATGCATAGCGCAATCTCAATGGCCAGGGTTGTTGGCTAAGGCTTAGCACTTCATAATGTGTAGTAAGTCCAGCCAAGACTGCGCATTCTGTGGTTCCAGAAGCCAAGCTTCAAGACTGAGCTTCCAGATTGCTCAATGCCCAGCTGGGAAAAGTAATTTTTTGCCAAGGACAAGGTAGATCTACCCAAGGGAAGTGTGAAATACGAGTAGATTTGAGAGATGGTGAAGGAATGAGTCCAAATATCACTAATTGTTCATGAAACAAGACAAAACAAGTGCATAAATTCAATAAACAAGAAGTCTCCACAACGACAACTATTGGTGCAAAAATGTAGAAACTAATGCAACACTTGTGAACAGTAAATGAAAACTTAAAAAAACATTTCTACGGGCTCAAGAATGTCAAAATTACAGTATGCATGCAAATAAACAAGAAAAACAAAACGTGTGCAAGCCAAGCGACAGAAAAAGCAACTAAAAAAAATAAATGCAAAGCTCACCCAGAAAAGTGAAAATGATCGCACTGAAGGTTCCTTGATCTCCTCGAGAATGTTAGAGGTCCAAGATCGAATGTAAGAATCAGCTATAGGGGTTTTGATTAAATAGATTTGAGAAATTAGGTTTTATGACATGCATGACACAAATCAAGGTAAATGAGACACTTGGAGGAAGTTTCAAAAAATAGAAAGTGTGCCTCCTTCCGGTTAGTAAAAATATATCCCTAGATTTAAGGGATCCTTTTTCACTTTTTTGTTTTTCCTACTTTTTCTAGGAAAACTTTTCGTGCACCTCACTCGGAAGGATTGCGCAGTTTCAGGAACTGGTAGCTCTAGGCTCAGTGCACTGCATAGTTTATGAGCTCAGTGAGTGATTGTGCAATTTCTGAGCTTAGTAATAGGCTTCCTGTCATGATTGTACAGTTATCGAGCTCAAGGCTTGGATTCCAAACATGACTGCACAATTCTGAGAAACAAGGACAAGACTAGCTTTATGAATAACACAGTTTCTAGAGGCAAGCCCAGGACTGATGTGCAAGACTTAGACAAGAGGTCAGCTTGTGGCTTAGAAAAAATTGCTAATGGAAAGAGCAAATGAACACAAGAAAAATTGAAAGATAAACATTAGTTAAAGCACGAATACCTGATAATGATGCAAGATAACCTCCTATGAAGGGAATTTAGGCTCTAAAATCTAAGCAATGACCAAATTTTAGAGGGTGGTTCTAGGCGCTACAACATTAGCGACACATTGGTAGAACTCCAACTCTTTAAATGAATCTCGTCTTCATATAAAATTGTGTCTCACCCTTCCAGAAGTATTGTTCAATTCATTGATTACCACAATTCCCTCACTTAGTATAAGCTAAAGTCATAGTCCATTTCTTCCTCTTCAATGGTAGAACACTAACAAAGCCAAATCAAACTAATTTGTTTTGATTGGGGATGAGGAGTATATGCACAAGTAAAAGAAAAATGTTAGTATTTATTTTCATCTATGGTGTTGCTCTACTTCCCGCAGGCCTTGACAGTACCCCGGTGGAGTCACTTCAAAAACACAAACATTTCTCCACTATCAGTGAGCCTAGACAGTACCCTGGTGGAGTTTCTTGCTTCACCTCTCTACGCAGTAATCCTTTCTCTTCTTTTGCCCTTTATTTCATTATTTTCATTTTTTAATTTTTAAAATAACTGTGCATAGGAACTTATTTATTTCATGGGGTGGAAGATGGATCCTAACTTACTGTGAGTAGAATAGGTTGTTCCTTCATAGAAGTATGTTTATGTGCATCTTTCACATACTTTTTAAGGTTTTCCTCCCCTCCTTACTCTACTAGACTAGAGTGACAAGGATTAAATGAATATATAGAATCGATTAGAGTAGACAGAACCAGTTAAAACCAAAACATCATGATTTCACCATGAATCTCTCCGATAACGAACATATTTTCCGTCAGAGTATCATCAACCAAAACAAGACAGCAAGATTCACGCAAAGAGAGGAAATATTATGAAGACCAAGTGTTGGTAGAAGAAAAAATTTCCTTTTGGATTTCACCATGATTGCTTCAGAAGCCAAACACGGTCTCATGCAGAAAATAACTTAATACTGACAAAAAATAAACAAAGGAAAGAAGAAAGACAAAAAATAATGATTGAAACAAAATCGAAGAAAATAAAAATGAAAATAAAACACTACTCCTACTCCTAACTAAGCAGAAAGTATTCCAACTCACGTAAAGTGATATTTCCAATGCAGTCACCAGCGCATTGGTAGGCCTATGTGGGTGAGGAATTAAATGCAAAGAAGGATATACATGCAAAACATGTAACAAGAATGATAAGACATTTCAAACCACAATGTTCAAAGTTTTAATGCACACAGAAAATAAACGATGAGAAGCACATAGAAAACATTATACAGACGTATCATGGTTTCGTGACACATCTTGAACCAAAGAATTGCAAACACAAAAATTTGAACCATGAAGACGAGCAAACATGAAGAAATAAATAAATATTTTCTTCTCCATGGTGCTCAACGAGTACGAATCCTCCAATGGATAAGCGATAGGATCATGAAAAAAATATAGAGGATGCGAAAACTGTAAATCAAAAATATTTTAACCATGTACAAGAGAGTGATGAGGATCCTCAAGCAATTCAACATTCTTATGATCAGAGGTGGATTTGAACTCAAGGCTATGAAAACCTGACATAACCATCATCTCGGGCTAAAGTTCCTCGACAATTTGAATAATATTTAACTCATCAGAATATAGATCATCAAATATTGATGGCTTAGAAAAATAAATAACAGGAAAAGTAGAATCGTGAGCAGCTAAAACAATGAAAAAGTCACGACAACCATGATCAGAAAGTTCAAGATCACAAACGAAGGTATCTTCATGATCTGATGAATTGTATAGAGGGAGATTTGGAAAAGAATAAATTTCACCATCTATGTTTCCAGAATGGTGTGATGAGAAGTTGGGAAGATCAGTGATAGAATATTCATCCTTTCTACATTTAAATGAAAAACTGACATTCCATGAATTCCACGAATGATTGGGAGTATTATAAATAGAATCAAAAACTGAAATTTCACATGATTCAATCAAAATGACAGAATCGCAGACAGTGTCAGGATAATGCAGAAGAGTTGTGGAAGAAAGAGAGACATCCTTCATCACAAATTATTGTTCGATAATGTACTCCACCACATACTCATCGCAAATGACATCACATTTTGGCTGCACAATAACAACTCCATTCAACACCTTATCCTCATGAACATCAAAGGAAGGATTTGGAACAGCAAAACACACAAACTCACAATTCGGAGGATCAAAGGGACCAAAGGGTGGAGGATGAGGTGAAAAATCTTCAGCACACTCACCGGGCTTGAGATCCAAAACTACGCAAGGATCGTGTGTATGTGGGGTGGGAGGAGATGGTGGTTCTTGAACAATTTTTTTGTGAATATTTTCAACCACATCCCACGACAATAAATTTTTTAGATGAAAATCAAACGGGAGGTTTCTTGGAATAACACCTATGTCTGTCACAGATTTAGAAGCTTTATGTGTGGGGTTCGATGGGTGTGATTTAAGAAATTGTAAATAATGTGGAGTAAGTGAAATTTGAAAAAGATGTATAAATATTCAGGTTAAGAAATCATTATCAACTTCATCTTCTATAAATTCAAAACAGAGATGTAAACAAAATTAAGAGAATGATGTAGTGATTCATCAGGTTATTTTCGCAATTTTGAAATTTTCTCACAGAGAAGTTTATAATCAAAGTCATCAAAAGCGTGAAATAGTTCTATGAAAAGTTGTTTGAAAGAGTGGATAGAGGAATCATTCAATGTGTAATAACATTACATTACATGCCCTTCGAACGTGAGAAAGAAAAACCAACAACCAACATCCTCATATCGGATGTTGCGCTTTGTGCAAAATTGAAGAAAACAATTTGTATTCTCGAATATGGTTGTATTACCTTTTCCATTGAATTTAATATGTGACAAGTCATTGATGATATATGTTGGCACTTGAAAATTGATTTTTTCTGGAAAAACATATCAGGTGTATGATTTCGGAAGAATTCATAAAATGAGTGCAGAAATTCAAAACAGACTTCAAGGGGTCAGCTTGTCATCTGACCCTCCTTCTAGCACCAGAAATGTTGATGGTCCTCAACCCACCAAAATTCTGGGGATCTCCCCGATATGAAGTCCCAAATAGACCTCACACCATTTGGAGTAGGAGTCCCAGCAGTGGGGTGTTTAATGATATGCCTTGGATTGCAAAAATGCATAGAGCATTGTATTGTGTCTTTGGTTAAAGTAAGTGTGTGACCCTGCGGAAATTCAATATGATGCATAAGCAATTATAACAGCAAAAGGGTGAAGGAAGTGAGCTACTTAGAATTCTGTAATAGTATTTTGGGTGTGGAGCCTGATTATCTTGTTTACTTTGTATCACAGCATTGGACCCCTGTACCTTAAAAAGGGGCGGCAACGCTGCCCGAAATTAATCGCTGCCATGGGGGATCCAGGGGGAGGCGGCAACACTTTTCGGAGCCCCCCCCTGGCGGGGGTTCGGGGGCAGCGCCCCCAAAGCTAAAAACAGATGTAAAATTGCCTTGTAAAAGTATAGTAATTTCTAGTCAATCTGGGCTGTTCATTAGGCAAATGATCTAACAGTAGAAGTTATTTTTAGATTAGGGTTTTTTTCCCTAGAAGGCAACCCCCTTGTATATATGAGGGCATTGTATTGTGGCTGCATATTATGTGTGTGTATTCTCGGAGTGAGAAATAGAGAGGGAGACTGTGAGAGAGAACAGAGGATATTACAGCAGATCTGCTGTAGGTTTTGTCTCTTCATTTTGCTGGATAATAGAAAGGAAGGACTAGCTGTTCGGGGTGGACGTAGCCCAAACTGGGTGAACCACGTATATCTGTGTCTCTCTGGTTTTATTTGTTTTGTGTGCTTGTATTTTCTGCATTTTTTATGTGTTGCATTGCTCCATAATATATAATTTTCTAACATAGTACACAGCTTGAAAGGACCACAAGAGCTGAAAATACATCACACAAACTAGCAAGCAGAATAGTCCAAAAGTTAAATGTGTTGAGTTAAAACATGAGCACGCATTCAATAACATTCGTACAAATGAAAATGAAATAGTTCATAATAATATGTGTAAGTTAAACAACATACATCGCAAACATAAGCAGAATAGTCCAACTACATTTACAATATATGCACGAAGACGTGTCGGCTCTAATTTTATTATAAGTGAAAGTTCCATCTATACATACAACATGATGAACCACTTGCCCAATAATGGAACGTGAAGTCAAAAACACCTGCTCCTCCCAAGGAAGTATACTCCCTCTATGCTATGGAGAAGCCAAGGCTGACTCAAAACTTCAAATCCTTCTCTAAGCCTAAGCCTAGCGAAAATCTTGGCTCCCAAAAGCCCCTTACAAGAGTTATGAGGATGTATTGATAACCAAAGCAGGGTGACTCTTGGCATGCCCCTTTGGAAACTCTTGGACTCCCCTCATGAATCCTCACATTACATATCACTTTTCACATTTTATCATGGACACATGGAATTTCACTCATATAATAATTACAAATAATATTACAATTTACACTTGTACCCACATAAGACAAAATAGGGTAGAGACAAATTGAAAGCCTAACAAGACAAACTACTATGATGGATCTTGGATTTTTTGTCTCTCAGTCACACATTCATACCAAGCTTGGTACTATGCAATGGTCTCCCTAAAGCACAATATATTGTTAGGCTGGAAGCGAATTCTTGCCTCTAATGCATCCGGGTACAATCGCATGGAAATAGACTTCACTTCTTCTTCAATCAGGTGCAACATCATTTTGATCTGAATCAGGACACTGTTACAGGTATGAAAAGTATCTCTGTTGATATCCATGTCCTCCTAGGTGGCCTCCTACTCCAACTCCTTCAGGTACTAATCAATCTCCTATCGGAATTTCTACTTGTGTTTAGCCTCGGTGAGTGTACCAATTGATGGTATATGGTGGGTTCTCATATAGGCATGAGTGCATATATGACTAATTTTTAATGAAACAATACAAAAAAAATGCAAAAACTCAATAGACAAGAAGTGAACTAGATCGGTGAGGAGAGTTGCCACAACGGTGACCATCGGTGCAAAAATGCAAAAACCGATGTGACACTTGTGAATGGCAAACAAAAACTTAAAACAACACTTCTACAAGCTCAAGCATGTTAAAAATCTAGCATGCATGAAAATAATCAAGAAAAAAAACTCTCATGCAAGCCAAGTGGCAAAACACAATAGAAAAAGTGACTAAAAACAATAAATATAAAACTCACCCGGAAAAGTGATGATGATCGCATCGAAGGTTCCTTGATATCCTTGGGAATTCTAGAGCTCCAAGATCAAATGTCAGAATGAGCTCTAGGGGCATCGATTAAATAGATTTGAGAAATTAGGGTTTATGACATGCATGCCAGAAATCAAGGGAGCTCATCAATTAAATATATTTGAGAAATTAGGGTTAATGACGCACATGCCACAAAGCAAGGGAAAAGTGACACTTGGCGACAATTTTCGAAAATAGCGAGTGTGCCTCCTTTTGGGTTACTAAAAATAGATCCGTATATTTTAGGTATGATTTTTCACTTTTTTATTTTTTCTGATTTTTCCAGGAAAGCTTTCCGTGCACCTCACCGGGAAGGATTGTGCAATTTTGGGGAAATAGCAGCTCCTAGCTCAGTTCACTATGTATTTTATGAGCTCACTGAGTGATTACACAGATTCTTACCTTAGTGTTGGGTTTCTTTTCATGACTACATGGTTCCTAAGCTCATGGTCTGGGATGCTATTCATGACTGCGTAATTCTGAGAACAAGGACAAGACTAGATTTATGAATTGCACAATTTCTAGAGGCAAGCCAAGAACTGTTGTGCAAGACTTAGACAGGAGGTCATCTTGTGACTTATAAAAAATTGCTAAGTGAAAGAGAAAATGAACACAAGAAAAATTGAAATATAAACATCAGTTAAAGTATGGATGCCTGATAACACTGCAAGGTAAGATCATGTGAAGGGAAGTTAGGCTCCAAATTCTAAGCAATGGAAAAAATTTGGAGGGTGGTTGTAGCCGCTACAACACATACTCAATCTTATCCTTAAATGCTAATGTTATTCCACTGATAAATCTGTAAACTTTTGTTTTCTTATCCTTAAGATACGAAACATACCTGAATAACTCCAGGAACTTAGTCATGTACCCCTCATTTGTCATCGATCCCATCTTTAGCTCATAGAAATTTTTGGCCTTACCTTCATAGTACCTTTCTGACAAGTACTTCTTCCTGAAGAGTCTCTTCAATTCATGCCAACTCAACTCCTTTGTCTTGATGTCTCTAACATGCTTCACATCTTCCCACTAGATGTATTCTTTCCCTTTGAGGTTGAAAATAAATATCATGGTCTTCATGTTCTTTGTACAGTCATGCAACTCAAACAAATTTTTCATTCCATTCAACCATATTTTTTCATCTTCCGATTTTGTCAACTCTCCAAAAAAGGTAGGTGGCATGGATTTCTTGAAATCATCTGGAAAATATCCCCTCTCGCTCCTCCTGTAAGTATGATCATGATGATGACCATGATACCTATCTGAACCAGAACTAGAATATAACCCATAGCCACTGCCTCTCCTGCCAAGTGTATGCAAGAACCTACCATCTATAACTATGTCATCCCTATCCAACATGTGCCCACCATGAGACATGCTACCATATGATCCATTAGTCCTATCCTTTTTTCCAAACTGATATGTGGTTTTCCTTGTCTATAGAAGTTTGAAAAACTCTGAAGGATCATTACGTTGACATTTGCTTGTTTCTCTTGTGCCCTGACAATTCTTTCCTATGACTGAATTATCCTTTCATTATCTACTTTGAAAATTCTGATTTATGCCTTTAAATTTCTCAACGTATCTGTTGTGTCAAGAGAATACTCATATTTGTATTTCTTATCTAATCTGTAAGAAGAGTCGCATGAAATTTAATCCACCATTTTTCTAGTCATATTTGATCCTCTTTGTTATAGGTCAATTTGGGCACCATTCCCAATGACCTGGTTAAACTTGAAATCATCCCCAGAACTAATTAAATAGGGTTTATCATCCCCTATCATTTCAGTTACTACATGCCCTAGGACAAGAACAAGAAAAAATCATCCATGAATTCCTTTGCAATGTTTTGATGCAGGGCTAGCCTGCAATACCCAGAATCTTCATCTGTCGTGCATATAAGAATACATCTCGACATTTACACCCAAACTAAGGCTTCAAGTATGGAAATTCCCAACTCTCAATGCGGAAGCTCTCTTTCAATTTAACTTCAATCTATTGTTAAATCCCATTCCAAAAGAATTCATTCATGTTTTAAGACTTCCAATTGTACATGCACCTTTTAAGACTTCCAATCCAATTAACATTCAACGCTCTCATAATTCAGACCCATTACTTCTCATACATCATTTCCATTTAAATCACAATCATTCACATATGATTTTAATACCGGATACAATCAAAAGTCAACAAACAAATGCGCCCTTGGTTTTTTAACAACTTAACATTGTTTAATTGGACCCAATTCGTAAGGAATTATACATTCCATTGTTAACCATCCTCCACGGTTTATGCCAATTAACATTTTGTCTCACACACAACTTATACTCATCCACCAAAAATATGAATCTGGCCATGGTAAAAACAAATGGGCTTACCTTCAGGAGCGCTTATGCACCTTCACTGCTTTCAAGTTTGATTACTTCTTCAACCATCGACTGTCACTCAGAATTTAACACAAAATCACTACAACTCAACGCAATTCCTCTGCCATTCAACACAACGAAAATTCATTCTTCGGACGCCCTCCTCTTTGCCACGCTTTTACTACAGTTCTACTCTGTGTTAAATTTGATAACAAATGTGGTAACACGACCAACCTTCGTATCCAACCAGGGCGCCTTCCTTCCCATTCAATGTCACTATGCATCCACGTTATCGAATAGAAATTCAATGTCTTATTGACTCCAAAAGTCTTCAGACCTCTGTAAAAATCTGACTACAGAGCTATGTTGTTTCACGCCTCTTAAAACATCGCTTCAGTCAGCAATTCAGATTCAATTTAATTAAAGACCAAAACAACAATCTGGCTATGCGTTAACATACCTTCTCCATCGGTTTTCACACTCCACATATGATCTGCTGGCAATCTCTGCATCTACTATCAACGCTATCAACAAAGCACGAGACCTGCGCCATAGAACCACAGTTTTTTTTCCAGTTGATTTGAACTCGGCTACATTTCCATACTTGTTTGCTCAACGATACAGATTGTCAATCACACAAGACTACTTATCAAAAGCACTTTGAATTTAGATTAACTTAACGCTGGGTTTCAACAATTTGGTTCTGATTTTCATCGCACATTTCACCCTGTGTTAAAACTTGAAATCGACCTTAATTATGATGAATTCGAATTCACCACACCGCTCAAACTCAACAATAACCATGATCCCAACAATTAGATCCAGGAATTATTTCCACGGAAGTATATTGCTGAACATAATCGTAATGAACCTCTGCTTCAACTTTTACACAAGTTCCTTTGCGTGAAATGAAACTGTACTAACCTTGAAGTCGATCCTCCAAAGCCGATTTGCCAATTTAAAATTTGATTTCAGTCCTTCTTGGATTTAAATTCTGCGTTGCAATATTAAACTACGCCCTTGATTCTGGCTATGCTGCCAATCATATATTCGATCCACTCCTTCAATCGATCTCCCATAGTCAATACTTCAATTCATGTATATACATTTGACCAGAAAACGCATACAACATTTCTGTGTTATTCTTCACAAAATTGGCATATCAAATTCCCCAATTACATACATAATTCACTTCAAAATCCCATTTCAGAAATCAAATATACAATTTCTCAATCAATCACCCAATATACATACATATAATCTAAAACAAAATAATGACTTACAAACTCTTGTTGGCCAGATATTCGAGATCTGTGGCCCTTTACAATCGCCCGAAGGCTCCCAAGAGGAAACCCTCTCACTACTCACACTCACACTCTCTCTGCAACTCTTCAAGTGTATTTTCCTCACAAAAACCACACATATTTATACATAAATAATGCATTTAATTCACTCCAAAAATCCCTTCACCTAATCCTCAACTAAATCTATATTTTAGGTGTGGACTCAACAAAGTCCCATAGATAGAATACCTACTCTCTAATTTTGCTCCAAATCTATTTCTCTCATATCCTTTTAATTAATAAAAGAATATTTACAAAATCCTCACTTTATCTCCTATTTTATTAAAAATGACAAATTAATTAATAAAATAATAAAAATGTCACACCCCCCTTTATTACATATTTACAAATGAAAAATGGCCTTGATGCTCCTGCATCATGTTTCCAAGATTTTAAGTACATGTTATATCACCTATGATCTCACCAACGCATCCTCTCAAGGGACTAACTGCTTTGCATATGCAGTTACCTCCATTCAAGGGTGCTCTGCAAAGCACTTCTTGACATTCCAGAGTGCGTTGGTCAAATGGGAGCGAAATTATAACTGTTCCAGAATCTCCACATGGCCAGTGCCTTCTAGAAGAGTCCATATGTGTCAAAATTCGAATCCATGTGTCCATATAACACCTTTGAGGTTGGGAACATTTCTTGCCTATTATTAGAAATTTATTGATTGAGAAGCTACCTTCAGCTTCTCTATAAATTGATCACAGATCCTAGTGATTGAGAAGGAAGAAATTTGGTCAATAAATGTTGTTGAATTCTCAATTGAGTGTGATTAGAGTGGTATGTTGCTAGTGAGATGTTTATTGTGATGAGGCTTGGATGAATGCTAGAGATAGTGACATCAAATCAATCGTTGGTTGTAACCTACCCCTTCTATCCATTAATAAAGATTTTTTTTCATTTTCCCACATATGTATCTGTTTATGTTTCTATCTTTCATATCATAGATTCTTAGCTGATGTATATGTTTCATGTTTCATTGATTTAGCTGATTAAGATAAATAGCCATCTGCATATTTTAGTCTCTTTGTTGTTTAGTGTTTATACTTGCAGGAACTAGTTTAGCGATCAAAGTTGGATTGGAAGCTACAACAAGAGTGTTGATATGAATTTTCTTGATCTGCCATTCACAGTCCACATACGTTGGAAGCTCTTTCCATGACACATGGCAGTAACCTGCTTGGCTACTGTAATTCCCTAGACATGTACTCATTGCCTAAAAATAAATCCTTGGCTCCTAAATATCCTTTTGCGTGGCATGGATACAGTTCAGCCCTCGCGCCAGAGGGAAATCCCTCCAAGAAAGGCGCGTAATTAGCGCTACGTCTGAAAGTCTAGCACCGTGCAGAACTTAATAAAAAATTGTTTTTAAAAATAAATGGCGGAAGATTGACCCCAACCAATTCCTAAACAGGTCTCTAATTTGAGTTGGGTGGTTGGCTTCGAATTTCCATGTAGAGGAAATAGTTTTCCACCTCTCATGGAAGCTTCCTTGAGGATAGGGCCAATCCCATAATTGTAGGGATCCCAACTCCCCTTCCTCCATCTATATAAGCTTGCCATTTTCCTTTGCAAACTAATCTCCAAGAGCCTTCATAGCCTAAAGAATGCTGCAATAGTCCTCATAGTGTCAAATCAATAGCAAGGAGATTGACGATCGAAGAGAGAGGCTTGTCCCCATCCTTGACAAGCTTTATCGAGACGTATTCCGCTAACGACCCGTCGAAGGAGAATTCAGCGTCAGAGCCAGGTTGTATTTTCCTTTGTATGAATTAATGATAAGCGACTATTGGTTATGGTTCCACTCGTTTTGTTCATTATGATCATGAGTTGTGTCCTCTCTGACTGACACATAATTCTATATATCGGATTTTATGCTTGTGTTTGTTGTTTTTCTTGCATGTGCAGGTGTTCGATCGTGACGAGTGTGAGGATTGTGATCTGCCAGAGCAAAGGAACGGGAGCGCTACCTTCTCTACAAACAAAAGCGTTGGACTCAAGGTAAGCCTTCTTCGCAAGTTGGTTTATTGCAATTAGGGACCTGCACCATAGCGTGTTACGATTATTGCTAGACCCTTTCTAGGCTAGTATGGATCGCGTCGGTCCACAGAGGGGATTTACCTCCACAACAAAGAGCGATAGAAGGAGAATAGGGAGCACTTGGATCACAAGTAGGTTCCTCCATATTTTTTTGTGTCTATTTAATCTTAGAAAAAGTGTCTGAAAATTCTTTGATCTGTTGTTCTAAATGCATAGCACCACATTTAGGGAATGTGTTTTATCCATAATTCATAATTCCTCATAACAAATTGGTGACTCAGCTATGTTGACAGATCCATTTCTAAATCCAAACACAAATTTGGTTGCTTCAAATCCATATTCTAGTTCCCAAGTGCTTATGATATATATCACAAATCCATCAACAAATGTTTTGGTGTCAACGCGTAATAAAGATTACGATAGTCATGCCACTGATAAACCTACTACCTTGACCATGAATCTTTTTATGGAATCAGTACTGCCACCTGTTGTTTCTGAAGTGACAATCAAGCCACCAAAGGGATTCATTCATAAATCGACATATAACCCTCGAGCAAGAGCTGCTCAAAATTATAATATAGTTGAAAATTTGGCTCAATCCCCTTCAGCTATGTCAGTTCTTGGGGTATTATAAAATTTTCCCTCCCAGAAAAGGATTTTTTGTCATCTATTGGTGGAATTGATCCGACTGATTCTAATCTCATAGTCTTTAATCATGCGAGATATGTGCCACAATTACCAGCATAATTGGAATTCTCCATCCAAGTAAATTTTCTCAATCACCTTTTTCAACGTACTATTATTGATGAGGGAGCATCTACGTGCATTATGTCTCTAAATTGTTGGAAGTCACTTTTCTCGCTGGGCCTATCTCAATCATCAATGATGTTGAAGGCTTTCAACGGACATACATATAAGCCTTGTGGTATTATTAATAATCTATATGTTGAACTAGTGGGGAAAATAGTGAATGTTGAAGTTGAGGTCGTTGACAGACCCCTTAACTAAAATATTCTATTTGGAAGGCCATGGATATGTGCTATGACTGCAATTGTTTCCACATATTTTAGAATGATCTCCTTTCCACATAAAGGTCTTATCACAGTCATCAATCAGATATCCTTCTTTTCCTCCAATTCCCAGGTAATTGAAAGTGTTCAGTTTGTTCACATACCCCAACTCGCACTTCAGAACATTGGTGTAGGACTCTTAAAGGATTCCACTCTCAAGGGAACCTTTGCCTTACCGCCGCCTACGACGTCAGCATAAACTGAAAGTATAAAGACCTGCTACATCATCTCTTCCACTCAATCTGGCTTAAGGAAGAGTACGGATGATTCTGAAATTGTTACATTGGATGATTTTCTACTACCCAGCCCTATTAAGCTGGCATATTAATCAATCTATTTGGCTTGGGAAATGAATCTGAAATCATCTTCGCTAGTTGTTTGGGTTTATCGTTCCTTAGATTTTGGTACTCCATTTGATCCTTTTTCCTCAACTTTCTTGACAGATGAGAATATTTTGTAAACCATGATGTCGGAAGGAGAACCATGGGAATATTATCGTCATTGTTCCCATCTTCTTTATTATGAAGAAAATAATCTTAGTGAACTATATCAACCATTGATCAAAAATTTCTTTTCAAATTCTTTTCCTATTAATGCAATCGATTCCGAGTGAAATCTATCAAATATTGAAGAAACCATTTCTATAGATATTTTAACCAAACCTATAATTTTAGAAAACATTCATGTCGACGTGTCTTGTTCTCCATTAGAACTCGAAACGTATTGTTTTCTCTTTCGTGAATTCCATGATGTATTTTCTTGGTATTATGAGGAAATTCCAAGCATAGATACTAGTATCATTAAACACACTATTAATATGTACCTTGATGTCAAACCGGTACGTCAATGCCTTCATCCTGTTCATCCAAAGAAGGTCGTTGCCATTAAAGCAGAAGTTGAAATTTTTTTTCGTGTTGGTTTCATTTACCCTGTTCCGCTAACTGAGTGGGTTTCCAACATCGTTCCTATCATGAAAAAATAAGGAACCATCAAAGTGTACGTTGATTATCAAGATGTCAATCTTTCTTGTCCAGAAGACAACTATCCTACTCCTTCTATCGACCATATTATTGACGATTGTGCTTAATGCGAAATCTTTTTGTTCATGGATGGATTTTTTGGCTACAATCAAATCAATATCCACCCAGAGGATCAATATAAGATAGCAATTATCTATCCCTGGGGCACATTCTCTTACCAGAAACTCTTGTTTGATTTAAATAATTTTTGGGAAACGTTTCAGAGACCAATGGATTATGCTTTCAATGAAATCAATCACATTGTTCAACCCTATCTAGACGATTAACCCGTGCATTCACAAAGTTGGATTGATCACCAAATGCATTTGAGAGCTATATTTTTATGCTATCAACACTACCAAATACGCCTCAATCCACATAAATGTGTGTTTTGTGTTGGTTTTAGTCATTTTCTTGGATTCGTCGTCTGAAAGGAAGGAATTTGAGTAGACCCATTGAAGGTCTAGGCCATCCTTTATTTGCCTGTGCCATCAAATTTATTTCAGTTACAAAAACTTCGAGGAAAGGCTAACTTCCTAAGGAGGTTCACACCCAACTACCCCAAAATGGCTAAAGGATTTAATCAGCTCTTGAAAAAGGGGGTTCCCTTCCATTGGGACTGTTGTAGCTCCTAGAGACAGCCTAGAGTTGTGATAGACCAGTGCCTAGGACATCTTAGCATAGAAAGGAGCATATAATATAATGTAGGAAGTTATCAGCTTCAGCTCACATGCTATCTCCTGTAAACAGGGAAATGGAATAAAATGGGACCAAACTATCAGAAACTGACACAGGAAAAGAGGTACTGCAGAGGCAAGATGCATAACTCTAATACGAAAGAAACAGACAATTCAGAGACAGTTTACTGCAAAGCGAGCCGATTCAGAAATACTTCACAGACATAAATGATCAGAAGGTGTATGTATTGAAAGAATTATTAAGAAGATACTAGTTAACCTTGAGCTGATACCCAGATATACAATACCACCATGCATGGGCTTACCAATCTAAGAATCCATACATGATAATAGCATTTTAAAAGCACCCTCCCAAAGCAACTAATATAGCAGAAGTATGGTTTAGAAGAGTAATGGAACAAAATATCATGCATGAGCCATATTTAAAGCACTTGACTCATCCGAGCATGGGCATCAACTAGGATGAATCCATACCAAAAATCAGTGAGCCACTCGCATTCCAAAACATGATACCAGAAAGATGGATGAAATGAAATGTTCTATTAACACAATAAAGAGAGTTACAGACTGTGAAATACCAAAGACCAGAATCCTCTTTGACAGATATAACTCCTCCTCACTGAGACCCTATGGGCTCTGAGCCTTCATACAAGAATTTTACAAAATGTATGCAAAAATCCTTTCACTGCATAATTTTTCTAATAAAATCTGGAACCCTTACAATGCGTTTCTTCATGGTTTTTATAGGAGAAACCAAAACCTAGTAAAAAGGTAGGTGATGAACATTTAATCTGCATAATTAAAACAAAATGGCAGAAACACTTGCGCCCATGCTGCTGAATGACTATGTTGTGTTGTTCGTACTCTGTAGCCTTCTAACTAAAATAAATGCACTGGGAAGAAATCTCTCCAGGGACATATCAATGTAGTAAAATCACGCAAATATACGTCCTTGCCTGGAAGGAAAACTCTGTTGAAATAAAGCCTTGAGGACATTGTTTTCTGTGTATAGATCTTCCGAATGATGTGCAGGATCTTCAATTCGATACTCGGCTTCAAAAGGCTAGGACAGGGCTCCTAAAATCTTCAGCTACCTGCTTTTAATTCTTTGTTTATCACTAATATTCTTTATCTGTTCCATTGATATCTTCATTTGTGAAATCGGCGCCTTGAATTTCCCTGCAGGGTTTGACAAATTTGGACCTTGCCTCTTAAATTGGAGTCTTATCGATTTGGCTTCCGAGGACTTTCTTCATAATTCTGCTCTGAAAAATGGTCCTTTGACGTGTGCTCGGCTCTTTTGATGGATGCTGCAAATCATGATAACTCTCCGCTGCTGTCAACCTGCAAAACACACAAAACTATGAAGAAAACAAATGCATGGAATATGGCAATGCAATGGAAGCGACTGTGTAACAGAGCGACGTGATGAAGTGGTAGAAACATGCAGGGTGGTGACGAAGAAGATGCAGTGGAAATAATGGTGGAAGGGCTAGCCAGAGTTTGTAATGCGGAACAATAAAATAGACATATGAATGTAATGTATAAATGGCGGAGGGGAAAGATTTGATAAACACGTGGGATGATGACGTGGAGGAAGACCGGGTCAATAGAGGGGATGATGAAATATTAGCCGTCCAATCCCAAGAGGAGATCGATGGTTGAAAGGGCGACGGAGGCGATAGACAGTGGCCCAGGGGCGTGATTTGCTTGCGTTAAATCCCATGCAGCTTCGGAGCACGATGACCATCGGATGGAGGCTCTCAGATCGGACAGTTGTGATGAATATCACTGTGTGTCTTTGTTCGAACAATAATGCGCGATGGAGGGCGGTATTCGGACCGTACGTGGGGACACGTGGTGAGCGTTGTATGGAATCACTAGCCCAAGGAGAATTACCGCCTACCGCCGAAAGGCAGTGCGATACATACCACCCGGTTTTGAGCAGTGTTTTGGGCGCGGGGACCACCAGGACCGACGGGCTGCGAACCGTAGATTTTATGATTTGATCGGATGGTGAATAGGTAGGCTACGGGCGAGGCAGAGATGAGAAAACGTCGTTCGATCTGCACAGATCGACGGCTCAAGATGAGCCTGATATGTATTGGATGAGTGTCCGTCGAACTAGCGCCTGGTCTAGCGTCCAGATTACATGGGGAAAAATAATAGAGGGGCTAGGGCCGAAGGAGATATGCCTCAAATATTTTCAAATATGAATCTCTGGCCTTTGATAATGTGTTTTGGAGGTGAAAAATGGTAACGATGGGCGTGAGAATGATTTTCCAAGGCTGAAAGGGGGAATCTGGAAGCTCTGAGCCAGATTGCCTGTGAAATTTTATAGGAAACGAATTATGATCAACAGGGACCAAGTAGCACAAGCTTCTTTTGATGTTGTCAAGGATACTCTTGTCTATGCATCATTAATGTATCCCCCCAATTATCAGAGTGATTATTTCTTATATATCACCGCGGTTGATAAGAACATTGCTATGGCATTGGTCCAAGTATAAAATGGGATAAAAAATCTTATCTATTATTTGAGTCGTAATCTCAATGATACAGAACTGAAGTATTCATACGTAGAAAATCTTTCCTTGGCAGTTGTTCAAGCTGTCGAAAGATTTTGCCACTATATCTTGTTTCGGAAGACCATTGTCATTTCGGATTGCAACCCCATGACTTATATCTTATCACGTCAATTTCTGGGGGAAAGTATTCAAAATGGTTTTCCATTTTGCAGGAATTGATTTGGAATTCATCAAATCCAAGTCAAAGAAGTCTTTTGTTTGGGCTAAGCTTCTCTGTGACCTTCCCTCTAATAGTACTGCTACTACGCCAAAACCATCTATTCCTTATGAGTCTTTGTTTCTGATCAGATCATTTGATCCTTGGTATGGGGACTTTATCATTTATCTCCAGACCTAGAATTTTCGGCCTGATACCTCTTGCTCTGACCAGTGATGTATCTAATAGCCAGCCAAATATTATCTGATCATCGGCGATACACTTTATCGTCGTGGTGTCGATACAATTTTAAGAAGGTGCCTAAATCATGAGGAGGCTGAAAAGGTTTTAAATTATTGTCATTATGGGGCTTGTGGTGGACACTTATCTGGATACGCTACCGCGCAGAATATACTCCGCGTCGGTTACTTTTGGCCTACCATATTTCGCAACTGCATCCTCACGGTCATAATTTTTCATGCGTGCCAGATATTTGATCGTAAAATCCATAAACCACCAATGCTAATACATCCTGTTGTCTCTATGGGACCATTTTTGAAATGGGGCATTGACTTCATGACTTGGAACCCTTGTTCGTCTGGGGGGGCATGGTTATATTATTGTCACAGTAGACTACTTTACCAAGTGGGACAAAGTGATGCCTACATTCAACAACACGGGACAAACAACTACATTTTTTTTCTTTAATCATGTCATTGCACAGTTTGTGTTCCCACAGGCTATAGTTATAGATCATGCGAAGCATTTTCGCAACCACATGATGACTGAATCATTGCCAAGTTAGGATTGTCATGCGATAATTCTACTCCTTATTATCCACGATGAAATGGACAAGTTAAAGCTAT
Organism: Pinus albicaulis; assembly: GCA_034641835.2. Taxonomy (NCBI): domain Eukaryota; kingdom Viridiplantae; phylum Streptophyta; class Pinopsida; order Pinales; family Pinaceae; genus Pinus; species Pinus albicaulis. Next base: position 47,544,102 of record CM076576.1, on the reverse strand, counting down.
CAACAAGATTCTTAAACGTATGCTTCAACAAATGATAGGAGTTCGTAAAAGAAACTGGAATTTGATCCTATACTTGGCCTTGTGGGCATACCAAACCTTGGTGAGAAATGCAACCATATTTACTCCCTTTCAATTGGTGTATGGTCTAGAAGCTATCTTACCAATCCAATGCGAAATACCATCATTGAAACTCGCAATCGACTTGTTACATGACACCTTAGATGAAGAAGTGTGTCTTTTTAACCTCATCCATCTTGATAAAACGCGTCGTGAATCCCAATTGGCCAGCGAAGCGCATAAGAGATGTATAAAGGCACAATACGACAAAAATGTCTAGCCTCGCATTTTCTCAGAGGGCGACTTGGTCCTTCTTTATGATCAAGAATCTGATGTGATAGGTACAGGGAAATTTGAGCCATTATGGCATGGGCCGTATATTATCAAAAGAGTTCTTGCTAAGGGTGCCTACGAGTTAGTGGATTATGATGGAATTCCATTAGCGCAGCCCCAAAATGGGTTGTATCTGAAACGTTACTATGATTAATCATGAGCGTAGTAATTTTTTGTGTTATATTATATATATATGTTGTTGATTTGCATTCACTATATTGGTTTTTTTTTAGAGCTTTCTTGACGTTAGTAATCCGCTTTACATTTCATCGTAGATTTTTGAATATTTGGAACCATTTGTTGGATATGTTGATCGTGCAAGTCATAGTACACAGGATCTATCCTATGTAGTGTGGGCCATTTTTTCTCTAAACTGCGAGTTGGTGAGTTTTCAAGGGATTTGTATTGGTAGATCAACAAAAAATATTGCTGAGTATAGTGAGTTGATCGAACTTATCTCTAATTCCATTTCATTTGATATTAACTGCATCATTATAAGGTTAGACTCACAACTTGTGGTATTACAACTTACTAGTGTTTATACTATTATAAATCCAACACTGCATCGTTTGTTCTTAAGAGTTCGGCTTTTGGAAAGAAACTTTGATTTTATTCAATATCAACATATTTCCAGAAATTTGAACACATTGACTAATTCTTTAGCTAATCATGTTATAGACAGAAATTTGCAACAAATGTAAAGATACATTCACATAGTTGAATAGGATTACACAATAAACATAGGAAAACACTGAAATCAAATAGATAGATAGTTACAGGTTTTTTTAAAAATTGTGCCCAAGACACATTGATCATCTAACCTCAAAATGTATGCAACATGTCAAAAGTAAATTAGTGATGCTCATGGTAACATGCTATAGATCTAGCTATCCTACGCAATAACCGCATCTAGCAGTTAGGAATGCCAATAGTGTGGCACTTCAGTCGCATGGGTAACTCTTCGATCCGGAAATCTGGAATCCCCAAGTTCAACCCCTCTATGTGTTGTATAAGCTCAGATAGAGTCTCAGCCATGTCTAAATCCTGAAGGACTGCTCTCCTGACAACCCTCTCTGCTGGCTCATCCACTCCATGCTCTGGTTCCTCTACTGGTTGAACTTGACCAACATCTACATTACATTAAAACATTATTTTAGTCTTTGGAAAACATCAAAATACAAAAACATTGTATAAACCTTAGAAAAATCAAAAAACATGGTCAAAAAATTCTTACCGATTGCACCTCGTTGAGCACCTTCTAGTAAATCTATTTCTGGATCTCCTCGAAAATCGGCATCTGTGTATGCATACTCATCGAGGGTGATAACATGTTTTTTGAACCAGGCGAAGAATGCAGTCGAGAACACGACGGACGATTGGCCTGCATGCCTAGCCATCAATTCTACCTATCTCTGCATCCTCGGATCTCTAGGGTTAGACACACCCAGTGTCACATGCTGAGGTTGCGTCAATGAAATCTGCTCTTAGGTAAATGAAATGAGGATCTAACCATAATTGAAGTTTTTCTTCCTTCCTCCATTTTCCTTGTGTTAGCCACCTATGACATTTTTGACAAGCAAACAGGTAGCTAAAATGTTTTTAAGCCTTCAAGAAATACATTTCCTCTGAAAACATATCATTCTTGAAGCCTCCTGTGTCTTTAGCCCTTTGAAGAATCCTCACTGTTGTTTCCAGTTCAAAAACCTCTCTGTTTGTGAAGAAAATGCTTAGAAGCCTCCTTTTCCCCCTTATTTCATTCCCACAAACCCTCTGTTTTCATCACCTTTTTTCCCCTTCAAAATCCCTATATAACTCTCCAAATCATCCTAAATCCCCTTTAAAACCTTATAATACCCTTTATCTGGTTTAAAACACCCTTATTCCCTCCACCAAAAACCCTCTTAAGTCTTAAAAATCCTCTTTTTGGCTTAAAAAACACTCATTTTACATATGAGGCTTTAGCCCCTTTCGTCCAGCCCCTAACCGCTTCCCCGTCATGCGACCGAGCGCTGGGAGAAAGAGCTAAGGCCCAGGGCACTTATCACAATCAGAACATTCAATGGCGCATTTTTCTTTTTTCCTTGCATTTTTCCGATGCAATAAAATTTTGGTCTATAGACCCCCGCTGTGATCTTTACCGTTGATCTTCTAAAGATATGACGGTCAGTGCTTGTTCCGCAGCGCGCCCCATCGCTTCTATGCATTCACCCCCTAATTGTGTTTAGACCATCGATTTGTCTCTAGATCAGATGGCGGTCGCATAATCGCACCACCGCCAATCACACCAATCCCATGTTGTTGATCCTCCCGATTGAATCCTAGCCATTCATCCGTTCAGATCCAACGGTCCAGATTTCATCGCTCCCCACTCATTGCCCCTGCCTTCTCCGATGCGATTGGATTGCAACTGTTGATCTCTCGAGATCCAATGGCTCTCATTTATCCCGCCCATTAAGTTTCCCTCCTGCCTTTTCTTTCCATCTGAAGATCTCAGCCATTCATTCCATAGATCAGACGGCTGAGATCAAACCCGCCTTTGACTTTTCACCGTTTAACCACCAGCGCATCTCCCTTCATCGTGCTCCATCCTATGCCATCCGATCTTTTCATTCCATATCCGACGGTCCACACACATATCATGTTTTTTCTCTGTCCGGGCTTTAACGTTCCTAAATCACGTGGTAAAAGTGGTTTTGTTTGGCCACATGTCATGCAACGACCTATATCGCGTTTTTTCAGATTTTTTTCAAAACCATCCTAAAGCTGTGCGACACCACTGGATTTCCTCTTGAAACTGCCTTCCTTCCCCTTTGCTCCCACAACCTCTATCATTTAATCTTAGCCATCCGTCTGATCAGATCAACGGCCCATATCGCATCACGCATTTCATCCATATTTTTTCATCAGAGCCTCTTTTAACTTCATCACTTAACCTCCGCCATTGATCTCCTCCTGAGATCCAACGGTCCAAAAATAATTGCCCTCCGTCCGTCAGGTCCCACCACTTAATCTCTCCCTATTATTTTTCTTTTTTCCCCTTTTATTTTGTAATTCATCCAAAACGTAACTTTGGTATTTTACACTAAAGTTATCTCCTTCCACCTAACTCCTCTATTAACACCTTCGTTCATGAATCCTGGTCGTTGATCACCATGGCATTATCTAATCCAACGGTCTGTGACCCTTATTACACCAAGCCTCCAGAAGATCATCCCTTCATCATTCTGCAGCCTTTTTTCCCGTTTTCACCTACTTCCACTGTTTCTGCCACCATCCCACAGGCCTCCACAGCTTTTCTCCGCCACCTCCCCTAGATTTCTTAACAGGTTTATTGCATTGTTGCAGGGTTTACAAAGTGGTAATTTCATGCTATCTCTACATTCACAGTTATTGTGACTCAAAGTGCAGAGAAACCATTACAACAGTGGCCAAGTGAAACAGTAGAAACAGATTAAAGGCGTTAAATCCAGTTATTGAATATTAAATGCTTTAATCCTTATTCAAAGGAAGAAGACGCAGTTTGAAGACCGAAGAGCACATGAAACAATCCATATCTATGCTTCAGCATCAGTAGTACATTTTCTCAGAAAGGACACCTTCCGACAGAAGTCTCCATGCCTCCTCGAGCCCTTAACAGTTAGTACACCGACAGACGCTCTTAAAGACTGTCAAACAGCAGTTATGGAGTATGGAGACCTGCAGACCTTTCTATCATAGTTGCTTATTTCCAGAAGGCTACACAGAGTGCCTTACAGTCAAAGAGGATTCCAAAGAATGCATCTGAAGTTAATTTCAACCTGACAGAGACTCCCAGACCATACTATAGAGTAAATACAACGATGCAGATGCCATTAAGCAGAGTGTGCTCGATCTTCTGCCTCCACTCTGTCTTAATGAGTCAATTTAATTCACATCTACTCTGTATATTATTCATTTCTCCTATAAGAACCCCTGAAGAACATATTGTAAAGGTGGTTATGGTTGTTGTTGTTGTTAGTATAGCGATTCATCCGACTGTTAGAATAGTTATTAGGGGAATTAGATGAGTAGTTTGTAATTTAGTAGGCTGGGAGGAGAAAGTTTGGATTGTATTAGCCATTGAGCTCAGTGTATGTGACTGGTTTTTCACATCAATTAATCAAGAAATTTCACAGGATCCTGGTCTATATTACGGGTGATGTTTCCTATCTTATTTCATTTTATTCATGCTGTCCATTTATTTCACTGATAAGAATCAGTAAATCAGGCTTAAGATATACCCCTGCATGGTACCTTAATGCCCACTTCTCTTCTCATCCTTGATGTTTTTTGCTGATAGTGAATCTAAGAGAAAATTCATGCAATTTAATCAGTTAAAGATGTTGGTCCAGCCCATGCTTACTGATGTGTAAATTCGGGGTTTGTTTCTTAGATGTTCTGGTTGGGTTTAAGCTGGAAGAATTTGGATACCGGGGATTTATTGTAAGCCCTGTCTACTGGGGTCCTTTTCCAATAGATTGGCCTTTCTAAGATCCCTTGAGCTGGTGTCAAAGCACTGAAGGTTAAAATCCCTTCTCTGATCTTAGGCCTAGTTCTGTGTTAAATCTTATCTCTGTTATTCTCTTGGAATATGCTGAAGCAGGCCTAGAGTTAAAATACCTCTGACCTGATCTTAAGCTGCCCTTTGTATCTTCATTGAGAGTTTCCTCTGAGTATGTCAAAGCAGGTTTGGATTTAAATGATATCTGACCTGATCTCCAGACAGAAATCGGGTTTCTTTCCTTCCTTCACCTTCACTCCTTAATGTTCCATTCCACCATCTATCTAAAAGATCCTTTGGTATAGATGACTTTCCCTTTGGAAAGCCTTGGCCAGTTGTTTTGCAAGTAATTCCCTTTCATGACTCCATAGCCCAATGGATGGCACATTCTTAACCTATCCTCTTTTGCTGAAACATCCTGCTACTTTGCTCCTTTCATTCCATAACCTTCTCAGTTAATGATATCCAACCAACCAAATCATTCAAAACAACCCTTGTGCTTCGTAACTAGCCTAATACCTCATTTTGAGCTTTCAAAGATATATCGTTCTTTGATTTTATGGAGAGATCCTTCTCTGGATCCAGGAGGGCTAGATCCTAGGATCCGAAAGCAGTTTGATGTTGTCTAGTCTTTTGGTCTTGCAAATCTGGCCAAAACACTGGAACCCCAACACCTTGTTTAGTTGTTCTTTTATTTGAGAAAGTACAACTTCAGACCAATTGAATATTGTTGGCTCCATGCACTCTAGCACATATTTCATATAAGATCTATTCACTACATGTAGTGTAATGGTGCCGGAAAGCTTTGCGATCATGAATAGAATGGTTTTCAAAGGAAAATCATGAACATCACGGATGTTTATTTTCCCATCCTTGCTTGGATCTTACCCTAGATAGCAATATTCCAAAACATAGTCTCTCACCGTCTCTCCTCCAAGCGAAGACGCTTAGAGATAAATGGGCAAGCCTCTCCTCGACAAGTCTGTCAAAAAATATACATCCTCCACTATAATAGGAACCACTTTGTTCCTAATGTGAAATGCCTCAATTTTCGAATCCCATGCTCAAACTAGGAACTCAAAAATTTCTATTTTTTGCCTCAAACTTGACAAGCGGAAGTAATTTAATAACCCACAATCTCTTAGGGCTCTTATAGTACCCGGATCATTAAGGGAAATCATATTTTTTTCTTCATTCTCTTTCTCTCCAAGTAATCATCATTATAGTCTAATGAATCCCTGAAACATAGCCATAAGACTCATTATACTCCTCTTCATGCAAAAAAAAAGGCAAATTTTGGGTACAATGCAAGAATAAACAATGTGAATTGCACCCAACGCAGTCTTGAACCATAGACAGTGTGTTGCATATGCATCTATGCTTCATTTTAGATGCTCCACAACACATGTTTCAATGCTCAAGGGTGCGTTTCCCTCTTTTCAAAAATAATTTACCCTAAGGGGCCCAAATCCCTAAAAAATTGCAATTAAATGAAATTAATTGACTACTAAAAGAAAGAGATGGTTTATGGTACCAACCTGGATCAAATGGTGATGAAATCCGTCCATAGAATCGATCGCAATCAACGGCTGAAGTTTAGGGGCAAAAATAGGTTCAGAGCTCCAAAACGAAAATGGTAGCTTTCAAATGGTAAAAATGAATAGTGAAACTCTTTTAATTAGTCATTTGATTATTTTCAAATCATATTTATTGCTGTGACTATGGTTTTATTCTATTTTTATCATGAAACATGTATTTTTAATCCATTTTATGTTGTTTTGAACAGGTTTTGCAACTGATGAGCAGATTAGTCATGCAATTTATTTCAAGAATGATTTGACCACAAAAAATTATTTTATATTTATTTTTCGAGCTCAGATAAAAATGAAAAAGGACTTGAAGCGCACTTTTATCTCTTTTTCGAGCTTCAATAACATCAAAAAAGGAACCCCTGGAGTATTCTTTTAGCTCTTTTCAGATTCTGATAATGTGAAAAGATTGTCAAGCACTTATCTTTTCAAGCTCATAAAAGTAAATGAATTGATATGTATTTAGTATAAGTTTAACCCTTTTCCAGACTAAGATATATTATTTACGAAAAAGGAATGCCTTAGTCGAACATGACTAGGAGGTTCTCTCAAATATTATTTTACACTTTTTTCGGATCTGAGTGACAACATTACGAAAAAGTACTTATGGATTTTTCTTTCGTCCTCTTTTTCAAACTCTCTAAATATGAAAAATTATCGGGTTGTCACTATCGTTAGGCTCGTTAAAACATAAAATAGCGACGGGCTTGTTGATCATGGCAAGAATCGAGTTTCGCTAGACTTGTTAAATTATTAAATAGTGATATATTATTCACCCGAAGGGTTGAATTATAGATCAAGCATATGTTATCCTCCTCAAGCTTGTTAAAAAATAAAGAGGTACTAGTCGACAAATGACCGAGGAAATTTTGGGAAAGTGAACAGAAATGTTTACGGGAGTAGGTCACTCTTGAACATGACACTTCACTCCATCATCGTGACTATTTGGGTTGGGTAATATTCTTGACGGTTCATTCATACTTATGGTTCATCATACCTTCACTTATGTTTTGGGTCAATGTTGGCAACTCATCTCAGTGTCGTCGATATGTTCAAGAGAATTCATCCAGTGAATACTCATCCTTCTACAATACTCATAAACCTTCATTCTCATGAGAGTCATCCCTAAAAATTTCTATATCCAGTCATATTTTGTCTCTGAAATCAGTAACGCTCGTATCACAATAAACTGACTTCCTGTCGATGTCAAATCATCATCCAGGAAGTTCACTTAGAAACATCATCTTCCAATACCATTATACTTGTTACAGCATCGAAAAGATCCTCGCTTCCATTCTTTTGACCGAAATATTTTGTTTGGTGTTTGACATCAAATCATCTATTCACGCCTTATGAAATATATTGTCATACCTTGAGAGCCATTAACATCAATGGTGGCTCTATTGCGTTTGTTAATAGCTCACATCATTGGTTGGTAATCAAATGATGTCTTACCATGTTCAACTACAAATCATATATTCGCATGGCTAGACTTGTACCCGAACAATCGAGTGAACGAGATATGAAGACCCCAAATCTAGTTTCAGCCATCTGGGTTGTGATTTCAGGATTTTGTACACATCATCTATATGGTGACCTTACATACAGATCGTCATCCAAACATGGGCCTATTTCTATAGGCATGTCTGTATTGGGCAGCATTCCAATGTAGACAACTTTATGCATTATGTATATGTTATTAGATATTTTATGTGTTGAGCATGGGGATTCCCTCCCTCAGTAATTTGTGATCAAGAGGATATATCATGATGTAATGTATTGTAAGATTGATGCAGGTCGCCACTCCGCTTTAGTTCCAGCCCATCACAGTGTAAAGCATATCATTCAAAAAAATATTGGTATTATTATTCTAACTTCATACTTTAGGGGGAAGTTGTTAAATTTCAATTTGGGCACCATTCCCAATGACCTGGTTAAATTGGAAATCATCCCCATAACTAATGAAATAGGGTCTATAATCCCCTATCATTTCATTTGCTACATTCCCTAAGACAAGAACAAGAACAAATCATCCATGATTTCCATTGCAAGGTTTCCAAGATTTGAAGTACATGTTATATCACCTATGACCTCACCAACGCAGCCTCTCAAGGGACTAGCTAGTTTTTATATGCAGTTACCTCCATTCAAGGTTTCTTTGCAAATCACTTCCTGACATTCAAGAGTGTGTTGGTCAAATGGGAGCAAAATTATCATTGTTCCAAAACCTCCACATGGCCAGTGCCTTCTAGAATATTCCATATGTGTCAAACTTCGAATCCATGTGTCCATATAACACCTCTAATCTTGGGAACATGTATTTCCTATTATTAGAAATTCATTGATTGAGAAACTACCTTCAAATGCTCTATAAATTGAGCACGGATCCTAGTGTTTGAGAAGGAAGAAATTTGGTAAAGAAACGTTGTTGAATTCTCAATTGATTATGATTAGAGTGATATGCTGTTGGTGAGATGTTTATTGGGATGAGGTTGGGATGAATGTTGGATCTGGTGACATCAAATCAATCGCTGGTTGTAACCTCCCCTTTCTATCCATTAATAAAGATTGTTGTTCATTTTCCCACATATGTATCTATTTATGTTTCTATCTTTCATATCATGGATTCTTAGCTGATGTATATGTTTCATATTTCATTGATTTAACTTATTAAGATAAATATCCATCTGTATATTGCAATCTATTTGTTTTTTAGAGTTTATACTTGCAGGAACTAGTCTGGTGATCAAATTTGGATTGCAAGCTACAACAAGAGCGACAGAAGGAGAATAGAAAGCGCTTGGATCACAAGTAGGTTCCTAGATCTTTCTGTGTGTCTATTTACTCTTAGGAAAAGTGTATGCAAAGTCTTTGATCTGTTGTTCTAAATGCATATCACCACATTTATGGAATTTGTTTTATTCATAAGTCATAATTCTGCATAACACTCTTCTTCTTGAAGCATACCATGTCAGATAAACCAAATATAAACATAATCAACATACCTCAGTGAAGTTCAAGGGAGGCTATCTCATTTGCAAAATCATTCCACATTATTATGATACATGTATATACATAATCATATCAATATATTGACATCATGCATGATAACACCAACTACATACCATGATCTCATGCAAAATAACCATAACAATGACAATGCATGCATAAAAACCACATAGACATTTGCATGCATGTATGACAAACACATTCCACCCATCTAATCCAATTATTGAACCTGGGAGCTCTGATACCAATTGGTAACCACCCTCCCCACATTTAACCACTTTAACTGGTCTGCGGAAGTAAACATTAGCTTAGGGATACTATGACATGACCAGATATCCTAGCTCCAGTTAAGGAAGTGGGGTCGAAAACTTGAATTTATTAACCACAAACTAGCATCATATAGAGTTTACAAGACACTCAAGAGTCAAAGAACCACCCCAGGTGACCCAACCCTGATTTAGATTGCTTTTTCAGTGAGTTAACACCCTAACCACATGCACAACCGTGCAACTGTGTGGTTATGACCCTCTAACCGATTGCAAAAGCCTATATGAGTGCAGTTGTGACCTAAAATGCTCAGTTCAGTGCTCGTGGTCCCGAGACCTGAGCCACAATTCTAGGCCAGTCTCCAAACCACTGCCTAAAACTTCCTGAATCTTTCCAGAATGGTAAAATACTTGAAGAAAAATCCATTCATACAAAACTTGATCAAATACTTGACCTAACCAAGCCTAACCATGACATTCATTTCATCAAACATATGATGAACATGTAATCTAAGGGTCATGAATGCATATTTGAACATGGGAGTTTGGAACTTATCTGGGAATCATCAAGAAGGTCTAATTCCCTCCCATAATATCTGCAATACCGATTTTTATCCCATGCGTCCATTAACCATCACATACTTATTAGATCTTGAACAAGACATAGCTAGAGTACATTACAAATTTATGCTCATAACCAGCACATAAACAGATTACTAACCATGAAATAACAAACATAAAATCACCATAATAACATGTACAATAGGAAAAGAGCTCTTATTATTATATGAAAAATCCAACCACGTCAGGGACTTCCATGTACCACTTGACCATATATTGAGTTGAACCAAGTATTTCTTTCAGCCAATCACCCCCATGCCATATTCAAAGGATGAATGTGGGAACTCAATACATAAACAAATAGGGCTTCCTAAATATTAAACCACCTCTGCCCTCAGGCCACCGCGATCCTGCTAAAACTAGTCAAGATATCACTAAGCCCAAAACAAGCTTAGATGCCTCAGAATTTCTTCACCATTACCTTGAGGAATTTTTGTATCTCCACCCAACTATCAAGGGATTCCCATAGATTAAACCACCTCCACCCCCAACCCTTGGTAATTTTCCTAAGACCACCTCTCCTGGTTCCAAAACCTTCTGGCAATCCAAAGCTCAACAAAATAGAAGAACCCCATCACACCATGTCTATCCAAAAATGGTAAGGCAAGGTTGAAACCGTTTTCACACCTAGCATAACCCATGCCAATGAAAACAAGAGAACCAAATACACACATGCATGTACCATGCATGCACAAACTAGCTAGAAAATCACACATGCAACCTGTTACCTGCAAGTCTTCCTATTGAAGCTGCTTGATCTAACTTTTCCTTGCTTATCGTTTGCTTACCTTATCCTTCCTTTTCCTTACTTGTCATTATTTTTCTTTCTTTTTTTTTCTTGCTTTCTTTCTCCTCTTGGTGCTCTCCTCTCTCTTAAACTAATTTCCCAAGACACACTGAAAAAATTTGTGAACTAATCCTTAGAAGTCTTTTTATCATTGAGGCCTCTATTTTCTCCAATTTCCTACATTTTCCCTTCAATTTCCCTCTCATGCAAACCTATGACCTTTCATCTCCCTTTTCTCCTATTTTCCTTTATTTTCATAAATAAAATACCAATTAATGCCTCTTTTCCTTTTCCAATGCCTTTTCCAATTTCCTTAGCCATAATAAACCGAAAGTGACACCCAATAGGATGTTTTTTCCCAACATTAACTTTGAATATGTGTCCCATGTGCTTGGTCTTATTTTTTTTTATTAACCTTATTACATTAACTTTTAACCTAGGGTTGTTACAAAAAAATTCTTGAAGACATGCTCAGAGTGCATGTAATGCACTAGCATATGAAATGGGAAGAGTACATTCCACTTTTGGAATTCACATACAATAATGGGCATAAAGAATTGTTGAAAATGAGCCCATTTGAAGTGCTTTATGGGAGGAGTTGTAACACTCCTATCAACTTGATATATCTAGTGAATAGGGTCCTTATTGGGCCAGATATGTTGAAGGATGTTTTTATGAAACCAGCTCCAAAAATAGAATAAAAGAGAGATCAACACCTTAGAAATAAGCCACTTTGAGGGGGCAACCTCCAATATATTACATAAATGAACAATTCTTGGATGATACAAATGACAAAACCTCATTTATATATATAGGAGTCCATGGCGCCACAATGTAATCCTAGCCGACCTAACAATAATAATGTAAGGGCACAATAATAAAAATATGGGGGTTACAGGGGTGCAATAATAACAATAAGGGGGTTACACTAATAAAAATAAGGAACTATACTAGTAATATAGGGACCTAACATGCTCCTCTCCTTCAAAAAAAAAATTTCCTCAACGCTTGAGTAGCTCTAGATGCTTCTGTGTAAATTTCTCTTCCTCCCATGTAGAATCTTCAGTGGGTAAGTTCTTCCATTTGATCAATACTCTGAAATTGATCGATTTCATAGCTATTGATTTCTTGTTTCTATGAATGCTTCAGGTTCCAATATGGTTTTTCCTTCCTCATCAAGTTTTGGAAATATTGTTTGAACTGGAATTTTTTCCCCTATAACCTTCTTTAACCATGAAACATGGAAAACTAGATGCACTCGCGAAGAAGAAGGAAGCTCTAGTTTGTATGCCATAGTACCAATCTTTTGCAACACCATGTAAGGACCGTCGTACTTTGGCGATAATTTATTATCCTTCTTAGCTTGCTTGAGGGAAATTTGTTTGTATGGTTGTAGCCATAAAAATACCCAGTCTCCTACATAAAAACTTCTCTCACTGCGATGTTGATATGCCTGTTGTTTCATTTGATTTTGTGCAAAATTTAGGTTATCCTTTAAGATTTGGAGAACTTCTTGTTGATGCTCGATGTGATCTTCCACTGCTTGAACCCTAGAATTTTCCCTTAAATAAGATGTGATGGACGGTGGATGATATCCATAAAGTGCCATAAATGGGTTCATTTTTGTTGCAGTATGGAAGGAAGTGTTATACCACAATTTAGCGAGAGGTAACCACTTGACCCATTGTGATTTCTTATTAGATACAAAACAACGAAGATATCCTTCCAAACATTTATTCACAATCTTTGTTTGACCATCGGATTGAGGATGATAAGATGAGATATGAGCTAGTTGAGTACCCAAACAAGAAAATAATTCCATCCAAAAATTTCCTGTAAAAATGGGATCTCTGTCACTTACAATAATCTTCGGGTTTCCATGTAGCTTTTGAATTATTTCCATAAATGCAGTATCAACTGTACTTTCTTTAAATGGATGAGATAATGCACAAAAGTGTGCATACTTGGTAAGTATATCAACTACCACCATGATGACACTCCCTCCTTCGGAATTAGGTAAACCTGTGATAAAATCCATTAAAATCACCTCCCAACATTGACTTGGAATGGTAAAGGTTGTAGAAGACCCGGGGTATTAATTGTCTCAACTTTATTTTGCTGGGAAACCATAAATTCCTACACAAACTTTTGAATATCAGATTTAAGGCCATCCCAAAAAAATTCTTTCTTCACCCTGTGGTAAGTTTTTAAAAATCCCTAGTGTCCTCCTAAAGGAGAAGTCTGCAATTCCAAAAGAATATTTTGTTTTAGTTGGGAATTATCGTAAATATATAAGCAATCTTTGTACCATAACAAATCATTTTTCCAACTAAATGTATTAGACATACTAGGATCTTGCTGCATCCCTTGCCTCAGTTATCCAATTCGGTTGGATAATAGAAATTGCACAAAGCAATGCTTCCACCTCTTCACCCTTTTGTAGATCATTTCAAATTCATAACCCAACATCTTTGTGACCCATTTTTGTTGCTCTTTTGAAGATATTCTTTGTTCCAAAAAGTGTTTAAGACTATCTTGATCAGTTTTTACCTTGAAGTGTCTTCCCATTAGGTAAGGTCTCCATTTCTTTAGTGCATGTAGTATTTCCAACATTTCCTTCTCATAAATAGCCTTTTGTAAATACTTTCCTTTGATTGGACGACTTTCAAAAGAAATGGGTCTTCCTTCTTGCATTAAAACAGCAACACCAATTCCATTTCTGAGGCATGCATTCCTGATAAAGGTTTTGTGAAGTGCGACGTAAGGCTGAATTGTAAGGCACATTGCCTCTTTAAGATGTTCAAAGGCCTTAGTTGCTTCGAGTCCAATAAAATGCATCTTTCTTCAATAATGTTGTTAAGAGTCTTTGCTATTCTCCCTTAATTCTTAGCAGACTTAGGTAATACCCTTTATTAACTTGAGAAATATGCTGTTGCTTTATGGTTGTGGGTACTTTCCATTCTTTAATGGCTTTAATTTTGTTAGGGTCTACCTTAACACCCTCGTGAGATACAATATGACCCAGATATTCCACCTCTTGTACTCCAAAGAAACATTTGAATGTTTTTGCATATAATTGTTTCTCCGCCAATAGTTTGAGCACCCTGTCAACATGTTGAACATGATCCTTCGAAGACCTATTGTAGATTAGTATATGATCAAAAAATACTAGCACAATTTTTTTAGGGAAGGGTTTTAAAATGGAATTCATCAAGCCTTGAAATGTAGAAGGTGCATTGGTAATGCCAAAAGGCCTGACCAAAAATTCATAATGATCCTCATGAGTTCGAAAATTTTATTTCGAAAGATATCTCAGTCTTCATTCTAATTTGATGATATCTTGAACGAGGCCCAAGTTGGTAAATAAATTTCTCCATGTAATTCATCCAATAATTCATCAATCACAAGAATTGGAAATTTATCTTTAATAGTGAGCTTATTGAGCTCCCTATAATCCGGACACATGCACCATGATCCATCCTTATTGTGCACCAATACTTCTAGAGTAGAGAAAGAACTTTGACTAGGTTGAATTATACCAGCCTCTAACATGTTTTCAATCATATGTTCAATTTCACTCTTTTAGACATAAGGATATTTGTAAGGCCTGATGTTTGGAGGAAGACTTCCTGGAATCAAATGAATAGCATGATCATGATCATGAATAGGTGGGAGTCCTTTGGGAGTATCAAACACCTTGGAATGATTGTCCAAGACTTTTTGGAGATCTGGAGAAATAGATGATTTTGATGTTGGAACTTATAGTGAGCATAATTGTGCAATTACACCCTGTTGTTCTTTCTTCAGAAGCTTTTTCATGACATTAGAGCTTATTATCTTTCCTGGCTTCCCTGCGATACCCCGTAATTCAATTTCCTTTCCTTCTAAAAAAAATTTCAAGAAAAGTTCTTGAAAATTAAAAGCTACCATCCCCAAAGATTATAACCATTGTACTCCTAGTACAACATCAACACCTCCCATTGGGATGAAAAGCATTGGAATATTCAATACATATTCCCCCATGGCTAGCTTGATATTATGACCTTTTACAGAGAAATTTATAGTTCCTCCATTTGCAACCATCACTTGACATTCTGGTGCTAGGTATAGGAAACAATTCAATTTCTTGGCTACCTTACAATGAAAAAAATTATGGGTACTACCTGAATAAATCGACACTATTACCTTTTTCTTCTTGATATGTCCATCTATCTTGAGAGTTTTAGGAGAGTTAATTCCTGCCAATGCATTACATGATATGGTTGGACTCATTTCTTCTTCTTCCAGAGTTTCTTCCTAGTGTATATCCTCTACTTTTGAAGTTTCTTCTTCATTTTCTTCCCCCTCTTCACAATCTATGTAAAATAATTCCTTCTTAGTGCACTTATGACCTTTAGTGTATTTTATATCACAACTATAGCAAAGCCCTTTTTCTCTTTTTTCTTCCAATTGTTGTGGCGTCAACCTTGTAGGTTGTGGAAGTCTAGGAGTATCAACACTTCCATCTTTATAGATGTGAGTGGTAGGCTTCCTTGTCGCCATAATTTTACATTCAATTTTTTTTGCCAACCTGAATGCCTTCTCTAATGAATCAGGTTCCCAAAGACGAACCTCATGTTGGATGTTATCCTTTAATGTCCCTATGAAGACATCAATCCTGTGTTCCTCTGGAATATCAGCTACCCGTGTATTTATTTTTTGGAAGTCCTCAATGTGCTCCACCACTGAACCCTTTTGTTTGAGATTTATCATTTGGCTAAAGAAGGTGTTGCTCTTTGTATCCTCATAATGTGCTATCATTTCCTCCGTAAAAAATGACCAAGTGACAATTTTTTTACGGGAGCAAAGCCATTGATACCATGCAAATGTATTTTGTTCTAAATATAAAGTTGCAATGCGTACCTTTTGTGTGTTTTGCATATTATTGAGATCAAAATATTGCTTCATTTGTAGTATCCATGTTACGGAATCCTTGCCATCAAACTTCCTCATATCCATCTTTGGAATATGGTGGTTCTTCAATCCAACATTAGAGCTTATGAAATCACGATTAACATTTATTTTGTTCTCATCATGAATTTCCTCTACTATTTTTTCGCCATTAGGAATCATTTCTTGTATAAACTTTGACAAAACTTCCTTCAAACCTTCCATTTTTTCTTCCATACCATTATTCAAACCATCCATTTTTTCTTCCATACCATTCTTCAAACCATCCATCATAGCTTCCACACTTTTCTTCAAAACATCCATTTCATTTTTTGTTACTCTTTGCAAGAGTGAAATTTGGTGCACTTTCTCTTATAATTTTGATATGTCATATTGCATTTCTTCATCTGCATGAGCCATAGTGGACCCTTATGAAGGCTTAATGGGTGTTGAATTCTTTTTAGGAGGAATTTTAGAACCCAATACTTATATCTATTCTACAATATTCCATTGGAATCAATTCAAATTGATTCTTCAAACAAGACTTATGCAATTCAGAAAAAAAATACACACCTTTTTATTGATTTTGAGGAGCTCGATATTGAAATTGAATTATCTTTGTTATTTCAGATCCTAAATATTTGAAATTCATCCTTGTAGTAGCACACCGAATCTTCTTTTGAATACCATAGGTCTGACCTGATTTGGATTCTTCAAGACAAAGTTATGTCCAATCTCCCACAATGACCTAATTATGGATTGGTTCAGTAGAGAGAAGTTGTACAACGTGCCACGTGTCACTCTTTCCTCCTTTGACTCTGAAATCGATATAAAGGAAAATATGGTCCATTTAATTGTGGTCACTTTTTACATAATTCCAATCTGACGCTCAGAGAGAGATTTATGACGATTTTCCCATGGTCACCTCTTTGAGATGAAATTTTGGAGCCTGAAAAAACCCTAACTTCCGCAGATCATATCTCTGAAAATATTGTGAACCAAGATCTGAAATTGGTACAGGCAGTTCCATAGGATTTTGACTTCTCTCTATAAAAATTTCAGAATCTAAACCTTCGTAGAAAACATGTTATAGCACAAATTCCACGATGACCTATTTTAGGTGAAATTCGGGAGCCTAAAAAACCCTAACTTCCATAGATCATATCTATGAAAATATTACGAACCAAGATCTTAAATTCTTGCACGAAGTTCCTCAGGATTTCAACTTCTCGTGGTAAACATTTCAACTTTTGAACCTTCATAGAAAAAAATTTCTAACAAAAATTCCACGATGACCTGTTTGGAGTAGCGAAACCCTAGAATCCAAAGCTCTGATACCAAATGTTATGAAACCAGCTCCAAAAATAGAAGAAAAGAGAGATCAAAGCCTTATAAATAAGCCACTTTGAGGGGGAAACCTCCAATACATTTCATAAATGAACAATTCTTGGATGATAAAAATGACAAAACCTCATTTCTATATATAGGAGTCCATGGGGCCACAATGTAATATTAGCCGACCTAACAATAATAATGTAAGGGCACAATAATAACAATATGGGGGTTAAATGGGTACAACAATAACAATAAGGGGGGTACACTAACAACAATAAGATACTATACTAGTAGTATAGGGACCTAACATATATGGAGTAGGAAATGCAAGCCATCAGAAGAAATTTAAAAGTGGCACGATGCCATGTTATGCAACCAGCTCACAAAACAAAATAAAACATCACATAAATGAAAAACTATTGGATGATACAAATGGAAATACCTCCTTGGTATATATATCAGTCTAATAGGTAAAAATATAATTAGAGTCTACATAACAATAAAAATGGAAGGGCAGAACAATAAAATGGAAACAATAATAATAATAATAAGGGGAATACACTAGTATTATAAGGACCTAACATGCCCCTCTCCTTCAAAAATGTGTTTTCCTTAATTCTTGAGTAGTTTTGGATGTTTTTGTATAAAATTCTCATCCTCCCATGTGGAATATTCAACAAGTAAGTTATTCCACTTAATGAGATACTCTAAAATTTATTGATTTTGTAGTTGTTGGGTTCTTGTTTTCATGACTTCATCAGGCTCCAATATGATTTTTCCTTCTTCATCAAGTTTTGGCAATACTATTTGAACTAAGAGCTTGCCTTTGATAACCTTCTTTAAGCATGAAACATGGAAAATTGGATGTACTCGGGAAGATGCAGACAACTAAAAATTGTATGTCTTAGTAAAAATATTTTGCAACACTTTGTAAGGACCATAATACTTGGGTGATAGTTTATTATCCTTCTTATATTGGATGAGGGACATTTTTTTGTATGGTTTTAGCCTTAAAAATACCAAATCACCTACATCAAAACTTATTTGATCGCAATTCTGATCTACCTATTGTTTCATTCGATTTTGTGCTTAAGCGAGGTTATCCTTTCAGTGTTAAAGAACTTGTTGTTGATGCTCAATGTGATCTTCCACTGCTTGAACCCTAGATTTTTCTCTTAAATATAATGTGATGGATGGTGGATGATATCCATAAAGTTCCATAAATGGGGTCATTTTTGTTGCAGTATGGAAGGAAGTGTTATACTACCATTCAGCTAGAGGTAACCACTTAACCCATTTTGTTTGTTTATCATATATAAAGCAACGAATATATCCTTACAAACATTGTTTGATATCTCAGTTTTTTAGTCTGATTGAGGATGATAAGATGAGTTGTGAGCTAATTGAGTACCAAGACAAGAAAATAATTCTGCCCAAAAATTTCCTGTGAAAATGTGACCTATGTCACAATAATCTTTGTGTTTCCATGTATATTTTGAATTGTTTCCATAAATTCATTAACAACGGTATTGTATTTAAAAGGATGAGATAATGCATAAAAGTGTGCCTGTTTGGTAGTTCTATCAACTAATACCATGATGACACTCTTTCATTCATAATTGGGTAAACCTGTGATAAAATCCATTGAGACCTCCTCCCAATGTTAACTTGGAATGGATAAAGGTTATAATAGACCCAGGGTCTAAATTGTCTCAACTTTATTTTGTTGGAAAACCGAAAATTCTGCAACAAAATTTTGAATATCAGATTTAAGGCCATCCCAAAAAAATTCTTTCTTGACCCTGTGATATTTTTAAAAGAATCCTGAGTGCCCTAGTAAGGGGGAGGTGTGTAATTCCAAAAGAATATTTTGTTTGATTTTGGAATTCTTGCATAGATATAAGCGATCTCTGTACCATAATGAATCATTTTTCTAGATAAATGTATCATATGTACTGGGATTTTTCTGCAACCTTTGAATGAGTGTCCACGCCTCTTCATCATTCTTCCATTCATCCCTTGATTCATTTATCCAATAAGGTTGGATAATAGAAATGGCGCATACTAATGCTTCCACATCCTCTTCCTTTCTTGAGAGTGCATCTGCAACAACATTTTGCTTCCATTTTTTGTAGTTGATTTCAAATTCATAACCCAACATCTTTGTGACCCATTTTTTTTCTCTTCTGAAGATTATCTCTGTTCCAAAAAGTATTTAATACCATCATGATCTATTTTTACCTTAAAGTGTCTTCCCATTACGTTCATCATTTCTTTAGTGCATGTAGTATTTCCAACATTTGCTTCTCATAAATAGGTTTGTGTAAATATTTTCCCTTGATTGGATGACTTTCAAAAGTAATGGGTCTTCCTTATTGCATTAGAACAACACCCATTCCATTTCCTGAGGCATCACATTCCACAATAAAAGTTTTTGTGAAGTTTGGTGTAGCTAAGACTGGTGCTTGGCACATTGCCTCTTTAAGAAGTTCAAAGGCCTTAGTTACTTCCAGAGTCCAATAAAATGCATCTTTCTCCAATAATGTTGTTAGAGGTGATACTATTCTCCCATAATTATTAACAAGCTTGCAATAATACCCTATCAACTTGAAAAATCCTCGAATATTCTTTACGATTGCGGGTATTTTCCATTCCTTAATGGCTATAATTTTTTTAGGGTCTACCTTAACACCCTCATGAGATACGATATGACACAAATATTCCA
The DNA here is from genome assembly GCA_034641835.2 of Pinus albicaulis. Classification (NCBI taxonomy): domain Eukaryota; kingdom Viridiplantae; phylum Streptophyta; class Pinopsida; order Pinales; family Pinaceae; genus Pinus; species Pinus albicaulis. Next base: position 47,523,932 of record CM076576.1, on the reverse strand, counting down.
CCTCCTGTACTCCAAAGAAACATTTGGAGTTTTTTCATATAATTTTTTCTCCTCCAATAGTTTGAGCACCATGTCAACATGTTGAACATGATCCTTCCAAGACTTGTTCTAGATTAGTATATCATCAAAAAATATCAACACAAATTTTATCAAGGTGGGTTTGAAAATGGAATTCATCAAACCTTGAAATGTGGAAGGTGCATTAGTAAGTCCAAAATACATGACCAAAAATTCATAATGGCACTCATGTGTTCTGAATGTTGTTTTCATAATGTCTTCAATCTTCATTCTAATTTGATTATATCCTGAACGAAGATCCAACTTTGTGAAGTAAATTGTTCCATGTAATTCATCCAATAATTCATCAATGAAAAAAATGGGAAAATTATCTTTAATAGTGATCTTGTTGATCTCCCTATAATATGGACAAGTGCACCAATACTATTGGGGAAAATAAATAACTTTGACAAGGTTGAATTATGACATATATCATTTCTACAACCATATGTTTAATTTCACTCTGTTGGGCATAGGGATATCTGTAAGGCCTAATGTTTGGAGTAATTCTTCCTATAATAAAGTGAATAGAATGATCATAATCATTATGGGAGGCGTTTGGTAGTCTCAAACACCCTAGAATGATTGTCCAAGACATTTTGGAGATCCGGAGAAATAGTGATTTCAATGTTTGAACCTCTAGTGAGCATAATTGTGCAATTATGCCTCATTGTTATTTATACAAAATATTTGTCATGCCATTGAAGCTACTTATCTTTCCCGGTTTCCCTATGATACCCCTTAATTCAATTTCTTTTCCTTCCCAAAAAATCTCAAGAAAAGTTCTTGAAAATTAAAATCTATTGTCCCCAAAGATGATAACTGTGGGAATCCTAGTACAACATCAACACCACCCATTGGAATGGAAAGCATTGGACTATTCAATACATATTCCCCCATGGTTAGCTTGATATTATGGCACTTTCTAGAGAAATTTATAGTTCCTCCATTTGCACCCATCACTTGAAACACTAGTGTTGGATATAGAAAGCAATTCAATTCCTTATCTATATTAAAATGAATAAAATTATGGGTACTACCTAAATCAATAAAAATTATTACCTTTTTTTTATTTATATTTGGAGCTTGGTATTGACACTATTTTATCTCTTAAAATTCAGTCTCCTAAGGTTTGAAATTTGGCCTTGTGGTAGAAATATGAGCCTTCTTTCCAATGCCACCAGTTAAACCAAGATTGAATTCTTCAACATAATGTTATGGAAATTCCCCCATTATGACCTAATTATGGATTGGTTCAGTAGAGCGAAGTTGTAAAAATTTTCACGCGTTACTGTTTCAATCTTCGACCCTAAAATTGATATAACAGAAACTACATTCTGTGCAATTTCAATCACTTTTTACATAATTCAAATTCGATTCTTGAGAAGAAAGTATGGTTATTTTCCCTAGGTCACCTATTTGAAACTGAATTCTGGAGCATGAAAAAACCCTAACTTCTTTGGACCATATCTCAAAAAATATAGTGAGCCAAGATAAGAATTTCTACACAAATTTCATGAAGATTTCAACTCCACGTGATATAATTTTCAGCAGCTGAAGCTTCATAGAAAAAAATGTATAGATAAAATTCCAAGATGACCTGTTTTAAGTAGTGAAACCCTAGAATCCAAAGCTCTGATACCAAATTTTGTGTAACCAAATTAAAAAAAAAAAGCAAATATAGATCAACGACTTAAAAAATATCCTCTTCAAGGGGAAAAAACCCTTTACATCACATAAATGAATAATTCTTAGATGATACAAATGACAAGACCTCCTTGCTATATATAGGAGTCTAAGGGTTCACAATATAATCATAAGCTACATGAAAATAATAATATAAGGGCATAAAAATAACAATAGTGGCTTCTATTGCGCACAACAATAATAATATGGGGGCTACATCAGCACAACAATAACAATAAGGGGGCTACACTAGTAATAACAATAAGGGAGCTACACTAGTATTATAGGGACCTAACCGACCGACAAAAAAGTTATGCAGAACAACATATACTTCATAAAGAGTTTCAAGTTTGGGAACATGTTTTCCTACGAGTTAGACCCAAGAAGATCTCCTTGAAATTTGGTCATGTGCCAAGTTGGCACCATGGTTTTTTGGGCCATTTGTGTTGGGAAAAATACTAACAGGGGGGTGGGGGGGTAAATTAGTATTTATAACTTTCTTAAAACTTTTATTTTTTCCTTACTGATTTCTATATGCAAATTTAATGAACCCAACTAGCGTATACACGCATATATCCTTAAGCAAACTTGTGTATGACTAGAGATCTTATTATGTAGATAATTATTTACTTAAATCAGTGCATTGTTCATTCATCAGATTTTTAGTAAGCAGTAAGCATGTGTAGTAAGAACAGAATAAATCATCACACATAAGAAATACACATGAACACCAAGATTTTAAGGTGGAAACCCAAATCGAGAGAAAACCACCATTGTTTTCATCTCTGTCTTCAATATTTATTATATGGAAAACTGCTTACAATATTGTATTGATGCAGACTCATATCAGTACGCAAGCATCTACCTGCAGAAGGCTGCAACCTTCTCTCATTCTCCAACTACTACTGGAAGGGAGCTCCAACCCCCTGATCTCGTTTACCAGCCACTACTGGAAGGGAGCTTTAACCCCCTGATCAGAAAACTAGCTTCTAATGGTAGGAAGCTTCTACTTCCATATTTAAGGCTTCAACCCTCAGAACTACAGCAAACCATTTTTCATCAATTTTCACACTGGATCCCACAGCTTCAACACAACACTTCATAAATATCAACACCAATAAACTTAACAAAAGTTTCAATCAGAACAGTGAGATCATTGTAACTAGAACACAGTAATAAACCCAGATATCAGATTCAGTATGCAGAATCAATCTCAACCCTGATCATTCATTATCTTAAAAATTCATATGCTACTTCACTTTACTGAACCCGCGTGTATATGCACTTTCCTTCACACCAACCTGCGTATAGATATGAGAATATTAAATTTACAGTATATGATCAGTCTCAAAACCAGATGTAAGGCTTTCAGTCAGATATATTTTTAGTATTACAAAACCCTTAATCAGTCAATCATAATTAAACATATTTACTCACTTATTGACCATATTTGTACATATTCAACTTAGCAGCATATATAGTATTCAAGAAACCCAGATCTACATGAAGACTTCATTGACAGACATCAAAAATAAAACAATAAATAAACAGATAACCTCTCTAGCAAGCTTCAGAAAACCCTGACTTCCATACGCACTTTGGCTAAGACAAATTCATGTGTATACGCGCTTTCACTGTGACGAACTAGCATATAGATCTATAAATGTTGTTACTGTAGAAAGATGCAGATCTATAAACTTACCCATATTTATTTACTTCACTTTAGCAACCATGCGCCAGGTCCCAGATTCACACATCATATAATTAGATCATGCAAGTACATAGTCATTTCAGGTCTAGAGATCCTAATCCATCATTGTATCCAAGGGTTCATCATAGATTCAGATCTACCAATAAAACAGATTTCATCCCATGCAGATATATTTTAGAGAGAAATATTCAGTAACAGCCCTTACACATGCATGCTCTTGCACTATGATCTTCCTCTCCTTATATAGGATTAGCCTTTATCAATACCATGAGCCAAAACCACACAAGTGTCAATGGTATTCTTGGATGAAATCGAATAGAAGATACAATGCTCAATACTGTGGGCTAATACCATGGTAATGCCCCTTGGTATCATAATTTTAGAGTGCAAAAGGTATACGCGACTTGGATTTTTCATACCCGCATGTATACGCAACTTCTCTTCATAAAAATTGCGTATATAATAATTCTAGATGTATACACAGGTTTCATGTATACAAGTAGTGTATACATTGCCTTCATACACGGGTTGCCTTCATCAAACCTGCATATACATTGAGAAATATTTCCTTTTTCATTTCTTTAGCACTTACTGGAATTTCTTTCTCCGTCACATCTAAACTAACCTATAGAAACATCATTTTTACATATTTAACAAATAGGTTTCTTATCAAAAGGAAAATCATCAAGTAGGTTTCCATCAAGGACAACTTCATAAAGTAGTTTGCCGTCAAGGACAACATATTACATCATATTTCCAACAATATCCCCCTTTGGACTTGATGGAAACCATGATGGTGTTTGATCACCACAACAGATAGATACATTAATCATAACCATTATTCAAACACCAAAATACTCTCCCCCTTTGACATCAAGGGAAAAGGGTGGATGAATATTTAAACAAGGTTTCTCTTTCCTTGTAGAAAGAAGAGATCTGCAGATCTATTGTGCACTGTATTGACCATGCTCCCCCTGAGTTTATGTTGAATATTCAGACAAAAAAAAATTCAATGAAGTACATGACTCTATAACTCAACCGAGTATGAACTTTCCTATCACCAAGGACTCATACTTACATCAATGATCCAACCAAGTGGAATTACATATTTAACTCAACTACCCAACCAAGTGGGTTTACAAATTTGAACAAGTCCTTACATGATTGAATATAACAATTTTACATCATAGGTCTCAACATGAACTTTTCATCAAATTACACATATGACTTTTTATAACCAGGACCAAAAGATATCAAGAGACAGATCATAAATCAGAAACCAATCATAATGCCAACAATGAATCCTTTTCAACAAGGTAGGTGCTCCCCTTAAGCTTATGCATCCTTAACACATTCAACAACCAATTCATCAAAGAATCTTCATCAAGGAGATAAATATCAAATAAAGGTACAGTAAGATGAATATTGGAACAACAACAGAGATTACCCAACAGCACCACAAACTGTTCTAAAAGTTGACCAAGAGAATTTTTGTCAGCAAAAACCATACATGATTTTATGCACAGAAACTTGTGTATATACACGATTCACCTTTATGAAACCAACGTACTGAATTTAATCTTATGAAATTAAGAAGATTTGATAAGAGAGGCAGAGACAACTCCTAGCTTCTGTCTGATATATTCAAATGCTTCCCTGGGAAGAGGTTTAGTAAATATATCTGCAACTTGTTCTTTGGAGGGAACATACTCCAATTTAACCATTTTTTCAAGCATGTGTTCATGTAGGAAGTGATACTTGATAGGAAGGTGTTTGGTCTTCGAATGCATAACAATATTTTTCGAGATACTAATGGCACTTGTATTATCACATAGAATGGAGATGGGAGGTGAAAATTTGATTTGAATATCTTGTAATTTCTGCATCATCCAAATAATTTGTGTGCAACATGATGTGGCAGCCACATATTCTGCTTTTGATGTAGATAAGGTAATAGAACTTTTTTTCTTGATGACCCAAGATACTAATCGGGGCCCCATATAGAAAGCACCACCACTAGTGATTTTTTGATCATCAACATTTCCTGCCCAATCCACATCTGTGTAAGCATGAAGAGTGAGATCAACATTCTTTGGATACCATAGACCAAATTCTTGAGTCCCTTGTAGATATTTGAATATTCTTTTTACAGCCTAAAGGTGAGGCTCTTTTGGATTAGCTTGGAATCGTCCAACAATCTCGATTGCATGCATAATGTTTGGTCTTGTCATGGTTAGATAAAGCAGACTTCCAATCATGGATCTATACTCTGGTTGATTCACCATGGGAGAATCATCATGAGAACTGATATTACATCCAGTTACCATTGGAGTACTCACAGGTTTGCAGTCTTCCATCCCATACTTCTTCAGAATTTTCTTTAGATATTTTTCCTGTGATAGAAATATCTGTTTCTTCTTGCACTTGTAAGCCAAGAAAGTATGTTAGTTCCACAAGTTAAGATATATCAAATTATTGCTGCATAACAGAAGAAAATTTCTCACTCATGAACTCTTCATTACTTCCACAAATGATGTCATCAACATACCCAACAATAATCAATAGTTTATTATTTTCAATTTTTGTGTATAAGTTATTGTCAGCAAATCCCTTTGTGAAACCTTGTTGTTGAAGATATTTTTCAAGACGATATTACCATGCCCGAGGAGCCTGTTTGAGACCATATAAAGCCTTTTTGAGTTTACAAACAATTTTTTCATCATTTCCCAGAATTAATCCTTCTGGTTGTTCTATATAAACTTCTTCTTCTATATCACCATTGAGGAACGCAGATTTCACATCCATTTGATAAAATTTGAATTTTTGAAAACTTGAAAAAGCAAGAAAGATTCTTCTGGCTTCAAGTCTGGCTATAGGAGCAAATGTTTCTTCAAATTCTATACCTTATTGTTGATCATAAACTTTACAAACAAGTCTAGCTTTGTTTCTAATAACATCTCCATTTTCATTTAACTTATTTTTGAATATATATTTTGTTCCAATAAAAATTTTATCATGAGGTCTTGGAACCAATTCCCAAGTATAATTCTTTTCAATTTGATCAAGTTCTTAATTCATGGATTGAATCCAACATTCATCTTTACTAGCTTTATTTACATTATGTGGTTCAATAGTGGATAAAAATGCCAAATAGCTAGGTGATCCTACAAGAGTTCTTATTGTTTGGACACCTGATCCCTTTTCTCCCAGAATTTGGGATTCTAGATGATTCTTTTGAACATACCTGGATGGGGTTTTTTCAGATATATCTTCTTCTGGTGCTTCATTGGCTTCTACTTCTATATTGTTGCTATTTGATGAGGGAAAACATACATAATCATCATCTTCATTTGTTGTTGTTATTTCCTTTTTAGGAGCTGTGAGAGACTCATCAATTACAACATCAATACATTCAACAATCTTCTGAAGTCTTTCATTGTAACATTTATATGCTTTAATTCTAGAAGAGTAACCTAGAAATATTCCTTCATCTGCTCTAGGCTCAAACTTACCAAGTTTTTCATCATTGTTCTTGATAAAACATTTGCTTCCAAAAACTCTAAAATGATTTGCAGTGGGAAGATTACCATACCAAAGTTCATAAGGAGTTTTATCATTGTTCACACGAAGATGAGCCTTGTTAAGAATATTTACTGCGGTATGTGCTGCTTCTCCCCAAAAGGTATCGAGAGTTCCAGATTCATCAAGCATAGCACGAGCCATATGTTGAACAGTTCTATTCATTCTTTCTTCCACGCCATTTTGTTGTGGGGTTCCAGCTACAGAAAATAGTCTTTTTATGCCATGATGTTCATAGAATTCAAAGAATTCATCTAATATATATTCTCCTCCTCGGTCAGATCTAAGACACTTGATTTTTAGATCTAATTCATTTTCAACCAGAGCTTTAAAGATCTTAAATTTTTCAAATGCTTCATCTTTATGTTTTAGTAAACCGATCCAACACATTCTAGAGAAGTCATCAATAAAAAGAATATAGTATTGTTCTCCACGAGGTGACTTTTTCCTCACATGTCCACATAAATTAGTATGTATAAGTTCAAGAGGCTTACTTGATGATCCTTCTTTGGAATTGAATTGCACCCTAGTTTGCTTACCGAATTGGCATGGTTTTCATATCGTACTTTCAGGCAGAGTGATGCTACGAAGATCACGAACACCTTTGAGTCTGCTAGATTTGATTATTTGAGAGAAGATCAAATGTCCCAATATTATGTGCCATAGCCAATTTTCTGAAGATTAACCTAAGTAGCATTTCTCTTGGCCACCTTTAATTACACACAATTTGCTTGGTGCTCTAGTTCCTTTTATTACCATTTTTTCCTGTGTCAAGTTCACGCACTACACATTCTTTTGAACTAAAGACTTCCTTGATCACACATTTGACTCACACTCAACAGGTTGTGCTTTAATCCATCCACATACATAACATTGTTATCTTTCACCTTTTCTTTTAGAAAAACAGAACATTTTCCTTTAATGACAGCAAGAGATTCATTTCCAAAGGTAACATTCTTTTCCTTCTCTAGAGAATTGTATGAAAGGCGTTTATTTTTATCACCTGTCATGTGTTTTGAGCATTTGTTATCAATGTACCATTGATTTTCTTCCCCTTCTACAAATAAAGCTATTTCACATATTTCAACCTGTAAGTCCTTCTTTCTCCATACCTTGGAATTTGAAGGTATATGCTCTTTTGGCTGAAGTTCGCTCCTACATTCAGATTCTTCATGTCCAAAGTTATTCCAATAATTCCAGTCTCATTTCTTTGATTTATTTCTTCTCTGGTCATGATGGTTTTGTATGCAACACATTGAGCAGCTTCATGACCAAAATTATGACATGAGAAACATTGTCCATTAAAGAAAAAATTTCTGAAATCATGAAAACTTTTATTTATGTTTACATGCTTATTGATATTTCTGTTATTGTTCTTCCTTGAATTGAAGTGGTCATTATTTACCTTGGTGGTCTCTTTGTTCTTTTTTTGAGTGACAAAATGTTGTTGGCTAGCTTTAGCTGAATTTAGATAGATTGGTGCTGAAGACTAAGAGGATCCTCCGATATATCCAAGACATGTCTTTATAAGAGGAGAGTGTTATACCTTGATAATTTCATCTAAGGTTTCAGATCCTTTAGTAAATCTAAGATTTAAAGGTTTCACTTTCTCAATTTCCTTTCTTAGACTTACTATTTCACATTCTATTTTTTCATTGTGCTTCTCCTTTTCTATAAGTTGATTCTTTAGAGTATCTATGGAAATTTTGTTTTCTTCCAAACATATTTTGAGATGATTTATTTCTTGAAGAAAATCATTTTCTTCTAATGCATTCATAAAAGTATATTTAGCCTCACTAGAGTCTTTTTCAAAAGACATGAGTAGTCTAATATCTTGATCAGATTCTCCTTCTTCACTATTTGATAGACCATCACTATCTTGATGAGTATAATAGATTTTTCTATTGATAAACCGTTTCTTATTTGCTTTTTCCACTTCCTTTTCTTTTTCATAGTTATCTTTATGGGGACATTTAGCAGCATAATGACCAACTTTTCCACAAGAAAAACATTTAAAAGGAAGATTACCTCTGAACCTTCCAGTGCCAATTTGTAGCTTCTTTACAAAACTTATCTCATATTCTTCTGAAACATACCCTGATCCTTCTTGTTCTTCTCCTTCCTTTCCTTTTGCAGCAGCTCTAAAGACAGCTTCTTTGACTTCAGATGGACCTCATTTCCTCATTTCACATGCAGTCAGAATCCCATAAGGTTGAACAATAGTAAGAGTTTGTAGATCTTGCTTCTCTTCAATAGTAGACACTTTTGACTCGAAGTTGGGAGTTAGAGATCTTAAAACCTTTTCTACTAGAGTAGTGTCAGTTACGCTTTCACCCAGATTTCTCATACAATTTGAAATATCATCTAGACGTAAAAATAAATTAGCAATGCTTTCCTCATTATGCATTCTTATTTTTTCATATTGAATTCTAAAAGTTTAGAATTTAGCACTTTTTACCTTGGCATCACCTTCATAGCTCAGAATTATTTTGTCCCATATCTCCTTTGTTGTATTCAACTGCATGACTTTGACAAATTCAGATTCAGTCAAACTTCCCAATAATGCATTTACCACCTTTGCATTGGTTTCATAGTTCTTTCTTGCAGCTAGATCTGTTGGAACTGAAGCTACATATTGATAACCTCCTTCAACTATATCCCATACATCTACTCCAAGAGACTGAAGATAGGATCTTTTCCTTGTCTTCCAGAAGATTATACTGTTTACGTTAAAGAGAGGAGGCCTGATAGATGTTGTCCCACCTTGATTTCTCATCTTATCTAATCTTCCTTCTAGTAATTAAGCTTCTTCAGAAGGACCTGCTCTGATACCAATTGTTGGGAAAAATACTGAGAGGGGGGAGGGGTGAATCAGTATTTATAACTTACTTTAAAATTTTACTTTTTCCTTACTAATTTCTATATGCAACTTTAATGAACCCACCTAGCGTATACACGTAGATATCCTTAATAAAACTTGCATATGACCAGAGATCTTATTATGCAGATAATTCTTTACTTAAATTAGTGCATCATTAAGTCATCAGATGTTTAGTAAAAAGTAAGCATGTGCAGTAAGAGCAGAATAAATCATCACACATAAGCAATACACCTGAACACCATTATTTTAAGGTGGAAACCCAATTCGAGAGAAAAATCGATGATGTCGTCTTTGTCTTCAATATTTATTATATGGAAAACTGCTTACAATATTGTACTGATGCAGACTCATATTAGTACGTAGTAATCTACCTGAAGAAGACTGCAACCTTCTCTCATTCTCGAGCTGCTACTGGAAGGCAGCTCCAATCCCCTGATCTCGTTTACCAGCCACTACTAGAAGGGAACTTCAACCCCCTGCTCAGAACACTAGCTTCTACTGGCAGGAAGCTTCTACTTCCATACTGAAGGCTTCAACCCTCATAAGCACTACAAATCATGTTTCATAAATTTTCACACTGGATCCCACAGCTTCAACACAACACTTCATAAATATCAACACCGATAAACTTAACCCAAATTTCAATCAGAATAGTGAGATCACTGTAACTAGAACACATTAATAAACCCAGATATCAGAATCAGCATGCAGAATTAATCTTAACCCTGAACATTCATTATCTTAAAAATGCATACGCTACTTCACTTTACTGAACCCGTGTTTATATGCACTTTCCTTCACACCAACCTGTGTACAGATCTGCGAATACTAAATTTACAGTATATGATCAGTCTCAGAACCAGATCTGAGGCTTTTAGTCAAATATCTTTTCAGTATTGTAGAACCCTTAATCAGTCAATCATCATTAAACATATCTACTCACTTATTGATCATATTTGTACATATTTAACTTAGCATTATATACAATATTCAAGAAACCCAAATCTACATGAAGACTTCATTGACAGACAACATAAATACAACAGTAAATAAATAGATAACCTCTCTAGATAGCTTCAGAAAACTCTGACTTCCATATGTGCTTTGGCAGAGACAAAGCCGCGTGTATACGCGCTTTCACTGTGACTAACTAGTGTATAGATATATAAATGTGGTTACTGCAGAAAGATGCAGATCTATAAACTTACCCATATTTCTTTACTTCACTTTAGCAACCATGCGCCAGGTCCTAGATTCACACATCACATAATTAGATCATGCAAGTACATGGTCATTTCAGGTCTAGAGATCCTGATCCATCATTGTATCCAAGGGTGCATCATAGATTCAGATCTACCAATAAAACAGAGTTGATCCCATGTAGATATACTTCAGAGAGAAATATTTAGTAACAACAATTATACATGCACGCTCTTTCATTATGATCTTCCTCTCCTTATATAGGATTAGCCTTTATCAATACCATGAGCCAAAACCACACAAGTGTCGATGGTATTCTTGGACGAAATCAAATAGATGATACAATGCTCAATAATGTGGGCTAATACCATGGTAATGCCCCTTGGTATCATAATTTTAAAGCGCAAAAGGTATACACAACTTGGATTCTTCATACCCGCGTGTATACGCGACTTCTCTTCATAAAAACTGCATATATACTAATTTTGGATGTATACGCGGTTTGCCTATATACCAAGTAGCGTATACATTGCCTTCATACGCGGGTTGCATTAGGGGATTTTTGAGGTCTAAAATGGGCCTCCTAAAAAAAATGTACAACAAAAATAAAATTTATAAGGACCAACAGGATTCAAGATGATTGTGTTAACCATGGGGGATGATTCACCATTTTTTAAGTAAAGGGGTAAAAAGATTAAAAAATAATAAAATAATAAAACTATTTTTTCAACTCATATTTTCAACTTCTCTCCCAAAGTTTTTACTCAAATTTCGAGCGGGAGTACTCGTTGGATGTAAAATTTAATTCCTCATCCAAGGAGTACCCATGCTGCATACTTTCGATGGACCCTACTACATGAAAAATGAGAAATACATTAAAAAAACGTGATTACAATCACGTTTTTCATGTATTTCTCATTTTTCGTGTAGCAGGACCCATCGAAAGTATGCAACATGGGTACTCCTTGGATGAGAATCACATCCAACAGATGTTCATTGTCACTTTGGGTTGAAAATATGAGTTGAAAACTAGGTTTTTCTTTTTTCCTTCTAAAATTTGATGATGTAATCAAATCTTATTTTGTTATTTCCACTATTATTTTATAATTTCCTTAGGAGGCCCATTTTAGACCCCAAAATTCCCCTAATGGCCTTCATCAAATCTGCGTATACATAGAGAAATATTTCATGTTTCATTTCTTTGGCACTTACTGTAATTCCTTTCTCTATCACATCTGAACTAACCTGTAGAAACTGTTAGCTCCCTGTAATCAACAAGATTGGAAAAATTCTGACTGCAGGGAGAAACATCGTTTCAACCACTTTGGGATTCTAGGATCTAGCCCTCCTGAATCCGGAGAGGGATCTCTCCAATAAGTGCAAAGATGGATTTGTCTTTGAAGTTTTGGGTAATGATATTAGGCTAGTTATGAAGGCCGAGGGTTTGTTTTCTTTTTGGATGGTTGAGCATGATTAATGTTTCAGGTGGAAATTTCTAAGTGAAAATATTTTCAAAGGTGTGAAGTTGCAAGCAAATAGAACAAGCTTTGGCCAGGAAGATAGACAATTGCAGGTTTTAGTCCATTGGGCTATGGAGTCATAATAGGGTTTAACTGAAATAGCAAGGGCCAAGAGTGGTCCATGGGGAAATTCATCTATGTCTAAGGATCTCTTTGAAGTTTGATTTATGGAATGAAATGATACAAAAAGAAGGGGAATTTAAACAGATGAAAAACAAAGAGTAACCTAGGATCTGGTAAGTACTTTGAAACTAGCCAGCCTTTGACAAACACTTAAGAAAGACATAAAAGAAATCCATGATCTGGTAAGTACTTCGAAACTAGCCAGCCTTTCATCCAATTTCAATAGAAACATATAAAAAAAAGGGAAACACAAATGATAACAAAGGATGGTCTAAGATCTGGTAAGTACTTCTAAATTAACCAGCTTTTAACACATTCCAAGGGAAACATTCAGACAGTCTTTGGGGATAAAACTAGGACCAGGGCACACCATATCTTCCTTAGTTCATCTCTACTTAACATGAAATTAAAGTAACATCTAAGAACAATATTCAGCTAAAACAATAAGACGAGGGAATTCCAGCATTCCTATGCTTAAAATGAATTAAATCATTCCTAAATAACACAAATTGGAAGAAAACATTCAGATAAATATTTTCAGTCAGAGAAGGGTACTGATATATAGTAAGTCCTAACTCTATGCATGTTTTTCTTTATAAGAGAAGATTAGCACAGTGAAAACAGAAACAAAATAACGAGTCACAATGAGAAAAACATCACCGTCGACATAGACCAAGATCCCATAAATCAGCTTGTATTGATGCTTCAAACTAGTTATAGCTTCAATTCCAATAATTTAGTTTAGCAATCATCTACACATCTCAGCCTAACTTATCTATCACAAGCAGAGCTCCAAGGGCTAGTGAACACTATTTACATATAGAAGTCTCAAACTCAATTACATTTCAATGTTCAGTAGCCAACTCAACCAACCCCTCTCTCATCTTCTCCAGTAGTATTTATAGAAGAATGAGGAGGTGAGATCTGATAAAAGATCTCCAAAGATAATTAATACAGACTTAATGGTTCCTTAGCCCTTGGGGGGCTCGATGAAGAAACTTACATAGGTGTCTTTTGTATTAAATGATTTACATTAAGATTTAAGCTCGGTGGGAGCTCTTATTGACTTTTGAGGCTCTGTGTATTGTCAAAGTAACTCTGCTTGATATTTTGTCATTAATTTTGTTTGTAGATTTTACTCTCTGGCTGCGCTTGAGACAAATATCTGATCCTGATCAATAACTTCAGCCTCTGATATGAATGCTTTGAGGCACAGGTGGCACTGTGGTAGCTGGGAGGAATCGATTTGCCTTAGCTGTGGCGGTGGAAGCTTTCTCTCTGATGAACCTTTATGATTTTTCTTTTAACGGTGTATTAATTGGGGATTAGGCTTTTGATAAACCATTTTAGACGTAATCCCCACAGATCTATCTTCAATCTTCTGTTCTGGTATATTTTTGTCTTCGACACTGATACTCTTTGATTTGTGCCTGATTCACTGGTTTGTTGGTGTGCAGGGCTACGCAGGGGTCGTGTGGCATCAATGCTTCATGAATCATTAACGAAACGTGGAGTTGAAACCTGCAAATGATTCCTTTCGATGAATTGAAGGAGGGAGTATCGTCACCCTTAGCCTTTGAAATTTTCTTCAGTATAGCGGAAAAACCATTTAAACCCTTTGTTTCGGCGAAAAATGGTTGAAAAATGGGTGGGGAGCTCGGGACGAACATGGGCCATTGGATGATATCGGCCCACGCGATCAACGGTGGAGATCGGGTATCGAAAAACCTTAGAAACATGCCCCGGACTTCAAAACCTTTAATTAAACCACACTATATAACGTTCCTGGGTCTGCATTGGGTGACTGTGTGAGGAACCCATGGAGATCCGCTCCAATTAAAATCTGTCGCGTGGATGCGGACGTGGCGTTGGGGACCACCGGCTCTTATGGGACAGTTGATTGCCGCTGTGGACGAGGGGACCGGGGCACTGGAGTGTGGGCCATCGATCTACAAATCAGATCGACGGAGGAGATGTCTTTAAATAACCGTGTCATACCACGTTTTTCTTACGGGCTTCTTCAGAGCGCGATCATCGTCCGATGAGCTGGCCTTAGATCGGACGGTGCACGCCAATATCGCGTTGAGCTGATATCCGACATTTAATGCCCGGGGAAAACGATATCGCCATACTGCCCAAGGCCACGTGTTGGCCGGAGGAATTGATCGCTGCCGATCGGGGAAAACCGCTTTCCTCTCAAAATCAGTGCAATCAACCCACTCGGTTTTGAATAGTTAATGATCGAAAATATTTAAAACCCAAAATTTTAATATAACAAAGTTTTAAGCTTTGGGGGCGGAAAATATATTTGCAATACGGTTCGGCGCCCATCTGCGGGGTCGTGGGTTCTATGGAAAGCAATATGACCGGGGGTTTTATGCACAGGGCTAATCGGAATCGAAGCTTTTATCATGGCAAAAGATTTATGCGCTCGGCTCTTTGCGATGCGATAGGTGCTCGGATGGCTAGCACTTGGTTCCAGTACCAAGGCCTATGTAGTGGAAATGGCTAAGGTCTTAGCCCAAGGGGGCTTAAACCTCTACACAGAAATATGTATTTTTATGAAGTTTTCAATGTTTTTCAAGGGTTGTGAGAGTTTTGATTAAGGCAAAGAATGAGTCTTAAACCTTATCAAAGGGGTTTTGATGGAGGGGAAGGAGAAAAATATGAAAATGAAGGATTTTGATGAGAATGAAAGGGGTAGAAAATGAGGTTAGTTGTTTAATGGAGGAAGGGGAAAAATGAATTTTGTAGCAGTCTCTAATGAAATCAGCAGAATTCCAGAGTATAAAATGGGAAAAGTAGGGAAGATTTTGGACAGAGGCATGAGGCCTTCAAGAGTCTTCAAGAGCCAACACTTTTTGCAATAAAATTTGTTCCTTGAAGGCTCCAAAAATGATTTAGCCACCTTTTGGTATAACAAATTTTATAGGTGGCTAACAGAAACATCATTTTCACATCTTTAAAAAATAGGTTGCTTATCAAAAGGAAACTGATCAAGTAGGTTTCCATCAAGGAAAACTTCATCAAGTAGGTTGCCATGAAGGAAAACATATTGCATCATATTGCCAATAGTTTGAAGTGCTTGAAAGGATAGGGTCAGTGACCTATAAGTTGGGTTTGCCTCCATCGATTAGAGTGCATGATTTTGTTAATGTTTCATTTTTTTAAAGATATATGCAGGATGCTAATCATGTAATTGATTGGTCTATGTTACAGGTAGAACTAGAGGGAGAGTTCCAACAAGAACCTATATGCATCCTATATCGAGGACAACTCATGCTCTGGAACTGAATAATAGAGCAAGTCAAAGTGCAATGGAGACACTTTAGGCCTGAGGAAGTCACGTGAGAAATAGCTGACCAGAGGTAGGAAACATGTCCTCTCTTATTTTCCAATTAAAGCAAATTTAAATACATTATAAATGTTGTATAAATTTGTGAATATAAAGGTCCATAAACAATAATGCTTGGTCTAAAGCATGTTTTTTTATATATCGTTATTGAACATAGTTGTGGTGTTCCCTTTAAGGGGGAGAGGATTGTGACATCTCTTGGTTAATATTCCTCTCATTATACATAATTGTAATTATTTAAATGGTTGAGAGAGGGAAATATAGTCCATTACTTGAGGAAGGAGATTACTTGAGGGAAATATTGTTTTAAATATCAATCTTGATTGGCAGAGTGGTTTTAATATGTTTTTTTTGCCATAAATTAATTGAAAGAGGAAGGAATAGGTCCAACTATCCTTTAAATCCAACGGCAAGAAAGAAGAGGACAAAAACTGAAAGGAAACATGGGTTAAACTTTCCTAAAGATCTTGACTGGCATGGAGCTGGAAAGAAGATGGATAGTTAGTCTATTTTAAAGTGGGAGGACCTTCATTCACACACCTTTTTTTTCATGCACGTGCACAAGAATTTGCAAAGAGAAAAAGATCTCTTAGGCCACATAGAAGCATTGTAAGAAAGAACATAGAGAATGTTGTGGTAAAAAAAATAGAAAAATTCCGCCAAGGTGGATGTGAAAACACAAAGAAGGCAATGACCAGAATTCGTTGTTGTTAACCTCTGGAAATATTAAAAACTAGTTGAATAATCCTCACAAAGGCTTTTTGGGTGAGAGCATTATGGAGATAACTAGATTCCTTGAAGGATGAAGAGCCACTGGAAGCTTGTGGATTGATGAAACACCCTGGTACTTGGGAAGCTAATGAACCACTAGGTGTTGATAGTACTGGTGCATGCTCTCACTGATGAATTATCTGGTAAAATGACTTATATGCTCCTAAATTAGCTTATCCATTGATTAAGCTTCCCTTATTGTGGACTCCCTTCTCCTGAAATTGATTTGAACTCTTTGTACTCTGGTATCCTTGCATGA
Source organism: Pinus albicaulis (assembly GCA_034641835.2). NCBI lineage: Eukaryota > Viridiplantae > Streptophyta > Pinopsida > Pinales > Pinaceae > Pinus > Pinus albicaulis. Next base: position 47,506,790 of record CM076576.1, on the reverse strand, counting down.
ATGTTGATCATGTTTGAAAAGTTTGAAGAGGCGAGCATAAGCTCATGTAGCTAGTGGATGAAGGAAAAGTGTTGTTGAGAAAATATTGTTTCAATTGTTTTATTGGTTGAATTTTTCCCTCTAAAGCACTCCACCTCAAGCTTTGGAATTTGTCTCGGGGGATGGAAACTACAAGTAATAGTGGTTATAACTTGTCTATGGTTGGGTGGAGAATTGAAGTCCTACTCTAATTTTCCAACTTTTTCGTGATATAATATAAGTATCTAAATATGATCCTAATGTTTTAATGATATGTACAAGTTTATCACGCTAGCTAGAAGCTTAAGATAGTTTTTTGTAATGTGAATTCCTAAAAAAAGTGTGGAATGTGATTCGTGTAATTGCTACGGGGAATGATGGATTTACGTATGATTTCTTGAATAATGGTTGAATTCATGTAAGTGTTGTGTGAGATTGAATCTTTGTGTTCCTTTCATTAAATTGATTATTATGCTATGTTGGATGTTTTCTAATTATTTTTTTTGTGTATGTGAGCTAATTGAGTATAATGAGAAGTTGGATCTACCTCTTACTTCAAGGATAATGAGAATTTGGGTGACTCGTCTAACTTTTTTGTATGGAAAATCAAGTTGGAAGTATTAGATGACAACGATGTTTTTGAATATGTGCAAGGAAAGGTTCCTAAGCCTCTAGAAAATGCTTTTTTCTGCTATCAAGTCTAGATACAAGAAATGTGACCTCAAAACTAAGAAAAAATCTCATTAATGTTTTGCAAGATTATTTACTTGTTTATGTTGGTAATTTGAAGAGTTCTAAGGACATTTATGATAAGTTTGGTTGGGGAGTATCGGGTCAAGAATTTGAATCGTGTCCTGTAGTTTTTAGCCCTATACGGAAATTATCCGCAAATGAATTCTTAAAACTAAAAGCAGACATATACAAAGGTTTTCCCCTGGATCCCAAACCGAGACTACTAACTTGACTTTTCATTATATTCGTTTTAGTGTTACAACACATACATATACATGTCAAAGCATTCATAAACCCCAATCCATTAACCTTGGATTATAACATAACCTAGTAGTCCCTTGACTAGATCTACAAAATACCATGAGTAGAAAACCATCATGCTCAAAACCATGTGCAAACCCATGAACAAAACTATAGGTGGGTCCGAAAAAAATATCTCGGGGCACTACCTCGAACCTCATGCGGGGGAGTTGTCTATTGTGCCCGACGAAAGCATAGGGGGGGGCTATCGTCCCCCTCTTACCCCCCCGCTTTGAACCTACTTCTAATCGTGGAAACAATATAACACACACCCAACATTCTCCCACTTGTTTTTTTCTTTCCACATGGGGCCACGGGAGAGCTTATTCATTGGTCCGACCTACTGCAATGCCCATTGTTTCTCTACACCAAGATAAATTCTTAGTGCTCACAAACTTTATCAATGCATCCGCAACATTCTTCAAACTTTCCACCTTTAATAGCAACACCTTTTTATCCTCAACCATATCTCTCACAAAGTGATACTTGAACACCAATTTTCTTTGTCTTTGAATGATAAGGAGGGTTCTAAGCCAAGAAAAATTGCACTTTCCTTATCACATTCTATCCTTATAGCTCGTTGCACCAACCCCATACTTGAAAACAATCTCTGCAACTGAAGCTGCTTCCTTGCTTGCATGAGTGGTCGCCATATATTTCGCCTCTATAGTTGAAAGAGCCACTACCCATACCCGCTTGTAGATCTTCTTTAATCCAAATCTCCCATCCCCGACCCTACATCAACAAAGCCACGAGATATCCAAACTATGTTTAATCCTAGTATTCCTTGGTAGCAAATACCATAATCACTAGTGCCACACAAATATCTGAAGTCAGCTTCACTTTGTTGTCCAATGCTCCTTCCCCTGGTTTTTGACATAAAATTTCTCAATACTCCCACTACATGTGCAATCTCTGGTCTAGTGTAGACCATTGCATAAATCATGCTACCCACTTCACTTGCATATGTAAAATGGGACATATCCTCCTCTTCTTATTGTGTCTTGGGACACGATTCAACAAATAGCTTTACACCTATAGGAATATGAACCTTCATTGGTTTATTATCTTACATATTGAACCTCTATAATATTGTCTCAACATACTTCCTCCGGTTTAACCGGAGCTTCCTCTTTGTCCTATCTCTCTTAATTTCCATGCCCAAAATATAATTTGCAAATGAGCAAGATACTTCATGTCGAATTTGGAGAACAATTAGGTCCTCAAATCCTGGATAATTTCTTTGTCATTTCCAACTAGCAACATATCATCCACATACAAGACCAAATAAATAACATAGTCACCAATTAATTTTAAATACACATAGTGATTCTCTCTGCTTTTGGTGAAGCCAAGTCCCCGTATATATGTATCAAATCTCACGATACCACATCCTTGGTGATTTGTTTTAACCCATAGAAAGACTTTTTTAACCTACATACCAGTTTTTTCTTACCCTTCAACTGCAAAGCCTTCAAGTTGTTTCATGTAGATTTCCTCTTCCAGATCCCCATGAAGAAATGTTGTCTTCACAACCATCTTTTCTACATCAAAATAAAATTCAACATCAACGAGATAAAAGTAATCTAATAGAAGTAACCTTGGCAACAAGAGAAAAAAATATCACCAAAAATCAATTTACGACACACTGTGAATAGCCTTTTTCTACCAACCGAGCTTTTTATTTCTGCGACTTGCCTTCGCATTCATCTTCTTCTTAAACACCCATTTTCTCCCAATGGGATTCCTTCCAATAGAAACTCCACTAGATCCCATGCCTCGTTTTTGTGCAAGTATGCCATTTCATCAACCATGGTCTCCTTCTAGAGTTTTCCATCCTCCGAATCCACTTCCTCCCTCGAAATTTCTCGGCTTATCATCGGTGATAGTTAAAGAAAAATTTGAACGAGAAAATAGATGGATTATACCTTTACGGTTTCCTTCTTCCTCAAATTGATCTTCTCACGGATGGAGTTTGTGGCTCTTTCTCTTGTGAATCTTGTTTTTTTGTAGAGTCCGATTCTTCCCCATTTACCTCAAACTTTGTCTTCTCGAGTTCCTTTGGTATGAATTCATGTTTAACAACATCTTTCACCTCTCTAAACACCACATCTCGGTTTTACGCAATTTTCCTTATTTACGGGTTCCAAAGCTTGTAACCTATTAAACCATCCTTATACCCAATAAATATGTCCCTTTCGGATTCATTATTCAACTTGGTCCTTTTCTCCTTGAACATGTACATATGCATCACATCCAAATACCCTCGGATGTGAAAAAGAGGGTTTCTTACCGATCCCACACCTCATGTGGAGTCTTATCCTCCAAACGACGATGAAGGTGATATGTTAACCAGGGTAACATGCGAGTATCCATTGCCTCTGCCCAAAATTCATGCCCTAATCTAGCACCACATAGCATGACTCTTTCCTTTTACATCAACTTTACTGTTCATTCTTTACGTAACTCCATTTTGTTAAGGTGTTTATGGAGTAGTATTATGTTGTGCTATACCACATTTCTTACGGAACTCTTCAAAATCCTTCTTGCGAACTCTCCACCAATATATGTCCTCGTCACCTTTAACTTCTTCTCTATCTAGTTTTCCACTAGAGCCTTAAATTCTTTAAATTTGTCAAAGACTTCAAATTTATTCCTCAAGAAATATATCCATGTATTCCTTGAGAAGTCATATATGAATGAAAAAATAGTACACGGAATTACCCATTGATGGAATTGACACAAGTACAAACACATCATCGTGCACAAGCTCTAATATCTTGTTCACCCTCTTAGCACCGGAAGGAAATTTCACTCGATTATGCTTCCCATATACGGAATGTTCACGGAAATCAAAATTCGTAGAGAAATTGGACGTACCTTCTACCACACCATTACCATGTAGTATCCAAAGGCCATTATCTCCAATATTTCCAAGCCTTTGGTGACATAGCATGGCCTTTTCTTGAGAGATTGCTAGGCTTTACTGCTCCACTTTTTAGGAACCACGAAGCTGTTGCACCCATCAATAACGAGTGCTACCCCGGAAGCTTGTACGAGTTCCAATCTAAACTTCCCACATTAATACCAATTCTCCTCGAACCATCTTGCACATATCTCTCAAACATTGTTTTTTACACTTGCATCATCCATCTTGTTTACGAAATCAGATTTTTTGGCCAATGCGAGAATATGCATAACACCGGGAAGTTTTCTAATCCTTCCACCTTGTAACTTCAACTTGAATTTTCTACGTTCAGCAATTTTGGCCTTCCTATCATCCCCTAAGAATAAATCACCACCATAATACTTCCGATACTCACAGAACCACTCCCTATGGGGAGTGAAGTGAAAGGATGCACACGAGTCAATCAACCATGCCTACGGTCTACATGTGTATTTGAAGAAGAAGCAAAATACACATCCTCGCCTTCATCCGAGGTGGTTTTCACCTCTGCAAAAGGAGCATCATCAAATCCTTTTCCTTTATTAGGAGCTTTAGATATGCGAGTCCTTTTTGAAGTGCCCTTCTTTCGACATTTCCAACACACATTTACGGAGATTTAGATCTCTCTCTAGATTTAGATATCCCACTTGAAAAGATATTTTTTGTTTCTGTTCTAGGACCTTTCTTGTACACATAAGGCATCTCCATTCTCATTTCCTCCGACAGCAAAGAATGAGACAATTTCATGAAAATTCAAGGTAGTTGTATTGCTACCTATTGCAATAGCGAGACTATCCCACGAATGCGGTAGAGAACATAGAAAACTAATGAACTTATCTTCATTTGAGATTTTAATATCAATAGATGAAAACTAACTTACCACGAGTATTGAAGGCGTTCGGATGCTCTGTCACCAAGTCTCCATCCTTCATCCTCATGTTATACAACTTTTTCCATAGGAACAATTTATTCGGAAGAGACTTAGATTGTTACAACATCCCTAACTTGACCCATAAATTCTTCGTCGTAGCTTCCCTAGATACATTCAACATTACCAAATCTGAGATACACAACCGTATTGCGCTCTTTTCCTTCCGATCAAACTTCTCCCGATCTTCACGACATTGTTGTTGGTTTAGTACCCGGATCTACTAGGATCCACTAATCTTTATCCACCAACAAATCCTCCATATTTAGCTTCCACAACTCAAAACTATGACCATTAAATTTCTTGATCTCTACCTTTCAATTTCTCATCATCTTCTTTCACTGCAAGAATCAATCCCGTGGGTCTCCCCATGAATGGGGTCTACCACGAGCCCGAGAAAAAAAACCCCCTCGGCGACAAAGGCATCCCCTTGAAGCCGAAACAACTACGATACGAAATGTAGGTTTTAACCCTGTACGAGAAATTAGTCGCAAAAAAATTCTTAAAAAACATAAAATAAACTATAGCGAGAACATAAAACATAAAAATATATATATACGAGATATTTTCCCCTGGACCCAAATCTGGGAATACCAACTTTATTTTTCGTTATATTCCTTTTAGTGTTACAACACATATATATACATGTTGAAGCATTCATAAACCCCAATCCATTAACCCTGGATTAGAACATAATCATAGTTCCCTTGAATGGATCTACAAAATACCATGAGAAGAAAACCATCATGCCAAAAACCATGTGCAAACCCATGCACAAAACCATAGAGCGGGTCTACCCACCTAATATAGAATCCAATTTTGTTTTCTGGGGAGCCTTGCCCTAGGCCTTGTGCGGGGGGGGCTACCACCCCCCTATTGTGCCCGACGCATGCATAGGGGGCTACCACCCCCCTCTTACCCCCCCCACTTATCGCTTGCTTCTAATCATGGAAACAATATAGCACACACCCAACATATCCTCTCTTTGAATAATAAGCTCAAGGAATTGAAAATGAATAAGGGATAGTTTTTGCAATCATATATCATGGGATTATTTCAACTAAGTGATCAACTACAATTGTTGGTGAAAATATATTTGATAAATATTTGGTGATGATCACTCTTCAAGGTCTTCCTCCTATTTGGGAAACTTTCATTACTACTATAAGCAACCATAATAGACTTCCTACATTTGATGAACTCTTTGGACAATGCACTCAAGAGGAAACCTGGATGATTTCTCGGGGAAGGATTCAAAATCTTGAAGAAGGAGAGCCCTTTTCCTTTTTTTACTCAAGACAAGAGGAAGAAAGGTAAAGGGATACCATCCAATTCAATAAAGTTCTCTCACTGAATCAAAATAATCCAAGAGAATATTGGGAAAATATAAGCCTCAATTAAATGCTTCAACTACCACAAATATGGTCATCATACCCGAGATTGTTCAAGGAAGAGAGATGCTTCAAGATCCAACTCGTGGCTTCAACGACAAAAGAGACAATGATAGGAGAATAAATGATGATTAAAGAATAAGAGATGATAGAGGAAGAAGGGATGATAGAAGGAGAAGAGGTACTCTGAATGACTATGAAGAAGGCCATCATCCTCAAAAAGAGAACAAGAAATTATAGGTATGAAAACAATGCAATTGTCTGTCTAATCTAAATATATTATTATTTTTTCTCTTTCTAGTTCTTCCCCTCTAGATTCGTATGATATTTGGTTAGTATATAGTGGGGATTTTGGAAATTTGTTGGGTACATGGAATTCCTCTCTAATCTTGTTGAGAGGGGAGACACGTTTGACAATCATTCTTGGAGACAATTCTACTCATCCTATGAAGCATTTTTGGTTCCATCAAATTTCATTTTGACTCTGGTGAATCCATTCTTCTTCATGATTTGATGTATGTTTTGGGTTTAAAGAAGAAATTGGTATCTATTTCTTCCATTAGAGAAATTTTAAGGTAAAAAATGGGTCTCAAAACTAAAATGTATAACCAAAATCAACTTTATAAGAACCAATAGGATTCAAGATGATGATGTAAACCATGGGGAATGATTCACCATTTTTGGAGTAAAAAAAATAAAAAATATTTTAAAAAAAAATACTTTTTTAAACTTCTCTCCCTATATTTTTACTCAAATTTCAAGCAAGAGCACTTGTTGGATGAAAAAAATTAATTCCCCATCCAAGGAGTACCCATGTTGCATACTTTCGATGGACCGTGCTACATGAAAAATGTGATTGTAATCACATTTTTCATGTCTTTCTCATTTTTTCATGTAGAAGGGTCCATCGAAAGTATGCAACATGGGTACTCCTTGAACCGAGGAATTAAATTCCACATCCAGTAGTGCTCCCTGCTTGAAATTTTATTAAAACTATAGGGAGAAATTTTGAAAATACAAGTTGAAAAAAATAGTTTCTTATTTTTTTCCCTCTAAAATTTTATGATGTAATATAATATTATTTTATTATTCCATTTTAGACCTCAAAATTTCTCTAATGTTTTGAATACAAGGGTATGAGAGTATTTTTCATCAAAGGAAAAGTCATCACATGGCCTATGGAATCTCACATGAGAGATGCTTTCACCTTGGGATCTAGAATTGAATGACTCTATAGATTCAATGGAAGACCTATTCTATTAATGGTCCATGAAATCAATCATCAAAGGGAGCTATGGCACCAAAGGTTGGCACACATTCATTATCAAGCCCTACAAAAAATTGAATAAGTTAGTCTTTTGGGTGCACGATGTTCAAGATAGTCATGATGGAGTTTTTTCGGGGGTGTGTCGGTGGTAAGAAGACAAGGGGACCATTCCCCTCTAGTAGGAACAATAGCGATGATATTCTTCAACTCATTCATTCTGACCTATGCGGACCCATGCTTGTGCACTCTATTGGTGGACATCTCTACTACATAATCTTCATTGATGAATTCTCCGAGGAAGACATGTATATACTAAAATCACAAGGATGAGGATTTTTATATGTTCAAGGACTTCAAGGTATTGATAGAAAATAAAATAGGGAAAAATATCATAGGCTTCCAATCCAATAATGGTGGAGAGTACATTTCAAATGAATTTATTAACTTTTGCAATCGGTGGAATTGAGAATGAACTTATTGTACCTTACAAACTCGAGAAAAATGGAGTGGTTGAAAGAAAGAACATGTCCATTATAGAAGTTTCTTGAGCTATGCTACATGATCAAAATTTGTCGAAATTCCTTTGGGGAGAAGCTACAAATACAATGGTATACATTCAAAAATGGGTTCCTCATCAAGCATTATACAACAAGACTCCCGAAGAAGTATTCACGGGTGTGAAGACCGACATCGAAATCTCGGGATATTTGGTTGCCCCAGTGTATTTCCATGTGCTCAGAAGGACAAGTGGAACAAGTTGGAAGCCATTAGAAAGAAATATATGTTTGTTGGTTATTGTGAAAAATGTAAATCATTTAAAATATACATATCGGGTCAAAGGAAGATCGTGTTTAGAAATGATTTAACTTTCAATGAAGATGTCTCTCTTGGAAAAGTAAGGTACCTTCCTCATCTCGAAAAAGAAAGACGATGATGACATTATAGAAGGTCCATTTGTACCTAAATACGAGAAGGACATAGTTGATGATCTCATGGAGCCTATGGACCCCTTGGATCCTCCTCCAAGTGACCCCCTGCTAGGAAGAGGCCTATATGGCTTCATGATACTTTACAATATGTTAAGAGATATGTTCCTTCAAAAAGGACCTCTACGGAAAGTAAGAAGCCATGCCGATATCAAGGATACATTGCGATTATGAGAACTATGATCTAGGTTGAGCATTCTAATTTTGAAGAAGTTGTGAAAGAATGGGTTTGGAAGGATGCCATGGCTGAAGAATGCAAATCAATTATGAAGAATGATGTATGGGATGTTATGACAAGACCTAAGGGAAATTATGTCATAACTTTAAAATGGCTATATAAGATCAAACATCGAGGTGATGGAAGGATTGAAAAGTACAAAGCAAGGTTCACGGTCCAAGGTTTCTCCCCGAGAAAAAGGGATAATACTATGGCGATATATTTCCCCACATTTCCCACTACACTACTATTAGATTGATTGTTTTCCTTTCCACTAGCAAGGATGGGCACTTCACTAGATGGATGTAAAGAAAAAAATTACTTGATAACATACTACGGGGAAGAAGCATATGTTGAGCGAGCCTCGAGTATTTGAATTGAAGGACATGAAGGTTCACATTTTCAGAGTTGAAGAAAGCATTAGATAGTTTGAAGCAAGCTCCCTGAGCTTGGTATGCCCTTATTGATAGTTACCTAGTGAAGCTTGGATACAAAAGAAGCAATAATGACCCCAACCTCTACTTAAAAATGGTCCAAGGCATGGGTTTGATTATGGTTTTATATGTTGACGATCTATTCTTGACAAGTAGTGAGCCCCTAATGCTCAAGTGTAAGAGGGAGCTCATCCGAATTTGAAATGAAGGATATTGGTATCATGCATTACTTTTTGGGAATTGAAGTTTGGTAGAGACCTAGATATATTTTCCTTTCTCATGGAAATTATGTTGTGAATATATTGGAAATATTTGGAATGACTAAATTCAAGTCCCTAGCCACATTGATGGAAATGAATTTCAATAATTTATGCGAGAGATGTTGTTGGACCTGATTTGGTGAATCCTTATAAGTACCAAAAATTGATTGGATCATTAATGTTCCTTGCGAAAACATGTCCGGATATATTGTTGTGTAACGGCTCAAAAAATAGAAGAAAAGAGATATCAACGCCTTACAAATAAGCCACTTCGAGGGGGCAACCTCCAATACATTACATAAATGAACAATTCTTGGATGATACAATTTACAAAACCTCCTTTCTATATATAGGAGTCCATGGGGCCATAATGTAATCCTAGTGAGCCACAATGTAATCCTGCCGAACCTAACAATAATAATTTAAGGGCACAATAATAACAAAATGGGGGTTACAAGGGTACAATAATAACAATAAGGGACTATACTAGTAATATAGGGACCTAACATGCCCCTCTCCTTCAAAAAAAGTGTTGTCCTCAACGCTTGAGTAGCTCTGGGTGCTTTTGTATAAAATTCTCATCCTCCCATGTAGAATCTTCGATGGGTAAGTTCTTCCAATTGATGAGATACTTTGAAAATTGATCAATTTTCGTAGCTGTTGAGTTCTTGTTTTCCGTGACCGCTTCGAGTTCCAATATAATTTTTCCTTCCCCATCAAGTTCTAGCAATATTGTTTGAACTGGAATATTTTCATCTATAACCTTCTTTAAGCATGAAACATGGAAAACTGGATGCACTCGCGAAGAAGCAGGAAGCTCCAATTTGTATGCCATAGTACCAATCTTTTGCAACACCTTTTAAGGACCATATTACTTTGGCGATAATTTATTATCCTTCTTAGCTTACTTGAGGGGAATTTGTTTGTATGGTTATAGCCGTAAAAATACCCAATCTCCTACATCAAAACTTCTCTCGCTACGATGTTGATCTTCCTGTTGTTTCATTCAATTTTGTGCCAAATTCAGGTTATCCTTTAAAAGTTGGAGAACTTCTTGTTGATGCTCGATGTGATCTTCCACTGCTTGAACCCTTCAAATTTTTCCCCTTAAAGATGATGTGATGGATGGTGGATGATATCCATAAAGTGCCATAAATGGGGTCATTTTTACTACAGTATGGAATGAAGTGTTATACCACCATTCAGCGAGAGGTAACCACTTGACCCATTGTGTTTGTTTATCAGATACAAAACAACGAAGATATCCTTCCAAACATTTATTTACTTTCTCAGTTTGACCATCATATTGAGAATGATAAGATGAGCTATGAGCTAATTGAGTACCCAAAAAAGAAAATAAATTCATCCAAAAATTTCCAGTAAAAATGGGATCTCTGTCACTCACAATAACCTTTGGGCTTCCACGTACTTTTGAATTATGTCCATAAATGTAGTAGCAAATGTACTTGCTCTAAATGGATGAGATAATGCATAAAAGTGTGCATACTTGGTAATTCTATCAACTACCACCATGATGACACTCTTTCCTTCGGACTTAGGTAAACCTATGATAAAATACATTGAAATCTCCTCCCAACGTTGACTTGGAATGGATAAAGGTTGTAGAAGTCCCGGGGTCTTAATTGTCTCAACTTTATTCTGCATGGAAAACCAAAAAATTCCACCACATACTTTTTGAATATCAGATTTAAGGCCATCCCAAAAAAAATTATTTCTTCACCCTGTGGTAAGTTTTTAAAAATCCTGAGTGTCCTCCTAAAGGAGAAGTGTGCAATTCCAGAAAAATCTTTTGTTTTAGTTGGGAATTCTTACAAAGAAATAAGCAATATTTGTACCATAAGGAATCATTTTTCCAACTAAATGTATCATATGTATTAGGATCTTGCTACAAATTTTGAATGAGTGTCCATACATCTTTGTCCTTCTTCCATTCATCTCTTGCTTCGGTTATCCAAGCTGGTTGGATAATAGAAATGGCACAAAGAAATGCTTCCACCTCTTCATTCTTTCTTGAGAGTGCATCTCGCAACAACATTAAGCTTTCCTTTTTTTGTAGATTATTTCAAAGTCATAACCCAACATCTTTGTGACCCATTTTTTCTTCTCTTACGAAGATAATCTTTGTTCCAAAAAAGTGTTTAAGACTATCATGGTCGGTTTTTACCTTGAAGTGTCTTCCCATTAGGTAAGTTCGCCATTTATTTAGTGCATGTAGTATTGCTAACATTTCCTTCTCATAAATAGGTTTATGTAAATACTTTCCTTTGATTGGACGACTTTTAAAAGCAATGGGTCTTCCTTCCTGCATTAAAAAATCACCAATTCCATTTCTCGAGGCATCCAATTCTACAATAAAGGTTTTTGTGAAGTCTGGAGTAGTTAAGACCGGTGCTAGGCACATTGCCTCTTTAAGATGTTCAAAGGCCTTAGTTGCTTTAGGAATCCATGAAAATGCATCTTTCTTCAATAATGTTGTTAGAGGTGCTGATATTCTCCCATAATTCTTAACAAACATGCGATAATACCCCTGTTAACTTGAGAAATCCTCGCATAGTTTGCTTTATGGTTGTGGGGACTTTCCATTCCTTAATGGCTTTAATTTTTTTTAGGGTCTACTTTAACACCCTCGTGAGATACAATATGACCCAAATATTCCACCTCTTGTACTCCAAAGAAACATTTGGATGTTTTTTTCATATAATTGTTTCTCCCTGCAATATTTTGAGCGCCACTGTCAACATGTTCAACATGATCCTTCCAAGACTTGCTGTAGATTAATATATCATCAAAAAAATACTAGCACAAATTTTCTAAGGAAGGTTTTGAAAATGGAATTCATCAACCCTTGAAATGTAGAAGGTGCATTGGTAAGGCCAAAATGCATGACCAAAAATTCATAATGACCCTCATGAGTTCGAAATGTTGTTTTTGGAATATCTTCAAGTCTTCATTCTAATTTGATGATATCCTGAACGAATATCCAACTTGGTAAAATAAATTGCTCCATGTAATTCATCAATCACAGGAATGGGAAATTTATCTTTAATGGTGAGCTTATTGAGCTCCATATAATCTGGACACATTTTCCATGATCCATCCTTCTTGTGTACCAATACTACAGGAGTAGAGAGAACTTTGACTAGGTTGAATTATACCTGCCTCAACATTTCTGTAATCATACGTTCAATTTCACTCTTTTGGACGTAAGGATATCTATAAGGCATGATGTTTGGAGGAACACTTCCTAGAATCAAATGAATAGCATGATCATGATCACGAATAGGTGGGTGTCCTTTGGGACTTTCAAGCACCTTGGAATGATTGTCCAAGACTTATTGGAGATCTGCAGAAATAGATGATTTTGATGTTGGAACTTCTAGTGAGCATAATTGCGCAATTACGCCTCGTTTTTATTTCTTTAGAAGCTTTGTAATGACATTAGAGCTTATTATCCTTCCTGGCTTCCCCACAATACCCCGTAATTCAACTTCCTTTCCTTCTGAAAAAAATTTCAAGAAAATTTCTTGAAAATTAAAAGCTATCGTCCCCAAATATTGTAACCATTGTACTCCTAGTACAACATCAGCACCTCCCATAGGAATGGAAAGCATTCGACTAGTCAATACATATTCCCCCATGGTTATCTTGATATTATGGCATTTTCCAGAGCAATTTATAGTTCCTCCATTTGCAACCATCACTTGACATTCTAGTGTTGGGTATCAGAAACAATTTAATTCCTTGTCTACCTTACAATGAATAAAATTATGAGTGCTACCTGAATCAATCAACACTATTACCCTTTTCTTCTTGATATTTCCTTCTATATTGAGAGTTTGAGGAGTGGTAATTCCTTCTAGTGCAATACACGATATGGTCAGATTCATTTCTTCCTCTTCTAGGGCTGGTTCCTGGTGTATATCCTCTTCTTGTTAATTTTCTTCTTCCTCTTCACAATCTATGTAAAATAATTTCTTCTCAGCACACTTATGACCTTTAGTGTATTTTCTATCATAGCTGTAGCAAAGCCCTTTTTCTCTTCTTTCTTCCAATTTTTGTGGTGTCAACCTTGTAGGTTGTGGAAATATAGGCATAGCAACACTTCCTTCTTTATAGAATCGAGGGATAGGTTTCCTTGTCTCCATAATTTTACATTCAACTTTTCTTGCCAACTGAATGCCTTCTCCAATGAATCGGGTTCCAAAATGTGAACTTCATGTTGGATGTTATCCTTTAAAGTGCCTATGAAGAGATCAATCATGTGTTCCTCTGGAATATCGGTTCCCTTATATTCAATTTTTTGGAAGTGCTCAATGTGTCTGCCCCACTTAACCCTTTTTGTTTGAGATTTATCAATTGGCTAAAGAAGGTGTTTCTCTTTGTATCCTCATAATGTGCTATCATTTCCTCGTAAAAATTGACCAAGTGACAATTTTTTTTACAGGAGCAAAGCCATCGATACCATACAAATGTATTTTTTTCTAAATGTAAAGTTGTAATGTGTACCTTTTGTGTGTTTTGCACGTTATGGAGATCAAAATATTGCTCCATCTCGTAGTATCCATGTTACCGGGATTGTTTCCATCAAACTTCCTTATATCCATTTTTTGGAATATGGTGGTTCTTCCCGCCAACATTAGTGTTCATGAAATCATGATTAACATTTATTTTTTTCTCATCATGAGCTTCTTCTACTATCTTTTCACCATTAGGAAACATTTCTTGTATCAACTTTGTCAAACCTTCCATGTCTGTTTTTAGATCATTCTTCATGTTTTCCATGTTGTCTTTCATGTCATCCATCTTAGCTTCCATGCCATCCATCTTAGCTTCCACGCCTTTCTTCAAACCATCCATCTTCGCTTCCACACCTTTCTTCAAAACTTCCATTTCATTTTTTTTTGCTCTTTGCGAGAGCGAAATTTGGTGCACTTTCTCTTGTAATTTTGATAGATCATGTTTCAATTCTTCATCTTCATGAGTCATCATAGAGCCTTCGAAGGCTTAATGGGTGTTGAATTATTTTTACGGGGCATATTTTAGAACCCAATACTGATATCTATTCTAAAATATTCCCTTGGAATCAATTCAAATTTATTCTTCAAACAAGACTTATGCAATTCGGGGATACACACACCTTTTTCTTGCTTTTGAGGAGCTAGATATTGAAATTGGATTATCTCTGTGATTGAGGCACTTAAATATTTGAATTTCAGCACCAACATAGCGCTCTAAATTCTCTTTTGAATGCCATAGGCATGACCTGATTTCGATTCTCCAAGACAAAGTTGTGTCCAATCTCCCACAATGACCTAATTATGGACTGGTTCGATGAGAGCGAACTTGTACGACTTGCCAGGTGTCACACGTTTTGTCTTTCGGCTCTGAAATTTTTTAGCCAAGAAACTACAGTCCGTTTAATTGCGACCACTTTTTACTGACACTCCAATCCGATGCTCGAGAGAGAGAGTTATGAATATTTTTCCCACGATCACCTCTTTGAGATGAAATTCAGGGAGCCTAAAAAAGCACTACCTTCCACAGATCATATCTCCGAAAATATTGCAAACCAAGCTCTGAAATGTTTTATCAATTTTCCTCTCGGATTTCAACTCGCACTCGAAAAATTTCAAATTCCGAACCTTCGTAGAAAAAAACGTTATAGCGAAAATTCCATGATGACTGTTTAAAGCAACGAAACCCTAGAATCCAAAGCTACGATACCAAATGTTGTGTAACCCGGCTCCAAAAAATAGAAGAAAAGAGATATAAACGCCTTAGAAATAAGCCACTTCGAGGGGGAAACCTCCAATACATTACATAAATGAACAATTCTTGGACGATACAATTTACAAAACCTCCTTTCTATATATAGGAGTCCATGAGGCCATAATGTAATCCTAGTTGGCCACAATGTAATCCTAGCCAACCTAACAATAATAATTTAAGGGCACAATAATAAAAAAAATGGGGGTTACAAGGGTACAATAATAACAATAAGAGGGGTTACACTAACAACAATAAGGGACTATACTAGTAATATAGGGACCTAACATATATGCTTTGCGGTGAACACTTTTGAGTCCATTCATGACTATGCCCCTTCATGAACATTAGGTTTTTTTCCAAACACGTATTGATATATCTTCATGGGATGATCATTCTTGGTTTGAGATATAATTCTAGAGATGTGAGAATGCGTGGATACACTGATGTTGATTAGGCTAGAAGCATTATTGACATGAAGAGAATCTCGTGTTTCATGACAATTTCAAGCACATTGAGATCATATATAATTACATGCATGAAATGGTGTAGAGAGGAGTTGTGAGACTCCATAATATTTCAACCCAGATGAGCATATTATAGACATACTCACTAAGGATTTGTCAAAAGGGAAGTTCTTGGTCTTTAGAGAGCAACTTGGACTAATGGATGTGACCATCCCTGGGTAAGGGTCCCTGGCTCGATCGAGGACATTAATTTATGTTCTTCCCCCTTATCTAAGTTCTTAGGGTGAGGAATTGATTTGAAGAGCTCCCGGGGTTGAGGGAACTCACAGACAATACGTGTGTTTGATCCTTACCTGACAATATCCCCCCTATTTTCATATAAGGGTGTGTTTGATCCTTACCTCCCCATGGTAAGTGGGTATCTCCCACTCACAGAGTATACCCTAGTATGCATCCTACCCACAAGTTAGGCTTGTTGGGATTATTCCTCCCCATATGGCCAATGGGTTGAGATGACGACATGGGTGTATCTAATCCTTACCTTGTAGGGTAAGTGTGTATCTCCCCTTATCTGAAATTGGAGGAGAAATTCTCCTTCCTAAAAATGAGAGTTCACCGATGCTTTTCAAGGAAAAAATGGGTCTTAACGAGAAAACACGTTTTCCAAAGGTCTCTTCAAGTTATGAGTTAGTTTTCACATGTAAACGTAAACATAAGAAACAAAACATCACATTACGCATATAGGCATACATGAAGAGCACAAAAAAGGATTTGGAGATGGAGTTCACCCCTCCCTGGGCTACATCTTTGGGCCTTCCAACATAGCTAGATCGCTCCATACATTCGGTTAAAAAGGAGTACATAAAAGTTTGCTTGATAAAACATGTGGTTATTTCACCTTCAAGGAAATTTTTCTCCTGCAAAGAACTCTCACATTAACATCATGTCAACCTACGATCGATCGTGAAAACTTCAACAACACAAGGTGACTCCTACGAAGACCCTATACTCCAATTGAAATTGAGCATGCATGAGCATTAAATCACTTTAATTCCACATTAAAGGACAAAATCAAAGATTTCCTCAACATGAAATAGTGAGAAAAAGTAAATATGAGTTGAACCATGCAAGTAAAAGTTGTTGCGGTAAACTTCGAAGGTAAGAAACCCCCCTATAATGACTTCTCCATGCTCAAACACCTTCGAGGACTACTCGAAAACATTGATTGATCCATACACCCTTGGACTTGAGATTGCAAAAAAGTATCCTTATGTGTGCTCAAATCAGCAAATAAAGGTCACCATTGGATCCGAGATGTGTAAAAACCCTAAGTGGACTCTTCTTGAGCTCAAATTGGCCAAAAAATCACAAAGATATGGTTCTACAAGCTCTCCATGTAGTTTTTTTGTTATCTATCCTAAAAATCAAATCAACAAACCAACCATCCTAAAAATACACCATGTTTTTCTGCTAACTGAGGCAAAAATTCTGCCCTCTAACACCGCAATTTGTTGGGTATTTAATTCATCCAATAACCCTTAAGGGAAAAAAATTAAGGCCACATGGGCCATGTGGCCACGATGCTCAGACCCTTAATGCCGACCCACCGCCAGCCTAGCCCCTAAAACATCGAGGTCGTGGTCTGTTGGTGCCCATGGGTCCAAGGCCCAGAGCCAATCACCCGCTCTAACCATTGGAGCCACTTAGCGCCACACTCTGCGATCTCGTGGTTGGCCATATGGCTTGGGGCTAGCCCCCTTCCAAGCTCCCTTCGTCGAAGGTCCGCGCCATGTTCTGTGTGGTTATACGAGAATAGTGGCCGGGCTATACCCTAACTCCCCTCCATTAAAGTTTTCCACGAAACTCCTGCCTATAGTTTTGTGGGAAGGGATGAGACTATTGGGAAGCCGGCTCCAAAAATAGAAGAAAAGAGATATCAACACCTTAGAAATAGGCCACTTCGAGGGGCCAACCTCCAATACATTACATGAATGAACAATTATTGTATGATACAAATTACAAAACCTCCTTTCTATAAAGGAGTCCATGAGGACCACAATGTAATCCTAGCCGACCTAACAATAGTAATTTAAGGGCACAATAATAACAATATGGGGGTTACGGGGGTACAAAAATAACAATAAGGGGGTTACACTAACAACAATAAGGGACTATACTAGTAATATAGGGACCTAACATGCCCCTCTCCTTCAAAAAAAGTGTTGTCCTCAATGCTTGAGTATCTCTACGTGCTTAGTATAAAATTATCATCCTCCCATCTAGAATCTTCGAGTGGGTAAGTTCATCCACTTGATGAGATACTCCGAAAATTGATCGATTTTGTAGTTGTTGAGTTCTTGTTTTCCAGTGACTGCATCGAGTTCCAATATGATTTTTCCTTCCTCATCAAGTTTTGGAAATATTGTTTGAACTAGAATATTTTCACCTATAACCTTCTTTAAGCATGAAACATGGAAAACTGGATGCACTCGTGAAGAAGCGAGAAGCTCCAAATTTGTATGCCATAGTACCAAATATTTTGCAACACTTTGTAAGGACCATAGTACTTTGGGTGATAATTTATTATCCTTCTTAGCTTGCTTGAGGGAAATTTTGTTTGTATGGTTGTAGCCGTAAAAATACCTAGTCTCCTACATCAAAAACTTCTCTCACTATGATGTTAATCTACCTGTTTGTTTCATTCGATTTTGTGCTAAATTTAGGTTATCCTTTAAGATGTTGGAGAACTTCTTGTTGATGCTCGATGTGATCTTCCATTTGCTTGAACCTTCAAATTTTTCTCTTAAATATGATGTGATGGATGGTGGATGATATCCATAAAGTTCCATAAATGGGGTCATTTTTTGTTGCGAGTATGGAAGGAAGTGTTATACCACCATTCGGCTGAGGGTAACCACTTGACCCATTGTGTTTGTTTATCAGTATACAAAACAACGAAGATATCCTTCCAAAACATTTATTTACTATCTTAGTTTTGACCATCGGATTGAGGATGATAAGATGAGTTATGAGCTAATTGAGTACCCTAAACAAGAAAATAATTCCGTCCAAAAATTTCTGTGAAAAATGGGATCTATGTCCCTCACAATAATCTTTGGGTTTCCATGTAGCTTTTGAATTGTTTCCATAAATGCAGTAGCAATGGTATTTTCTTTAAAATGGATGAGATAATGCACAAAAGTGTGCACACTTGGTAAGTCTATCAACTACCACCATGATGACACTCTTTCCTTCGGACTTAGGTAAACCTGTGATAAAATCCATTGAATCTCCTCCCAACGTTGAGTTGGAATGGATAAAGGTTGTGAAGACCCAGGGTCTTAATTATATCAACTTTATTTTGCTGGAAAACCAAAAATTCTACCACAAAATTTTGAATATCAGATTTAAGGCCATCCCAAAAAAATTCTTTCTTCACCCTATGGTAAGTTTTTAAAAATCCCGAGTGTCCTCCTAAAGGAGAAGTGTGCAATTCCAAAAGAATATTTTGTTTTAGTTGGGAATTCTTGCAAAGATATAAGCGATCTTTGTACCATAAATGAATCATTTTTCCAACTAAATGTATCATATGTACTGAGGGATCTTACTGCAACTTTTGAATGAGTGCCCATGCCTCTTTCGCCCACTCTTCCATTCATCTCTTGCTTTCGATTTATCCAATACGGTTGGATAATAGAAATGGCACATACTAAATTTTTCCACCTCTTCATTCTTTCTTGAGAGTGCATCTCGCAACAACATTTAAGCTTCCCTTTTTTGTAGATTATTTCAAATTCATAACCCAACATCTTTGTGACCCATTTTTGTTGCTCTTTCTAAAGATAGTCTTTGTTCCAAAAAGTGTTTAAGACTATCATGATCTAGTTTACCTTGAAGTGTCTTCCCATTAGGTAAGTTCGTCATTTCTTTAGTGCATGTAGTATTTCCAACATTTCCTTCTCATAAATAGGTTTGTGTAAATACTTTTCCCTTTGATTGGATGACTTTCAAAAGTAATGGGTCTTCCTTCTTGCATTAAAACAACACCAAATTCCATTTCACGAGGCATCACATTCCACAATAAAGGTTTTTGTGAAGTTTGGCGTAGCTAAGACCGGTGCTAGGCACATTGCCTCTTTAAGATGTTCAAAGGCCTTAGTTGCTTCGGGAGTCCATGAAAATGCATCTTTCTTCAATAATGTTGTTAGAGGTGATGCTATTCTCCCATAATTCTTAACAAACTTGCGATAATACCCTATTAACCCGAGAAAATCCATGCGCATATGCTTTATGGTTGTGGGGATTTTCCATCCCTTAATGGCTTTAATTTTTGTTAGGGTCTACCTTAACACCCTCGTGAGATACAATATGACCCAAATATTCCACCTCCTGTACTCCCAAAGAAACATTTGGAGTTTTTTTGCATATAATTGTTTCTCCTCCAATAGTTTGAGCACCACTGTCAACATGTTGAACATGATCCTTCCAAGACCTGTTCGTAGATTAGTATATCATCAAAAAATACTAGCACAAATTTTCTAAGGTGGGTTTGAAAATGGAATTCATCAACCCTTGAAATGTAGAAGGTGCATTGGTAAGGCCAAAATGCATGACCAAAAAATTCATAATGACCCTCATGAGTTATGAAATGTTTATTTTTCAGAATATCTTCAGTCTTCATTCTAATTTGATGATATCTTGAACGAAGATCCAACTTTGGTAAAATAAATTGCTCCATGTAATTCATCCAATAATTCATCAATGACAAAAGAATGGGAAAATTTATCTTTAATAGTGAGCTTATTGAGCTCCCTATAATCCGGACACATGCACCATGATCCATCCTTCTTGTTTGCCCAATACTATAGGAGCGGAGAAAGAACTTTGACTAGGTTTGAATTATACCGACCTCTAACATTTCTGCAATCATATGTTCAATTTCACTCTTGTTGGGAACATAGGGATATCTGTAAGGCACTGATGTTTGGAGGAAAAACTTCCTGGAATCAGTGAATAGAATGATCATGATCACGATGGGTGAGTCGTTTGGGAGTTTTCAAACACCTTGGAATGATTGTCCAAAGACATTTTGGAGATCTGGGAGAAATAGATGATTTTGATGTTGGAACTTCTAGTGAGCATAATTGTGCAATTATGCCTCGTTGTTATTTATATAGAAATACTTTTGTCATGACATTAGAGCTTATTATCTTTCTCGGCTTTCCCTATGATACCCCTTAATTCGATTTCCTTTTCCTTCCCGAAAAAAATCTCAAGAAAAGTTCTTGAAAATTAAAATCTACTGTCCCCAAAGATGATAACCATTGTACTCCTAGTACAACATCAACACCACCCATTGGGAATGGAAAGCATTGGACTATTCAATACATATTCCCCCCATGGTTAGCTTGATATTATGGCATTTTCTAGAAGCAAATTTATAGTTCCTCCATTTGCAACCATCACTTTGACATTACGGGTGTTGGGTATAGGAAACAATTCAATTCCTTGGCTACCTTACAATGAATAAAAGTTATGGAGGCTACTCAAATCAATCAACACTATTACCTTTTTCTTCTTGATATGTCCTTCTATCTTGAGAGTTTGAGGAGTGGTAATTCCTGCCAATGCATTACACGATATGGTTGGACTCATTTCTTCCTCTTCTAGGGCTGGTTCATGGTGTATATCCTCTTCTTTTGAGTTTCTTGTTCATTTTCTTCCTCCTCTTCACAATCTATGTAAAATAATTTCTTCTCAGCACACTTATGACCTTTAGTGTGTTTTCTATCACTAACTGTAGCAAAGCCCTTTTTGCTCGTTTTTTCTTTCGAATTGTTGTGGTGTCAACCTTGTAGGTTGTGGAATATATAGGAGTAGCAACACTTCCATCTTTATAAATAGTCGAGTAGTAGGCTTCCTTGTCGCCATAATTTTACATTCAATTTTTTCTTGCCAAACGTGAATGCCTTCTCTAATGAATCGAGTTCCCAAACGCGAAACTTCATGTTGGATGTTATCCTTTAAAGTACCTACTGAAGATATCAATCCTGATGTTCCTCTCAGAATATTAGTTACCCTTATATTCAATTTTTGGAAGTCCTCAATGTGCTCCCCCACTAAACCCTTTTGCTTTGAGATTTATCAATTGGCTAAAGAAGGTGTTGCTCTTTGTATCCTCATAATGTGCTATCATTTCCTCCTGTAAAAATCGACCAAGTGACAATTTTTTTTACGAGACAAAGCCATCGATACCATACAAATGTATTTTGTTCTAAATGTAAAGTTTCAATGCGTACCTTTTGTGTGTTGTGCATATTATGGAGATCAAAATATTGCTCCATCTGTAGTATCCATGTTACGGAATCGTTTCCATCAAACTTCCTCATATCCATCTTTTGGAATATGGTGGTTCTTCCATCCAACATTAGAGTTTATGAAGTCACGATTAACATTTATTTTGTTCTCATCATGAGTTTCCTCTACTATCTTTTCACCATTGGGAAACATTTCTTGTATCAAACTTTGACAAACCTTCCATGTATGCTTTTAGACCATTCTTCATGTTTTTCCATGTCGCATACCATTATTCATCGATCTCACTTCCATGTCATCCATCTTAGATTCCACGCCTTTCTTCAAACCATCCATCATAGCTTCCATGCCTTTTCTTCAAAACTTCCATTTCATTTTTTGTTGCTCTTTGCGAGAGAGAAATTTGGTGCACTTGCTCTTGTAATTTTGATATGTCATGTTGCAATTTCTTCATCTGCATGAGCCATAGTGGACCCTTATGAAGGCTTAATGGGTGTTGAATTATTTTTACTGGGAGCATTTTTAGAACCCAATACTGATATCTATTCTACAATATGCCCTTGGAATCAATTCAAATTGATTCTTCAAACAAGACTTATGAAATTTGGGAAAAAAAATACACACCTTTTTTCTTGACTTTTTGAGGAGCTCGATATTGAAATTGGATTATCTTTGTGATTTGCGGCTCCTCAAATATCTGAAATTCGCCTTGTAGTAGCACTATCGAATCTATCTTTTGAATACCACAAAGTCTGACTTGATTTGGATTCTCCAAGACAAAGCTATGTCCAATCTCCCACAATGACCTAATTATGGATTGGTTCGATAGAGCAAAGCTTGTACGACGTGCCACGAGTCCTCGTTTCCTCCTTTGAGCTCTGAAATCGATAGTACAGGAAAACTACGTCCATGTAATTGCGTCACTTTTTACATAATTCAATCGATGCTCGAGAGAGATTTATGACGATTTTCCCACGGTCACCTCTTTGAGATGAAATTTTGGAGCACAGAAAAAACACTACCTTCCACGAGATAATATCTCCGAAAATGTTGCGAACCAAGACTCTGAAAATTGATAGGGATGAGTTTCATCGAGGATTTTCGACTTCTCTGCATAAAAATTTCAGGATTACGAACCTACATAGAAAAACATTTTACAGCGCAAATTCCACGATGACCTATTTTAGGTTAAATTGAGGAGCCTACAAAAGACCTAAACTTCCACAGATCATATCTCCGAAAATATTGCGAACCAAGACCCTAAAATTCTTGACGATGTTCCTTAGAATTTTCGCTTCTCGTGCTAAACATTTCAGCATTTTGAAACCTTCATAGAAAAAAAATGTCTAGCAAAAATTCCACGATGACCTATGTTTGGAGTAGCGAAACCCTAGAATCCAAAGCTGCGATACCAAATGTTGGGAAGCCAGCTCCAAAAAATAGAAGAAAAGAGTATCAAACGCCTTATAAATAAGCCACTTCGAGGGGAAACCTCCAATACATTTCATGAAATGAACAATTATTGGATGACACAAATTACAAAACCTCCTTTCTATATATAGGGAAAGTCCATTGGGGCCATGATGTAATCCTAGCCGACCTAACAATAATAATTTAAGGGCACAATAATTACAATATGGGGGTTATAGGGGTACAATAATAACAATAAGTTACACTAACAACAATAAGGGACTATACTAGTAAGTATAGAGACCTAATAGAGACCAAGGTTCAAGCTAAGGTCCCTAGCCCCCTCCTCCTTGTGCCATGGTTGTGTGCTGTGTCACGATGTCGGGGGTCGAGGGCTCGGCCACGACCCCTTCTCCTACTAGCGCTTTGGTGAAACCTTATATAGAAGTTCGACCTTATGGGTATTAAGACCCGCCGTGAGGCCTATTGGAAATTTGTTGTACTATTAATCGAGAGGTTAGGGGTTTGATCCTCTGCCTCCGTCAGACCATACCAAAATTTATATGCCCCCAAAGGTACCACGTAGCGGCCCATGATTAGGGCCACGTGGCACCCTACCTTTTTTCCACAACAACAACCATGAACCAAAACAATGAAATATAAATTTCCAAGTGTCGACACCCTAGTTGGTCCATACCTTCCCAATCACCCGTGATGTCGGCCCAGTGACGAACTCCCAGGACAATTGCCCAATCGAAACTTTGCTCATATTTTTTTAGTTATTGGGCCAAACAATTAGAACATGATAACTTGATAATATAGTGTCGGATTTAGGTGAAACGAAAGTCGTTAGATTTAGAACGATGAGCACTCGACTTAGTGTCAGTTTCAAGACTTTCTAGGCACTTTCATTTTTTAGCTAAAATTTGATCACTTTGATGAAACCTCCCACCAGGAACTCTTGGACTCCAAAAATTTTACTTCCCTAGTAAATAAAAATTGAGGCTAAAACTCAAATCACCCAAACAATCAATCCAAAATGCTCTATTTTCAATTGATGCCCTTCAAGCCCCAATCAAGGCACTTCACCTATCTTCTTCATGAAGACCTACTATCCCGTTAAGAATCGAGCCAAAATTCAAATCGCCGATGCGGGAACAAAAACAACGATGAGTGGAATATGAACATTCTCTTTAATCTCATCTTTGCATGACTCAAATAAAATTAATCTTAAAGTTAAATTGTTGAAGGAAAACTTCATCCCATCTTGGAAATCAAAAAGCAACATAAACTTGATTTACTAGTCCTCGATCTAAGTTTATACATAAAATTACACTACTACAAAATTTCAATGACATAATTGGATTTTTTCTACAAAACATATTCATCTTGCACAATATTAAAAGAAAGGTTCTATTCACAACAAGTTTCATCCTGAATACTTGTATCGGTGAGTACATGACAAACTTGGACGACAACGTGTACATTCCAAAATTCCTTAAACATATGCACTTATAAACAAGACAATACATAACATCAATGGAAAACACATATTGGTTTTTCATAGTGACTATTATTGTTCACTTTACAAAAATACCCAAATAGGTAAACAACAACAAGTAATACAAATTTGCAAAGCAACTTTACAAACAATATACCCAATCTTTGCCTCTCCTAGGCTTATGAGTTCTCTTTTTGCATCTTATTTTTCCTTGAACATTCCTTAGAATGTTCTGGAGTCCTATTTGCCACCTCTTGCTTCCCTTTATTTAGGTTTCAAAATATCTTTTGCCTTCTTGGAATGAAGGTTTGGATTTAATTTCCAACATCGTTCATTTCCATGCCCATGCATCTTGCAATGGGTACAAAAATAACTTTATCTTGCTTTCGACAAGAAGTCCTCTCATTCTAAGGAGATTCATCATGTTTGATAACTAGAATATGATCCATTATTTTAACCATTACCATGGATTTCTCATAGACAAAAATACAGCTGGTAAAATTTACCACCATTTGGAAAACATCCATGAGATTTATACCTTTCCACTGGAGCTACAAATTTGACGATGTGGAAATTGACGATGACATACAAGGTCCTTTCAAGCACTCATCTCGCTTGGGAGACAAATGAACATTTTCACCACCATATTGGTGTGACATCTCATCCTACGATGATTGTTGTGCCTTAAACTGTTTAAATAATTCTCCAAACTCCCTTTGACCATATCCCAATACTTGATACTTTGGTCTCTCTCCATCCATGGTCGGATTCGGGTGATCCCTCAGCCCGCTGATGTTGAGGCCTCCTCATTCATAACACGTTTCGGAAAGCAAATTCATATCAATGCCTTTGGTATGTTTCTCAAATGCGGCAAAAGAGGTTTTTATGAACATAAACATAAGTAATTGTACTTGAAAATGCTTATTACCTCCTTCAACTTTGCATCAATATTTCGATATTTTCGCGATGATGATGACGACATTGTAGATGAATATAGCCACCTACTCTTTACTAGCGGAATATGGTGAGAATCTTGGAGATGCTTGCAAAATGCACATGCATCATCTTCCTCATATCAAGGTCCATAACCATTTTTTTGAACCATGACCACATATTGGTTTCATTTTGGAGGCAGTCTGTCCACGAAAGGTGGAACTTTCGAAGCAACTCTGTTCCTCAAGCACATGTTGTAACTAAATGTGCATATGCCTCTTCTCCTCCTCAGTAAATTTCTAGCATTCTTCTCAATTCAATTTTCTCCATACAAAGAGCCAAATTGGCCATCTCCTATAGCTCTTAGAGACTCTTCTTTCCCATTCTTGCAGCAGTGGTCGACCTGTCGCATGCCATGCCTAATCCCAGAAATTAGAGGATAACTTCTCCTTCCAAAAAATGATCATTCACCGATGCTTTCAGTAAGGAAAAATGTGTCTAAAGCACAAAAACAAGTTTTCCAAATGTCTCTTCAAGTTATGAGTTAGTTTTCACATGTAAATTTAAACATAAGCAACACTAACACTACATAACTCATACATGCATACATAGAAGAGCACAACAAAGGATTTGGTGATAGAGTTCACCCCTCTGGGCTACATCTTTGGGCCCGCCAGCATATCTAAGACCGCTCCATATATTCAGAGGAAAAAGGAGTACATAAAATTTTAATGATAAAATATGTGGTTATTTCCCCTTCAAGGAAATGTTCTCTTGCAAAAGAACTCTCACATAGACATCATGACAACCTACGATCGAGCCATGAAAACTTCGACGAACACAAGGTAAAACCAACAAACCGAGACCGCCAGTGTCGACGACCTCAGTTGGTTCATATACATGTACGATCAATCCTACATGATGTCAGCCAATGAAGAATCCCAGCCTGGGCCTTTCCCATTCAATAACTTGCTCATTTTTTTAGTTGATGAGATAAAATGATCAAAACACGATAACTCGAGGCATACTGGTGTCGGATTGACGTGAAACGAATGTCGTTGGATTCGGAGAAAACTAGTTCTTCTGGCCATGGCATCGATTTCCAAGACTTTCCGGGAAATTTCATTTTTGAGCTAAATTTTGATCCCATGATCACACCCAAAGTTCCCTTGGGTTGTGTCCGAGGTCTTATCTTATAGGGCAAGTGTGTATCTCCTCCCAAGGTTGTGGATGCATATGTTCTACCACTTGACTCTTGAGGTTTTCTTATGGGAAGATCAAAATATGACAGGATAAAGTAGGATCCTTACTTCATGATAAGTTGTATCCTACCTATTTTCCTTGGATTTCGGGTGGTAGCATAAGCTCACCGATGATGATGATTCCCGGGTAGTAACATTAGCTCCCTACCGGAAAATTTGGGTGGCGACATAGCCTCCCCGATGGAGGGATGATGGTATATTGGAGTCTCCCCTACAATGTCAAATTCCTCTCTTTTAGATTCGAGAGTGTTCCACATATGAGTAGCGATGAGAAAAGATGACATTTGATTTGATATTTGAGATGGGACACATGTTGGCAGCTTCTGTGGTAATTTTCCCCTAGCCGAGAGGGGAGTGAGAATTTAAGTGCGCCTCGAGGACAAATTCACTCCTTTTGGACAATCTTCCTCATCAGAGAAAAGTATCCCTCCCTAGCCCTTGAAAGAATATTAATTTGCTAGACATATTTTTTAACATGGAAAACCCACACACGCACAAACATTTCATGCCAACTTTACAGGAGGTGGATACTTTGTGTTAAGACATATACATACGAGTCACGGTATCCTAATTTTGGATCATCCATCACCAAGCTCCTTATTCTTCTCTCTTCTCTTGTTTTGGCTCACACATGTTTAAGGATTGGTCTCGTCAAATATGGTTCATACAAGTCCGATGCCGCGAGGTTCAAGCTCGCATGTGTGAAGAATGGTTATTTTGACATCGCAGCCGCAAGGTTAGAGCATGGAAATTTCAGCTTTTCGCCACATGCAAACATGGTGCTCCTCGTGGTTTGGAGAGTTGCGATGGCACGCATGGTCATGAGCTCCGTGGTGGCTGGGACCTAGGGTTTTGTCGACGAGTTGACTACAAACTTTTGATCATTGACCGCATGCGTTTCAAAACCTTTATTTTCGATCAAAGCATTGTTGTTGGGATCATCTCTTGGATGTGTTTGGTTGATTTGTAATGAATAGCACTATATGGTGGAGTGGAACATTTTACTCTCTTTCGCTTTAACATTTTTTGACAATCTATTGAGAAGAAGAATTTGAAAGGGTTTCTCCCCTCGTGCATTTTCCGGTCTTCTGATCGAGACCTAGTGACCTCTTATTGTTCATTTCATTTACCTGCTTTTATCTACAATTGTTATTGATCATTGGAAGATTGCTAATTAAATAAAAGAGTTAGGCTAAAGTGATTTTAACAACATAAAACAGTGGAAAATTAAAAACATGTGTCTTTATGTTATGCAAGGGAGTTGCTCAAGTTCCTTGTGATTAAAAAGAAAATGAAATCAAATGCATATTCACTAAGTGTATCCTCTTGTGCATGTGTTTTTCCAAGTTTCATCACTATAACTCCTATCCATACGCGCTATTCGCATCACGAGGTAACTCCACAAATTGAACCGTGAATTTGATACAGAGGTGCCTGCGTGAATATATACATGGAGGTGAGAGACTATTGGGATTCATTTCCCAATGTCTCTTATACTTCCTTATTTCCTAATTTACACTAATATACAATTTCTCCCAATCCCTTAGGATTAGGTGTCAACATTCCCCCCTTAATGCGAAGGGATTTTGGTGAGTCCAAGCACCGTTCTAAAGGGTTCCGAGTCCAAACATGTCAAACTGGGAGGTAACTCCACAAATTGAATGCGTAGCTAAAAGAATGAACAGGAACGTAATCTTAAATATGGTTTTCTCCATGATGTTTCTGGGTTGATCTGCGTTCTGTGTGATGTGCACATAAAGAATAGGAGCCCTTCTAATACAATCAGAAACAAAACTCCTTATGAAATGTGGCATCGCATACATTCCTTCGAAAGAAAGCATTTCAGAGGGTCTTTGGTTTCACCTGCTATGATTTGATACCTAAGGTACAGAAGAAATAAATCCTGGTGCCAGAAGTCAAAAATGTTAATCTTTCTTGGGATATTCCAATACACTCTAACGGATATTGTCTCTAAGGTGATTAATTCAATAAGAAGTTTGTAGTATCTATTGATGTCATATTCCTTGAATCTTCCAAGGCTCGATGGTGATGTTGGAGCGACAACTTCGATCACTCGCTGGATGAGACTCACACATAAAAAGTCACACTGCATGTGTAAAAACCAAGAAGGAATCTTTCAAAGAGTTTATTTCGAGAAGGTCACGAGTGCATGCGTAAAAAGCAGAGAAAGGGAATCAAAAAATTTCTAAGTGTAAATGTTTGCAAAACATGCTTTAATTCACTTGTACCAGACGCCAAGTTGCGGACTGGGGAGGGTTGGTTGACAAAGTGCCGATCTCAAATGAGTTTGTGGCTGACCCGGCGGTGTGCGAGTGTCGAGCCATTGGGCGAGCCCTCTGGTCGGCCGTCAGAGATAAGGCCTGAGGCAAGATATTTATTTAGGTTGGGGTCGGGTTGACGGCTATGCCGGGGTCGGAGGCCTCTTGGTTAGAATCTTCAGGGAGCGTGGATTTGTAAACGAGGCTAACCTTTGCCTTTCACTGGAGGAGTTGTGTCTACCTATCTATGTGGAGATGTTCCACATTGCTTGAGATCGGCGCATGTAAGGTGCCACATTGGTTATTACGTGATTTCCATGTGTGGAATCAATGACGACATGGAAGGTTTGTTATTAGCCTCATTCTTTGAATGATCAACATTTTGATTCATAAGTCGAATCGAGGTAAATTTTATATCTCATTGGAAAGGTATCGACGAGATCGAATGCAACAATGTGACTCAATTTTAAGTTTTGAGGGAATTTGAAAAAGGACAAAAAAATCAAATCCCATTTCCATAATTGTATGATGGAGATTGGGTTAACATCGTAACTACCTCCTTCTACCCTTAGTTGGGGTTGGGGTTAGTAGGGCGCATGTTACAAATTTATGCTTAAACTTTAGAAAAGAGAAATGTTATTTTTAATATCAAAACATGATCTCCTCATGGTCCACGATGGTCCATCCAAGACAATGACATTCTTATAGCTGCCTTGCTTTTTGCGTTCTAAGCAGGGCTTTTGGCTAAAGCTAGAAGAAATTTGAGGACACTCTCGACATCCATGTTGTATAAATTCTTCTTACACATAAAGATGCCCTAGTCATATCCATGTTTTCATGTGGGTAATTCTTTCTCCAATCAAGAGGATAGGGATAGGGCATTTTATTTACTCTTGAGGTTGTGAGATTCCTGATCAATATTATTCCATGACTCTCTAATATATACTTCAACACTAAACCTCACATCATATAAAATAATAGGGTGACAATATTCTCAAAGAGAGGATTTTTTTAATCCCAAAGTACAAATATATCAACTTACAAATGTTTTGAAGCCCAGTGGTAAGCTTTCCAACTCCATTTATCCTTTTCTCAAGTGCTATAATTCCAATTGGAGCTTATGATGGGATGTCAATTCCCAGATATGTTGTATGAAGTGTTGTACATATTCCCTCCTCCATTTAAATTTTGACCATCGGTTCCTTTTAAATTTGCTTCAAAACATATTTTGCTGGTCAAAACTCATGTCGTGCTCATCGCCACCTGCTCCGAAATACATTGTCCAAATGTTATAAACCCGCTTATTCAAGTTATATCGGACCAAAGCCATATGGCCTTAGCCCCTTCCGTCATCGCTCACATGACCCGAGCCCGAAAACCATGAGCCAGAGGAATGGAAGCTAATTGTTTATGTTATCTGGGCACGACGGCAGACCTTGATCGTCAAACCACATCAACGAAGCTTGCGTGATCATTTCTTGGGTGGTGGAGGGTCCCGCGCACACCGAAGCAGGCGGTATAGTCAAGCACCGCTTCCACCGGCCGGGCATGCTTTGGGCCCGAGGGCCAACGATTCCATTAGAAATTTGCCACGCCGTCTCCCTTGGTATGGGTTCCAAAACCGCTCTCCCCGCGTGCTAATGATCGTGCAAAGGTACGGTAGCGAGAACTTCCCCACGCCGTTAGATCGCGGTGATGTTAATCGCGCGCGATATGCACACGTAGCGCTATCGCTCGCCGTTAACATGTTTCCAGCCCAAGTCCACGCGGCCCACCATCGTGCCGCTCTTGTCAGCCTCCCAACCGTCCAGTCCGCGGTGCCATCCAACCCATCCGCGATCCCGGCCTCCCCCATCCATTGACTCTGCCGCCACATCACCCATCCAGCTGCTGTACGCCCACGTGTCTTACTCCCGCACGTCCGAAGTAGTTTCCACCGTCATATATATATATATGTGTGTGTTTTATGTGTTCGTAGTCGCATTTGTCATTATTCATTCCGCTCCGGTGACCGTGTGTTACGTAAAAGATCCACACTTCATCTATTTGTCCAAAACCTCCATTGCTTTTTCCTCCGCCTACCCTCGCGTATTTCTCCCCGCCGATCATGTATCCGTCGATCCTCGCTCTCCATGCTCGTGTCGAGTTTTTCTCCTAATATTTTATGGGTTTTGGCGGTGTTTCAAAGACAACGTGGAGGGCGCTTTAATTGCCGTGCCCTCTGTTGCAAAGGTTTAAAGCCCGCGAGCGATCACATCTGCCGGTGAAATTTAAAGAAGAAGCCGAAGGTAGGTGGGAGAAATGACCGCCTATTAAAAGAAGACAAAGATGTGGACCTGCGGAACCCTCCCGGAAAATTCACCCCGCATTAAAGATCCTGCCAGATTCAAATCCAAAGCTAAGGGCCGAGAGTACGTTACGCAAGGTGCAAGTAGACCATCTTTAGAGGGCTCTTGGCTTGGCAGCAGATCCCTCAAAGCAAAAGGTAGAGCATTGTATATATTTTATTATTTGTGTCTCGTATAAAAGGAGGAGATTTTTCTCACAGATTTATTTCGTAAGATGATTTGTAAAGTACATTTATTTATAGTTAGTCATTCATAGTGTGAGCGCGAATTCTCTCGCCATTTGATTCAAAAATAAGTCATTAAATGTTTTTCTATCTACCTCCTCCTCTAGAATTCTCCATCTCCCATAGTCTCGAAAGGCAGAAAGAGCATCTGTAAGGGTTCCGGATTTCTATCGGCCAGAAGGTGCATGTGCGATGAAAAGGCTTTCTATATACATTTTGTAACATTTACGTATGAAGGTTCAGAGCCCGTAGGGTCTCAAAGGTGAGGAGGAGCTATAACCGTATCGAGGATTCCGGTCTTTGGTATCTCACGAGTATGTAATTTCTCTGAAGTGTGTTAATACAATATCTCTTTCATGCTATTTATCTTCTTGTATCATGTTCTAGAATGCGAGTGGCCCACTAGTTTGCGGTAAGGATTCATCTTTGTTGGTGCCTTCTCCGGAAATTAGTCAAGCGTTTTAAATAGGCCTAAATATGATATACTGCTCCATGATCATCTCTTTTATATTTTCTACTAAAATTAGTTGCATGAGGAGGGTGCTTTAAAACGCCATTGTCATATAAGGATCTCAGACTGGGTATGCCCTTATGTGGTCTCCGTTTAAAAATCGGGTACCGGGCCTCATGTTAACTAATATCTTCTTTATGTTTCCTCATTGCATTCACCTCCCGATATTTGATTTCGTGATATATTACTTCGAATCAGCTCCCCTTGTCGCAAGTTGTCTCTTAACCGTTCGATGCCTTTGTATTGGAGTTTTACATGATGTTCCTACAATATTCTTCTGTGACGCCTTCCCGAGAGAGATTGGTCCCATTCAAAACCTAATTTCCTTTGTTCAAACAAGAGATAAGTAAGTGAGTTCTCGGACTCGACAACCCAAACTATATAAAGGGCTCCTCGTTATATTAAGATGTCCTAGGCACTCGTCTATGGCAACTCTAGACTGCCTCTAGGGGGGTGACAAAATCATCCACAACATCTTTTCCGGTGCCGCGTCGGGGATCGAATTCAAGAATATCGCTCCCCCGGGTCTCGACAAATTGTTTTCACTCTCTAATCGGGGGTAGCGCTGCAGAGTTGAAGAGTCAGACATCTCTCACCTTGGCGACTCCACCGGTCTTTATTTGATAAATTTTATTAGTAGTCCCTGCCCCTCGTAAGCCACATTTGAGGTCGTATACATCTCGGCCCGAAACACCCTACGTGTCCGACCTGCAGAAGATCATTCATAAAAAGAGTTTGGAAGGAGAGGAAGTCGCCCACGTCAAAACCCCGAATATTCCATCAAGATTATCCGCCCTCTTCTTCTCAAGAAATTAGAACGTAAAATCCCGAGTTTTACCGAGACTCCACGTAGAGGAAGCGCCTAGATTGAAGAAGACCCCATCCCGCTTTCGAGGTCAAGAAATTAAAGAGGTGTCACGTATAGTTGTCGTTAACCGTGAGTTATTTCCATCCACACCTCAAGATTCTCAGGCAATATATTCCCATTGTTATTCATACTCGCTTCCTCCTACCTCTCCCTTCATTTGTATTCCCGCATCACAGTAACCCCTCCCCCAATGGCTAACGTTCCCTCGCTTTTCTATTGAACAAATATGCTCCTCATTTTTGCCCCAAGTGCTGAAATGATATGCCAGATTATCCTAAGATTCTACCAAGATTTAATGGTGAAATGAATTCGATGCTCAAACATTCAGACCTTCGCTTCCCTTGCGTAAAAAACTTAAATGTTGAACATCCGGATGTAGTCTTGAGATCGTTTTGTGCGGGGCTTCCTTTTGGAAGGTGAAGCCAGGAAATGGTTCAAAACATCGGGGAAATCAGCTCAGACCACTCAGACGTCATGGAGAATGTTTTCCCTCCGAAAGTGGGGAGAGAAGAAAGATCATGGTACATGTCTTATTAAGTTTAATAATATGAAGAAGAAACAATAATGAAGGGGTTTCTAATTCATCAAAAGATTCAATAAGTTATATTTGAGCTCGCCTCCTAAATGAAGCTCTCATGAAGTCACGCTAAGATAATTTTCATAGCAGCCTTTGATTTTGGATTTGGTTTCCTCATTTGAGAGAAAGTGAAACCTCGCCACTTTAGATGATGCATACGTATTGCCCGGAATTGGAAGCAAACTTTGCCTCCACTCCCGGGAATTTAAAAGGAAAATTGAACAGATACTAAGAGGAGAGGTGAAGAGGTCTCCACCTCTAATCAACGTAAAAGATCTTATAAAATGGACGAAATAAGCAAAATGATAAAGAAAATGATCAAGCTTGAACCGGAAGCTAAGAATGCATCTCAAGAACTATTATAATGCTCCAAATGTGAGGATATAACCGCATAGAAGGCCACCATTGCAAATATTACCAAGAGAAATGAAGGAGCAACAAGACCGTGCACTTCATCCCTTATACCTGTCCAAAGACATGATCAACGTGAGATGTAAAATTTTATGGATTAGAAGATTCAAATCGCTTTTTCAAATAATGATGATATGGATTGCCCGTTGTAAGATGAAGATGAAGAAGCAGATTGATCATTATTGTAAGCAATTTGTTGATTTCATGCAAGCAATAACTAATGTCAAATACGATCTCAGATTCAAGAAGACAGTAACTCAAGAGCAAGAAGAGGAACCACCTCGTAAAGAAGCATTTGCTCGTATGAATAGGCAAAGAAGAGAAACATCGAAAAAGGTAAGAATCTTCAAATATTCCTGAAACTCAATGATCAGACTCTTCTTCTTAAAGTATTGCCTAATGCTTAGCCAAAGTCAAAAGAATTCAAGTCTTCGCGGAAAATAAGGAGTCAAAAGAAGTTGTGATAGAAAAGCTCCCTATCTCGCTTTCAATTTGGAAAAAAGAACTTGAGAAGATTAAGATTCCCCATTTCCTCGATCGAGTTATTAAAACATCCGTATATCGCCTCCCCAAGTTACTTTTTTATACTTCCTCCCGAAATACCAATCGCACCTCGATAGTTTAAACCTTCAAGAAGAAAGACCCATGGTAGTCTTTGGCCCACATGCTGAGGAGATAGATCCCTCTACTCCTCCCTTCTATGTGTCTTCTAGTCATTCATGACTCCGCCGTTACATAATCGTATGTTATATTCGAGGCTTCCCATAATCTTATGCCTTTGTCACATGGAGTAACTAGGATCGCAAATAACTGTGCCATATAAAGATTTATATTCATTTGATTCTAAGGGTTAAATGCTTGGGAATGATTAAAGATTTAGTGGTTAATTTGGCCTCAAATTCCAAAGAAGAGTGGTCATGACACGTGGTTGTCGATATCCTTACCTCACTTTGGCATGCCGTCAAGGTCCTCGGGGTACAAAGATTGGGGGATCAATTAGATTGGATTTAACATATTCTACCGTCCCGCCTTTGGAGGTCAAGAAAGGAGGTTATACAAAGAGACTAGATTTGTTAAAATGGTGACTAAGGTTGGATCGCCGTAGAATCCCGCTTATAACAAAGAGGGAGACTTTCTCCGTTTGATGTTAGAAGAAAATTAGAATTATGCTCATGAACCCCTTCTTGGTCAAATTCAAGCCGAGCAAATTAAAAGAGATCGTAACTAGAAATTTGGACTTTGCATTTTGATGGAGAAAAACTCAAGAGAAGGCAATGGAGCTCCTAGATTGTTGATCGCTTCCCACAGTAAAATGGGTGCCGCCGTTCAAATTGGAGTATGAGGCTACAAACAATGTAGCCGAATATGAAGCACTATTATTGGGATTATAGACACCAAAACATGGGCATCCAATGTTTGGTACCTCTGGAGATTCTAAGCTGTAATGAGACAAGCAAAAATAAATGCTTTGATTGCCATCCCTCGTCTCGCAGTGTTAAGGGGAACGGCGGTGATAGCAGAAAATTTCTTCTTCTCAAAGATTTAACATACGTCTATGCTCCCGGAGCAAAATGTATAGCAGCATTCTTCGTCGTGGCCGCGCATATTTCGTCTCGTAATCCACTTTTAAGATATGAAGTGGAGGTGAGACAGATAGACCATCCATTCCGGGGATAATGTAAAGCACCCAAGGGTGTATTCGAAGATGATGCATCGTACGAAGAGATTCATGGAGACAAGGGAGAATTCACAAATATGGAAATTGATGACGATGAGGAGGAAGAAGTTGGAAACATTGCATAAAACAGATAAAGAAAGAATAGCAGGAAAATAAAGTGTCAGCAATGAAAGGAAATGTCATACCTAGAGGTCTCTGTGCCTCTAGAAATATTATTTAAAAATGATATTCCATTGCGTGCCTAGCAAAGTAACAAGAAGAAGATCAAGTGGGAGATTTGAATCTCGGGTACTTACCGATCCCAAAATTGTCAAATTATCTAAGAGAGTCCCGAAGATTATAAAGAAAAATATTTGAAATTATTTCAATCTTATAAAGATGTTTTGCTTGGTCCTATCGGTGACCTAAAACTTTTGATGTAAATATTATGCAAAAGATAAGATTCCACCGAGGAAGATGCAAAGCCTTATGCGAAGCTCGCATGCATCAATCACGTTTCCCTCCATTGAAAAAAGAAGTCAAGAAGCTATCAAGGCCAAGATAATTGTGCCATTAAGATACTTTAGAATGGATAGCGAAACTTGTTCCCTGCTCGAAAGAAGAATGGAGAAATAAGGTTGCAGTGGATTTCAAAGAATTTAAACAGCATCTCTCAAAGGTAATTATCCACCGCCTAAGATGGACCACACATCCCCGGCAGAAGAAGGGAGCATCCGTATCGTCAATGATGGATGGTTTTCCGGGTTATAATCGTGTAGCCGTATTTCCGTACACTGCAGAAAACCGCATTTACTACACCATGGGGAACATTTATGTATGCTAGAATGCTATTTGGATTAATTAATGCAAAATGAGCTACTTTTCAAAGGCAATGGACATAGCCTTTATCGGGGAACAGACAAGTTTCTAGTGGTATACCTTGATGATATCACAAGATTTTCAAAGGGATGATGATGAGTATATTGAGCATTTAAAAGCGATCTTTTTGAAAAATGCAGAAGGTACGGCCTCTCCCTCAATCCTCATAAATCTTTGTTTGCATTAGATGAGGGAAAAATCTTAGGGCACATTGTAACTAAATATGGTGTGAAGATAGACCCTAAAAGAGTTGAAGTAATAAACAGCATTCCATTACCAAGAAATAAGAAAGAAGTCCAGGTGTTTCTGGGCCGAATTAATTTCCTAAGAAGATTCATTCCTAACTATGCTGAGATAGTTAGGCATATAACTAATATGTTGAAAAAAGAGAATGAAGTTAAATGGTCCCGTGAGTCTAGAGATGCATTCACAAGGATAAATAGCATTTTCTTCAAGCTCTCAGGTTAGCCTAATTACACATGCTAGTTTCATTTATGATCTTTTCATTTGCTTCACCTCATACACCGTCGTGGAGTATTATTACGTAAAAATGAAGAGGGATATGAATGTTCTATAGATTTTTCCTAGTCAAGTACTTTATGATGTCAATTGAAATACAATATATCGGAGAAGTGCATGTCTCCGGTAAAGTCCCTTAAAGCTTTTAGAGTTTATGTTTTGCAATCTCATACACGCATATGTTCTCACTGGGCATTTCAAGCCAAAGACATTCTTGTTCGGTAAGAAATAAGGTAGAAGAGGAAGATGGATTGCAAAAATACAGGAGTATGATTTGGATATAAGGCCTACTAAGTTGGTCAAAGGACAGGGACTTGCCAAGATGTTATCAGAGTCAAATCATCAAGCTCTGGCCATTAATCTATCTGTGATAGCAAATGAAGAATCTGAAAAAGAAGAAGAATAGCAAGGACTGGAGGTGGCTACTCAAAAGATACATGTGAAATATCTAACTAGTCCTTGGTTCAAAGAAATTGTTGAATATCTTTTAATACTTAGCTGTCCTCCGAGTTGTGATAAGATAAAGTACAGAGCTGTAAGGATGAAATCTCAGAAATATGTAATTGCCAATGGATGCCTTCTATTGAGAGACCTCTGCGATAGTCAAGTATGCCTTGCTTAAAATGAAGTGCGTAATATACGCATTTAATTTCATGAGGGGATATGTGGAGTGACATTACAGCTTGAGGGCTAGCGCCTCATAAAATCTTGAGGGTCAAGCTTACCGGCCAAAATTGTATTCGTGATACTTTTGCTCGGGTCGTAACATGTGACAAGTGCCAAAGATTTGCAGAAATATTTAAATTAGCAATTATGCCCTTGATCTCTATCCATGTAAATGAACCATTTGTAAATGGGGATTAGATTTTATAAAGAGAAATACATCCCCCATCAAGCGGCCAATATAAATGGATACTAATGCCTACGGTGATTACTATACGAAATGGTGGAAGCCATACCTACAAGAAATGCTACGTATGTCAGAATAATGAAGTTTATAGAGGAAAATATCATATCTAGGTTTGGTTGTCCCGCAAGAATTGTAACCGATAATGCACAAGCGTTTAAATCAGCTCGATTTGTGAATTTCGTCAAAGGTATAACATCATCCTCGACTCATTTGCCGCGATACTATCCACAAGTGTGGAAATGGTTTAGCGTAATCTTCTCATAAACCTCTAGAGAGCTCCGAAGAAAACAATAAGTGAAAATCGAAGAATTGGGACTTCAATTAAAGTTTGCTCTATGGGCTAATAAGCACCAAGAAAAGAGCAAATGTGGAAATCTTCCTATGAGCCGGTATATGGTCGAGCTGTTGTGTTTCATGCAATTGGCTTCGCTAAAGGGTGCATGTTTTATGTGATAGACCGTAGGGGAGCCGCATGACATGACTTAAGGATTAAATCAAATTTCGGTAGAATTGGAAGAAACACTAACCGTAAATCGGTAGATTGATAGAATATCGTGAGAAATGAAGAATGTCTTTGATCAACATGCAAAGGATAGAAATTTTCAAGTTGGAGACCGGTTCTCGGGGATGGATGTTCGGGTAGAAAGGTAGAAGGGCAAGCATAAGTTTGGATCCGCTGTGGTTTGGGCCATTCAAGATAGTGAAGCTAGGAAGAAACAACACTTTTTCTTTAGAAAATCTACAGGGTGATTTGTTAGATGCACCTGTAAATGGCCAATTCCTCAAGCCATATTTCCAATTCTGACCCAAGCTGGGAATGCCCGATTGTATATATTGTATATAAGTTGTTTTGGTTGTTATTTTTATAAAGAAAAAGAATGCTGATAATTACCTGAAAAAGAAGCGCAGGGGAATTGAAGAACGGAGTGAAATATTCGGGCGTCTTGACCGCGTGTTCTCGACATGCCCGAGGACAACCATGCCATCCCTGGGATGGAGCCGATGTTGTACATATTCCCTCCTCCATTTAAATTTTGACCACCGTTCTCTTTTAAATTTGCTTCAAACATCTTTTTGTGATCAAAACCCCCCATGTCGTGCTTAGCGCCTACACCTTTTTTGCTCCGAATACACTCGTCCAAATGTTATAAACCTACTATTCAAGTTATATTGGACCAAAGTTACATGGCCTTAGCCCCTTCCCCATCATCATCACATGACCCGAGCTCGAAAAACCATGAACCAAAGGGAAGAGCTAATTGTTTATGTTACTTCCAAGCAGGACAACAACCGTTCGATCAACTACATCAACGAAGTTGATTTTGTGTGAGGGTCCCGCTGCACAGAAACCGCGCATAGTCCCGCACCGCTTCCACTCTGTGCCGATCGTTTTGGGCCCAAGGCCGATTCCATTAGAAATTTGCCACGCGTCTGCACGGTTCCAAACCGCTCTCCCGCGTGCTAATGATTGTACAAAGGCTCCGTAGCGAACTCCCCCACGCCGTTAGATCCGGTGATGTTAATCCGATGGCTGACATAATCTCAGAATCGCTCGCTCGTTAACGTGTGTCCGCCAAGTCCCGTGGCCCACCATCGTGCCGCTCTCGTCGCTTCCCAACCATTGATCTGTGATTTCCATCCAACGATCTAGACTTTCCGCCCTCCTTATCCATTGACTCTACGTGCCCACATCACCCATCCACCTCTCCCCCGTACGCCCACGTGTCTTACTCCCGCACGTCCGAAGTAGTTTCCCCCGTCATATATATATATATATATATATATATATATATATGTGTGTGTGTGTGTGTGTTTGTGTGTGTGTGTGTGTGTGTGTGTGTGTGTTTATGTGTTCGTAGTCGTATTTTTCGTTATTCATTCCGTCCAGACTGTGTTACGTAAAAAGATCTGCACTTCATCTATTTGTCAAAACCTCCATTGTTTTTCCTCCACCACTCTGCGTATTTCTCCCGCCGATCATGTATCCATCGTCCTCGCCTCCATCCGTGTCATTTTTCTCTAATATTTTCGTGGTTTTGGTAGTGGTTTCAAGACAACAGAGGGCAGAATTTAATCTATCATTTCCCCGTTGCAAAGGTTTAAAGCCCATAAAAGGACACACGCCGCCGGTGAAATTTAAAGAAGAAGCCGAAGGTAGGTGTGAGAAATGATCGCCATTAAAAGAAGACAAAGATATGACCTACGTAACCCTCCAGAGAAATTTGCCCCGCATTAAAGATCAGATTCAAATCCAAAGCAAGGGCCAAGAGCACAGCATTTAATCGTTACATCATCCTTGCCTCCATTGCGCAGTTACATTTTTCCTCAAATAAAAGTATCGTATATATTTTATTATTTGTGTCTTGTATAAAAGGAGATTTTTCTCCCCAAAGATTTATTTCGTAAGATGATTTGTGCTACATTTATTTATAGTTAGTCATTCATAAGGTGAGCGCGAATTCTTTCCGCCATTTGATTCAAAATAAGTCATTAAATGTTTTCTATCTACCTCCTCCTCTAGAATTCTCCATCTCCTCTATAAAGGCCCGAAAGGAAGACATTGTAAGGGTTCCAGATTTCTATCGTTGTAAGCCGTGCAGCTGAAAAGGCTTCGTATACATTTTGTGGGCTTCTCGTATGAAGGTTCGGGGAGTCCTCGTAGGGTCTCAAAAAAGGAGGAGGAGTTATAATCGTATCGAGGATTCCGTCTTTGGTATCTCACAAAGATGTAATTTTATGTGTTAATACAATATCTCTTTCATGCTATTTATCTTCTTGTATCATGTTCTAGAATGCAAGTGGCTCACTAGTTTGCGTAAGGATTCATCTTTGTTGGTGCCCTTTCCGGAATTAGTCAAGCGCTTTAAATAGGCCTAGTCATGATATATTGTTCCATGATCATCTCTTCATATTTTCTCGCTATATTAGTTGCATGAGGAGGGTGCTTTAAATGCCATTGTCATATAAGGATTCATAGATTGGTATGCCCTTATGTGGTTCTCGTTGTGTATCCGGCATCAGCCCCATGTTAACTAATATCTTTATGTTTCCTCACCGTGATTCACCTCCGATATTTGATTTCGTGATATATTACTTGAATCGGCCCTCTTTACAATAAGTTGTCTCTTAACTGTCTGATGCCTTTGTATTGGAGTTTTACATGATGTTCCTACAATATTCTTCTTGTATCGCCTTCGAGAGAGATCGGGTCCCATTCAAAACCTAATTTCTCGTTCAAACAAGAGACAAGTAAGTGAGTCTTTGACCGACAACCCAAACTATATAAAGGGCTCCTTGCTATATTAAGATGTCCTAGGCACCGGTCTATGGCAACTCTAGACTATCTCTAGGGGGGTGACAAAATCATCCACAACATGAAGGAACTTCCTCCAAGGAGATTTATTCATAAATTAAAATACCATAGAAATTATTTCTTAGATTTAATTATCATGACTTTAGTTTTTGTTAGTATTAATAGTCATATCCATCTGGAGAAAAATCATGAGGATTATGAGTTTTTAGCCAAGATTGAAGGATTTATTTTGTAGTTGTCATTTACGAATATAAAACGAAGATTAATGACCATACTTATTGGCTCCTTGTAATTTGTAAGATTGGCAAAGAACAAGTAGCAAGAACCACACCAAACCACTTTGGAGTCTAGGACTCGATCCTTCTGGCCTAGAGGGTCTCTTTGTGTTTATGATGAAATTATCATCTATATGCTTATATTTTTCTGATTTTAAATAGCAGGTGAAGTTTTGAATATCGTGTTCTGATTGATTCTCGATAGATAGAGTGTGCTTTAATCAATTGGCCATGGAGTCATGAAAGGTTAAATTGTACATCAACTTTGGAAGCCTTTTACACATCAAGCTAACTATATCGTCGGATTTATGTGGCAAGATAAGTAGATGATAGCAGCCCAGAAGTTCAGTAGCTGTGAGAGTCTCCGACTCTTAACTATATTCTCTAACATAAAAGTAGGTTACCTAAACTCTGAATTCTACATTCAAATCCTTAGAGGAAAACATGTAAGACAAAATTTCAGTAGAGGTAAAGACCAGTTAAGAATTATTTAACTCAACATCATAAGAAAGACC
The DNA here is from genome assembly GCA_034641835.2 of Pinus albicaulis. NCBI lineage: Eukaryota > Viridiplantae > Streptophyta > Pinopsida > Pinales > Pinaceae > Pinus > Pinus albicaulis. Next base: position 47,464,349 of record CM076576.1, on the reverse strand, counting down.
TCAAGATAACAGTTTAAGAGAAACTAAAGAGCATAAAACCTATGAATTTTTTAGTTAAACTCTAAGAGAAAACCTTAAGATAACAGCTAGGTGAAGCTAAAGAGCAGAACACCTCTGAATTCTTTAGCTATAATTTGCAGAAGAAAACATTAAGATGAAAGTAATAGACATAATTAAGGTGCTCATACAGCATATCTTAATCTAAGATTTATGTTCTGATATCAGGGAGATTTGATGGACAATGTGGAAAACAAAGGAGAAACATTAACAAAAGAGGGATAACATCACCATTAACATAGCTCAAGAATCTTGTGAACGTGCTTGTATTACTGATGTGTAGCTCAAAAATAGTTACAACTCTCCAGAGCAATAATCTTTGCAGCTCAGAGTCTGATCAACATCCAACCTAGCGACCAACACTAATAAAGAACAATACATCCAGTATTTATCTGCAATTTTGAAAAGGTTGCCCTAATCTAGGGTTACATACTACACTTATTACAAAGTAAATATATTTTTGACATTTGAGACCATTGAAGACCCAAGCCAAACTATCACTGACAGACTAGTCGTAATAATAACTCTAAAATTAACTGCTGAGCTAACTTTAAAATATATTTGACTAATTTTCCTTCAAACATTAACTTTTACAATAATTTTTGAGTAGCTGCTAAAATATCTCTGACTAAAACATTAATTGAGGTAGCTTATATTAAATCAAAACTAAACTGTAGGCGACTAATGTGATTGGGAAGTAGTAAATGCTAAGTGGCCTTGACATCTGGCTTTGTCTTCCTCATTGATTTTCTCTTTTATTTGTCATTTAACCTTTAATCTGTCTTATTTTTCATCTTTTATTTGTTTTCTTCTTAACTCTGTCCTCCATTTTGAAACTATCTTTGTCTTCACCCTGACCGTTCTGTTTAACTCTTTTGCCTTTACTGTCCTTTATATTAAATAAACCTTGATGCTGCTAGAATGAATATATAGTCACTGATAATCAGTAATGCCTCCCTTTCTTCTCCATTGTTGCTTTGTTTATCTTTTGCTCGTAATATTTTAATGAATAAGGCTTTCAAATTGAAATCCAGAGAATTTGGATTTAAACAAGTCTTCAGAACTGGATCCCAAAGTTTGTGTAACTTATCTTCTAGCGCGCTAATCACCTGCACAAATCAAACAATTATTAATTTAAAACACAGGACCTCTGCAGGGAGACGATATAGCTTGGGGGCAGTAGGAAAAAATGTGGATAGAGTCTGGATATTGGAGGTTCTTCATTTCTCACGTTTGGCTATGGCCTTCTAGGTCCTTTAGAAATGTTGCAGGGGTTTATCACAGAGATTCAGGAGCTTATCGTGGTAGCATAGGACTTCAAAATATTCAAAAAGGTCAACGATTTCATATTATGGTGCGAAGGTGGTTTCGGGTTTATCACAGGGTACATAGGCAGTTAGGTGATATATGATGGGGGGATGTGATGAATCGAGGTGGCGACGCATGGCGGAAGGGACGGGTACGAAAACTTCCTATTTCGCAAGCCCTCCAAGGTTTCAAACCTCGAGCAGTTAGGATTGCAAAAAGGCGCGAGGACCATCGGATGAAGGGGATATGAATAGACGGTGGTCAAGATTGAATGGAGTGGCAGGTTAAAACATAAGGTGTGGCCCGAGATTTTTAAATGAAACGGAGGGTTTTAATATTAGCGCGGGGTTTTAAATATAATGGGGTTGGGGTTATATTAAAGTGGGAGGGTAATTTTTATCAAAGCAGAGGCTTTAATATAAAAAAGGAATTGGGGTGTTAATATAAAGAGGTCAGGTAGAATAGACAAGGTCTATTTTTAAAGTGGGCCTGATAGTTTAAAATTACTTAAAGACAATGTAAAAAATGGGTTTTTTACATTGTTTTAAATGAAAGAAGGGGAATGAGTGAAGGGGAAGGGGCATTTTTAGGAAATGGGAAGGGGGTTTAAGAAGGGGAAAAGGCTAGGAATGAGGGGATTAGGGGTAGAAAATGGATTTCAGAGCATGGGAGTATCAGAAAAGGTAGAAAGAGAGATAATGGATAGGTTAAATGGAAAATAATGAAGGCAGTGAGATTTCTGAAAATAAATGATAATCAAGGAATATTATTTTCAGCAGAATGTAAGAAAACCACAATCATCTAGTGATACTATAGAATACAAGTGAATAACAGTGGCTCCAGTTGGGGAGGGTAGCTCCTTTAGGAGGTGTCAAGAACTGTGTAGATCAGTAGCCTGTTTTATTTGGCTGATTTCCATTCTATAATGCTGATCTACTGCAATATTTTGTGACTGAGACTTTAAAAAATTTAAATTCATACTCAGCAAAAACTACATCTACCTACCCATCATTTACTCTAACATTTTTTCTTCATTTTCTGGGTGCGTTTGGACTTGCAAACCTTGACATCATTTTTATCTTGAAAGAAAAATATCTATTTCTAACATTATAACTTCTAAAGGCTCAGATTAAACTGATGAGCTCTTTTATTCTCTACCTAACTAATGATCTACCAAGATTAAACGGTTTGGCTAGATCTTTACTCACTATCTATCAAAATGAAATTTAAAGCATGAATGAATCAAGATTCAGCAATTTGATCATCATGAGTTGTGGCATTTTTGGACAAGCTGAACACAATATTATTTTGCAAAAGTAAATTGAACTGAGGGCTTTGGTCTTGAATATTTCATTTATCACTCATCCCTTACTTTTCTTACTGGTTCAGATTAGAGTTTTGAACCAATGTCATTTTCTACCTACCTATTGATAAGCCAAGATTAAACAGTTTGGAAAATCTTCATTTTATAACTTATCAACAAAAATTCAAAATCCGTACAATCATGTTTAGGTTGTATGATCGAACAAGACCTTATTAAAAGTAGTGGCATTTTGACTTGCAACACTTTCAAAAATATTTATTTTTTTGGTATGGGGCTTACCCTTTCTTTTTATCTGCCCTCTTTTCTTCTGTTTTCTTTATTTTTAGATCAATTTCTTTTGAGATTTGCTTAAGCAATGTTATATACAATGAAGAAAAATTTAAACTGAGATTCTCAACAGAAATAATGCTTGAGCATCCTGCCATTGACAGGACCTCCAAATAATTCTGTTACATCCATTTCTTGTAAGAAAAATGCATTATTACCTCTTGCAGAATGAATGGTGTATGGGATTTTCCACAAGTTATCAAATTTTCCATGTTTTCCCTTGTCCTCTCTTCTTGAATCCCACTTCAGCACTTTGTCTCCAATGTTAAAATCATTTTCCTTGGTTCTTTTTTCAAATATTTTCTTCATATTTTCTTGCACCGGATGTGTTCTATTGTATACTCCTTCTTTGGTTTACTGCAGCTGAATGGTTTGGTTTATCCTTCTTTGTATATCATTCTCTTCAGATTGCACCTCTTGAATGAGCTTCATTACTGGCACTCCCAAGGTTTTTGGGAAAACTGCATCCATTCCATACACTAGCTGATAGGGTGACATATCAATTGACTTCTTATTTGTTAGCCTATCTACCCATAGTGCATGTACCAATTTGTTGTGCCATGATTTCTTATTTTCTTCCAACAACTTTTTAAAGATGTTCACCAAAATCTTATTTGAGGATTCAGCCAACCCATTACCTTGAGGGTAATAAGATGTGGAATGTCCCAAAGTAATGTGATATTTGTGGCAGAAATCCACCATTTTCTTGGATTTAAAGGCAACAATGTTATCAGTAATGATTTTCCTAGGACATCCAAATCTAGATAGAATGTTGGTTTCAAGAAATATGATAATTACTGAGTTTATGGCAGTCCTAGAAGGAATGGCTTCTATCCACTTAGTAAAATAGTCAGTTGTAGTAAGGATCCATTTATGCTGGGCAGAGGAGGAAGGGTGGATTTCTCCAATGAAATATAGGCCCCATTGTTGAAAATGACCTTCAACAGAGATTGGATGTAATGGAAAAGGTAACAGCTTTCTTTTTCCCTCAAATATTTGGCATTTATGACAAGTAACTATCATTCTGTGGATGTCTTGGAAAGGGGTAGGCCAATAGAAACCAGCCCTAAGGATCTTATTAACAGTGGTTTTCCAATAGATTTGGCCTCCACATTGTCCTTCATGAAATTCATGCATAATCCTATTTGCATCTTCTTTAGGCAAACATTTAAGCAATACACCACCAAAAATTTTCCAATATAAAACTTTTTCCAGAATGCAGAAATTTACAACTTTTAACCTCAAGAATCTGGCCTTTGTTTTGGACAAACCAAGAGGAAAATTTAGTTTAAAAAGCATATACAATATATCTACGTACCAGGGAGAATTTAAGAATACTTCCTCAATAGGTGGAGTCGCCAGCTCTTCTTGTTCATCCAGTGAATGAAACATATTGATGTGTAGTGCTTGAAAATTTGTTTCAGCCATCAGTTTAGCTAGTCCTTGTCCTTTGATTAATTTGGTGGGTTTGTTTTCCAGATCGTATTCCAAAATGACAACAATCCATTTACCTCTTTTTCCATGAATATCTTGTGTAAGTATGTCTTTAACCACGGTATGAAGCACAAATGCAATGATTTGTGAATGCCAAATGTAAACTCTGAAATCCTTTAGTGCCTTGATTAAAGAAAAAGCTTGCTTTTCCATGATATTGTATTTCAGAGCTGCATCTTTTAAAGCTTGGCTGAAGAATGCTATGGGTTGCTCCTGTCCTTTTGTATTTTTCTGCAGTAATACAACAACAACTTTGGTTTTGATGCAAAGGAGAAAATGAAGAAATATTTAATGAAGTCAGGGCCGATCAGAACTGGTGTTTGTGTAAGTGCTTGCTTTGCCAATTCAAAAGACTACTTTGCTTCCTTGGTCCACTTAACTCCTGACTCTCTTTTCAGCATGTTAGTGATGTTCCTCAGGAGTTCTGCAAGATTTGGTATGAAACTTCTTAAAAAAATTATCTTTCCAATGAAACATTGAAGCTCTTTGATATTTATTGGGTGACTGATTTGCAATATTCCCTCAATCCTTTTCAAGTCAATCTTGATCCCTTCTTTAGATATGATGTGGCCTAGAAGTTTTCCTTCTTGAAGGCCAAATAAGGATTTCTTGGGATTCAAAGACAAACCATACTATTTTCATTTCTCAAATACCTTTCTCAAATGAGCTAGATGTTCCTCATTACTTTTTGAATAGACTGTTATATCATCAAGGTATATCACAATGAAGAAACCTATTTCTTCTGAGAAAGCAATATCCATTTCTCTTTGAAAAGTGGCTCTGGCATTCATTAACCCAAAATGCATTCTTACATAAGGTGCCCCAAGGTGTGGTGAAAGTTGTTTTGTGTTGATCATCTGGATGTACCGGCACATGATTGTACCCTGAGAAACCATCAAGCAGAGATATCATTTTTGACCCTACTACCCTTTGCAATATGTGATCCATTTTTGGTAAAGGGTAGTTGTCCTTCAGGGATGCTTTATTCAGATTTCTGAAGTCAATATAAAGCCTAATCTCTCCTGTCTTTTTCCTCACAGATACAATATTTTAAACCCATTCTAAGTACCTAAGTGGGACTATTATTCCAACATCATACATTTTCTTTATTTCTTTCTCAACTAGTGGCATTTAGACAGGATTTATTCTGCTCGATTTCTGTTTAAAGGGATTTTTTCTTTTTTTGAGTGGAATATTGTGCTGAATGATATCGGTGTCATATGAATTCAAGTATTCATAACTCCAGGAAAACGCATCACTAAATTCTTTGAACAACTCAATATATTTATGCTTTATAGGTGCCGGCGGTGTCTTTGATAGCTTTACCATTTTGGGTTCCTTCTCACTGCCTATATTGCACTCTTCTACATTTGCTTCAATGGATTCCATCTTTGTCTTTCTAGCAACATCATTGAAATCAAAAATTTCCTCTAGAGGGACAAGTCCTCTTGGCAGGGTATTATCTCTGAACTACAGCACTCCAAACTCTTCTTTTTCTGGATCTTCACACATTTTTGTCCTATGTGGGTCTTCCTTTGCTAATAGATTTATATCAGCATCATGAGGGGAGTACTCTTTGTATGTTTTTTCCTCAGTAGAGTAGTCTTCTTCATGATCTGAGTCTAAATCTGGAATTTCAAACTCATTCTTGGACAGCGGGAAATCTTCAATCTATTGATCATCTTCAAAAACTTGGCAATATCTAATATTATTAAGGACTGCTAGTATGTATCTAACCTTTACTAGTATTTTTTATTAGCATGAGGTATTTGACAAGTGCTGGCAGCAAATTCTAGTCCATTGGCAAGGATGTTTTGACTTCTGGGATAGAGGCAAGGTCATATTCTTTGAATGTTCTTAGGAGGTCAAGGGTAGCATTTATGTATACTCTTAATCTAGGATGCTTAGCTGAATATTCTCCTTTAATTTGCCTAATGACTAGCTCATAATCCCCATGGATAGAGATCCTTTTAGCTTCTGAGTTCTTTAGTAATTGTAGCCCTAGAAGGAGTGTCTCATATTCTGCTATGTTATTTGTGCATTGAAAGTTCAATTTGTAAGAGTGACCCTCTATGTGGTTGTTCTTAGTGTTGTGTACCCAAACACCTGCTCCTGAGCCAGTTTTGCCACAAGAAGCATCAAAGCTCATCCTCCAAAGAGGTTCAGGTTCAGATTTTTGTTGTTCATTTTCTATTTGGCCTAACTGTTCTTCTTTTTCTTCTTCATTTTCATTTTTTTTTCATCAACTGCTACTTTTTATTAATGTTTTCATCATTGTAAGGATAAATGAATCAATATCTGTGTGGATAGAATAGAGAGGGGATTTATCAAGCCTTTCTTGACTATTGACCATGTATTTCATATGAGTTTCCCTATACAATATTCTTGGTTGACTAAAGACTGGTATGGTAGCAAAGGTCATTATCCATTTGGAGGGTGCCTTGAAGTTTGGCTCCCCATAAGCGTGATAGGAGAATGCCATATTTAGGGGGAATGTTAGCCACCACAATATCCATTACTAGGCTTTTGGCTTATATTTGTGCTAAAGTAACACAAAGGTTTTTGATCAGGCCTAGACATATAACTCTACTGGAGTCAAAAGAGTATAAGTCTTTGTATGGACTAGTTATCTCAAGGCCTAGTCTTTCCATAACTACCTTTAGCATGAGGTTATGAGAAGCTTCTAAATCTAGCATGGCATTATGGAGGATTTTATCATGAATGTTCAAACTGACATAAAATGAGGGGTCACCTCCCTCCTGAAATTTACCTTCTACTTCAGGTCCAAACAAAAGTTCAGGTTTGTCATCATTTAAATTCACAGTATCTGCATTTTCTCCTATGTTTAGTTCTTTCAAAACTTGATATATATATATATATATATATACATATTGCCCAACTAATTCAGTAAGGGGTATGGAAATCTTTATCTTGGCAATTTCGTTCTCAATACTAAATGGTGTCTGTGTTTTTGGGTAGATTTGAATCAGTTTTATCAGACATGAGTTTTGCAGGAACTTCAGATTGTTGATTTGCATTAGTAATATCAGCTGGATCAGTTTTGCTAGGGCTGATAGTTGATTTACTAGTGCTGCTTTCTAGACTTTTTTTGATTTTATTTGTGTCAGTACCTTTAACCATTTTATTTGAACTTTCTACTGCCTTTTTAGGATCAGTTACAGGGACCTTTCTAGCAGAATTTTTAGAACTCTTTCTCTTGGGAATGTCTTGAACTTTCTTGCTTCTGAGGTCATATTGTCTATGCACTTCCATGATAGCATTTTCGAATCCTTGTTTATAATCCTATGATTTTGTGCACTCTTCTTCAAGTTGTGTTGGGGAAAATATGCCTTGCTCTTCCTCAGTGAAGAAAACAATATCCTCATCATTAACTCCCATTAGATTAATCTGACTTTCTTCTGGCTCTTCAATCACCCCCTCATCCTCATCAACATAGTTTTCTTGGAAAGGAGGCCTGATTTGCTGGTCAAGTCCTCTCTGCTCCCTTTGTCTTATTTGAGGGGGGTTTTCCTAAAGTTTTGGTTTTGGTTTTGGTTTCTATTCTGAGGAGCTGCTTGGTTTTCTCTAGGGAACATTCTCTCATTTAGGTTGATTCTCTCCATCATCCTCTCCATGGTTCTAACAAGGTTATCAATCTTAGTATCAGATGTGGAGGGTACAACCTCTTCCCTGTCTATGTGTGTCTCTCTTTTCATTTTTAATTCTAGCTCTTTTGGCAATTAGATTTGCTTCTACAATTACTGCACCCCTCTGCATGTCTTCTAATGTAGGAGGGTCTCTTTCTCTTAGTTGATAAGCCATTTTTGAGTCAAAACCATCTGGAAATTTCATTAGGGCTAGACCTTGTTGGGGTTTTATATGAGGAGGGAGGGCGTTATATACACTGTTGAGCCTAGTGCAGTAATCTTGGACACTCTCTCCAATGTTTCTCTTGATATTTTCATATTCTGATAAGATTTGGAGAGGATTTTTCTTGACTTCCCATTTATTTAGGAAGAGTTGGTGAAAATCAGGGAGGTCATGTATATTATTAGGGGTCAGGCTTTTAAACCACTTTCTTCCTTCTCCCCTTAAGCATTGAGCAAACATTATTATCTTAATAGTTTCATCATCTTTCTCTTGTTTATCAAAATAGTCATCCATTCTATCCACATGTTGTTGAGTTGTTGTAGAACTACTTTCATCAAATAGAGGAATTTTGGACTTATAGTCCTATGGTAGAGGCACTAAAGGTAATGGTAGGACTAAAAGGGGCATACCAAGCTACCATGGTTGGTGGTTGGTGAACCAAAGGGGGGTTAACAAGTGGAGCATTGATAAAATGAGGTGGAGGGTTGAATGGAGGAAGGTGAACACTGGGTGTATGGATGTGGGTAGAGACTTCTATACTAGGATTTTGCTGTAAAAAGGATGGGTCCAAAACTATTTCAGTTATCTAGTTATGGGATTTAGTCTTGAACAAGCTTTGTCCAAAGTATGAGTCAAATTGGATATCCTGTAAGTTTTTAAGGTTTTCAAGTAGGGAACTTGCCTTGTGAATAGGATTGCTAACAATTGAACTCTCAGATCTAGGAGTTTTTCGTAGGTTCTCTCTGGATTGTCCACTATTGCTGGAGGGTTTGGGTCAGGATGGGATCTGGTAAAGATTCTTCGAGAAGCCGGAACTTAGAATCAAGCTTCAGAGAGGTTGAAAGTTTTATAATAGCTGAGAAGCAAACCAATCTGTGAACAAAATACTTAATACACATAGTATTTTGACTGGGTTTTATTTGAGTTTTGATAATATTAGGTTTTCTCAATAGTTCACCAATATGGTCGTCATTATGTTGGTTCCTTGTAATTTGTAAGATTGGCAAGAACAAATAGCAGAGAACCACATCAAACCACTTTGAAGTCCAGGACCTAGCCTTCTTGGGCTCAGAGAGGGCTCTCTCTGTTTTTATGATTAACTGATTTAGATTTATGATTATATTTTCTGATTTTAGGCTAGTTATAAAGATTGGGGTTGTTTGTTTTGATTGTTTGTTTGGTTGGATAGATAGAAAATGTGGGAAGCTTAATCCATTGGGCTACGGAGTCATCAAGGGTTGAGTTGTACATCAAATTTTCAAGGGTTTTCACAGGGCAAGCGAACTATATCAAATGGATCTCTTTGGCAAGATGAATATGAGATGGCAGAAAACTTGTGAGTTCAGTAAGGCTAAAGGGAAATTAAGAATCCTTTAACTATACTTCAACATAAATGCAAAGCAGATAGTCTCTGAATTCTGCATTCAAGTCCTTAGATAAAAAAATTCACAATAACAGTTAAGTGAAATTAAAGAGCAGTTAAGAATTCTTTAACTAAACTTCAGAGAAAGTTTTAAGACAGCAGTTTAGTAAAACTAAAGAGCATTTAAGAATTTTTCAGTTATACTTCACAAAGAAAAACCTTAAAACAACAGTCTAGTAATACTAAAGAGCATTTAAGAATTTGTTAGTTATATTTTCAGAGGAAAACATTAAGATAATAGTAACAGACAAAGTTAAGGTGCTCAAACAACATATCTCAATCTAAAAATTTTGTTCTATTATCAGAAAAATTGATGTACAGTATGGAAAAACAAAGGGAAAACATTAACATAAAAGGGGTAACATCACCATTAACATAGCTCAAGGATCCCGTGAAAGTGCTTGTATTACTAATGTCCAAATCAGAAACAATTACAGTGCTCCAATGCAATAGTCTTAGCAACTCAGAGTCTAAACAAAGTCCAACTAACCAACAAACAACCAACCCACAATGATAATGAACAATACATGCAGTATTTAACTGCAACTGAGGAGGTTGCCCTAATCTAGGGTGTTAGACTGCATTTACTACAGAGTAAATGAAGTTTTGACAATTGAGACCATGCAAGGCCCAAGCCAAAAATATCTCTGACAGACCTTCTGTAACAATAACTTTCGAATTAACTTCTGAGCTAACTTTAAAATATTTTCGACCAATTGCCTGCAAAATTAACTTTTACATTAACTTCTGAATTGATGCTAAAATATCTCTGACTTTTATATTAATTGTGGTAGCTTTTCATTAAACCAAAATTTAAGTTGGAGGTAGCCAACATCTGACTTTGCCTTCCTTTGTTGATTTGTTCTTTGATTTGTCTTTAAACCTTAAACTGTCCTTATCTATATAATTTATTTACTACCTTTGTTGTTTATCGTAGATTCTTCATTTTACCTTTGTATTTGCCTTTTATCTTTTTTCACTTTTACCTTTGACAACTCTTTTTACCTCTTTTACCTTTGACTATCCTTTCCTTAACTTTGTTCTTCAACTATGTTTTTCATCTGTTCTCATCTTTACTCCTGACTTCTTTGTCTTCTTCTTTTGCCTTTACCGTCCTTTAAGTTGAATAAACCTCATTGTTGCTGGAGTGAATGTATGATCCTTGATAATCATGACTATCCTCCTTTCCGCTCATAATCCTCTGGTGCGTAAGGTTTTCGAATTGAAATTTAGAGGGCCTGGTTTTAATCAATTTCTTTTGGAACCAGAACCGCAGATTGTTTATCCCAATTTTTGATGTGTAGATCACCTGCAAACATCAAAAAAAATTATTAATAAAAACAGAGTTCCACAGGGAGGCGAGCAATGGTGGTTTATTGCGTTTGCGCAGGGTAAATGGGTTTATCATATAGGCGTGGTGGACAAATGGTTTGAATTGGAAACAGAGGATGGTTTTTATTGTATGAGAGGAGGCGGTTTATGGTTTATCGCACGGTGCACAAGTGGTTTGGCGGCTTTGGACGGAGGAATGCGATAAAACGTCGGGACGACATGTGGCAGAAGGGAGGGGTTGTGAAACCGCCCATTTCGCAACCCTCCGAAAGTTTTAACCATCAGCCATTTGGGGATGTGATAAGGCGCGAGGGCCGTTAGATTGGGTGGCAGAGATCTGATGGTGGTCGAGTGTGGATTGACCACGGGTTAGTTTGGAAGGCGGGGTCAGGTTTTACGTGAAGACGGAGGGTTAAAACATTAAAATGGGGTTTTTAATATAGTTGGGGGGGGGGGGGGTAAGTTTATTAAAGCAAAGGCTTTAATATAAAGAAGGATTCGTGGTCTTAATATAACGCGGTCGGGGTTTAATAAATAGGGTTATCAAAGTGGGACCTGATAGGTTAAATTTATTTAAAAACAATGTAAAAATGGGTTTTTACATTATTTTTAATGAAAGAAGGGGAAGGGCTTTTAGTGAGGGAGATGGGGTTTTAGCATAGGGAAAAAGGTTTTAAGAAGGGGAAAAGGCTAAAATGAGGGGATTAAGGTCAAACATGGGATTTCAGAGCATGAGAATGTCAGAACAGATAAAATGAGAGAAAATAGAGAGGTTAAATGGAAAATAATGAAGGCACTGAGATTTCTGAAAATAAATGATAGTTAGGGAATATTATTTTCAGCATAAAATATAAAATATAATCAATCATTTGGTGATACTGTAGAAATAAAGGAGTCTAATAGGAGCTTCATGGGGTTTGGGGATAGCTTCTTGGAGCTATAAGCACATATGGGGCTAGGCTTGCCAAACCTTGTTGTGCTTCTGTCCCACCATCATGATATTGAGTTGATTCACCTCTCTTTGATTTGTGCCCCACACGCATCCTACCCATGGAGTTTCCGACACATGGGAAGTACCTCTCATTTGGCCAATGAGGTGGGAAATATGGATAGAGACCAATAGCAAAACCGATGGATGCATTGAAGATTGTCGTACTCTCTATGTCTAGGATGGCACGTGTCCAACACCTTGATATGGGATCAAGTATTATGAGGTTCCTACCTCTAAACTGACTTTGGGTTAGTAAACTAACTTCGGGTTAGTATGAGACTCTTTTTGAGTCCAAGAAAGGTTTTTACCTCTAAGCTGACTTCGAGTCAGTTGAGTGCAATGTCTTTGTGACTCACCTTTTTGTTCTATCTGAGAAAGAGCCAGAAAAGCAAGTTACGGTAGGATGATGCACGATGTTTGGTGAAAGTACACAATCGTACTGATGGATGGCACTTCTGGACAGATAGAGTTCTCCCTAGTTGAGAGAGAGTGTTAATTTTGGGCAACTAGGTCCAAACTCCATGTTGCATTGCTCATATGATGACGATCATATTTTTTTTGGATTCCTCTTTCAGAGAGGTGCAAGATTGATCTAAAGATCATCTTGTTTGGATAAGCAGAAGATTTATTTTGAATATCTTCCACATGTGCAAGGTCAACTAGATTTGTAATGTAGGCTCACATGCCTAATAGATGTGTCACACACCCTCACTGATGTATATAAATTGGAGAGACTTGAAGGTCATTTTCTCATCAACTCATCACACATTCTCTCATTGTGATCTGATTGGTTCGATAGCCTTTGGAGGCCTTTTTCCTCTCACATGTGTGGAGCTAAGCTGCTGTTTTCTGCAGATCTGTTTAGGGCTTTTTGGTGCAGCGTTGACCGTGGTCAACCTTGGTTGTTTGACCTCAAAACTCTGCCAAAATTTAGATTTTGAGAGGCTGTACTGTTGGGCACTAAAATCGAGGAAATCAGAGAAGTTTGACTGAAGCCCTAATCTGCAACATTGACTTTCTTTTGTTGTCCTGCGTTGACTTTGGGTTGACTAGCATTGACTTGTGATGAGCTGTCTTTGAGGGTTGTGGTTGTGACACTTGGAGGATTGGCTGACCGAGAAATGCTTTGCTGGCTTAAGCATCTTGTTCACTGCCGTAGTGCAACAATATCTCATATCTTTGCTGGACAAAAGGAATTGTAAATCTGATCTATATTTGGCTTGTCTTTGTTGATCTATTATTGTGTTCTATCAGCATTTTACTTTCATGTTATGTGATTGCTATTTTGTATCGGGCCTAAGAAAGATTGAAATAAAATTGCAACAAGCATAGAACAGCATAGTTATCTAAATTTAACAACATTACTCACTAAGAGGGATTGTTGATTTTTGGTAGCATCGGAAGTGCTCTAAGTCTCAAAATTTGTGGAGAGGCTTAGGCACATGTATTCCAAAGAATCCAAAAATAGTTTGTGAAAATTCTACTCGAAATGTGTTTGATTAAAATAATTAAATATTTTAACGAGAGCCTAAGTCTAAACTTAGGAAAATTAAATAATTGAAGGGTATTATTAAAACAGAGTATGAATCTTCTATATAACATGGATCAAGTCAAGTTATAATCTTTGTTGTTGATTAGAGATCTATTCTTGGTCGTTGATGTCTCAATGAGAAGACTATAAAGGAAGGCTTGGGGGTCATTTGGAAGATACACCAGTGCAGATACTTAGTTGCGCA